>OV277859.1:71245762-72445762 GCA_922989275.2 Gari tellinella
AATGTTCGCAGGTGGCCGCAAGTCCGTCCGTCAGCTCTGTCAGGTGTCGTTGTTGCTTAAAAATAACCAAAGCTAGAAACAGTTAGTGGTGAGTTATTCAATATATTCAAGCAGACGACATGTTTAAACCCCCAATGGTACCAGCGACTCAAGTTAGACGGGCTATTTAATACACAAATACACAAATACTCTCATTTAAATTTGGAAAACAAACCCTATGCTGTCGAAAATACTGTTTGTGCACAAAACTGGCCTAACGAAACAGTCCAACACCACATGCAGTTTGAATGGTATCTGCGACCGGCGTTAGAACAGTTTATGCTGTCATATAAATTTGGAAAACTACTGTCTGTGCACAAAACTGGCCTAACGAACGAATCCAATACCACATGTCGTTCGAATGGTATCTGTGAACCGCGTTAGAACAGTTTATGCTGCAATAAAGATATCAGCCTGGCCTGGTACCATAACGGGGTTAAAAACAATAGAACGCACGCGCAAGTAAGCAAGGAAGGACTAACGGACGCCGACGGACGCGCAAAACAGTTAGTGGTGAGTTATTCAATATATTCAAGCAGACGACATGTTTAAACCCCAATGGTACCAGCGACTCAAGTTAGACGGGCTATTTAATACACAAATACACAAATACTCTCATTTAAATTTGGAAAACAAACCCTATGCTGTCGAAAATACTGTTTGTGCACAAAACTGGCCTAACGAAACAGTCCAACACCACATGCAGTTTGAATGGTATCTGCGACCGGCGTTAGAACAGTTTATGCTGTCATATAAATTTGGAAATACTACTGTCTGTGCACAAAACTGGCCTAACGAACGAATCCAATACCACATGTCGTTCGAATGGTATCTGTGAACCGCGTTAGAACAGTTTATGCTGCAATAAAGATATCAGCCTGGCCTGGTACCATAACGGGGTTAAAAACAATAGAACGCACGCGCAAGTAAGCAAGGAAGGACTAACGGACGCCGACGGACGCGCAAGATGCCATGGTCTGTAATTTTAACTAGAAATGTAATTATTTTAAATGCTGTAATTATAAGTGGAACTGAATTTAAGATAGAAACGCTGACATAGTGGGACAATAATATACTTCAAAGTTCAACTTACCAATGTTCGCAGGTGGCCGCAAGTCCGTCCGTCAGCTCTGTCAGGTGTCGTTGTTGCTTAAAAATAACCAAAGCTAGAAACAGTTAGTGGTGAGTTATTCAATATATTCAAGCAGACGACATGTTTAAACCCCCAATGGTACCAGCGACTCAAGTTAGACGGGCTATTTAATACACAAATACACAAATACTCTCATTTAAATTTGGAAAACAAACCCTATGCTGTCGAAAATACTGTTTGTGCACAAAACTGGCCTAACGAAACAGTCCAACACCACATGCAGTTTGAATGGTATCTGCGACCGGCGTTAGAACAGTTTATGCTGTCATATAAATTTGGAAAACTACTGTCTGTGCACAAAACTGGCCTAACGAACGAATCCAATACCACATGTCGTTCGAATGGTATCTGTGAACCGCGTTAGAACAGTTTATGCTGCAATAAAGATATCAGCCTGGCCTGGTACCATAACGGGGTTAAAAACAATAGAACGCACGCGCAAGTAAGCAAGGAAGGACTAACGGACGCCGACGGACGCGCAAAACAGTTAGTGGTGAGTTATTCAATATATTCAAGCAGACGACATGTTTAAACCCCAATGGTACCAGCGACTCAAGTTAGACGGGCTATTTAATACACAAATACACAAATACTCTCATTTAAATTTGGAAAACAAACCCTATGCTGTCGAAAATACTGTTTGTGCACAAAACTGGCCTAACGAAACAGTCCAACACCACATGCAGTTTGAATGGTATCTGCGACCGGCGTTAGAACAGTTTATGCTGTCATATAAATTTGGAAAACTACTGTCTGTGCACAAAACTGGCCTAACGAACGAATCCAATACCACATGTCGTTCGAATGGTATCTGTGAACCGCGTTAGAACAGTTTATGCTGCAATAAAGATATCAGCCTGGCCTGGTACCATAACGGGGTTAAAAACAATAGAACGCACGCGCAAGTAAGCAAGGAAGGACTAACGGACGCCGACGGACGCGCAAGATGCCATGGTCTGTAATTTTAACTAGAAATGTAATTATTTTAAATGCTGTAATTATAAGTGGAACTGAATTTAAGATAGAAACGCTGACATAGTGGGACAATAATATACTTCAAAGTTCAACTTACCAATGTTCGCAGGTGGCCGCAAGTCCGTCCGTCAGCTCTGTCAGGTGTCGTTGTTGCTTAAAAATAACCAAAGCTAGAAACAGTTAGTGGTGAGTTATTCAATATATTCAAGCAGACGACATGTTTAAACCCCCAATGGTACCAGCGACTCAAGTTAGACGGGCTATTTAATACACAAATACACAAATACTCTCATTTAAATTTGGAAAACAAACCCTATGCTGTCGAAAATACTGTTTGTGCACAAAACTGGCCTAACGAAACAGTCCAACACCACATGCAGTTTGAATGGTATCTGCGACCGGCGTTAGAACAGTTTATGCTGTCATATAAATTTGGAAAACTACTGTCTGTGCACAAAACTGGCCTAACGAACGAATCCAATACCACATGTCGTTCGAATGGTATCTGTGAACCGCGTTAGAACAGTTTATGCTGCAATAAAGATATCAGCCTGGCCTGGTACCATAACGGGGTTAAAAACAATAGAACGCACGCGCAAGTAAGCAAGGAAGGACTAACGGACGCCGACGGACGCGCAAAACAGTTAGTGGTGAGTTATTCAATATATTCAAGCAGACGACATGTTTAAACCCCAATGGTACCAGCGACTCAAGTTAGACGGGCTATTTAATACACAAATACACAAATACTCTCATTTAAATTTGGAAAACAAACCCTATGCTGTCGAAAATACTGTTTGTGCACAAAACTGGCCTAACGAAACAGTCCAACACCACATGCAGTTTGAATGGTATCTGCGACCGGCGTTAGAACAGTTTATGCTGTCATATAAATTTGGAAAACTACTGTCTGTGCACAAAACTGGCCTAACGAACGAATCCAATACCACATGTCGTTCGAATGGTATCTGTGAACCGCGTTAGAACAGTTTATGCTGCAATAAAGATATCAGCCTGGCCTGGTACCATAACGGGGTTAAAAACAATAGAACGCACGCGCAAGTAAGCAAGGAAGGACTAACGGACGCCGACGGACGCGCAAGATGCCATGGTCTGTAATTTTAACTAGAAATGTAATTATTTTAAATGCTGTAATTATAAGTGGAACTGAATTTAAGATAGAAACGCTGACATAGTGGGACAATAATATACTTCAAAGTTCAACTTACCAATGTTCGCAGGTGGCCGCAAGTCCGTCCGTCAGCTCTGTCAGGTGTCGTTGTTGCTTAAAAATAACCAAAGCTAGAAACAGTTAGTGGTGAGTTATTCAATATATTCAAGCAGACGACATGTTTAAACCCCCAATGGTACCAGCGACTCAAGTTAGACGGGCTATTTAATACACAAATACACAAATACTCTCATTTAAATTTGGAAAACAAACCCTATGCTGTCGAAAATACTGTTTGTGCACAAAACTGGCCTAACGAAACAGTCCAACACCACATGCAGTTTGAATGGTATCTGCGACCGGCGTTAGAACAGTTTATGCTGTCATATAAATTTGGAAAACTACTGTCTGTGCACAAAACTGGCCTAACGAACGAATCCAATACCACATGTCGTTCGAATGGTATCTGTGAACCGCGTTAGAACAGTTTATGCTGCAATAAAGATATCAGCCTGGCCTGGTACCATAACGGGGTTAAAAACAATAGAACGCACGCGCAAGTAAGCAAGGAAGGACTAACGGACGCCGACGGACGCGCAAAACAGTTAGTGGTGAGTTATTCAATATATTCAAGCAGACGACATGTTTAAACCCCAATGGTACCAGCGACTCAAGTTAGACGGGCTATTTAATACACAAATACACAAATACTCTCATTTAAATTTGGAAAACAAACCCTATGCTGTCGAAAATACTGTTTGTGCACAAAACTGGCCTAACGAAACAGTCCAACACCACATGCAGTTTGAATGGTATCTGCGACCGGCGTTAGAACAGTTTATGCTGTCATATAAATTTGGAAAACTACTGTCTGTGCACAAAACTGGCCTAACGAACGAATCCAATACCACATGTCGTTCGAATGGTATCTGTGAACCGCGTTAGAACAGTTTATGCTGCAATAAAGATATCAGCCTGGCCTGGTACCATAACGGGGTTAAAAACAATAGAACGCACGCGCAAGTAAGCAAGGAAGGACTAACGGACGCCGACGGACGCGCAAGATGCCATGGTCTGTAATTTTAACTAGAAATGTAATTATTTTAAATGCTGTAATTATAAGTGGAACTGAATTTAAGATAGAAACGCTGACATAGTGGGACAATAATATACTTCAAAGTTCAACTTACCAATGTTCGCAGGTGGCCGCAAGTCCGTCCGTCAGCTCTGTCAGGTGTCGTTGTTGCTTAAAAATAACCAAAGCTAGAAACAGTTAGTGGTGAGTTATTCAATATATTCAAGCAGACGACATGTTTAAACCCCCAATGGTACCAGCGACTCAAGTTAGACGGGCTATTTAATACACAAATACACAAATACTCTCATTTAAATTTGGAAAACAAACCCTATGCTGTCGAAAATACTGTTTGTGCACAAAACTGGCCTAACGAAACAGTCCAACACCACATGCAGTTTGAATGGTATCTGCGACCGGCGTTAGAACAGTTTATGCTGTCATATAAATTTGGAAAACTACTGTCTGTGCACAAAACTGGCCTAACGAACGAATCCAATACCACATGTCGTTCGAATGGTATCTGTGAACCGCGTTAGAACAGTTTATGCTGCAATAAAGATATCAGCCTGGCCTGGTACCATAACGGGGTTAAAAACAATAGAACGCACGCGCAAGTAAGCAAGGAAGGACTAACGGACGCCGACGGACGCGCAAAACAGTTAGTGGTGAGTTATTCAATATATTCAAGCAGACGACATGTTTAAACCCCAATGGTACCAGCGACTCAAGTTAGACGGGCTATTTAATACACAAATACACAAATACTCTCATTTAAATTTGGAAAACAAACCCTATGCTGTCGAAAATACTGTTTGTGCACAAAACTGGCCTAACGAAACAGTCCAACACCACATGCAGTTTGAATGGTATCTGCGACCGGCGTTAGAACAGTTTATGCTGTCATATAAATTTGGAAAACTACTGTCTGTGCACAAAACTGGCCTAACGAACGAATCCAATACCACATGTCGTTCGAATGGTATCTGTGAACCGCGTTAGAACAGTTTATGCTGCAATAAAGATATCAGCCTGGCCTGGTACCATAACGGGGTTAAAAACAATAGAACGCACGCGCAAGTAAGCAAGGAAGGACTAACGGACGCCGACGGACGCGCAAGATGCCATGGTCTGTAATTTTAACTAGAAATGTAATTATTTTAAATGCTGTAATTATAAGTGGAACTGAATTTAAGATAGAAACGCTGACATAGTGGGACAATAATATACTTCAAAGTTCAACTTACCAATGTTCGCAGGTGGCCGCAAGTCCGTCCGTCAGCTCTGTCAGGTGTCGTTGTTGCTTAAAAATAACCAAAGCTAGAAACAGTTAGTGGTGAGTTATTCAATATATTCAAGCAGACGACATGTTTAAACCCCCAATGGTACCAGCGACTCAAGTTAGACGGGCTATTTAATACACAAATACACAAATACTCTCATTTAAATTTGGAAAACAAACCCTATGCTGTCGAAAATACTGTTTGTGCACAAAACTGGCCTAACGAAACAGTCCAACACCACATGCAGTTTGAATGGTATCTGCGACCGGCGTTAGAACAGTTTATGCTGTCATATAAATTTGGAAAACTACTGTCTGTGCACAAAACTGGCCTAACGAACGAATCCAATACCACATGTCGTTCGAATGGTATCTGTGAACCGCGTTAGAACAGTTTATGCTGCAATAAAGATATCAGCCTGGCCTGGTACCATAACGGGGTTAAAAACAATAGAACGCACGCGCAAGTAAGCAAGGAAGGACTAACGGACGCCGACGGACGCGCAAAACAGTTAGTGGTGAGTTATTCAATATATTCAAGCAGACGACATGTTTAAACCCCAATGGTACCAGCGACTCAAGTTAGACGGGCTATTTAATACACAAATACACAAATACTCTCATTTAAATTTGGAAAACAAACCCTATGCTGTCGAAAATACTGTTTGTGCACAAAACTGGCCTAACGAAACAGTCCAACACCACATGCAGTTTGAATGGTATCTGCGACCGGCGTTAGAACAGTTTATGCTGTCATATAAATTTGGAAAACTACTGTCTGTGCACAAAACTGGCCTAACGAACGAATCCAATACCACATGTCGTTCGAATGGTATCTGTGAACCGCGTTAGAACAGTTTATGCTGCAATAAAGATATCAGCCTGGCCTGGTACCATAACGGGGTTAAAAACAATAGAACGCACGCGCAAGTAAGCAAGGAAGGACTAACGGACGCCGACGGACGCGCAAGATGCCATGGTCTGTAATTTTAACTAGAAATGTAATTATTTTAAATGCTGTAATTATAAGTGGAACTGAATTTAAGATAGAAACGCTGACATAGTGGGACAATAATATACTTCAAAGTTCAACTTACCAATGTTCGCAGGTGGCCGCAAGTCCGTCCGTCAGCTCTGTCAGGTGTCGTTGTTGCTTAAAAATAACCAAAGCTAGAAACAGTTAGTGGTGAGTTATTCAATATATTCAAGCAGACGACATGTTTAAACCCCCAATGGTACCAGCGACTCAAGTTAGACGGGCTATTTAATACACAAATACACAAATACTCTCATTTAAATTTGGAAAACAAACCCTATGCTGTCGAAAATACTGTTTGTGCACAAAACTGGCCTAACGAAACAGTCCAACACCACATGCAGTTTGAATGGTATCTGCGACCGGCGTTAGAACAGTTTATGCTGTCATATAAATTTGGAAAACTACTGTCTGTGCACAAAACTGGCCTAACGAACGAATCCAATACCACATGTCGTTCGAATGGTATCTGTGAACCGCGTTAGAACAGTTTATGCTGCAATAAAGATATCAGCCTGGCCTGGTACCATAACGGGGTTAAAAACAATAGAACGCACGCGCAAGTAAGCAAGGAAGGACTAACGGACGCCGACGGACGCGCAAAACAGTTAGTGGTGAGTTATTCAATATATTCAAGCAGACGACATGTTTAAACCCCAATGGTACCAGCGACTCAAGTTAGACGGGCTATTTAATACACAAATACACAAATACTCTCATTTAAATTTGGAAAACAAACCCTATGCTGTCGAAAATACTGTTTGTGCACAAAACTGGCCTAACGAAACAGTCCAACACCACATGCAGTTTGAATGGTATCTGCGACCGGCGTTAGAACAGTTTATGCTGTCATATAAATTTGGAAAACTACTGTCTGTGCACAAAACTGGCCTAACGAACGAATCCAATACCACATGTCGTTCGAATGGTATCTGTGAACCGCGTTAGAACAGTTTATGCTGCAATAAAGATATCAGCCTGGCCTGGTACCATAACGGGGTTAAAAACAATAGAACGCACGCGCAAGTAAGCAAGGAAGGACTAACGGACGCCGACGGACGCGCAAGATGCCATGGTCTGTAATTTTAACTAGAAATGTAATTATTTTAAATGCTGTAATTATAAGTGGAACTGAATTTAAGATAGAAACGCTGACATAGTGGGACAATAATATACTTCAAAGTTCAACTTACCAATGTTCGCAGGTGGCCGCAAGTCCGTCCGTCAGCTCTGTCAGGTGTCGTTGTTGCTTAAAAATAACCAAAGCTAGAAACAGTTAGTGGTGAGTTATTCAATATATTCAAGCAGACGACATGTTTAAACCCCCAATGGTACCAGCGACTCAAGTTAGACGGGCTATTTAATACACAAATACACAAATACTCTCATTTAAATTTGGAAAACAAACCCTATGCTGTCGAAAATACTGTTTGTGCACAAAACTGGCCTAACGAAACAGTCCAACACCACATGCAGTTTGAATGGTATCTGCGACCGGCGTTAGAACAGTTTATGCTGTCATATAAATTTGGAAAACTACTGTCTGTGCACAAAACTGGCCTAACGAACGAATCCAATACCACATGTCGTTCGAATGGTATCTGTGAACCGCGTTAGAACAGTTTATGCTGCAATAAAGATATCAGCCTGGCCTGGTACCATAACGGGGTTAAAAACAATAGAACGCACGCGCAAGTAAGCAAGGAAGGACTAACGGACGCCGACGGACGCGCAAAACAGTTAGTGGTGAGTTATTCAATATATTCAAGCAGACGACATGTTTAAACCCCAATGGTACCAGCGACTCAAGTTAGACGGGCTATTTAATACACAAATACACAAATACTCTCATTTAAATTTGGAAAACAAACCCTATGCTGTCGAAAATACTGTTTGTGCACAAAACTGGCCTAACGAAACAGTCTAACACCACATGCAGTTTGAATGGTATCTGCGACCGGCGTTAGAACAGTTTATGCTGTCATATAAATTTGGAAAACTACTGTCTGTGCACAAAACTGGCCTAACGAACGAATCCAATACCACATGTCGTTCGAATGGTATCTGTGAACCGCGTTAGAACAGTTTATGCTGCAATAAAGATATCAGCCTGGCCTGGTACCATAACGGGGTTAAAAACAATAGAACGCACGCGCAAGTAAGCAAGGAAGGACTAACGGACGCCGACGGACGCGCAAGATGCCATGGTCTGTAATTTTAACTAGAAATGTAATTATTTTAAATGCTGTAATTATAAGTGGAACTGAATTTAAGATAGAAACGCTGACATAGTGGGACAATAATATACTTCAAAGTTCAACTTACCAATGTTCGCAGGTGGCCGCAAGTCCGTCCGTCAGCTCTGTCAGGTGTCGTTGTTGCTTAAAAATAACCAAAGCTAGAAACAGTTAGTGGTGAGTTATTCAATATATTCAAGCAGACGACATGTTTAAACCCCCAATGGTACCAGCGACTCAAGTTAGACGGGCTATTTAATACACAAATACACAAATACTCTCATTTAAATTTGGAAAACAAACCCTATGCTGTCGAAAATACTGTTTGTGCACAAAACTGGCCTAACGAAACAGTCCAACACCACATGCAGTTTGAATGGTATCTGCGACCGGCGTTAGAACAGTTTATGCTGTCATATAAATTTGGAAAACTACTGTCTGTGCACAAAACTGGCCTAACGAACGAATCCAATACCACATGTCGTTCGAATGGTATCTGTGAACCGCGTTAGAACAGTTTATGCTGCAATAAAGATATCAGCCTGGCCTGGTACCATAACGGGGTTAAAAACAATAGAACGCACGCGCAAGTAAGCAAGGAAGGACTAACGGACGCCGACGGACGCGCAAAACAGTTAGTGGTGAGTTATTCAATATATTCAAGCAGACGACATGTTTAAACCCCAATGGTACCAGCGACTCAAGTTAGACGGGCTATTTAATACACAAATACACAAATACTCTCATTTAAATTTGGAAAACAAACCCTATGCTGTCGAAAATACTGTTTGTGCACAAAACTGGCCTAACGAAACAGTCCAACACCACATGCAGTTTGAATGGTATCTGCGACCGGCGTTAGAACAGTTTATGCTGTCATATAAATTTGGAAAACTACTGTCTGTGCACAAAACTGGCCTAACGAACGAATCCAATACCACATGTCGTTCGAATGGTATCTGTGAACCGCGTTAGAACAGTTTATGCTGCAATAAAGATATCAGCCTGGCCTGGTACCATAACGGGGTTAAAAACAATAGAACGCACGCGCAAGTAAGCAAGGAAGGACTAACGGACGCCGACGGACGCGCAAGATGCCATGGTCTGTAATTTTAACTAGAAATGTAATTATTTTAAATGCTGTAATTATAAGTGGAACTGAATTTAAGATAGAAACGCTGACATAGTGGGACAATAATATACTTCAAAGTTCAACTTACCAATGTTCGCAGGTGGCCGCAAGTCCGTCCGTCAGCTCTGTCAGGTGTCGTTGTTGCTTAAAAATAACCAAAGCTAGAAACAGTTAGTGGTGAGTTATTCAATATATTCAAGCAGACGACATGTTTAAACCCCCAATGGTACCAGCGACTCAAGTTAGACGGGCTATTTAATACACAAATACACAAATACTCTCATTTAAATTTGGAAAACAAACCCTATGCTGTCGAAAATACTGTTTGTGCACAAAACTGGCCTAACGAAACAGTCCAACACCACATGCAGTTTGAATGGTATCTGCGACCGGCGTTAGAACAGTTTATGCTGTCATATAAATTTGGAAAACTACTGTCTGTGCACAAAACTGGCCTAACGAACGAATCCAATACCACATGTCGTTCGAATGGTATCTGTGAACCGCGTTAGAACAGTTTATGCTGCAATAAAGATATCAGCCTGGCCTGGTACCATAACGGGGTTAAAAACAATAGAACGCACGCGCAAGTAAGCAAGGAAGGACTAACGGACGCCGACGGACGCGCAAAACAGTTAGTGGTGAGTTATTCAATATATTCAAGCAGACGACATGTTTAAACCCCCAATGGTACCAGCGACTCAAGTTAGACGGGCTATTTAATACACAAATACACAAATACTCTCATTTAAATTTGGAAAACAAACCCTATGCTGTCGAAAATACTGTTTGTGCACAAAACTGGCCTAACGAAACAGTCCAACACCACATGCAGTTTGAATGGTATCTGCGACCGGCGTTAGAACAGTTTATGCTGTCATATAAATTTGGAAAACTACTGTCTGTGCACAAAACTGGCCTAACGAACGAATCCAATACCACATGTCGTTCGAATGGTATCTGTGAACCGCGTTAGAACAGTTTATGCTGCAATAAAGATATCAGCCTGGCCTGGTACCATAACGGGGTTAAAAACAATAGAACGCACGCGCAAGTAAGCAAGGAAGGACTAACGGACGCCGACGGACGCGCAAGATGCCATGGTCTGTAATTTTAACTAGAAATGTAATTATTTTAAATGCTGTAATTATAAGTGGAACTGAATTTAAGATAGAAACGCTGACATAGTGGGACAATAATATACTTCAAAGTTCAACTTACCAATGTTCGCAGGTGGCCGCAAGTCCGTCCGTCAGCTCTGTCAGGTGTCGTTGTTGCTTAAAAATAACCAAAGCTAGAAACAGTTAGTGGTGAGTTATTCAATATATTCAAGCAGACGACATGTTTAAACCCCCAATGGTACCAGCGACTCAAGTTAGACGGGCTATTTAATACACAAATACACAAATACTCTCATTTAAATTTGGAAAACAAACCCTATGCTGTCGAAAATACTGTTTGTGCACAAAACTGGCCTAACGAAACAGTCCAACACCACATGCAGTTTGAATGGTATCTGCGACCGGCGTTAGAACAGTTTATGCTGTCATATAAATTTGGAAAACTACTGTCTGTGCACAAAACTGGCCTAACGAACGAATCCAATACCACATGTCGTTCGAATGGTATCTGTGAACCGCGTTAGAACAGTTTATGCTGCAATAAAGATATCAGCCTGGCCTGGTACCATAACGGGGTTAAAAACAATAGAACGCACGCGCAAGTAAGCAAGGAAGGACTAACGGACGCCGACGGACGCGCAAAACAGTTAGTGGTGAGTTATTCAATATATTCAAGCAGACGACATGTTTAAACCCCAATGGTACCAGCGACTCAAGTTAGACGGGCTATTTAATACACAAATACACAAATACTCTCATTTAAATTTGGAAAACAAACCCTATGCTGTCGAAAATACTGTTTGTGCACAAAACTGGCCTAACGAAACAGTCCAACACCACATGCAGTTTGAATGGTATCTGCGACCGGCGTTAGAACAGTTTATGCTGTCATATAAATTTGGAAAACTACTGTCTGTGCACAAAACTGGCCTAACGAACGAATCCAATACCACATGTCGTTCGAATGGTATCTGTGAACCGCGTTAGAACAGTTTATGCTGCAATAAAGATATCAGCCTGGCCTGGTACCATAACGGGGTTAAAAACAATAGAACGCACGCGCAAGTAAGCAAGGAAGGACTAACGGACGCCGACGGACGCGCAAGATGCCATGGTCTGTAATTTTAACTAGAAATGTAATTATTTTAAATGCTGTAATTATAAGTGGAACTGAATTTAAGATAGAAACGCTGACATAGTGGGACAATAATATACTTCAAAGTTCAACTTACCAATGTTCGCAGGTGGCCGCAAGTCCGTCCGTCAGCTCTGTCAGGTGTCGTTGTTGCTTAAAAATAACCAAAGCTAGAAACAGTTAGTGGTGAGTTATTCAATATATTCAAGCAGACGACATGTTTAAACCCCCAATGGTACCAGCGACTCAAGTTAGACGGGCTATTTAATACACAAATACACAAATACTCTCATTTAAATTTGGAAAACAAACCCTATGCTGTCGAAAATACTGTTTGTGCACAAAACTGGCCTAACGAAACAGTCCAACACCACATGCAGTTTGAATGGTATCTGCGACCGGCGTTAGAACAGTTTATGCTGTCATATAAATTTGGAAAACTACTGTCTGTGCACAAAACTGGCCTAACGAACGAATCCAATACCACATGTCGTTCGAATGGTATCTGTGAACCGCGTTAGAACAGTTTATGCTGCAATAAAGATATCAGCCTGGCCTGGTACCATAACGGGGTTAAAAACAATAGAACGCACGCGCAAGTAAGCAAGGAAGGACTAACGGACGCCGACGGACGCGCAAAACAGTTAGTGGTGAGTTATTCAATATATTCAAGCAGACGACATGTTTAAACCCCAATGGTACCAGCGACTCAAGTTAGACGGGCTATTTAATACACAAATACACAAATACTCTCATTTAAATTTGGAAAACAAACCCTATGCTGTCGAAAATACTGTTTGTGCACAAAACTGGCCTAACGAAACAGTCCAACACCACATGCAGTTTGAATGGTATCTGCGACCGGCGTTAGAACAGTTTATGCTGTCATATAAATTTGGAAAACTACTGTCTGTGCACAAAACTGGCCTAACGAACGAATCCAATACCACATGTCGTTCGAATGGTATCTGTGAACCGCGTTAGAACAGTTTATGCTGCAATAAAGATATCAGCCTGGCCTGGTACCATAACGGGGTTAAAAACAATAGAACGCACGCGCAAGTAAGCAAGGAAGGACTAACGGACGCCGACGGACGCGCAAGATGCCATGGTCTGTAATTTTAACTAGAAATGTAATTATTTTAAATGCTGTAATTATAAGTGGAACTGAATTTAAGATAGAAACGCTGACATAGTGGGACAATAATATACTTCAAAGTTCAACTTACCAATGTTCGCAGGTGGCCGCAAGTCCGTCCGTCAGCTCTGTCAGGTGTCGTTGTTGCTTAAAAATAACCAAAGCTAGAAACAGTTAGTGGTGAGTTATTCAATATATTCAAGCAGACGACATGTTTAAACCCCCAATGGTACCAGCGACTCAAGTTAGACGGGCTATTTAATACACAAATACACAAATACTCTCATTTAAATTTGGAAAACAAACCCTATGCTGTCGAAAATACTGTTTGTGCACAAAACTGGCCTAACGAAACAGTCCAACACCACATGCAGTTTGAATGGTATCTGCGACCGGCGGTAGAACAGTTTATGCTGTCATATAAATTTGGAAAACTACTGTCTGTGCACAAAACTGGCCTAACGAACGAATCCAATACCACATGTCGTTCGAATGGTATCTGTGAACCGCGTTAGAACAGTTTATGCTGCAATAAAGATATCAGCCTGGCCTGGTACCATAACGGGGTTAAAAACAATAGAACGCACGCGCAAGTAAGCAAGGAAGGACTAACGGACGCCGACGGACGCGCAAAACAGTTAGTGGTGAGTTATTCAATATATTCAAGCAGACGACATGTTTAAACCCCAATGGTACCAGCGACTCAAGTTAGACGGGCTATTTAATACACAAATACACAAATACTCTCATTTAAATTTGGAAAACAAACCCTATGCTGTCGAAAATACTGTTTGTGCACAAAACTGGCCTAACGAAACAGTCCAACACCACATGCAGTTTGAATGGTATCTGCGACCGGCGTTAGAACAGTTTATGCTGTCATATAAATTTGGAAAACAACCCCTGTGTTGTCGAACTACTGTCTGTGCACAAAACTGGCCTAACGAACGAATCCAATACAGACGGACGGACGTTTTTACGGGAGGATACTTATGTGGCTATTTGCTATTGTTTTCTTTTGCTTGGCTAGCCACACAAGCGACAATTTATTTTTGCTCTCTAACTTGAAAAATAATGATCAGGAGGCTAACCCTACCCCTACCAGGGGCGTAGCCAGCGATACGCACTTACGCACGCATGAAAACAATGGCATAAAAACCAAAGGCTAAGGGGGGGTTAGACCTTAATGTCTAAAATGAAGATTTCAAACACACTTCAGAGCTCACCATTTCAGTTCTGATTTCCATTTTTCTCCCGGGGGAGGTCCCCGGACCCTCACCAGCAGGAAGGAAGAGTAGAAGGGCTATGAATGCCGGACAGGCTCTTGTTTGACAATGATACGCTTATTAAATGCGTGAATGTCAACGTAAGAAATCCGTTTAAACGGTAAATAATAACGGCTCTCTCGTTGTTTAAAGACGTTCCCTTAGTCCATTGATGGACTCCCCCCTCATTATACTCGACAGGCATGAACGTAACTGTAAAAGCATGTAGCACATGTCATAGCCGTCTCACTGTCCCTAGAGAGGCCCTGACACACTTATACTCAAGAGATTTTTCAATGGGTTTTTCTAACCAAACTATCAGTTATAAGAAATGGACCTAAAAATGAGACGCTTCAGTGGTTCTTTGCTAATTAGGAATGTGCACAAGACGCATGAGTTTTGCATAGGTTCTGCCGGATTAGGTGTTATCACCAAACGTAGGTCAGGAAATGTCTTTAACCCTTTCGCTCTCAATGACGCTTATAAGCACGTTTGCAAACGGTTTGTTCTCCAAATAGTGTACATGAAAGGAGTGCAATTGTCCTATTCGTATACGCGTCACGCGGCGTCTAATCAGGATCCAAACTCATGGTTTGCAAATTACTTTTTTAATCGGAGTAAGGCAGTGAAGGTGGTTAACAGTTAACCCTAGCGCCGATTATATTCGTCTTTCAAATACAATGCATATGTAAAAAATGCGTTTGTTCGATTCACACGCGTCACTCGGCGTCTGGTCAGGATCCACACTGTCTGCATAGTTACTAGTGAATTCGGGGTCAGGCAATCAAAGCGGGTCTTACATTGAACCCTAGCGTCGCTTATATCCGTTCTTTAGTGACAGTGCACATGATAAGGGTGTGTTTGTCCTATTCACACGTATTATCAGGATCCAAACTGTTTATCAATTACTTTTGTACTCGGGGTAAGGCAGTGAAAGGATCCACACTGTCTGCATAGTTACTAGTGAATTCGGGGTAAGGCAATCAAAGCGGGTCTTATATTGAACCCTAGCACAGATTATATCCGTCCACCAAATATACAGTGTACATGATAAGAGTGCGTTTGTCCTATTCAGGCGTGTTACGCGGCGTTTGATCAGGATCCACACTGTTTGAAAATTACTCTTGTACCCGGGATAAGGCAGTGAATAGCGCAGATGATTTCCCTCTTTCGGGTACAGTGTAAATGATAAGAGTAGGTTTGTCCTATTCAGGCGTGTAAAGCGGCGTCTGATCAGGATTCAAACTGTTTATCAAGTATTTTTGTATCCGGGGTAAGGCAGTGAAAGGGGGTAGCATATTGAACCCTAGCACAGATTATATCCGTCCTTCAAGCATACAGTGTACATGATAAGAGTACGTTTGTCCTTTTCAGGCGTGTAACGCGGCGTTTGATCAGGATCTACAACGTAGTTATAATTACTTTTGTACCAGGGGTAAAGCAGTGAAGGGGGTTAGTACATTTAACCCTAGCGATCGCTCGCCACCTACGCCGGGACCAGCACCGGGACAGTGAGAACGGGGCTTTAGGTACTCCGTATACAGCGGGGACTGTGATCCATCGACTCCAAGCATGCGCGGGTGACACTGCGGACACGATAGATAGATAGATATACCTGAAGTTTTCATAAAGTATACGGAAACTTCCGATGGTACCAACGAAAGGTGGCGGAAAGTGATGACCGACAGGTCAAACCTTATGGATAATATCCTCCTATATACACAAATAATATATAAAAAAAAAAGCGGAGCTGAGGCCTTTGTTCGTTTTTTCTGAGACTTCCGGTATCAACACATTCAACCCCAGAGTCGAGTATACTCGTAATTTACAAACGGTACACTAAGTCTTGTCCTATGCAAACAATGTTGACCCAGATCTGGGTCTGCACTGTTTGGCATTTTGTACTATCCGATTTTCTGACTTGACCGAGTTAGTTTTAGAACCGAATAGTTCATAATCGTAAATAGGTAACAGGGTAACATCGGTTATATATATACGCACACTTTCCTACTTGAGATAAGCATGATCCTCGTGCAGCACGAGACCGATGCACTACTTTTACTGAAATGTTGTTATTATTTTCAATAAATGCATAAACGCTAAAACTATAATTTCCTTTGCAAATAGGTTGTAGCCAGATCAGACGCCAGGTAACCCGGCGTCTGATCGGGCTCCAACTTGTTTGCCACTCAGATGGAAAAGTTTAGTGCATTGTGTTTGTGTTAAACGGAAACGAATGATGTATTCTCTACAGTACATTACGCCCAATAAATACAGCTATCCGTATCCCTAGCTGGCTGTACGGAGTACATTGATAGTTTTAGAATGTTCCAATGTAAAAATAACTCGGTCATGTCAGAAGAAAAAACTAATAATACATGGGGAGAAATGTATTCTTCAATGCACAATATTCGTAATGTCATTGAGGGTCACAAGGGAGATTAGTTGCTTGTGTGTTCTAATTGTGTTACCCTCTTGAAATAAAGTTTTAATTATTATTATTATCATTATTATTATTATTATTAGGTGTCAAGGGTTAAACAGGCCATTGTCATTTAGTAAGCGGCATTCAATTGGAACCATTCCTCATACAGCAACGTTACCCGCATACTATAGAATGGGTTTCACATTTTTAGATACATGTACATGTATCTGTTTTCAATCCTCAGAAACCACAGGACTTTGTTTGGTTTTGCAAACAATTTGGATCCAGATCAGACGCCGCGAAACTCGACGTCTTCTTTGGACTCAAACTGCTTGGTACTCGGTCCTTTGTTACATTTGGGTGTGGCGCTAAATACCACCTGCACTTGTAGATACTGACCGGATACGACAATACAATCGTTCCTTATATGTCGACACTTTCAAAGCTGTTCATTTCAACTGCAGGTGTTATTTTTTGTCGGTCCTTTCTTACATTCCATTACATGACAATAAAATACAGTAAACCCCCTATATTACGACCAATGAATTGTGTCATGTAGATTAGGTGATTTCGGCAGCTTGCTGCTTAAGGCAGGCTGAAAGTAGGAACCTTTAGGAGATTTTTTCCTTTACTTTCGCCATGCGTTAAGCTGAAACATGTCCTTCGTACAAGCCACCGACCTTCTTTTAGTGGTCGTAATAGAAGAGGTATACTGTACTTATTTACACCAATCGAAACATGTCTCCGTAGAAAAATACTGCCCGTATACACCCATGTACTATTAGAACCAATGCACCCCACTCTCTTCCCGTCAATATTAAACACTTGTCCATTTCCAACCGCAATTAAACTTAAGGTGGTTCGACAGCGGGCGGCCCGCATCTTGAGTTCCGGAAATGCTGATGACTTTCACCTGATCTTTACGGCACGTGCTTATAGTAGAACATTTAGATAAAGAAAAGTTTGATCTGCTTCAGTGTATTCTCTGTTAGCGCAGTTGTAACGGTGATTGACTTGCAATCCAAAGGTTCTAGGTTCGATTCCCACTCGCTTCAAAACTTTTTTTTTAACAAATTGTCCGATTTTAGTGACTAGTCAATTCATAACGCAGTGATCAAAGGACAGGCTATGTTTAGTCACGTAATAGTGAATAATATCAGATGCAAGTATAGTCAAGTGACAGCTAAATTTGTGAGGATTTATAGCCTATATGACAGATGGCAGCTTAACACAGGACAAACGTAATGCTAAAAGATAGATCCTAAAGGAGCTGTTATGCATTAAGCAGTCACTTGCCTTTAAAGATCTACAGGCTACCGTATTCAATGGTCCTTTATTACCGGTTTGACTTATGGTATTATTTAGAGCTGACGGCATTTCAAAAAGTTGAACTCAAGCGAGGTTACTCGTTTTGTGTTAACATTTTGTCAGAATTTCAGGAAATCATGTATAAAATGCAAATTCCACTAAATTTCATTAAATTTGTGTGACTAGTAGAATTAAGTTATATCTATCTAATAAGAGTAAAATTAGTGTATGATAAACAGCTAGATTTTTTGTAATTTGAGATTTTCAGAATTTGACTTTTTTAAAATATTGATATTTCCAGAAAACATGTTATGAAATACTTTTGTTTGCCCAATATCTTATAGTCTATGTACAGTTTACTTGAATGTACAGAAATTATTGAGTTATATCATTTTATAAAGAAAACATTCCTGTTTATTAAACGAGAGCACCGCAAACGGGTGCTGGACGCTCGACTTTCTTATACTTGAGACAGCTACATTTTTCAAACTTAAGAATGTGTATGGGTGTTTAATGCCCTATTGATCATAGAAATGTGTAAGCAACAACAACTCAAACATACTTGGACAGTCTACATTCCATTTAAAGTAAACTATAAGTCAAAACAAGGACAATAACTCTGGAATGGCACATCCCGGATCACCTTTCTTGTTTGAATGAGTTGCCCGTTTGATATAACACAAGTATTTAAAGTTTCAAGTTAATACCTTTGACAGTTATTAAGATATTTCAATTTACAAGTTTTAAGTAAATAAATCAAGGGCAATTACTCTGGAATTACAAATCATAGAGTAACCTACCTTGTTGTAATGAGTTGTCCTTTTGATACTTAACAAGTATTCAAAGTTTCAAGTTAATATCTTCCATAGTTATTTAGATATATTAATTTATAACTTTTAAGTGAATAAAACAAGGGCAATAACTCTGGATACACAAACCTCAGGGTTACCTGTCTTCTTGTAATGAGTTGCCCTTCTGATACTGAATAACTATTTAAAGTTTCAAGTTAATATCTTTCATAGTTATTTAGATATGTTAATTTACAATTTTTAAGTAAATAAAAAAGGGCAATAACTCTGAACTGACAAATCCCAGAGTTACCTGCCTTAATGTAATTAGTTGCCTTTTTCATACTGAATAACTATTTAAAGTTTCAAGTTAATATCTTTCATAGTTATTTAGATATGTTAATTTACAATTTTTAAGTAAATAAAACAAGGGCAATAACTCTGAAATAAAAAAATCCCAGGGTTACCTGTCTTGTTGTAATGAGTTGCCCTTTTGATACTGAACAACTATTCCAAGTTTCAAATGGATACCTTTGCTAGTTATTGAGATATGTTAATTTACAATTTTTAAGTAACTAAAACAAGGGCAATAACTCTGAAATGACAAATCCCATGGTTACCTGCCTTGTTGTAATGAGTTGCCCTTTTGATACTGAACAACTGTTCCAAGTTTCAAATGGATACCTTTGATAGTTATTGAGAAATCAACTCTTACAAAAACCTTAAGCAAAAAACTTAACCGACGCAGACGCTGACGCAGACGCAGACGCTGACGCAGACGCAGACGACAATAGCTCGACTTTTTGAAAAAGTCGAGCTAAAAAGGAGCTTTTCTCGACAAAAGGTCCAGTCAGAAAAAACGGCACTGTAACTTTTTTTTATTTTAACGATTTTTCACTCTCCATATGGTATATTTCAATTTAATCAAGGTTTCAAAGAATTCTGACACAGAATAAGGTGACCCGCGAACCACCTTAATACAATACAAACTGTATTTTTTAACAATTCAGCCCCGATGTGCGTAACATTCGTTCAAGTCTGGCTACGCCCCTGCCTACAGACGGACGATGCGATATCTGTATACCCACCAAACTCGGTTTTCGGGGCTATTATGATAACTATGTTTTCTCTTGACATAATATATAATACGGGTCAGTTTTTAAATGTGGGTGTGGCTGCTGTTAGCCACCAATACTTATTTCCAAAAAAGAGTAGTCCATTGAAGAGTTAAATTTAATACAGTACAATTGAGAATACTATCGAAAATGATCAAAAATTAAGCATAATTTATCAAGTGTTCAGAAATATGTAACAACACTTCAATCCGCCCAGGCTATCTGCTGTCTGGACGTTCTGTAGTAATCTGCACGCTTCTGGTGTGGACTGCACGCGCGGATCAGGAATATCATCCATCAGTGGCCGTGATCAACATGTGTGATGCGCATGTTGAGAGCTAGACGACTGACGGAACATACCGTTATATTTGAACCTGTAAGATTTTACCCCCAAAATTGAAATTACAAACCACGATCGGAACCTACACCTGTTAATATATTGGTCTATGTAATTATGTCATTGTTTATATCTGGGTGACAATAAAAGATTTGTTCAGTTCTGTTCCGTTCTGCTTACACACTGAACAATGCGAGATATGCTTGCTCATTACATGTCAAAGTCTCACTTAGTTTTTGCCAATCGAAAGCTGCTTTTAAAGTTTGCCCTTAAAGCCTTTTTACATCCAATAGAAATGTAGATCTACCCGTTTTTGTATATTTCACTTCTCTACAAAATAAGCATAGTATTATGTCCATTTCAAACGGTTAACCGCAAATTTAACACATTTCCAAACCGCCGGGAAGAAGACAAGAAGTATGGAATATTTCAAACAGGCTTATAGGTATGGCATTACCAGTATTCACTCAGACCATACAGCATCTAGCATTTCATATGAAATAGCAAGTAGTGTAGATCCTGATGAGACGTCACACTATAGTTACATATCGCGGCATCTGATCTGGATCCAAACTGATTGATTAATTATTCAAGTTGTAAGATTGAGAAATAATAGCAGACGACCAATTTAAAAAGTCAATCATGACGTACATGTAGTACGTACATCATGTAGTACGTACATCAGTGTACCAATTAGGAAAAGTCGTTTGTCCCCAAACCTGCATTGATTACTTATTTAACCAGAGACCATGTCTATACCATCCAGTTAAAAAAATCATTAATTTAACACAAGGCTTCTTCTTCTTCTTCCCATTAAGGCTACCATTTATCTGGAATTTTCCTAAATCTTCGGAGTTTTTTTTTTTAATTTCTCCGGATGTGGGTGTTTGTATAATTATGTTAGTGTTATAGAGCCTTGCAGTTAAAGGGTTCAAAGTACGTTTCCTAAAATTACGCTTGAACATTTGGAAATCTTAGGCTTTTTATGAGCAACTCTTGGTACCCATGTTGAACCCTAGCAACTTTACAGTGTATATACCGATTTTATTGACCTGTCAGGGCGGAGTTTCGATGCGGATCATTGCATTTCAACTTTTGGGGCGACAGCACACTCTTTTATTATCGGAATTTACCGTTGACGTCTGCCTTTTTTGCTCAACATTACATATTAGTGGACATTTTGACAAAAGGAATATAATGAAGATTAACACACAGCTTGAATCCAGACCAGACGCCGCGTTACGCGGCGTCTGATCTGGATTCAAGTTGTTTGCAAATGTTAGCCAAGTCTTATTTTTCCTCCCTATAACGACTCCCTCCGAGCAACACACACACCTGTGTCTCCCATTGCATGGTTGTCGTTGTAGAGAGGGAGCACTGTAGCAGACTTATCAAAATAAAAAGGACCAGCTAAATGCACAGTTAAAGTTCCCTCCCAACAACGGTTCACCCCTTATAACGACGATTGCCGCTGTTCCCAAAACAACATAATTATGTCCAACCTTTTCACGGCTGCAATATAGTCTATTTAAAATTGTCGTCCTCTGTTTTTCTCAAAATTTACATATGAGCCATTTTGACAGAAAAAAACAATGATGAGTGGCAAACAGCTTGAATCCAGATCAGACGCCGCGTTACGCGGCGTCTGATTTGGAATCAAGCTGTTTGCAAATGTAAGCCGATTTCCCTCCCTCTAACGACTCCCTCTGAACAACGCACACAAGTGTTGTCTCCCATTGGATGTCGTTGTAGAGAGGGAGCACTGTACCTGTGATCTCTTGGAAATTGTGGTAACATCAGTTGGTTGATAAACCCAGTACGTATACAAACAGGCGAAAGTTCCCAGGGTAACGCTTTCAATCTATAGTGTGTGTGAACTTTGAAAGTTTAGAAATCAGTCAAACGTGTTCCAGTGGTAGTCCAAGTTTATATCGGAATAAAATAGATGTTACGTTCGCGTGATATTCTCGTACTTCCCCGTAAATACTGTAAAAGCCAATCAGAACCGCATTACTGTTTCCGGAAATTTCCGAAATACTTTTAGTTGCTTAGGGCAGTTTTAGTGAGCACAATTCGTCAAATTTTCCGAATTATGCGTGTAGCTTTTCAGGGCTCCAGATAAGAGAGAGTAAACTGAACAAATCAACATTTTTCATTCATTTCAGCACCTATGGTGTGACTAGTTATTAGAATATGTTAATGAGTAGTGACACCATAGGGTTTAATGCAGAGATAAATATTTAATTTTTTGAAATATCCCCCTTATCTGGAGCTCCGGCTTTTGTTGTTATATTAACCCTTTTCCGCCGATCATTACTAGACTTATTTGCAAAAGGTTTGCATGCATTTCAGACGCCGCCAAACACGTTCTCTGATCTGGATCAAAACTGTTGAAACTTATCTGTAAGTTTATTTAAATTGAAAATGTTTAAACCTTAGTTAAATACTCTATGCAGACGAAGTTTTCAAAGCATACTATATTACGACGGGATAAGGGTTAACCGTCTGTCCAGGGCTGCCATAAATTGCTCATACATATCCTAAGATTTCCCAATTTTCAAGTGCGATTTTAGGAATCTTAGAATCTGCAATTAACCCTTTCGCTGCCAGGCTCTATATATTATATAACACTAACATAATTATGTAAACAGTTTGAATCCAGGTCGGACGCCGCGAAACGCAGATAAAGAACTCTGAGAATTATTTCAAGAGGAGATTGGCAGTGTCTCATCCAGGTCTTCAATGTTTGCTATTTCATATGAATTGTTTAGCTGTATGGGCAGTGTCTTAAAATCATCCTTGTGTATTTATAATGAAATCTCCCAGCAAGCACATGTGGCGAGTTTATTGCAATATCCAGGGATAAATTGGTTAATGAATAGCGCATGATGTAAAACAGATAGTTTTTACACGAGAGTTCTACTATGTTAAATATTTTTTCCTGGGTTTCTGGGGGGGGGGGGGGGGGGCGGGGATGCGAATGACGGTAAATAAATGAACTTCAGTTCTAAACACCCCTTCTATGATAATCGCTGGAGACAATATATATATGACTGGGTCTCATCGTTGATTTAACCCTTCAGTGCAAAGCTCGAGAACACTAGTACAGTGAACCCTCATGACGATGCTTATAAATTGGTACAATTTAGTGATCACAATGGAGAATTTTTAATGTACATGAATATTCAACATCCGAGAGAATATGACTAGAAACAAGCGTATTATTATTGTTCTGATTACAATCAAACGTGCATTAACCATTTCACTCCCAATGACGTCATGAAGCGCATTTGCCAACAATTTTGATCCTGATCAGAACTGTTTGCCTCTCGATTATTCTGGATGATTCTAGTGGAGTTAGTGCAAATCCCTACAAGAATGCAGTGCAGACTCTGATCTAACCGCTCCAGGGGCTGTCTGAACAGAGTCTACACTGTTTTTAAGGACATACGAGACCAAATGAAATCTCCGATGGATCTCTATGAAAATTTCAGCATAGGTTCTTCAAACATATCTAAGTACAATGGCAAAAAGAATTTTGTCTAATGGTATTTGAAATGTTTGATGTAGCCATTCTCGGCAAAGAGTCGGCATGCGTTATTGTGCCTTTCTAAAATGATTTAAAGTAATAATTGGCACAAACAAACATTAAAACAGTTAAAAAGTGATGCTCGCTGAAAGTATGATGCAAAGAGTATGGTTTGTTGCCCGATATATATGCATTTTCTAAATTGTTTTCGGCTCCAATTCAATGAAAACACTCACTCAATCAAAATCTGCCCGAAATAAATTGATGAAACTTCTCACAATATAAGCTATAGGTGTGAATAATAAGACAATGGTAAAAAAGCATAAGTTTTGAAACTATAGGCACTTTCATACATATAGCAATGGCCTAAATAAGCCGACGACTTTTTCTATGTGATCTCGGGTTCACGCTCATATTCAATTTGATTGAAGTTTTGGGTTATTAACTTAGCCTTATTGGATAAAGTATTTACCAAGATTCACGTTTTTTCATTTATCAAGTACACTTTCATGCATTTAACGTCTTTATTACGCGATTAATGGAGATTGTTTGAAACCGAAAGTATCTATGGGAGGTAACCGAAATGCACGATTTTGTTGAGTAACGATGCTTGATTTATCGTACTTCGTTAAAAGCCACTAGGTGTCTCACGAATTGCTGGTGTATGCCGTTAAACAGCGTCAATATACCCCAATAACAGAAGGGCTATGTTTTATTTGATGAATTTGTTTATTTTTGTTAACGTCTGTTTCTGCCATCTATGGGCTAATTGGACGCCCCAAAAAGAGAGGGGAGCGGATACAGAGAACCCGGGCGCGATGCCCTACTCTTATTATCGAAAGAGTTATCTGGTTCTTTTAGATGCCAAGTGTAAAGAACTCATACATCGGACCTCGGTTTATAAAGTCTCATCCGAAAGACTTGGTCCGGCGGGGGATCGAACTCACAACACCTGACGTCGTAAGCGGGTTATTTGATGAAAACTAATGTAAAACAATTCGGATTCTCAGAATCACGGTATCCATACTATTATCCCTTTCATGGTCAAATTTATCGTGAGGTTTTTATCCTTCACCGCCAAAGTATCGTCTGCTTCAATATTACTATCTGCAATGTCGTTTCAAAGTTAGATTAAAGGCAGTTTGTAACACGGCCTGGGCATTTTTATAATGAAACATAAAACTTATCTTTAATGCATAGATCTGCATCCGTTGAGAGATAAACGTCACACCGCCTTCCGTAACCCAAAAGTAGTAGAAGTCCTGGACATAGGCTTGGAACCGAGTTCTGGCAAACTTTCTCTATTAGAGTAAAGCTATGTCGCCCGGCGTGTGTACATGTGCTTCTTCAGTAGACTACCTAGCGAAAAACACGTCTTCGGTCGACCATTCCTGTAATAGCTGAATCCGCTACACGCACGATATCCTCGTGCACGTACAGTAGTGACTCTCAGTCACTACATATCCAAGGGAAAGACATTTTCGCCTAATTCACTTCATTCAAAACATCGAAAATTATATGTGTATTAGGGGTGCGTTTTATTTACGTTAACATGATTATGCTTATGATTATGCCAGAATGTCAGCCAAATGTATGTTTAAATCGCGCAATTTCTTATATAAGAACATTTTCTATGTATTAAAACTAAGCGAAATCCATTGTCAGGTGCCTGAAACGTGCCCCCCCCCCCCCCCCCTTCTTTAAGAACCATACATAAATGCCGATTCCTTATCGAGATGGTTGGAAAAATAAGCTTTTTGTTTACATACAAATCTTCGTGTCGGCTTCCGAGAGTTTCCGCAAGGTCGAATAAGAGTCACGAGCAGAATAAACGCAAACGAAACGCAAACGCATCGCAATAATACGCATAAATGGACAACCTTTAGACAATTCTGACCATTCATGTTAGTCTGAGTGGCAAACAGTTTGGTACGTGATCAGACGCCGGGTAACCAGTCGTCTGATCTGCTCCAAACTGTTTGCAATTGAAATAATGGTTTTAGCGTTAACGCGTTTATTGGGAAAGAATAACATTTTCTCCACTGTAAGCAAGGTAACATCGACTACATCGTCGTACACTTTCCTACTTGAGATAAGTATGGTTCCCGTGCAGCACGAGACCGCTGCGCTAACTTTACTGATATTTTATTCTCTCCCAATAAACGCATGTGTATACAAAACTATTATTTCCATTGCAAACAGATTGGAGCCAGGTCAGACGCCGGGTAACCCGGCGTTTGGTCAGGCTCCAACCTATTTGCTACTCATATTAAAAAATAATAGTTAAAACTTCTAAAAGTAAATTTCCACAGTTACGTGCATTGCGTTTGCGTTTAAACCGGAAAGAAAATGTATTCTCTACTGTATAGTGCGCACAATAAACACAGCTATCAATGTTTCTTGCTGGATGTAGGGAGTACTCAACCCTTTTGAAGTTTTAGAATGTTCCAATCTAAAAATAACTCCGACAGGTCATAAGAAAACATCTTTACCGGGCGCAAGCCGAACGAACTCGGAAAATCTCCGTCGTTGATCGGATGTCAACAAACCGATTTAAAAGTCGACCTTTTTCCATCAAATTCATGTGTTTGTCAGATTTATTGCCTCCATAATCATTGCGGATTACTTCTTTTTATATGTTTAGATTACGTATCTGCCTGAATATTCAGGTTTAAAAAATGCGCTATAGTTTAAACATATTTTTATTCCCTCAAATATACATGGAATTGGGGTTGGGTCACAAGTTATAACAACATTAGATCCGACCCTCCCCCTACAATGTAAATATACAGTACAGGAACAATGGCATATAGATGAAATATGACGAAATTACTTAACTTTTTTGTTGAAGAAAAAGACTACAGAAGGAAAGAAGAAGGAAAGAGAAAGACTGTCAGAGAAAGAGAGAGAGTGATAGAGAGAGAGAGAGGTGTAGCTAGATATACATTCAATTCATTCATGGTGATCAAGGGACAATCATGGTTTTAATGCTCCAGACCAAATAAATGTGTATTTAGTCATATGGTGTAAGTAATAGATAAAGAATACATGTAAGTGGCATCATGCATATATCCGGTATAAGAGAGACAACTGTAACTGAAAAAGGTTTACTTAAACATTTGAATTGTCTCCCTTTACTTAAAATATGCTTGCAGAAAACAAATCTTTTCAATCCCAAGTTGCCAAATCTATAAATCCAGGGCTCCAGACAAGATAAAGCAAACTAGACAAATTCAACATTTTGTTCCTCACTTCAGCACTAAATCCCATGATGCGACTACTTGTCAGAATCGTCTCAAAGAGACGATTCTAACGAGCAATGATCCCACAGGGCCCAATGCCGAAATAAAGTTTAAGTTTTGACTATTACCTTTATCTGGAGCTCTGTAAATTACTTATAATTTCAGATAGTTTCAGACAGTTGGGATCCTGATCGGATGTCATGAAGCGTGGCATCCGATCAGGACCCAAACTGCTTGACACTCATGTAAACCTTTTAGATCCTCTAATAAATTCATGCACTGCACTGAAAATATTGAGATTTTCTTTGTCATTTAAATATCTTTTCCCAGATAATAATGTATCTAAGTTCAGAGGTTGAAATTTACTAATTGAATGAAATAAAGTTAATCTTGGCTGTGTATAATTCTTACAGGTAAAGAAGAAATGTTCTGCATCTTCAATAGCTTCAGTACATGAGCAATAGGGATCCAATCTGAGATGGTTATTAAACAGATCGTTATTTAGATTACTGCAATTGTTTCTAATTCTTGCATGTAAAACTGATAAGTATCTGTTTCCCTGTGAATAATATAATGGAACATTTATGAGAGAATTGTCATTTAATAATACATGTCTGAAACTAGTGTATGAATCAATGTTTCTCAAATCAAGATCTAAGCTATTCCACAAATCTATGGAGGATGGAATACATGATTTTTGTGAGACTGAAGTTCTAGTAATAGGAATTCTAATATTTTCCCGGTTTCTTAGTGGATATGGGTTCGATTCTTCAACAGTAGGAGGTATCAAGTCTGTAATATATGATGGTACCATGCTGTGTGTGGCTTTATACATAAAAAGCAGCTTTTGAAAATTACGTCTCTTTTCCAAACTCAGCCATCCACATTCACGGTAAAGATTTTCTAATGAAACAGAACGAGTAAGACCAGTTACAATTCTGGCAGCTTCATTTTGAAGTTTTTGTAAGGAATCTGAACAGCTATCAGAGCAACCATCCCAAACTATAGATGCATACTCAAGTATAGGAGATATATATGAGAGATAGATTTGATTTAAAGATTTCCTATTTAGAGTAAATTTTAATCTTCTCATTATGTTTACTACTTTCGAGGCAGATATTACTACATTATCTATATGAGAATTCCACTGACCATTGTGGCTAAGAGTAACTCCTAAGTGCTTGTGGTTTTCGACAAAATTAATTGGTGTATCTTCAAATATTAGTTGTGGTAGATTATCATACTTTTTTAGAGAGAAAATGATAGCTTCAGTTTTGTTAGGATTGAAAGTAACCAGCCATTGTTTAGCCCATGAAGATATGATATTAAGGTCATGATTCACAATACCTTCTATATCATCAACAGATGTAGCCGAATAAAAGAGAGAGCTATCATCTGCAAACAATCTAGTTAAACTGAGTAGAGAGTCAGATATATCATTGACATAAATAAGAAACATTAACGGCCCTAGCACAGATCCCTGAGGAACACCGGCTGAAATAGACCTAGAAGCTGACACGCTAGACTGTAGGACGACTCTCTGACTTCTATTTGACAAGTAACTGGAAAGCAAATCAAGTAAAGAACCATTAATACCATTTTGTTTCAATTTAAAGAGAAGACCTTTGTGCCAAACTCTATCAAAGGCTTTAGAAATATCGCAGAAAACCATACAAGAAAACTGTTTATTGTCAAATGATTGACATATATGATGAAAGATATCTATAAGCTGGAAAGTAGTTGAATGGGCTGGCAAAAACCCAGATTGATATTTGTATAGAAGATTATTATTGAGAAAGAAATTGTACATGTGCTTAAAGATCACTCTTTCAAACAATTTACCACAGCAACTGAGAAGTGATACAGGTCTATAGTTTGAAACAGAAGATTTATCACCTTTTTTATAAATAGGTATGACATTTGCAATTTTCCAACAGTCAGGAAAAATCCCTTCAGTAATGGACCTGTTGAACAATATAGAAAGTGGTTTGGCAACTGATGTTGAAACACCTTTAAGCATTTTATGACTGATAGAATCAGGTCCACTGGCCTTATTTATATTTAAGGAATTGATAATGTCATTTATTTCTGATTCGGATATAACTATGTTTGACAAACAGTTCTGGGTTTTAGCAGCAAAATCAGGAAGAACAGCATGTTCTTCATTTAAGGAAGATATAGAGGCAAAAAAGTCATTTAAGCAATCGGCTTTATCTTGATCAGTTATATAATATGAAGATTCACCTCTATTAGAGGTTACACATAAGGGAGAAATATTAGCAGAACAACCATTATTTTTAACAAAGTGTTTAATTAATCTCCAAAAACCTTTCTTATCATTAGAGTGTAAATTTTCCAAGTTAATTTCTAATGAGTTGAAGAATGACTGTTTAGCATGTTTTTTCATGTTGTTTATTTTATTTCTTAGCTGTTTATATTTATTTAAAATAGACGATTTACCTGTTTTGAAAGCCAATTTCCTTAATCGATCTCTTTTCCTACAAAATTTTCTTAATTCAGAGTCAAACCAAGGCTTGTCATCAGGGCGCACTAATATTTTCCGTGATGGAATACAGGCATTAACAAACTGAAGAAAAGTTTTAGTAAAACAATCACAAGCTTCATCCACACTACCATTATAAAGTATTTGCCAGTCAAAAGAAGAAATATTTTGACTTAAGAGCTGAAAGTCAGCATTTGCATATAGATAGACAGTTCTTTCAAAACTAGCTTTAATTTCGTATGAAAAAGGAAGAAATATAAAAGTTGCACAGTGATCACTAACATCAGGAGGGTTTGGTATTACACCAGAATCAAGATAGTGCATGTCAATAGGAATGATGACCGGATCCAGTAAAGCATTTAGGCGAGTAGGTTCACTGATAGTGTTCTGTAGTGAAAAATTTATAAGTACATCCTTTAGTTTTCGAAAATTAGGATTCAACAAGTCTTCATTCAGGTCTCCCAGAATGATTATATTTTTACTTATTTCTAGTGCTCTCTCAATATTCTTATTAAAGTTCAGGAAAAACTCAGGATCAGAAGTTCTAGGACTGTAAAAGGTACCAACTAAATATTTCTCATGATTTATAGTAATGCATATCCAGATTGATTCGGGGCAGAAGTTTTCCAGTTCAAAGAGTCTTTTATGAATGAGATTACTAGATAGGTATACCAGTATTCCGCCTCCATGATTTGTTCTATCCTTTCTGTAAAAACTATCATAAGCATCTGACAGAAACAAGAAATCATCAGATACAGCCATATCTAAATGTGTCTCAGTAAAACTCAAAATATCAAAGTCTAAATAGCTGTCTCTGATGTAGTCCAGTTTCTGTCTTATGCTTCTGATATTGCAATGCAATAATGAGAGACTGTGGCCACTATTGCTAGTGGTTGGACCGGGGTTTGGTTCAACATCGCCTGACTGCAGCAGTAGTAATAATAAGACTGTGTATAAATAATAGCTATTAATAGAATTAATAACAAATTTGGTACAGTATAGACTCAGATTATATAACCACAAGATAATAATAAAAGGAATGAATGATACCTTTACTGATACTTTCTTACAACATAAGAAACTTCTGCCGTGGAACCGACCGATGGAACATCTCCAGAGTTCTAGGGCATTACCCATTTGGAAGCAGTTTCACAACAGTAGTATTTGAGATGTTCATCACTTCAGTTCCACAGCAGTTTGTCTCCCGATCACCATAAACAAAGTGTCTGAAAAGAAACAGGATAAAGGTGAAAGCAAAAATAGAAAGGAAAGACATGAAGAAAAGATAAAGAATAGAGAAGAGAAACAAAGAAAAAAAATAGACTTAAGTAATAAAAAGCTTAAGAAGAAATTTCAGTAAAAAGTTTCAGTAAAAAGTTCTCTGGAAAATATGACAGCAAGAAGTGATATTTAGAGTGGTGATGTAATTTGCTCTTTTCCAGTAAGTATCCTTAGTGTCTCCAACTCAATACTCTATCAGAGAAATCAGTTCTTTTCATTGTCATGAGTTTACATCATAAGAAAAACTTTCAAGTCCTAGCAGACCATAGCTTCAAGCAGGCTGAAGGAGCAGTGGAATGAGAATTTCTTCTATTCCGCTTCACCTTCAACCCCCTCCAAGCGATCACCTATCTTAGGAAGCAAGCCAACCAAGTACTGTAAGAGTTATACGGTAGTTAAATTTCTGTCCAAGTCTTCTCTAGTGGTACTCATAGTGTATCAATTTACTATAAAGAATACATACTTGTCTTGTGTAGGCAGTGAAGACCCAGATTGGGGACCACCTTCAAGTGCTCTCCAATCTGGGTCTGCAAAGTCTGTCATGTTGAGTATTATGTAAAAGAGACAGAAAGTACTTTTAAATAACATCAGAAAACAGATAAACTAACTCTACACCATTTCAATACATTCGTAACGGGTGCATGATAAAATAACAAAAAACCTTTCTATAACCCAGTATCTGGCAGCCTAAAGCAGGCTGAAAATAAAGCAAAATGTGCATAAGGACACACTCTTCTTCATCTTCAACACGCTGTAAGCTGCATGATTTTCAACAGTAGTTTGTCAAAGTAACCTAGAATCATCATCCCAATATATACACTTATATACAGTCATGAATATGCAACAAAAACAACAATTCCAAAATCCGAGCATATAGTGGCTTAAAGCATGTCACTTAAAGTAGGACGAAAGTGAGTCCCAATTTGCATGAGGGCACAATCTGCTTCACTTTGCATGGTTATCACCAGATAAAAAGGGAATACATACTTGACTTGTCAGGCTGTGGAGGCCCAGATAGGTGGCCTCCTACAAGTGCTCTCCAATCTGGGTCTGCAAAGTCTGTCAAGTATCAATAGTATGTAGAAGAGACAAATAAGTACTTTTAGTTCATATCAGACACAGATAAACTAACACTACACCATATTAATACATTCATGGTTATGCATGATAAATAAACCTTTCCCGTATCCCTGTATCAGGCAGCTTTAAGCAGGCTGAAAATAAAGCAGAATGCGCATAAGGACACTCTCTTCTTCACTTCAAACATGCTGTAAGCTGCATGCTTTTCAGCAGTGGATTGTCGAAATGACATAAAATCACCATTCCATATAATTATACAGTCCTAAATTTGCCATATAAACAACAATTCTAAAATCTAAGCAAACGGTAGCTTAAAGCATGTCACTTAAAGAAGGCTGAAAGTAAGTCACAATGTGCATCAACGGACATTCTGTTTCACTTTCATCACACTAAAAGTGGTCACCTGTCTACAAAACTAAAAAAATGGCCACGGGGTAATAGTTGGGTTTAAAAGCGGTTGCATGATTATAAACAGATAAAAGGGAATACATACTTTTCTTTTGTAGGCTGTGGAGGCCCAGATTGGTGGCCTCCTACAAGTGCTCTCCAATCTGGGTCTGCAAAGTCTGTCAAGTTGCAGTATTATGTGGAAAGGACAAAAAGTACTTTTAGTTAACACCAGAAGACAAATAAACTAACTCTACACCATATAGATACATTCATCATTATGCATGATAAATAAACCTTTCCCATATCCCAGAATCAGGTAGCCTAAAACAAGCTGAAAGCAAAGCAGAATGTGCATAATGACACTCCCCTATTTACCATCAGCAAGCTTTTAGTGGAAAGTTTTTCAACTGTAATTTGTCGAAATGACATCGACTCATCACTCCATTATATACAGTCATGAACATCCAAAATAAACAAAATTTCCAATATCCAAGCAAATGGTAGCTTAAAGCATATCACTTAAAGCAGGTTTAAAGGTTTAAAGGCACATTCTGCTTCAACTTCATCACACTGTAAGTGGTCACCTAAACCATAAACCAAAAAGGCCCCGGGGTAATAGCTATGTTGAAGTATGTTGCAAGGTTATCAACAGATAGTAAGGGAATACATGTACATACTTGTCTTGAGTAGACAGTGAAGGCCCAGATTGCGCTATTCTGGCTTACATACTGCCTTTAAACTTATAATTAGAATCATGATTTAAGTGATAAAAAACAACGTGATTAGACAATGATTATGATATCAAACTGCTTGTATCATGATCAGAAACCGGCATACGCAGGCTAGCGTATGATTATTATCAAAACTGTTGACAAATTACCCTTGTACTCGGAATAAGGCAATGGATGAGTTAATTAAAATACAAATCTATTTCGCAAAGATAACTTTTGGGTAAATTTTGACTTAAGTTATAATGTAAGATGTGCCGAACAGTTTGAGACCTTGGACTATATTCTAAAACATTCTCTATTTAACTAAGAATTTTCTAAACTCCTACATTTTCAACTAAGATTATATTTCTCTAACTTTTACTCTAAGAAAATACTTAATTATTTTCTTAGCGAAAAAAAACTAAGAGTAAATTATGGCGCCGTTGTCAGGGATTTTCCCGACTGAAATGACGTCACTCTTCTCGCACACTAACACGTATACGACTGTTTATTTGCGGTGTAGTTTGCGGGGTTTTATTTCTTACGTTTTAGCTGGGCACATTATTACAAAAAGCATGCACTTGGTGATACAAACATCAAATTTGGTATATATACTGGTATGCCCCTACTTTCAACAAAAAGCCCGTTAGCCACGTCAAAAATCAAAATTTCCGGTTCTATTATACAGTTTTATCTCTAACATCGGATATATTTGACCGATTTTCAAACTTTTGGTGTCTAGTTATATGTTTTCAAGCATATACAAGCTAATTATGTGATCCATAGACTTGTAAGAAGTTTATTTAATCGTATTGTAAGCAAAACTGTACAAAAACAAAGCGTCTGTCAAGGTAAAAACCAAATTCACAGGTTTTTTTTATATAGATTTTACACTTACTTCACCTTCTGTCATGTTATTTAATTATATTGTTTTTAATTGCTTTTGTCTGAAGATGCTATTTTTCACATTACAACTGTAACACATCAGTGCTAAAACAAAATCACGAACTTGGTGATACAAGCATCAAATTTGGTATGTATACTGGTATGACCCTACTTTCAAGAAAAGCCGTTAGCCACGTAAAATTTCAAAGTGGCCTCCATTTTTTCAAGATGGCTGCCATTTTTGGTTCTTGTTAAGATAACATATGATAATGTTTATTTTTGAGTCGACAATACACATACAAGTAACATAAGCTCTGAATAGCTTTTATAATCGACTGTGATCGTTGATAAATTCTTTTCTAACTTTTGACATGTTTGACCAAATTTCACCAAAAAATTGATTTTAATCATAAGGAAACCAATTCAATCAACCTCAAGCTGAAAAGACGCTTACTTTAATGTAAAATGGCAAAGCTACATCGTTTATTTTCAAAATGGCCACCATTTTATATTTATATAAGCAAAATCATTTCTTAAATTTGATCAACATTTATGGGTTTTTTTTGTGTCAACATAGATGTCATAAAGTATAAGGCAGCTAATTCAGACAACTTCTTTCTGAATTGAAACTAATTTTATTGCACAATTACCAATCTAGACAAAATAAATGTTTTTTGCTCGCAGATGATCGTTCCTTTTTGCAATAGAGATTAATATCCTTTCTGATCTTTTCTATATACTTCTGGCCACTTGTCATACTTTTGGTATCAAAGCATTATGATAAGAGCACAGAAAGCTAATTATGTGATCATTTACTTTATTAAGAATCTTGTTATTGTGGGTAATGCTTTATTTTAATGGCATATATGTGGTTTATTACTATTTTAGCAGTAATTTCTTAGTGTACATGCTGGAGTTGGTGTATAATCGCTTATACTTATGTAAGTGTTCATTTTCACATTTCCAAATATCGGTATATTAGTCTGAACAAGGAAGGCCACATCGTAAATACATGTACTTGCACCTGTCACTGCAAACAGTTTACTTTAGTATCTATGTTTAATCGGGTATTTGCAATCATATCACTAGGTACAGTGGAGAATATGTTACTCTTTCCCGTTTAAACGCAAACGTACGCAAACGCAAAGCACTAAAACGTAGAAAAGAACAACTTTTGGACAATTCTAATAATTCTTGTTTATCTTTGTGGCAAACAGTTTGGAGCCTGATCAGACGCCGGGTTACCCGGCGTCTGATCTGGCTCCAAATTGTTTGCACTGCAAATAATAGTTTTAGCGTAAACGCGTTTATTGGGAAGGAATAACACATTCTCCACTGTAACAGGGTTGTCCAATATATCAGCAACGTTTCATTCATTCCAACTCTATGAGATATTTCCATCATGACACAAGCTACATGTATTTGGTATGCAGAACATTTGGCATGTTCAAACAGAGGGGTTTGATCTTTAGGAACTGCGCCTTAAAATCTATACCATCAAGCTAACATGTCCAATCAAACACAATAATCTTATCCCATGACTTGGCATAATTGATGCAATGTTTATTGCTTGTACATTGTGATTTATGATTATAGACTGGACTTTGCACATGCACCATATCTTTCAGTTTATGTATTATATGCAGCCTTTTCTCTTTCTTATATGGAAATTTGGTGTGGAACTAGCTCATGTTTGACCGTTGACCAATTGCAACCAACACTTTCTGTAGAACAAGATAGTTTGAATTAGCATTTGAAATTCACATCGACATGAAATTTTATGTCATTAGCTTTTAACATGGGAGTGTTGTGGTCTCCGGTTATGGCTTGCATTTCATGCATGAACATTTGTGCACACTCTTCTTCATGTTAACATTGTATAATTTCTTAAATGCTGTTGACGATTACACAGGGATCAATCTCAAATATGATATTAGCAGCATTATGTGTCCACATCAAATAGCTTTAGCAAACAGCTGAAACGTTCTGTCTTTATACAATTGTACCACAAGAAACGTGTACTATCTTTGATTATGTATCACATCATATCGCTTTTAAAAAGTCTGTTGTCAGAATAGGTAGACTATACATCCGTCCCTATGTGTACAGAACAGAACTGTTACAACTTTTACACCAAACTCAGGAATGGAAATTCTTTAAAAAGATTCATGCGGAGTATTAAGGGTCATACTCTCAAATGGTTACATGTATTGACTTTGGAGAAGAGACAAGACTTTTCGTGTAAAGTATATTTCTTAACATTGCTTAAATCTGATTTTATTGAAAGGAGTCCACACTGCCTTCATCTTTGATAACGATTTTGATTTGCTTATTTGATTGGTCAAGCACGATATATAAGAACGGTTGTCTTACGTAAAAGAAAACACACTATCCATACTGGATCTGATATTTCTCCATATTGTTTTCATCAGGCTCATGGTCATTCATCTTTTTCATACCTTAACTTATTCAACAAGTATAGTAGACGCTCTTCAAGCAAATCCTTTCTTTATTAACAGTGAATTTCTGGTGTACATATACCAAACTTAATGAAGATGTTGTTTGTGCAAAAATTCAAGCTGTCCAAGATGAAACATTAAAGGATCAAGTTTGTTGACTTTTACCTACTATACAGACACATATCTAAAACATAAGCAAGTGTATTTCTGTTTCATGCAAACGACGCTTAATTCATATTTATTGGTGTAAAATGGCCCCTTTCTCTGTTGTGAAAATCAGTTTAACCAGTGTCATGATACTATAATGTATGAGCCACCAAACCCCATCAGTAATTCCTGCAAGAAATAATCAGTAATTTAGGTGTTGGATACATTCATTAATTTTTTTCAAATTCCACCACCAACTCTGTTACTTCGAAATTTTGATTTTCTTCGAAACATATAAGAAACACTGGTTTGTCGTCCGATTACTCGTCTGAAATTTGAACGATATTAATCAATTTATCAGATGCTCCCTTGTTCACATGATTACTTACACGCTCATGCAGTAGTAAGATAAATGGTATCCATGAATGATATAGTCACTATTACTATGGACATGAGTCATAATGGGCATCAACTCTGTTGGCACATTGTTTGATTTAAATATAATAATGACTATTGGGATATGCTAGACTGTATTAAATTTTGGTCACATTTATAACATGTGGCGGAATGCAGATACATGTACGTGCGTCTTGTCTTACATATACGTGTACTTTTTCTGGTAATAAGTTACAAAGTGGTTATATGATCTTCAGAATTAGCATGCTGTTTGTTGTTGGGACAGGGATTAAATGTTATGTTAGATAATTAAGGAATTATGTTTGTTTTCTAAATGTAATTATATTTAAATCGAGAAAAAGGAAACATATTCAAGACTTTACAGTTTACTTGAAAGGTAGAATATTGTATGGTAAAGTAATTGCAGTGTCAGATAAAGTAGTATAGTTTGGGCAATCATTGTTCAGCTAAATGAAATTGTTAATGTGAGAAAACAGCACCTACATTCAGCATAAGCAGTCACATAACAACAGACAAAAAGCTTTGATCAGCTACGGAGTAAAACTATATACATGTATGTTGCTTTTCTAAGTTACAAAAGTAATTTGTGTTTTTTCACCTTCTTCTATCCATTTAGATCGTGATCTAATAAAAGCACCCCTAAGATTTTTATTTCTTATGTTTGTAAGTTCATTTTTTAATAAAAGTAATTGATCTTTGTTATTTTCTGTAAGACATGACTCTAAAAGTTGAATTTCAGCTAATAAAGTTTGTTCCCTATTTCTTTTCTCTTTTGCTTTATAACTTGAATATGATATTGTTTTCCCTCGAATTTCCATTAAAAGTGTTTCTATAAATAATTGATCATGAATAACAAACTGTATATCTGACCTATCCATTAATAATACACTACCTAGATCATAAACAAGAACAGTGCATTGTAATATTATTTCATCTATTTTACTATTTATACAATTTACATATTCAATATCATTTAACAGATCATTATTAAATTTACACAGCCCTTTTCCATGTTTAGTGTTTACAAAACACATTTCTAAAAATATAATAGAATGATCAGATTTATAACTAACATCAATATCACATTTTCTTAAAAAATTAATCATGTTATCGGTCATTAAAAAGAAATCAAGCCTACCTTGTTGTAAGGGGGTTAATCTTCTCCATGTATATTTTTGGATATTTCCATGCAATTCTCTGAAGGGGTCTATAAGTCCTCGTTCAGAAATAAGGGCTAATAGCTTGGTTCGGGCTTTAGTATTATGATTTGCTCTTTTATAAGTTTTATAGTCAATTTCAGAATCGAGTACAAGGTTAAAGTCACCACAGACAATGTACCTATCTTTCGTATTCTGGAGAATCGTTGTTTGGAGCATATTTGATAAGCAGGACAAAAGCAACATCGTTATATACAAGTTCAATTACAATAAAGTTTCCATTATCATCTTTTTTCACATTTATCACTTTAATATCTAAGTTCTTTCGAAATAAAATAGCAACACCTTTTGCATTTGATTTTCCATGACTAAAAAAACAGTCGCCATTCCATTCAGAGTAGATTGTCTTTTCAGATTCTTTTACAAAATGAGTCTCTTGTAAACACAGAATATCAACTTTTTTATTCTTTAATAAATCAAAAATATCATTACGTTTTTTAGCATCTTTCAGACCACGGCAATTGTATGAGTAAATATTAAGCTTATCCGTAGTTGTGACAGGAAAACTTTAAAAAATGTCATCTGCTTATTTCATAAAAACTACATTCAGACATATCAACAAGAATAGCATGAAAATATGTTATAAATAACTTTTCCTCATGAATAACAAAAAAGTAACTTTCGACATAAACAAATAGAAAAAAAGATTTAGAAAGTTTTAGCTAATCTACACAATTTCATTTCAAGTATCCAATGTATCTTTATGAATGATTTATTAAAACATTGAACACATCAGAAATATTTTATTCGTATGTTCACAACATACACAACAAAGCAACCATGACTTTTTGTCAGGAACTTACAAAAGCAACACACAACAACAACAACACCCCCCCCCCCCCAAAGAAAACAACAAAAAAACAAACAAACCCAACAACATGCAACGTGATAATGAGTCGAGCTTATTTCATTGAATATATGAAGATATTATCATACACGGGAAACGTAATTATATTTTAACGTTGGTAGATATACTATATGAACGATATCTTTATGTTTAAATTGTTCAATGCTGAGTAACTATCTTCCGGTTACGTTTTTGTATTCTTATATTTGTCATAATGTTATTATTTGTTTTGGAAGCAATAGTAAGATAACAGGTTGTTTGGAACCTGATTATGACTCATGTTTAGTGTGGCATGAACTAGATCCAAACTATCCATAAAACTATTTAATACATGTCAACGTTTGTTCCTTCTGCGCTGAGTAGCGGTCTGTTAGAAATATTAATGTTGATGAATCAGGTAATTGGTAAACAAACAAACAGGCACAAGAAAAAACCCGACAAAACCCCACAAGAAACAATTAATAGTTTGGATCCACATCAGACGCAATTTCGTTGCATCTGGCCTTGATCACGACCATCCGTTAAGGTTATTAATATTGACCCACATGTTAAATGTAATTCAACAACTCTATATATCTCTATTATAACAACAGTTTACACAACAAACGCATTTGGTGTCGATGACAGCTGATTTTGTTGCCTATCCAAAAGAATTTATGGTCAAGGAGCATCAATGTCCACAGAAATTGCCGTCACGGTCGAAACTTTTCAAGTTAAAGACATCTCCTGACGACCTTTCGATCATAATACCTTGCCAGACAATTTCCTTGCAAAAAGCATGGGTCTTATGGACATGTTGGTAGCAAAGAACCATTGAAGCTTCTAAAAGGCCGATAAAGCGGTGGTGTATCAATTTATCTTAAAGACATTACATGACCAAGCTTGGGTGGTAACACCTAGTCTGAAAAAAGGTAGAATTAAATCATGAATACATGCTTTTACTGTTAGTTTAAACATATTTTATTTCCAAAATGTCAACATGGAAATGGGGTTGGGCCACAAGTTCCAAAAACATTAGTTACGGCCCTTCCCCTAGCAATTATTTACACAATACTGATAATGGCAAGTGATTACTATTAACCCATTTATGTACAACTTTTATAGTAGCAAACAGAAAAGATCCGGTCCTAAGGACTTGGGTTAGTCCTTGGGTTTTAATCCTCACTATTTACTTTTGCCTTGATCCAGATACATGTACATATATTCCCTTATTGGGTAACTTTTACATTAACAAACAATGGACCAACAGGAGATAAGATTTTACGAAATTTGTTCACCATAAGAATTTAGACATTAAATGGGTTAACTACATCAATTGTTGTATTCGAAATCAAACAAGAGAGAAAGAGAGACAGACAGAGATACAGATAAAGAAGGAGAGTGAGAGGAAATCGCAGATATTTTAAGATAAAGATTGGCTACTGGTTTAGATTGAGACCGAGATATCCTATCCCCATGTACATATAATATGTTTAGCTTGACAAGGGAGACAACTCACTAAGGTATCAAATATTGTCCATACATTGGTTATTCCCCTTGTTAACCAATATTGGTCAGCCTGGACTATTTTTTGATCCCATTAGATCACTTTTGGCTTTTACTGTTCCATTACCTTACAGATGTCTAGGCAAAGAATCAGTCAGCCGTTTCATGTGAGGCCCGTACCTATAATAGGATAGTTGGGTTTGTAAAACTCATTGAAAACCCCATTGAGTGTGAGCATGTGAGGGCCTCTATACAAATTAATATATAAGGGGTACATTTGAATTGATATGTAAGTAGTTCATTTATATAAAATACTGTTTATACTTACAGGTAGTACATTTATGAATATATATGTGTAGCTGATATTATACAACTAATATGTGTACAATTAAGATACACACGATATAGTTTCTTGTGTAAATTACATGTTGATCTATATCACGTATTCTTAGTAACATTAATATATACTCGTATGTATGTTTAATTGGTATTATACAGTGATAGGTGTACAATTAAGATACAAGCTAAACAATATTTCTTGTGTTAATTTACATGTAGATCTATATCAAACTAGGTATCTTATGACACTAATCTCGTATCGTATCTACAGTTAACCACAAAACAAACTGTTGTACGCATGCAGATTTAGTTAAACTATATCTATTTTAATGGTATGTGAGAAATTAATTTGGATATCCACACTCAAAGATTGTGAATCCGCACATGCCTTGTTCAAATTGTGAACATTCTGATCAGTGTGCTTCTTGTTGCACTAGCGGACCAGGATATTCACTGTTTGATAACGAAACATGTTGGTTCTATTGATGTGTACATAAGTTATTAACTGTCGTTATTCCAATGAGTATGCAGCCTATTAGATGAACTGTTCGGGATCTACACTATTTGTTACTGAGCACGAGCAGTTAAGTGTTCTTACTATGTTAGTAAAATATCTATATACACATACATTTATGCGAAATTCCATACATATATCCTTAGCAAATCGTGAAAATTCCAACCGGTCTGCTGCTTGTTGCAAAGACTGATCGGGATCTAAACTATTTGATTACTTGGCAGTCGAATATTTCTTATGTATATATGTTGATTACTGAGAAGTTTAAGATTTCTTATGTATATATGTTGTTAATCTACTTACTCTTTACATGCAATAGAAACTGTGTAGACCCCATTCGGTCCATTCTTTGGGAATGGTCCGCTAGGGATTTACATAGTTATATAATCATAGGTCATAACACAAGAATATAATAAAGATTAACATAATAATCATCTAACCGCCTACCTGATAAATGCAAACGTTATTCCAATATCGAGTTAACTATCCAAAAGAATCACTAACTCACAAATATAACTGCAATATCACAATTGCTCCTCGTGTAACTAACTGACAGGGTTGGCCGGGAGATGTGGGTCAGCCGCGTGTGTGCACGGGCTGCCCGTGATCTCTCCGGGCAAAGCTGACAGGCTAGAGAATATGTACAAACAAAAACGAAATACATACGATTGATTTTATCACATTGACGATTTGAAACGAAAAACACACAAAAATTATCTGACTATATATTTCTGTATCTCATGTGTTTATGTTCTTCTCATTAACATAACCGCCCAGTTTAGGGCTATGATCTGTAAAGATTAGCCGAAATAAAGATTTTGAGTTGAGTTGAGTTATAGAAAACTTGATATTGCTGACATTGGCTGAGCGCACGCTTCCCATGCTTCACAGTAAAATTTGACACCTAGTGAGAACAATGGAGGGGGAATCAATGAATGGACTGGCTTAATGTCTTTAAATCGGGTATCATGTGGATACAATTATGTAAAACTTTGTTTGAATTTGATAATGATATATATATGCAGTTCATATATAAAACCACGGGTTTTATTACCAGACGATGTTGATAGTTTAAACATATTTTATTGCCCAATATTTGTACAGAGGTTGATATAGCAATTCAAATTAACAAATAATGGTATCTTACATACAAATATATGTGCAAAAGGGTCGGGCTACAAGTTCTTACAACGTTAGTAACAGCCCTCCCCTTCTAATAAGTTTACATCATTATTATGACGTTTGTTTGTCTATGTTTGATGTTGATATGTTTGAACAGATTGAATCTGATGTTGAAAAATATAAATTAGTGGTAAAAGTTCTCATTACAGGAGATTTAAAGAGTAGAACTTCGAATGAACCTGATTTTTTAATCTTTGACACTTATTTAGACAATAATAATACAGAGTTAGAATTAAATGCTCATATTATGCAAAGAGATAGTAAAGACAAAATATTAGATGATCATGGCAAGCGTCTGCTACAACTGTGTAAATGGACGATTATGCAATGAAAAAAATACCGGTGAATACACGTTTATTAATTCTAACGGTTGTAATGGTGTAGACTACTTATTGTTAAATCACAGAGACTTCAGTATCATCAAACATTTTGAAATCCAATCACTGATTTTCTGATCATTGCGCAATACTGTTTACTATAGAATGTAAGAATCCAGAGATTGAATCACGTGACACTACATCTAATTTCAATTTTTCTTCCGGGGGAGGACCCCCCAGACCCCCACTTGTATTTGTCAAATTCAACTTAATGAAAGTCAAGACTTTAATAACCTCAAAGTCGGCTGCAAAAAAAAGGGCCTAGAGCAACATGTATTTCTCATATGCGTGTAAAAGTAGAATTATTCTAGCAGAAATAGAGGCTAGTCACACACACACAATGTATGTCTAATATAAGGGAGCCTTGAACAAAAGTGTATGGTTCACGCAGAGCGTAACCAGTGCCCCAAAACACACTTCAGGGCTCACCATTTCAGTTCTTATTGTTATTTTTCTCCAGGGGGAGGACCCCCGGACCCCCCTACCAACACTTTTTAATTTAACTTGTCGTAGTAACTACAAAGTTGGCAGTAATAAAACACGCGGTTACACGTGCCCCCCTCATGTGTCTTAAAGTCATATAGCTTTATCTGAGCTAAAGGTAGATCTAAGTCACAAAAACTTTTTATGTAATATATAAGGGAGCTTCGAACACAATTGTATGCTCCACACTGATCGTATTCAGTGCCCCAAACCCCTCAAAACACAGTTTAGGGCTCTCCATTTCAGTTTTAATTTCCATTTTTGTCTCCCGGACCCAATCAACATCTATCTATTTCCAGTTTCAGAAACTGAAGAACTTAGATCTAGTAACAACAAAACAATCCTTCAACATTAACTCTTTATTACATATAGCCTGACTGTCTCCAGTATTTGAGATAGGTGACCACTAAGCGAGTTTAGAGTAAAGCAGAATGTACCTTAATAGAGGAGATGGTATATACGATATATACGAAGGACAGTCACATTACATAGATGGCCGCCTCCATACGAAAAACTTCTCTATCAATGAAAACCTGTGAATTTCTTGTTTAGGTTACAATGATTCGAGAGGAAAGTAGATTTGATCAGTTCCAAAAGTGTATATCTATACAACTTTATGACTGTTATGCTCGACATTGCCGCCTATACAAACGTACAGTAGTAACCAATGCTATATCAGCACAGGACGCATCCGTGTCCTTACGCCAGAAATATGTATTCCATTTCCATTGATAGACGCAGTTACTGTTGCAATTGCATGATTACAGATGGTTTTATGCAGGGATATTAAATATAAATATTTATTATCCCTGTTTTATGTTATGGTTGTTTAAGGTGACCAGGCATGATGTTTGTACAACAGTATATTTACCTGTTATTAGTGTTGTTGTAGGTGACCGACCTGGTTGTTTGTTCAACAGTATATTATTGTTGTTTAATGTAGCCATTGGCGTAGCTGCTATTAGGCACAACAGGCTTTGAAAAAATTAAAAATGCCAAAGAGGCATAAAAATTGAAGGCTTAAGGGGTTAGACCTTAATTTCTAAATCCCTACAAAGCAATCCTTGAACATCAACCCTTTGTTCCATAGCCTGTTTCCAGTATTGAAGATACATGTAGGTGACCACTTAAGCGAATTTAGAGTATTTAGCAGAATGTCCCTTAAGGAGGTGGTATATACGTGGACAGTCACGTTACATAGATGGCCGCCTCCATACGAAAAACTTCACTGTCAATGAACACCTGTAAAGTTCTTGTTTATGTTACAATGATTCGAGAGGAACGTAGATTTGATCAGTGCCAAAAGTGTATATAAATGAAACTGTATGACTTTCGTCCTCGATATTGCCGCCTATACAAACGTACAGTAGTAACCAATGCTATATCAGCACAGGACGCACCCGTGTCCTTACGCCAGAAATATGTCTTCCATTCCTGTGGATAGACGCGGTTACTGTTGTATGATTACAGTGGATTTATAAATGTTTTTATGGAAGGGTTTTATGTTAGCTAGCCAGAAATGCAACAAAATTCAATTATTATTCACGATATGACAAGTTTTGTTTCAATAGGGCGATAGTAAACTGAAAATCAGTTGAACTCTTTGTCTCTATATTATACGCTTTTATCACAAACATTTTCAACATCTATTGTGTCGGCTTCTTGTGTGAAACATCACGTCCGGGGGAACGATTGTCGGCGGTGGATCTCAACGTTGATGAGATATTCAATATACATTTGCATCAGTCAAATCTAGGAATTCGGAATTAATTTAATGAATTCCTAGATTTGACTGAGGCTTTAAGGTATCTATATGTTCAATCGTAGGTAAACCAGAGACTATACATTAGAAAAATAAGGGTATTGTTTTGCGGAAGTTTCGCTATTTTCAATCTCAGCTATCCTAGAGCTTCGGGGGGGGGGGGGGGGGGGGGGCTTCGCCCCTCAAAAACCCATGACCAAGGGGCAACCGTCCCTTGGAGCCCCATACGGGCTTACAACTCAAATTTAGCCAGCTACGCCCCTGATAGGTGAGGGATAAATGACATTGTATTACATGAACTCACTAAGGTAAGTAAATCGAACGTTAAATATCGGGAAGTATGCATATAGGCCTTTAGGCCTATACGTGATTTCTCCATGGCATATATGATCAGCATCCAAACCATATCTAGCTCCTTAATATCATATTTGTATGGCAGTGTTTTACAGCCAAACAACCTACTTTCGATTTGATCAGCCGTAGACTCGAATCTATTCAGTATTTAACTTACACAAGGTAATTTTGGTAAATAAATACTTTAACAATTACAAATTATGTTTGGTATAATTCAGAATAATCGTTAAATTAACAAAATAGATCTATTGCTATTTTGATTTCGATATAATGCGCACTTAATTGTAGAACAGCTCTGTAAGAATGTTTTACAAGGGAGACCACTCAACGAGAATATTTTGCCAGTTTTCAACAGTTTCAGTTTTCAGTTCTTTTTCACGCAAATATGAATGTCACAGACACTGTTTTCAGTAAAGGACGATGTTATTTCATAAGATATCAAACAATTTTAAGGAAATACACAGCTGCGTCACAGGATGTGCCGAAAACATCAAGAAATGCTAATGGAAACAGAAAGTATCTAAGCCGCATGCACTTCAGATTTCCATCGAAACTCGAAAAAAATACCCTGTCATGCAGTAGCCAAGAGGTATGTATAATATGAAATAGGCACAGCCTACAAGCGAGCGAAGCTGTCAAATAATGGAGCATTTTAACAAATTGACACATTACCCCATAGCCTAATTCTAGTTTTGAAAACAGAATGAAGGGTTATTTAAAGCAAGTTGAAAGTAGCCTAAAGCAGAATGCGCCTTACGGCGCATTCTGCTTTACTCCCAACCTGCGTTAAGTCAGAATCTGCTAGGATATAGAATATAATTTTATGGTACAGATTTTGGACTGTATCAAATGGAACTATTTACTTTTTGAACAGTTTGGATCCTGATCAGAAGCCTTGTAATGAGAGACTATATTTTGCATGGGCGAGAAATTTATTTTTCAAGCAGTTTGGATCCTGATCAGGAGCTGCGTACGGCGGCGAATGATCAGGATCCACCGTACACAATTGTTGACACTAATGTTAATATTTCGAAATTTTGAGAACTGAATCTTCAAAGATACTGTGGTGCATGGGTGCACAATTTATTTTCAATCAGTTTGGATCCTTATTAGAAGATGTGTACGGCGACGCATGGTCAGGATCAACATAATTATTGGCACTAATGTTAATATTAATAATTTCGAAACTTTGAGAACTGATGATCATAATGGCAAATTTGTTCCTAATTACTAAAGTTTCAAAGATACTGTTGTGTCTGGGTAAAAACTATACATCAAGACATATATTTAATACACTAGATCTAATTACGATATTTACGCGAGGTTATATAATGTGCAAAAAACAATAAATTATCGACTAATAACATATTGAAAATGTTCCCTATGTATGCTTCGACCAAAAATGGTACGTTTTGACTTGGTACGCTTTAACCATGGTACGCTTTGACTACAACCCATTAAGGCGTATTTATTGGGTAATGGGTTAATAAACTAAATGATTTAATAACCTGAGGGCCCTGATATCGCTCAACTGTTGTACTGAAGCTTGAAAGCTTTACCTTTCTGTTTCATCCGTTTTAATCTAAATCCATTCAAATTTGTAGAATACCTGATTACCATGTAAAACTTTTTGGAATACAACCTCATAATTCTAGTATAGTAGAGTACATCAAGGGCAGATAACTAGAGCCTAAACAATACTGAAATGAAGCCTTTTTAGCATTTCAGAGTATATCAAGGGCAGATAACTATTGCCATAATGATTAGATTTCAACAATAATTGCACTCATTTGAGAACTTATAGCTCAGGGTTTTCCCCAGGCCATTTAATTCACGTACTGTGGCGTTATTTGACGGAATTTGATGAAATAAAAAGTAGATATTGATAAATTAATCCTTTCCCGAGGATACCACAAGAGAATATCGGCGATCGAGTCTATTTTAGCATCAGTTTAAGTGGATAGTAAAGACTAGGTGTCGAATTGCGCTGTTTACCTTGTATCTATAATAGAAGTATAGTAAAAAAAAAAAAATTTTTTTTTAAGGGGGGGGGGGGGGGGGGGGGGATGTTAATAGATAATAAAGTATGTGTCAAGTACCTGTGATTTCAAGCATAATCAAACTCATACAAAATCTTATGGTCATATATACAATCTGGCCAAGTTTGAGAAAGATTGGAGACATATTGTGGCTTCTAGAGTTTTAAAAACACTGTTGAACTTGGGTGGATTTGGGTGACTTTGGGTGAATTGATGAATGAGGATTGAGTGTATAGTTGGCACTTATATTATTACTTCCATATAGCTGACTGGCATTCAGATAACGAAAACTATTACAGAAAATGACTTTTTTCATGGCTATTGGACGGTGGGTTTTAATAGTGGATAGCCCTGGGTTTCTAGGTGTTTCGAAACCGGCTGAAACTGTCAACACTGCCAGACTATCTACGTAAATCTACCCCACCTGGCATGATCGAGCACAGTGTTGAAATCATCTGTGTATTATACACATGCACTTTGATATTGACAAGATTTAGAAACAACATATCTGATATCACAGAAATAAAGATCTAGGCCTAGTCGAAACCGGTCGAATGTGTGTGACATTGTACTTTTCTAATCGTAGGAATTGACGTCATAAACATCACAACTGATAAACAAAGGGGGGAAACTCAATAAAACAGTTTTGACTGTGTTGATAATTTCAGTAGGATGGTATTAACGAGCGAGGTTTTTTTATTTAAATTTGATGTGTGATTCTCGCAATTAATTATGTTTTCTTTGGAGATAACCGGAAATGTGCACTTAAAAAATCTCAAATAGACTCGTCCAGAGCTGAGAGGTCAGTCAGAGTAGTCGCGCGTGTTAGACAATAACATCCGGGTCAACCTAGGGTAACCGGAAGCAAAAATTTTAACGAAACTTTTTTTGTTCAACATGTTCATAAATAAAACGCGAGCAGGGTCGACCAGTATGTGAAAAATAGCTGAGAGGTCGCAAGTGATAGACAATAACTTCCGGGTCAACGTATGGGTAACCGGAAGCAAAATTTTTAACGAAACTTTTTTTGTTCAACATGTTCATAAATAAAACGCGAGCAGGGTCGACCAGTCTGTGAAAAATAATGTAGCAAGTAGATCCGGCGGAAGTACAAAAAACCTACGAAGAAAAATCTATTCAATGTACATACAGGTCTAACATACAGGTCTACTAACATACAGGTCTAAAAATGTGAATTTTAACTTGAAATTTATTGTATACGTAGCTGTAGAAGCTCGCTTCGCTCGTTAATATGAACTTGCACAGGTTGTCACGACATAGATCTATCTGTTGTTATTTAAATACAACTTATTGGCAATTGTCGCAAATAGGAAATGCGTTTCCTATAAACCTCAAAGATCATAGTCGCCCTTGACAAAACACGGATTGTTCACGGATTCACCGAACCTATATTTCTTATGGAAAAGTCAAAGGTATTCATCCGTGAATCGTCCGTAAATCTGACAAAACACGGATTTTTAGGCAAGATATTCCTAATTTTCCGTGATATTGTCCGTGATTCCGTGATTATCATCCGTAAATCTGACAAAACACGGATTTTTAGCTGAGATATTCCTAATGTTCTGTGATATTGTCCGTGATTCCCATCCGTGAATCATCCGTAACTCTGACAAAAACGAATTTTAGCTCCGTGATTTTGTCTGAGTTCCGCGAATTTCCAAGGGTTATTTCCGTGAATTAGAAACGGCAAATGCAATCGCGTACACACCGCAATCGTTAGAGTTCGGCTGCATATCATTGTTCATGAGCAGGCAAGTGATTGAATCATCTGGAGTTTTCAGCATGTTTGCAATCGATTGTTCGATGCTTGAAGACACCCGGAACGTGTTTCCACTATCATAGATTTTGACAGCCCCGCATATCGGACTTTCTGCAGTCGCAACAGTTACCCAGTGCTGTCCGCCATCATTGGGGTGCGTATTTAGTATTTGAACAAAAGTGTCTAAAACTGGCCTAAAACACGGTTTTTGTGCGTAACAGCACGACTGCAGTCCATCCAATTCCGGGAACTGTCTTCGGAGAATCATCTGCGCACAGTCTATGGTGCTATCGTCCAACCAACCATAATCATGGCAGAGTTCCCATTCACGCACAGATGTACGTGATTCACGTATAATTTAAAAAAATCACGCATAAAATCAATGCCCTGAACGTGCATGCACGTACAGATTTTTGTTGCAGTTAATGCCGAAATCGGATGTAAGAAGACCAGTTTTATTAACAAACAACAAAATACAAGTTAAACGTCAAAGTCCGACGTGTCACTTTAGATTTGTTTTCATTTTCCTTATAGTGTCTATCAGGCGCTTGACAATTCTTCTCATTCTTAATACGTAAAGCGCCTGGTTCACTCGCAATGCGAATATGATGATTAAGCGGTTTAAAATAGATTGTGGGATTTCCCGTCTCTGTGCCTAATAAAGTCGCTATTTTTTCTATCAATTTTTGTTTTAATAAGAATTCAATACTTATTTAGAGGAATATGTGTTTTAAAAAATGCTGACAAATGATTAAGACAAAAAGTCCGGTCATAGGTCTAATTCTGGTCACTTTCGATTTCAAAACAGCGACGCCATTTTTATGCGAAATCCAAACAACACAGTCGAAAAACTGGACATGTTATCAGATGTATTTTATCCCGTCTATTAACAATGTTGGGGAAAATGCCTGATTTAGTGAGACACAGTCTTAGCATAGGCCTACGCATTCGTGTAGTCTGCAAATATGTCGGCTAAGAAATAATGTGAGAGATACGAACAGTACACATCCAAACAAATGATATAAAAATTTAGCGGTGGAACCACAAATTTCCAAAGATCATCCCTGGTTTGAATACGGATTGCTACTTTGTTATGGGGCCACTCGTCGTAGATACGTCATATGCCTTTCGGCCCTGGCCTCATCGTACTTTGTCCCTGGCGTCCTCGCATCAGAAGAAACAGAAAAACTTTTCATATGCACCCTCTGAAATTTGTCTGCACCCCCAAAAAATAGACATAGAGGGTGCATGCACCCTCAAAGCTAAAAGCCTGTGGGAACCCTGTCATGGGTCCCGACAATCCTTGCTATTGAATCTCTCTGTAGATTTGTCCCAGTTTGTTCAATGCTGTGCCGGACAACTTCTTCCGTGACTGACTCTTCCTGAACTTTGAGGAGTAGCATGTCATCAATATCGTCCTGCTGCACTGTTTCCATTTCGTTTGGCATTTCAATATCCCCTTTCCTGGACTGTTTTCTACCTGGCTTCTTTTTTCAAAGTACCCGAGCATCCTTTCTGTCCAATGTGGTTTTGCTTGTTCAATGCGTTGGTACATTTGTTCTTCAGATTCTGCTCTCAAAATATTTGTGGCCACCACTGTCGTAAATGTGTTTCTCTGCGTCTTTCTTTAGATGTCGCCAACAACCGACCACTTTAAGTGTCGTTTCAGCCTCTGCTGCATTTACTATTCCGATTTCCATATCAGTTGCCAGAGGTACTTGCTTTAAGTTTCCTTTGCATCCATTTCGCAGTATTTGAAAGAGAAATTGATGATGACTTTGGTATTTGCGCTCATGGATCAGAAATAATGCTGGTATAACTGGCCGTTCTACGAAAATATTGTGTTTAAATAAAAGAACAGATACATAAAAGTCGCCCATTGAAAATGTCGTATCATAGCTAAGGAGTTGTGTGTCCTTAGGAAGTAGTTGTAAAAGAAAGTTTAGATTTTCAAGTACCTCTGGCATTCCAGCGACGCAGACCAAGTCCGGATAAGTGGCAATGTAATTAATGAAGTCCTCTTCATATGCAAGTGCTTGCAGATTGATGAGCTCGTCCTTTGTTGGCCGATTCTCTGTCTTTACTTTCTCGCGAATATAATGAACTTGTCTATTGTTTTTCGGTATTTCCGTGAGCGTGTTTCCCTCCGTAACAACTTCTTTATAAAGATTATGGACCGGCTTGTCTACATTCTCTCGAATTTTTTCTGCAATCTTCGCCGTTACTGAGGCTTTTGTGCGAATAGATATTTTAGTCTGCTTTAAGCTATTGCCGTGCGATCTCGGTATGCCGGTATGGACAGGCTCTCGTCTCCAATATAATGAATGACAATAGTTGTGGGATACTGTTCCGAAAGATAAACTTCTTTCCGGAACTGTTTATCCGTGAACCTCTTCTTTCCCTCCATTCTTATAAGGAGATAATAGTATTTCTTTACTATTGGGCCTGACTGTCCACGGATTTTCCGTGTTCCCTCGCAGGACAAGCAATGGCCATCTGCGACCCAATCCTTAATTTCTAATGAATTATCTGGTCGATAAACGTAAACTTCGCCTCCCTTTGGCCGAAAAGGTACCACCTTGTTACATTGGTGGTATAGAAATAAATGATCAACATCGGATATTGAAAGAGGCGATTGCCGATTTACGGCAATCGGATTTTCCTTTTCAGGCTTTTCTATCTCCATATGTTGAAGTACGCCATTATGATGTTGCTATGTAGCTATGACACTGAAAAATACGTTCTAATGACGTCATAATACGCTACGTCAATTTCCGATCAGATTTCCGATTTTGGTTAAATTTCCGGGCATAGTTCTGTGGTTTGTTAATTCTAAAAATAGATTACCGATCAGATTTCCGTGTTTTGTTAAATTTCCGACCACAGTTCCGTGTTTTGTTAAATTTCCGACCATAGTTCTGTGTTTTGTTCACTTTTTATTTAGATTTCCGAGATCCGTGAAAATCCGTGGTTTGTTAACCTCCGATCATAGTCCTTCTGAAAATATTTATTTTAGCCGCCATATTGTTGTTGTTGTTGTAGTTGTAGATTCATCCGTTGACTTGTCGGAGCACTGTTCAATTTTATTTGAACGTGTAGTTGGGGTGTTTTGTTGTCTTGGAGTTGTTATTATAGGGGGTCTTCAGTGCACACTTTGTCTTGATTACACTTTGGTTCACTTGACTCTATTTGTCGGTGATATTCTATCACACCATATATGAATATGTAACCGCACTTGCCACTTCTTAAAGTAAATATTGCATAAAACACTTCCTTTGTTGTATAGATCTTCTAGTTATTATGAGCATTAAGATTGAGAATCAGCAGCCTAAATTTTGCTGACATTTGAGATTCTGTTATGATATATAGATGATCTAGATTATGTGTTATCCATAATGGTGATAGATACCCCCACGCTTAGCACCAGATTCCAGTCATTTACCCTTTCCTCCACCTGCTATTAAAAGCAACCTTCCCTATCCAATTGTTTGGAGTGAGGCACAACCTGAAGAGTGGAGACCGCGAGGCAGGAGTATTTTTTACTTCCGCCTCACAGCCTCCCCCCTGCAGGCCCGTACCGCATCTCAGGAGTCACCACGGAAAAGCTAGTTCCATTGTGGCTCTTCTGGGGAATGGGTCGAGATGCTATAATGCTTAATGGTGCAGTTGAAACATATTTCACATGGAATGTGAAGTCGATCTTGTATCAAAACAACACTCAGTGAAGTATTAGATAAATTTCAAGATATTAACTGATTTATACAGAATAAAGCCAATGCAGAGAACTTTCAAAATATAGCAGTTTACGTTAGTCTTCTACTGAACAATAATTGTTGCAAGATCGACTCCATATTGTAAATTGAATATTGAATATCAATTGCCTATATCATCCATATTTCTGTTTATCTTTAATACAGTTTGTTAGTCGTGATTGTAAATTATGCCATCAAATAGGAGAAGAACCTAATAAGCAATTGCTTTCGTTCTAATCCTAATGATCTATGTATGACTTAAACATGTGTTTGTATTACGAAATAAAATATGTTTAAACTAAACTAATGGTGTAGAAAGGGGAAAAAGTATAAGTCCTCCTCCATGGAGGCATGGAGGAATTATACCTGGAGAAGAAATGTATACTCAAATCTGCATTTTCCCGAAAATGGTGTCGTCCATTACCTGTATGGGAGATAACGCTTAATCGATCGATAATTCAACTACACCGATACGCCCAAAGCGAGCTATCGCGTTTTTTATCGTGTTGAATGGTTACCTACTGTTAGTTTAAGTTACATAAAATCCTTAATTTTCACCCGATTTTCATTATAATGGTCTTAAAAGAAGGCTAAGATTTTTATCTTTCACTTGTAAAAATAACAGATTTTATTTTTTAAAATTGATCAGTTTTATCGCGAGTTAAAAGTGATTACCAAATGAATTTGCCGATAAAAGGGAGCAAGCACTCGCGCATAAATATATCACGGCCCGTTACAAAACCTTTCATAAAACCCTCAATTTTCGACCGATTTTCAAAAAATGATCTTAAAGGAAAGCTTAGATTTTTTCCTTTAGTTGTAGAAATGCCAGTCTTTATTTTTGAAATCGACAAATTTTATGGCGAGTTAAAGAGCGATTGCCAAATGAAATAGTCGATAAACGAGAGCAGGCGATCGCGAAATATATACTACGTCCCGTTTCAAAAACTTGAATTTAATCCATAATTTTCGTCCGATATATATATATATATTTTAAAAAAAGGTCTTGATATAAAGCCGTGACACTTATCTTTCGGTTGTAATAATACCAGGGTTTTTCTTGAAGCGAAAAAAGTAATGATGACCTACAAAGGCTGCTGGCTAATGAAATGACTAGACCAACTCGCGTAAGAAAAGAATTCCGTTCGTATAAAAACTTAAGCAAACTTCTTAACTTCTAAAAATGTGTTCATGCATTGTTACAATGTTCTACATGGTGGAAATATTTCCTTGGAGGCAAAAAAAAATCCATTTTGTATGTAAAGAGACATTTGAAAGGAGTGCGCGTCAAACGGCCAAAATAAAACGGCCAAAGTTGTAACTGTATTATTATGTCGTATGTGATCATTATTATTATTGAAAGGAAAATAAGAATTATTAACATATTACTTCAAAAAAAGGAATTTAGGGTTAGTTTTACATCCAGACTAAAATATACATATTATCCGTCCCATTTCTATGAAAGAGGTAACAGCTTGCATTATCTTCAGAAATTAATTGCAAACATGATAACATGAGATCTCCGTTTCTTTCTGCTTTACTTATGTCTTATATAACGGAGTAAATTATAAAGCAGTCAATGCCTTAAGCAATCTATTTTAGTGACTGCTTAACTTTTTGCCTGCTGATCGCGCCTTTACTTTTATTTTGCAAACAACTTGGATCAAGATCAGATGCCGCGTAACACGGCGTCTGATCTGGATCCAGAATGTTTGACACTCGTCGTTAGCTTTATTTACTTACAAAATGTACAAATCTAAATTTAAAAAAAAATGCAGCCGACAATTTCGAGCGATAAAAACAAAAGTGTGAAAAAACTTGCTACTTTACTTAATACACATCAATCAATTAAATTAAGATAATAGACGTTTATTTAAGAATAAAATCATCAAGTAAATGTGGTTTAAATAATAAACTAGGTCTATTCATCTGTAAACTACATGTCTACCATATTACACATCACAAAGGAATGTGACACATTACATAACCGTACACAATTAGCAGGAGATTTATAAGTGTCATAAAACTCTCCCAGCATGAAGTCCATTCTTCTTGAACATGCCGATTATCTATGAAGTGCATGTTAGGGAACTGGACACCAGGGGGTTGCCACTTTAATAAAAAAAGATCAATGCTACCTGTGCGTGTAACTTGAACATGTGTTTTTGACTTCTGTAACTGCATGATTTTTATATATTATACAAATCACAAAAAATAAAGATAATAGAATTGAATTGAAAAAACAAAAATCAAAACAAAAAAAACAACATCAATGCACCTGGTTTGGTTGATGACTGGATTAACCCTCTCATTACTGAATACCAGTAACATGATGACTATTGCAATTGCAAACAGTTGTAATCCAGACCAGGCTGCAAAAATGTCGGATTCATAGAGTATGTCTCTTGAAATATAGTTTACCCCTTTTTAGCTCACCTGAGCCTTCGGCTCAGGATGAGCTATTGTGACAGCTCTTCGTCCGTCGTCCGTCGTCCGTCCACATTTTCAAACAACATCTCCTCAGAAACCGCTGACCCGATTTCAACCAAACTTTATCAGAAGCATCAGTGACAAGGGGGAACGAAATCTTGTTCAAAGTTTTGGGCTAGAGTTATTCCCCTTGCTTTGGGACTTGATTTTCTAACATGACCGTATAGACAACTTATAATGCATAAGAAAATCTTTAAAAATCTTCTTCTCAGAAACCAAAAGGCCCAGACCTTTCATATTTGGTATGTATCATAACTTATGATCTTCTACCAAGATTGTTCAAATTTTGACCCTGGGGCCAAAAATGGCCCCGCCCTTGGGCTTATCAGTTTTTCTTAGGAAAATCTTTGAAAATCTTCTCCTCTGAAACTGTATGGCCTAGATCATTAATATTTGACATGAAGCTTTGCCTTATGGTCCTCTACCTAGCTTGTTCAAATTATGACCCCGGGTCAAAATTGGCCCCGCCCCGGGGCTTATCAGTTTTACATGGAGTTATATAGGAAAATCTTTAAAAATCTTCTCCTCTGAAACTGTATGGCCTAGATCATTAATGTTTGACATGTAGCTTTGCCTTATGGTCCTCTACCTAGATTGTTCAAATTATGACCCCGGGTCAAAATTGGCCCCGCCCCGGGGCTTATCAGTTTTACATGGAGTTATATAGGAAAATCTTTGAAAATCTTCTCCTCTGAAACTGTATGGCCTAGATCATTAATATTTGACATGTAGCTTTGCCTTATGGTCCTCTACCTAGCTTGTTCAAATTATGACCCAGGGTCAAAATTGGCTTGCCCCGGGGCTTATCAGTTTTACATAGAGTTATATAGGAAAATCTTTAAAAATCTTCTTCTCTGAAACTGTAAGGCCCAGATTTTCCAGCTTTGACATTTAGCTTTGCCTTATGGTCCTCTACTAAGATTGTTCAAATTATGACCCTGGGCCAAAAATGGCCCCGCCCTGGGGCTTGTCAGTTTTTCTTGGAAAACCTTTGAAAATCTTCTTCTCTGAAACTGTATGGCCTACATCATTAATATTTGACATGTAGCTTTGCCTTATGGTCCTCTACCTAGATTGTTCAAATTATTACCCTAGGGTCAAAATTGGCCCCGCCCCCGGGCTCATCAGTTTTACATAGAGTTATATAGGAAAATCTTTAAAAATCTTCTTCTCTGAAATTTTAAGGCCCAGATCTTTCAGCATTGATATAATATATTATAGCTTTGCCTTATGGTCCTCTCCCAAGATTGATCAAATTATGACCCCTGTGCCAAAACTGGCCTTGCCCTTGGGCTTATCAGTTTTTCATAGGAAAACCTTTGAAAAATCTTCTTCTGAAACTGTAAGGCCCAGATCATTTGTAATTGAAATGTAGCTTAACCTTATAGTCCTCTACCAAGATTGTTCAAATTATGACACCGTGTCAAACTTGGCCCTGCCCCGGGGCTTATCAGTTTTATATAGACTTATATAGGAAAACCTTTAAAACTCTTTTTATAGCTATATATATCACAATATTGTCTTGCCCAGTCAGTTTAGGAACAATGTTCTCAGGTGAGCGACTTGTGGGCCATGGCCCTCTTGTTCAAATTAAGGTCTTTATGACACATTTTACCTTTTCTCCGCATGAGGATCATCAGAGAGAGAGACAGACAGACATTCATACAGAAAGATGGAGACAGAAAAGAAGAAGCGAGAGACTGACAGACAGAGATAAGAGAAAAACAGACAGACAGAGAGACAGACAAGAGGCAAACAGACAGTGGCAGAGAAATATAGACACACACAAACTTCGTAGGTAAACGAAAAAATATGTTTTTCTCTCATTTTCAAACCTCACTTAACTAACAATTTATAAGCTATCGCCTCAAATTTTGTACTACGCGTAAGATCATAGTCTAATAAAACATCTGTATTAAAATTTATAACTAAAAGATGACATTAAAAGCGTTTCTATTAACACCAAACTTCGTAGGTAAACGAAAAAATACGTTTTTCTCTCATTTTCAAAACCTCATTATACTAACAATTTATAAGCTATCGCCTCAAATTTTGTACTACGCGTAAGATCATGGTCTAATAAAACATCTGTATTAAAATTTATAACGAAAAGATGACATTAAAAGCATTTCTATTAACACCAAACTTCGTAGGTAAACGAAAAATTACGTTTTTCTCTCATTTTCAAAACCTCACTATACTAACAATTTATAAGCTATCGCCTCAAATTTTGTACTACGCGTGAGATCATGGTCTAATATAACATCTGTATTAAAATTTATAACGAAAAGATAACATTAAAAGCATTTCTATTAACACCAAACTTTCGGAAAAACATTGTTTTCTAGCCGCCAGCGAGCGCCGCTGATTGACCGATTTTGAACGACACGATAAATCGCGAGCCGGCCGGATACTTCTCCAGGTATAATTCCTCCATGATGGAGGTCATATTGGAATTTGACTGCCAAAAAACATTCGAAACTTGTTTCAATTATTTTTTACGGAAACTGTAGAGGTTCAAACATAAGACCCCGGGCTGTGTTTTAACTGCTGCGGACAGTGCAAATTTACCTCCCCTACCCATATCACTAAAACTGCTATTTCTTGCAAACTCATTGTTGGATTTGCATGAAATTTAAATTACAATATAGGGATGACTTTGTTTGACTTATATTGCCCATTTATGAATTATTCAAAGGGATATTTTAAGTAAATTCAATTAAAACACCGCAAAATTTTAATTCGAAAAATCTTAAGTTTCTGCTATTTTTTTTACAATTTGAGACATTTAAAGGGAAAATAAGCATTATTGTCAGTAACAAAAATCAGAATAAAGTCAAATATACAAGTCTGTAGCCCTAAGAAGTATTTTAAAGCAGATTTTCTGTGCCGGTATAATTGAACAAGAGATTAACTATACCCACCCATTGCAAACAGCTTAACCCTGGTAGAAACAGTCTTATGTCATACAAGAGCCTAATACTAGCTTCTACAATGACAGGAGATGCTTTAAAAGACACAGTATACACTTCCATTTACATATAAGTTCTAAAGACACCAGATTGGGCATACAAATCACATTTTAACATATACAAAGGGACATTTCAACTACAATGGTGACAGGAAAATTGAAAAACTAGGCCTTTGTAAGTCAGTTTCCACCATCACTGATAAAAAAGTCCAATTTGCTCATCAAATGAAACTTGATTCAGTGTCAATCAATGGCCAGCATTAAAAGTTATTCCTGACAATGTGTTTCAACAAACAAGCCGTTCTCCTCCCCAGGTTTATTTTGTCCTCAACATCCAATTTGCCTCTGGTATTGTTTGAGTACATCCATGAAATAGGGTTATCGATTTACAGTCACAAGGCCGACCCTACCTAAGGCCGACCTTAATTTATATAGTAGACCTATAGTCACAAAGCCGACCTTATGTTTATATAGCAGTATTTACAATCGCCCCATTCAATTCCACTGACAAAAAGTGTGTTCATTTCATAATAATTTAATATTGTTTGTTTTCATTACATTTGGTTAGCTGTGATTGGCTGTAATTTTTGTTTCATAACCCCATGAAAAAAATAAAATTCAGGCCACGCCTTGTCAGTTGTCAGGACTACTTTCCCTTAGTCCAACTGCTCTTCGCAAGCACTGCATGAAGTAGGATGCCAAATGACGTCATTGACGTCGACGTTACTACAAAACAACGTCGCGTTTTGGCGGAAAATATATATGGCGGAGGGACTACAACCTACGTTTTAAAAGCGTTAAAAAAGAACATTCGCATCAGATTCTCTATTTAACTTAACTTTATTAAATTCAGAAGTGATATTAAATTGAAATATTCCAAATGCCCGCGTCACACTTTCCCGAAGTTGACAACAGATGGACACACGATACACGAAATGTTCACATTCGGGCCTGATCGTGTAATCATCAGATCATTCGTGTGGGCTTCTTCAGCCACCGTGTGGGCTCCGTCTGAATTTTACGGGCATGGGGAGCAACTTCGTGAGCGATGACAAAATCTTTGGCTGTCAAAAAAGTTGCCGAAGGACCTTGCGAAGGTTCGTATTCGTGTTGCCTTCGTGATTTCATTTTACCCTTCGTAATGCCATCGTGTGGGCATCTTGTCAAATCGTGTCACCTTCGTGTTTCTCTCATGTGATCATCGGTACCATCGGGCATTTTTCTCATCACGAAGACAATACGATTTTATAAGAACATTTAAAAAAAAATTCAAAAAACCATATCAAAGCCATCTTTATTTGTAACATGATTAAAATTGCCCAAAATACTCTTTATAAACATATCTAGGGATCCGTGTCTCAGATTTTTAAAATACCGCTTCAAACCTTTGTTATGTAACATTAAAGATTTTTTACGGTTTAAAGTCGACCTCTACTTATACAATTTCTGAGACACGGTTCCCTCGGGGAGATATATTATAATACCCTTTCATCTGCTTCAAACCGCACGAAAATTGAACCCCCACTGCGAAAGTTAAGGGAGTTCAAAAATACCGCTTGCTTCAAATTATGTAATGCCGGAAACTCCAATTAACTGACTGATGTGTCAATTAGGCTCTCGTGACCCCCCCGGTATTCAACTAAGACCTTATTTTTCAACAAATAACATGACCCAGCTTATGAACAACCATTTCGTTAAACTCCGCCCCAAATTAACAAAGCCAATCATATTAAAATAACGATTTTAATACGGTAAAAGTTGTAAATCACCTCTGACAGCTTCGGAATAAACCACCTATCTAGTCACGTAATCTACGCAATTGAGGCACCCAGCGGGGATTCTGACGCGTGATTTACCGGTAAAATGACCGAGAAAGCAAGAGGGAATTTGGTAACTTGTAGAAAATACCTTTATCTATCAGGATCTGTAAAAAAGTATAAAACGACTATTTTACCATTTATTTCGGTAAATGCTACCTTAAGTATAACGTGAAATAATAAATATAATTTTTGAAATTTATATTTCAAACACCTTGTACTTGTTATTGTTTGCACTTATGAAATAAAGGTTCAGCATTGAAATAATAAGAAACAACAACACTATTTATAACTACCACTGAATCACATAAATAATGTGGTGTTTAACCCCTTACCCCATAGCCTATTTCTAGTTTTGAGGACAGGTACTCATTTCCAGCAGATTGGAAGTAAGACAGAATGTGTCTAAAGGTATGTACTTTCAGCCTGCTTTAAGCTACCATCTATTAAAATTAGAAATGTTTGTTTTGTTGTACATCAGGGCGGCCACTAGTTAATTGCTATTATTATTTTTAATGTTATTATTATAATTATTATCATTATGATTAGTTTTATTACAATGTACCAGATTTATATTAATGATTATGAAAGTTGATCATGAAAAATCCCTATATTTTCAAATGTCCTCTTCTTGAAACGGATTTTTTAGCTCACCTGAGCTAGCTCAGGGTGAGCTTTTGCAATCCTTGAATGTCCGTCGTCCGTCGTCAACAATTTTAGTGTTTACACTCTAGAGGCCACAATATTTATCCAATCTTTCTCAAACTTGCTCAGATGGTATATTGCCATAAGAGCTCGAATGAGTTCGATTATTGTTGAAATCGGACAAATAGGTCATGAGTTATCTACCTTTGAATTGCTGAAAATGCCATATTTAACAGTGTTTACACTCTAGAGGCCACAGTATTTATCCAATCTTTCTAAAACTTGTCCAGATTGTATATTACCATAAGAGTTCGGAAGAGTTCAATTTTGGTTGAAATCGGGTAAATAGATCAAGAGTTATCTACCTTTGAATTGCTGAAAATTCCATATTTAACAATATTTACACTCTAGAGGCCACAAATTTTATCCAATCTTTCTTAAACTTACTCAGATTGTATATTACCATAAGACTTCAGATGACTTTAATTATGGTTGTAATCGGATCAATAGGTCAAGAGTTATCTACCTTTGAATGGCTGAAAATGATATATTTAACAGTGTTTACGCTCTAGAGGCCACAATATTTATCCCAGCTCTCTCAAACTTGCGCAGGTTGTATATGACCATAAGAGTTCATAAAAGAGTGATTATATTTGGAATCGGACAAATAGATCAAGAGATATCTACCTTTGAATTGCTGAAAATGCCATATTTTACAGCGTTTACACTCTTGCAACCACAGTTTTCAATGGATTTTGATTATACTTGTACACAAAGGATGTAGCTATACGTTCTCGAAGGAGTGCAATTATTGTTGAAATGTAATTACTGTGGCAAAAGTTACCTGCCCTTGATATACTTTGAAATGCTAGAAAAAGGCTTCATTTCGATCAGTATTGGTTAGGCTCTAGTTATTTGCCTTTGATGTACTCTACTATACTACAGTAGGTCGACAAACTTGAAAGGATTTAGAATAAAACGGGTGAAATTCAAAGGTAAAGCTATCGGGCTTCATTACAAATGGTGAGCGATATCAGGGCCTTTAGGCCCTCTTGTTTATGAATTGTACCTTAAACCCTCAACCAATAGTCAATTTCTAGACACGTGACCACATAAAGTAGGTTAAAAAAACAGAATGCGCATTCTATTTTACTTCACTATATTTCAAGCTATCACCTATCTTTCTTATAACCAATAAGAAGTTTCTTTAATGGACACAATGAACAGGTTTAGCTGTAGTTTAAAATCTCAAGTTTAAAAATGTCAAGTCAGAGACAACTCGTTATTTTTTTCAACTAATATTGAGAAACAATAAAACCTCTCTATTAATACCACTGATTTATATTGTGTTTAAGGCAGGTGGCTGCTAAAGCAGGTTGAAAGTATGCCCCTGAGGTCAAAATTGGCCCGCCCCGGGGGTCGCTGTTTTACATAGAGTTATATAGTGAAATGTTCAAACATCTTTTTCGGAACATTCTTTTTGCCTTCATCATGTTTAAGCTGCCATCGATCTTCTTATAATCAATAAGCCTTTTCCAATGGACAGGCTTTACTTAAGTTGAAAATTTCTAGTTTCTAAGATGTAGAGTCGATCGAACTTTTAATTCTATGTTAATCTAGTATTGAACTTTACATTTTGGAAACTTGAGATTAACCTCTCACCATGCTAGCGACTGATAATTCGGCCACACTGATTACCTTTGCTAACAGTTTGGATCAAGATGATACAACACGTAACACAGCGTCTCATCAGGATCTAAGCTGTTTGCTCTTCAGGGACCCGTTTCATAAAACGTCGTAAGACAAAAACGATCGTAAGTCAAAACTTTAAAATACATTTAATTTCTGATTTCTCTATCTAAAATTGTCTTGTGACTTCTCTTTGAAATCGTTGTCTTCAAGACGATTCCAAAGAGATGCCGCAATACAGGATTAGATGGAGAAATAAATAATAATTTAGATTTTTATAATCTGACTTACGACAACATTCGTCGTACAAGATTTTATGAAACGGGCCCCTGACCCTGAATTTAAAAGACATTTTGAGATTGTTACAGACAAAAACATTACACAGCATGCAAAGTGTTAAACTATAGACGATACTTAGGTCAATACTTTACTTTAAAGGCTGGCTTGGTGCCCTGGTAGGACAAGATTGTCATGTATCATTCCCATTATATTAACTAACATTATTTTCACATACAGTGCTCCCTCCCTACAGCAAACTCCTTCTCAAAAAATGCTTGCTACTGTTCCCTAAGTAAAACATTAATACCAACGATATCACTGCTGTCGTCTGCTATTTTCTCACAATTGGCATTAGCCATTTTGAAAGTAAGCCTCCCAAAATCAAACCAATATAATGACGAGTGACAATCAGTTTGAACCGATATCAGACAGCGGGTTACGACGTGTCTGATCTGGATTCAAACTGTTTACACTCTCAGGGTTTTAATATTTCCCTCCCTATAACAACTACCTCTGAACAACAACTCCCTCCGGGGATTAAGGACTGTTAACTTCTTTTTTGAATCTTCGAACTCGTCTATTGGTGGTTTCAGCCTTCATCTTTCCCTGTCCTCCTTTTCGTGACTTGATGAATTTAAAACCTACGTAGATTTTAAGTTACATTAGATCTAAAATCGGTAAATATATGGCGGCTTTTAACCTTAGATCAGGGACTGAACTTTCCCACCGTCTACCGAATGTTTAATACCATCGGAAGGTCATGTGATGCCTTCGTGACTGCATCATACTCTCAACACGACGTCGTGTAGCTATCGTGTGACCTTCGTGTGGCCTTTGTGTAAACTTCCTGTTAAAATCCGCATATTCGTGTTGACTTCGTGTGTGGTTCGGTTGCCATCGTGTGGCCTTCTGTAGGCACTGTACTTACCTTCGTGTTGGTTTGCCTGTTGAGCCAGGTTCGGGGCCACCTTCGCGCGAAATTCAAAATTCCATGTTCGTGTGGCCTTCTGGTGTCAAAATCAGGACAGTGTGACACGGGCATTAATAAACACCACTTTTCGAGAGGGCAGGACTGTGGAAAAGTTACGAAGGGGAGGCGGGCCATACGCAGTTTACATTCGCGAATTAGTCTTTGGATTATGGGATAGCAAACATTTGGCGGAGTTTTTCAAAATTTGTTCTTAACCGATCTATGCCTTCATCTACTGGAATCCATGATTCCCGACTAATATTCTTCTTTATTAATGAGATAAATTGTAAGAAAATTGACATAAGAAGCTTCCTTATAAGTTATAAACAGCTCGGCTATCTGCGTTTCTTTATGACAAAAAAAACAACAATATATTTATCCTACTTTAAAATTACGTCACTTCCTATGACGTCAAAAATCGGCATTTTTCGCGCCAAACTGTCAAGTTGTTGACAATGGAACTTATTTTTTCTGCTTTCGAATGTACACAGATCCAGTAAATCGGTCATGCATGACTGTTCCTTATAGGGTACATATTATGCGTGTTATCTACCTCTAATATGGATTAAACATACATGCGTACTAACAAAATGTTTATTTAATGTTTGAAATTACAGGAAATATATTGTAAATATAAGAAATGAACTGATTTTTTTCGGTGTTCAAGCAGAATGAATGACAGAAAATTATCGGCAAATTTACCATGAATCGCTAGCGCGATTCATGGTATTTGCTGATAATTTTCTGTCAGTCATTCCGCTTGAACGCCGAAAAAAATCAGTTCATTTCTTAAATTAGGTTTTCACACCTCTTTTACCGGCATGCATTTGATGGTAGTTTGTATAGATCTATAACCGACACGAGCCGGTGTAACGCAGTAGAATGACCCACCCCTGCTGAAATGACCCATGGGTCATTTCACTACGTAGTACAATGACCCGGGTCGTTTTACTACGTAGAAAAATGACCCCATACCATAGAATAAAGACCCCATCGACTCGTAGTAGAATGACCCACCCTCAGGCAGAGGAATGACCCCCGTAGAGAAATGACCATTCCCCCCCCCCTTTTCTGTTACACTGTTGTTGTTACTATTTATACAACAGCTGTTATTACTACTGCTGCTGCTGCTATTGCTTTTAGATCACTACTACTACTTCTAATACAAATATACTAACACGATAAGTATACCACAAGTCTCTCAAACCTAATGTACAGTTTCTTTATCGTGTAAGAATAGTATTACCAACTTTGCTGCTGCTTTTACTACTGCTACCATTTCTAATTTCATGTACTTCTAGTACAACAGTTTTTGCTTCTGCTGCTGTAGCTAATGCCGCTACTACTGTTTCTACAACTACATCTACTACAATTATACTACTCCTTTTGCTGCTGTTGCTGCTGCTAATACTGCTGTTTCTCCTAGTACCTCTACTAATAATATACTACTCCTTTTGCTGCTGTTGCTGCTGCTAATACTGCTGTTTCTCATAGTACCTCTACTAATAATATACTACTTCTTTTGCTGCTGATACTACTACTGCTTTTTTGTACAGCTACTAGTACTGGAACTACTACTTCTACTGCTGCTGGTGCAGTTGTTTCTGCTACTTTTGCTGCTACTATTGTAACTACTACTATTTCTACTCCTGTTGTTCAGGGCTTGAACTTTAGATTTTTTCCCACTTGCATTTTTAGCTCACCTGAGCCAAAGGCTCAAGGTGAGCTATTGGGATGGCCCTGTGTCCGTCGTCCGTCGTCGTGCGTCGTCCGTCGTGCGTCGTCGTTAACAATTGCTTCAAATGACATCTTCTCCTAAACGGCTGAACAGATTTCAACCAAACTTTACAGGAATGTTCCTTGGGTCAAGCTCTTTCAAAATTGTTCAAAGAATTGAAAACAATATAGAACTCTGGTTGCTATGGCAACCAAAGTGAAAAAATAAGGAAATCTTAAAAAATCTTCTTGTCTGAAACTACAAGGGCCAGAGCTTAGATATTTGGCACATAACATTATCTACAGGTCCTCTATCAAGTTTTTTCAAATTATGCCCCTGGGGTCAAAATTGGCCCCGCCCCGGGGGTCACAGTTTTACATAGAGTTATATAGTGAAAACTTCAAACGTCTTCTCCACTGAAACTAATATGGCTAGAGCTTTGATATTTGGCATGGTGACACTTCTAAATGTCCTTTACCTAGTTTGTTCAAATGGTTCTGGTCGGTTAAATATCTAGGTCATAATTCACATTCAAAATATGTATAGCAGACAGCAATTCAGCATTATAAGAGTTAGACCCTAGCCAAATTTCCTACTGGCAGAGTTACATAACTGAACTCAGGTCAGCTGGTCAGCTGATGAGGTTCGCAGCATATGGTGTTGTCTGCTATATTTTTATGCCCTGCAGTTGGGGGCATATTGTTTTTGTCTGTCTGCTTTTTTGTCTGTTTGTCCATTTGTTTGTCTGTCAGTCCACAACTTTAATCTTAGCCATAACTTTGTTAAAGTTAGAAACTTTATAACTTGGGTAATGTCCTACAAAGGTCAATGTCATTTTTGAGATATTTCCCAGTGTCATATTTATTTGTCTTTGAGATAACTCCAGTTCTACTGATGTTAACCCATTACCCCATACATATGCCTTTTTACGCCTTTAATTTATTCCTCCTCTAAAGAAAATAATTCCACTTTATACAGTCATAAACATGTAAGATATAAGAAATAGTATCTATATCTTAGTAGATGATAACTTAAAACAGGTTGAAAGTAAAGCAGAGTGCGCAATAAATAATCATATGGAAATACATGTAGCTTGATAAGAAGAAGTGTCATGGATAAGGGCCATAACTCTGCCAACAATATTTTAAGTTATTCCAATTTGTCATGTTTTTTTTTTGTCTGGAAGATAATTCCATTTACAGCTATATTAAAATGTTGTCTTGCCTATTAAGCTAAGGCACAATGACCTCAGGTGAGCGAATTAAGGGCCATGGCCCTCTTGTTTTGCAAGTGCCCATATTTTCTACTTGCAAAACCAGTTTCCAACTTGCTTTTTCAATACGATTATCTACAAATTGATGTTTCACATCATTTTGATCAAAATTATAAGATAAACATTACTTTGTTGAACTTTCATTCTGAATCTCATTCTGTGCTAGATTACTCATGTAAATAAAGTTTAAAAAATAATAACTAGAGTGTGTGTCTTTTTGTGTTTGTACAGTACTGTACAGTTACTATTCTTAACTTTAAATAAGTCTTTATTTGCAGTCCATCCCATATAGTCAATTTTCATTCAAAACAGCAAGGTTCGCAGATTAATTAAATACGGACTATAGCTGAAACTTTGTAACTGGGTCGTTTTGTCAAGGGGGCGAAAGGACTGTGTTATATTTTCAGAGTTCGATGTTTATTGATGATTTTTTTTTTATCTTCGGTGAAGACAGTCGGCAGACAGTACACTATTTTTTGAAAACGCTTTCATTATCGTCCATCATATTATGTTCGAGAAAGATGTGCATTTCTTTCTACCATTTTTAGGACAGATTTTAGCGATTCTCTTTTCCTGACCTACGTCATACACCCTTCATTCGGCATCCCTCAGTTTGTTTACACTTAGTGAGCACGCGCACTCAGGGACAACAAACCCGAAATCTACATAAGCTAGTGCAGTGGAACGTATAATCTCATTCTTTTTTACGCGTTACTATCTGGAAAAAAATAAAAAATAAAAGGGAGGAAAGGTCCTGTGAATACTACGAAGGTCTTACATAAGTTGCAAAAGCGCGATTTTACGGAAAATAGAATTAAATGCGTTTTTAAAAGCGAGAGTCCTATCACACTTGGACTCCCAACACGGCAACAGGTGGTTATCAAATAGATCCAACGTAATAGTTGTGATATGGGAGATATTTACGTATGAATGCTTACAATGCCGTGTATGTTGAATTTATTCCTTATTCTGAATAAAAAATTAGGAAACTCTTGTACTGACATATCAATTTTCACTTAATTTTTAGAGAGTAACGATACACCCGAATCCACCCAAATCCACTTAAGGTGGTTCGACAGCGGGCGGCCCGCATCTCGAGTTCCGGAAATGCTGATGACTTTCACCGGATCTTTGCGGCACATGCTTATAGTAGAAAATTTAGATACAGAAAAGTTTGATCTGCTTCAGTGTCTTCTCTGTTAGCGCAGTTGGTACGGTGATTGACTTGCAATCGAAAGGTTCTGGGTACGATTCCCACTCGCTTCAAAACTTTTTTTTTAACAAATTGTCCGATTTTAGTGACTAGTCAATTCATAACGCAGTGATCAAAGGACAGGCTATGTTTAGTCACGTAATAATGAATAATATCAGATGCAAGTATAGTCAAGTGACAGCTAAATTTGTGAGGATTTTATAGCCTATATAACAGATGGCAGCTTAACACAGGACTAAAGTAAAGCTAAAAGATAGATCTTAAAGGAGCTTTTATGCGTTACTGTTGTTATGCATTAAGCAGTCACTTGCCTTTAAAGATCTACAGGCTACCGTATTCAATGGTCCCTTATTACAGGTTTGACTTATGGTATTATTTAGAGCTGACGGCATTTTAAAGTTGAACTCAAGGGAGGTTACTCGTTTTGTGTTAACATTTTGTCAGAATTTCAGGAAATCATGTATAAAACGTAAATTCTACTGTAGATTTTCATTAAATTTTTGTGACTAGTACAATTAAGTTATATCTATCTAATAAAAGTAAAATTAGTGTATGTTAAACAGCTAGATTTTTTGTAATTTGAGATTTTCAGAATTTGACTTTTTTAAAATATTGATATTTCCAGAAAAATTTATTATGTCATGAAATACTTTTGTATGCCCAATATCTTATAGTCTATGTACAGTTTACTTGAATGTACAGAAATTATTGAGTTATATCATTCTATTAAGAAAAGATTCCTGTTTATTAAAAAAGGAGCTTTTCTCGACAAAAGGTCCTGTCAGAAAAAAACGGCACTGCAACTTTTTTTTATTTTAACGATTTTTCACTCTCCATATGGTATATTTCAATTTAATCAAGGTTTCAAAGAATTCTGACACAGAATAAGCTGACCCGCGAACCACCTTAATGAGAGAGAGAGAGAGAGGGGAAGAGAGACGTATCTGCTCCGTTACTAAGTTCTAGTCATGTGTTATTTGATTTAAAAAAGTAAAATCTCTCGGCATTTCCGTTGAAACCTTTGTTGATTGTTGTCCTTCATTATTCTATTATTAATATGTAGATCTAGATTTACACTGATTATTTAGATGCTAAGATCTACAACCAATTATAATATATAGAGAGATTCTAATTCAATTTGTTTGTCAAATTAAAATGAGAATATTTTTATGCTAACCAAGCATATCATGTACACCCATCTCATTTGAAATGGGTATAGATTTAATGACAGTTGTAGATTACATATCTACTAGATTTCTAGATCTAGATCTACATGATTAAAATATGACTTTTAGATTCATTTATAAATATAATTTATCACAGACTGCCATCAGAGTACGGCAACAATATATTTATCAATATGACAGTAAATCTAATATTTATTAAACTAAACAGATCTAGAATGTTTGTATGGGGATATTTCTGAAATTGAAGAAGTAAGGCATTTTACATCTTTCATTTCCCCTTTAAATATATGCTTAAAGTCCAAGAATAAATACATACACAGAAAAAAAAAAAAGATTATAGAAATATTTGCATTTTTATTTTTTTCTGCTTTGCAAGTAGACAGGGATATTTACTACTGGGCTTCCTACAACCAACACTTATTTGTTAATATCTACATGTACTTGCATTTTCAATGAGTACTATACATTTCACTGAACCATTTCAGGTGTCTTTACAAAAGAAAATTTGAAGAATTATAGAAGCTTGGAAGCATTATGTAACAACTTCTTCAAGTCTGGTTGGTAATGTACAGACTATTTTGAGCTAGGCTACAGACAAGAGAACAGTCTATATCCTGTGATCCTTAAGTCTGATGTCAACATAGGAACCACACCTGATCCCTGTGTTGCTATGATAAAAGAGGGGATACTTTCAACTGCCCATTGTGATTTTATAGCCAGATAAGATTAAGAATTGGATAACCCTGTCCCAAATACAAATATCTTGAAAATTATGAAGATTGCCAAATATTTCCAACTGACACTAGTGTTTGCTGATTTTGATCTGCAAGTATTTATGTAATAAATAAGTAAAGAGAAATAGTTTGAAATCATTTTCTTTGTTTTTGTGAGGTAGTTTTAAATTTTCTAAGCAATTCATTTTTAACTGAATGGGTATGTCAGGTACTGACTGCTGATGTACATCCAATTAAAATAAAGGTTTTTCAAGTGAGAAGATGATCACTTTGTTTGCTTGCAGATGTTTTTTATCATATCCATGCATGCCTCAATTTAATCAGCAATAAACTAGCAATTTTAACCACACATAATCTATAGAACCTTTAATGGTGTCCTTTATTATTATACACATTATTTACAAATATATTGTACCTGTGAATACTATATTGTCCAACTGAACAGTACAGACCTAAAAGAGCCCTCTGAATCTGGGTCTGATCTGCACTGGTTGTCCATTTGTAAAATAAATGTATCACCCAGCTTTTAAAGAACCACCTGTACTTATGTTTACCATATGTTTTCTTTAGAGATGTCACTTATTACATTAATGTACCATGACTACAGCTACTTGGCAATTTGTAGTTGATAACACAGTACAATTACATGTATTTGTATGTTTCCAGATTTGTTGAAGCATGCAACCATGTTGCTTTCCCTGTAATTTGAAATTGAGACTGTTCATTGTTTTGGATACACAAGGAGGTTCTGAACTGACCAGCTTAATATAAACATAGTCAATCATTTATTAAGCAATCACTTTATAGAATATCTCAAGGCAATCTTAAACACATATGGTTGTTTAATGCAGGATAAACTGGAAGAATGAAGAAAATCCCTATATGAGCTGCTGCCTTATAGCACCTGCATTAATTAAAAAAACAACTTTTGCTTCAATTAGTAATATGTAGTCAATAATTCATCAAGACAGTAATCAATAGAAGATCATTATGCAATCTTAAGTACAGATGATTGCTATCTAAATTATGTTAACCCTGCTTTAAACAGTCACCTGTATTCTAAAATATGTCTGCTATTTCAATTAATGATAATTTACTAATATGAGTGTAAAATCAAGTTTTTACAAATAGACTAAAACTATAAGAATTCACCATTGCAAATTACTGTTTATTTTTTCATTTTGAAATTACAAGAAATATTGTAAATATCATGATTTTTTTTCTGCGTTCATGGAAAATGAATGGAAGGAAATGATCAGCAAATTAACTATGAATTGCTAGTATAATTCATGAACATGTATTTATACATGCCATTTTGTCAATCATTTTACATGTACATGAACATAAAAAAGGCATAACATCAACATGTACTTGGAATTGAACTTTGAGTTTATATGACCACTAAGATCAGTAGCACATTCCTATGAAACAGATCCTGGATCCATAAACATGTAATGTATCATTTTATGACAGTATGTTGATTTTATTTTGCATAATTTACAATATTCAACATTTAAACTTATATAAGGCATCCATTCAGTAGGTGACCCATAGGTTGTTTTCAATATAAGACTGCCTGTACTTATATTAGGCATCCATTAAGTAGCTTACCCATAGGTTTGTTTTCAAAATAGGGGTGTGAGAATAATAATTATGCAGAAAGGTAGCTCCAGTTGGAGCTTTCTTTCTTTTTTTAGCTCACCTGAGCCAAAGGCTCAAGGTGAGCTATTGGGATGGCCCTGTGTCCGTCGTCCGTCGTCGTCCGTCGTTAGTCGTCCGTAGTCCGTCGTCGTTAACAATTGCTTCAAATGACATCTCCTCCTATACGGCTTGACAGAATTCAACCAAACTTTACAGAAATGTTCCTTGGGTCAAGCTCTTTCAAATTTGTTCAAAGAATTAAAAACAGTGCAGAACTCTGGTTGCCATGGCAATCAAAGTGAAAAAATAAGGAAATCTTAAAAAATCTTCTTGTCAAAAACTGGAAGGGCCAGAGCTTACATATTTGGCACATAGCATTATCTACTGGTCCTCTATCAAGTTTGTTCAAATTATGCCCCTGGGGTCAAAATTGGCCCCGCCCCGGGGGTCACAGATTTACATAGAGTTATAGAGTGAAATTTTCAAACGTCTTCTTCTCTGAAACTAATGTGGCCAGAGCATTGATATTTGGCATAGTGACACTTCTAGATGTCCTATATGAAAATTGTTCAAATGGTTCTGGTCAGTTGCATAACTAGGTCACAGGAGCTAAAAATAGATTTTTTTTCATTGAAAACTTAAAAATTCTTCTTGTCTGAAACTACAAGGGCCTGAGCTTAGATATTTGGCACATAGCATCGCCTACAGGTCCTCTATTTAGTTTGTTCAAATTATGCCCCTTGGGTCGAAATTGGCCCCGTCCCGGGGGTCACAGTTTTACATAGAGTTATATAGTGAAATTTTCAAACGTCTTCTTCTCTGAAACTAATATGGCCAGAGCTTTGATATTTGGTATGGTGACACTTCTAGATGTCCTAAACAAAAATTGTTCAAATGGTTCTGGTCGGTTGCATAACTAGGTCACAGGAGCTAAAAATAGATTTTTTTCAATGAAAACTTAAAAAATTCTTCTTGTCTGAAACTACAAGGGCCAGAGCTTAGATATTTCATAATAATTTGGCACATACCATCGCCTACAGGTCCTCTATCAAGTTTGTTCAAATTATGCACTTGGGGTCAAAATTGGCCCCACCCCTGGGGTCACAGTTTGACATAGAGTTATATAGAGAAAATTTGAAACGTCTTCTTCTCTGACACTAATATGGCCAGAGCTTTTATATTCGGTATGGTGACACTTTTAAATATACTTTACATAATTTGTTCAAATTGTTCGGGTCTGTTGCATATCAGTAGGTCAGTCCTCAGGACATAAATTATTATCGCCATTTTTTCAGCTATTTTCTCAGGTGAGCGAAATATGCCCCATGGGGCTCTTGTTTTATCTTGCAATAATAACTTAATGAAACAATCACACAGATCTACTTCAGTGAGTGGTCAACTATTAAATCAAGATTGACTGTACATATCAGTCAAAGTGTGGCATATTTCATATTCCTTGATAATATAGATATTCAAGGAATAATCATGTACACTATTACTTAGAAAGCCTTGCATGTTTAGTTTTAACAGATATTGAAATAAAATTTGAATGGTGTTGTTACAGGGAAAGACTGATCAATCTCTGTGGAAAACAGTGACTAACAGACTTCAACAGTTAAGGTTTCATGGCCAGATTGGGCATTCACAATGGCTGCATGGTCTCGATTTTTTAATTTGAGGTCTTTAAATAATATTTTTTCTTGTAATATGACTCATGCATTCTCTTTTTGACTCTTGCATGTCCAGACTGATAAACAACCATTAAGACATTACCAGCATTTCGAAGTGAAAAATTAGTTGACTAAGGAAAAGTATATGGGAGGGTTCTAATGTATGAGAATCAATGATATAGATATTGGTGTTTTCACTAAATTAGGACAGGTAATATGGATTTATTGATCGGTTATCATCACTTTAATACAGTGGAGAAAACGTTATTCTTTCCCATTTAAACACAAACGAAACGCAAAGCACTAAAACGTAGAAAATTACAACTTTGGGACAATTCTGATAATTCATGGTTATCTTGGTGGCAAACAACTTGGAGCCTGATTAGATGCTGGGTTACCCGGCGTCTGATCTGGCTCCAAACTGTTTGCAATGGAAATAATAGATTTAGTGTAAACACGTTTATTGGGAAAGGATAACTGGTTTTCCACTGCATCAATTAACATCATTATAAACTTTTTCATCACACACAGCTGTCAGTGAGCACCATAGGTGTAAGGCTCCAAAAAAAAAATTTTTTTTTTTTTTTGGGTGTAGAGATCTTTCTATCTATCTATAGATAATGCCGGGGCTCCACTTTCGTGTATTATCGGCATGGGGGGTTGTGCGTCGTGCAGATTAAAAGCAAATAAGTTTTAAAAGTTGTGAAAAGGGAGACTTCAAAAGATTGAGATAGAGAGAAGAAATTAAGTGTGACAGGTGTTAAAATAGGTGAAAACAAAGAAGCTAAAAACACTGATCCCAGGCCTCAGGGGCGGTTTGACATAAGGGCGGGGCTCAGAGTGTTTCGAAACCCCTCGAGATCAGGCTGGAGGACCGTGTCCGCTGGTAGGCTGTTCCACATAACCACTGTATATAGGGATAGAAGGAGAACTTAAAGTAGTTTGCCGTGGGAAGGATAAAGGGTGCATGTGACGGGTCATTCTCGTAGTGCTAGTTCTATCATATATTTAAGAAAACCTTTATAACTTCTTCACGGGCAGGGCGACCGTTACCGGGACGAGTCTATCGTACTTTTTTTGCTTATCATGCAGAACTTCCAAATAATCACGGTTACGGTAGAGAGAGAAATGTTTTTTCGTTACATTGAATACCAAATATACTGTCAATAGACACAAGTTTCGTTTAACAATTTACCGTATCAAATCCGTACCCATGGTACAGTCTCAGACAAGAATAGCCGTGATGTTGCAGGACAGGATGTAGTTTTAAATCTTTATTAGAGTCTCATCATTATTTCGACATAAACTACATACATCTTTGAATAGATCTAGATAGAAATTCATAGAGATGTAGGAGCATACGTAGAATATCTAAGTTCTGCGGTGTAGGTATGATGAATGCCACGAATCCAACGCTAAAACCGGTCGATCTATTTCGAAAACTGAATAAAAGCCTCCGTAATAAGTACCGATGTTGTTATGGTTTGTGTCGTTTGTGAGACATCACATGTGCCAGAATGCGCTACCGCAGCTTTTAGACATTTCTCTCGGAACGTTTCTAATGACGCGGGTTTTCTACGAAAGTGTCCGACGTCATCCGAATGAAAGGACCGAGAGTATGTGTAAGGTGAAATAAAGAAATGACCGAGAGGATGCGAAAGGTTAAAAGTACCCGGATGACTGGAAAAGAGAATGCCGTGGTTCGTCCCATGTTTGCACATAGCAATAAAACCCAATTACTTCGTGAGTTTCGTAACTTGGTTTGGGAAAAGCTTTCATTCTGTGTTCGGCTGTTCTTCCTTACATGTCTCGTCAGCCTTCCGTTTATAAACTCTAGAAGGACGAGTCGACTGGAAAACGTTGATATTTGAGTTCGCCATTCGCAGTTTGTGGTCACTAGCTAATAGACTGCTTCCCCTTTTTCTGATTGCTGATTTGGCGTTGGTACGTATGAAGCAGGGCTATCAATCATGCGCATGCTTTAAGTGCTGGGTTTCCCGAAGTTATAAATAGCCGAGATATGAAAAGAACAGGATGGGTGAAAGGCGATAATTATTTAAAAGAAGGGTTAGAAACTCTGTTCGTCTTTACCAATTTAACCTCACATTTTGGAACGTCTGAACATCAAAATATACACTCAAATTTTTTTTCAAGTGCTGAATTTTTCAGCTCGCTTTTTCAAAATTTCACTCGCATTTTGCGAGTTCGCAAGAACGAAGTTCGAGCCCTGGTTGTTGCTTCTTTTACTAGAGCTACCACTGCTACCATTTATAGTAATAATGCTGGTGTTGTTGGTAATACTACTGTTACTACTACCTCTTCTCATACCAATAAACTCCTCCTAATGTTGCTGCTACTGCGACTGCTACCACTGCCTCCATTTCTACTACATGTACTACTACATGTACTGCTACTTAACTGCTACTAATATTACTACTACTATGGCTGCTGCAACTGCTGCTAGTGTTAGAACAACACCTTTTTAGCTCACCTGGCACAAAGTGCCAAGGTGAGCTATTTTGATCGTGCTATGTCCGTCGTCGTCCGTTCGTTCGTTCGTCCGTTCGTTCGTTCGTCGTCAACAATTTCTTTAAACGACATCTTCTCCTAAACTACTCTATGGATTTTTACCAAACTTGGCAGGAATGATCATTATATGGTCCTCTTTCAAAGTTGTTCAAATAGTTCCGGTCCGTTACATATCTAGGTCACAGGAGCTAAAAATAGATCATTTCAATAAAAACTTAAAAAATCTTCTTGTCTGAAACCAGAGTACCCTGAGCTTAGATATTTGGCACAAAGCATCACCTACAGGTCCTCTATCAAAGTTGTTCAAATTATGTCCCTGGGGTCAAGAATGACCCCCCCGGGGGTCACAAATTTACATAGAGTTATATAGTGAAATCTTCAAACCTCTTCTTCTCTGAAACTAATATGGCCAGAGCTTTAATATTTGGCATGGTGACACTTCTAGAGGGCCTTCACCACTACTGTTTTAATTATTCCCGTCCGTTGCATATCTAGGTCACAGGAGCTAAAAAAAGATTTTTTTCAATAAAAACTTAAAAAATCTTCTTGTCTGAAACCAGAGTACCCTGAGCCAGGAACGTAGATTATAGATATAATCTACGTTCCTACCTGAGCTTAGATATTTGGCACAAAGCATCATCTACAGGTGCTCTATCAAAGTTGTTCAAATTATGTCCCTGGGGTAAAAAATGACCCCACCCGGGGGGGTCACAAATTTACATTGAGTTATATAGTGAAATCTTCAAACATCTTCTCCTCTGAAACTAATATTGCCAGAGCTTTAATATTAGGCATGGTGACACTTCTTTACCAATATTGTTCAAATTGTTCCGGCCTGTTGCATTATGTAGGTCACATGAGCTAAAAATAGATTCCGCCCCGGGGTCACAAATTTACATTGAGTTACATAGTGAAATCTTCAAACATCTTCTCCTGAAACTAATATTGCCAGAGCTTTAGTACTAGGCATGGTGACCAAATTGTTCCGGTCTGTTGCATATGTAGGTCACAGGAGCTAAAAATAGATTATTTTCAATGAAACTTGTCTGAAACCAGAGTACCCTGAGCTCAGCTATTTGACACACAGCTTCATCTACAGGTCCTGTATCAAAGTTGTACAAATTATGTCCCTGGGGTCAAAAATGACCCTGCCCGGGGTCACAAATTTACATTGAGTTATAAAGTGAAATCTTGAAACAGCTTCTTCTCTGAAACTAATATTGCCAGAGCTTTGATACTTGGCATGGTGAAAGTTCTAGAGGCACTTTACCAATATCTTCAAGTGGTTTTGGTCCATTGCATATCTAGGTCACAGGAACTAAAGATAGATTCTTTTCAATGAAACCTTCAAAAAATCTTCTTGTCATAATAGTCACCACAGTACCCTGAGTTTAGGTATTTGTCACACAGCATCATGTACTCAGCAATTGGCACTGTCATATTGTCATAATTTCTTAGCTTTCAAAGATATTGTACATTTACGTCAACGGTTCCAGGTGAGCGATTTAGGGCCGTATACGGCTCTTGTTACAATAGCAGTAGTAGACGAAGTAAAAATAGAATGAGCTCAAAATTCCCGATGTAATTAAACACTGTGCCCAGATAATTAAAATCATTTACGACTTCAAAAATCTTTCGCAAAATCTATTCCGTCGATCAATGGAATAAATTGATTTCGCACCTTTTGTGCACGCTCAGGCATAAATAGGAAAGAATAATGTCTTCTCATCCACTGTACACTAAAGTAGGTTAAATAGGTATGAATGGCTAGTTGGCCTTGTGGTTAAGACGTCTGAGTCAAAATATTTTCTTACGCATGTCCAGAGTTCGAATCCCACCAGAGCTAAAATAATTATTTAAAATGCAGTTTTAACATAAAATTCTTATCCAAAACTAATATTAACGCGTTTAACTGTTTACATAATCATTTGACATACATTTACATTCTTATGCCAAATATGTCTGCCAGTCCCTTTAATACTGTCACCGTAGAATCAAATAAACTCATCAGGAATACCTTTTGTCTAAACAGTGTTAAAATTATTGAGCGAAGTACCGGTATGTGTAAGTTTTATATTGTATTATGCAGTATAAACATTAGTAAAAGAATTAGCTGTATGACTCTAACACTACGACACGCAAAGCTCAATAATTATGGCGACCAGCGTAAATCACCATGCATCTATGGTAATGTATTTTTCTTCTGGGTCTACATTGTTTGAATATGACAATTATATTCCCCACAGCTACACTGTTTTAAAGATATTTCCACAGTCCGATGATGGGGTCCACCCATTGTTCTCGATAGGCGTGCAAAAGCATGCAGCATAAGCTGCCAGCATGTATACCAATCTCAGTTTACCTGGTGAGGCTCTAGAGACTTTTCAAGGTTATTTCTAACCAAACTATCAAAAATAAAGGTCGAGTTTCACATGAGACGCTTGAATTGTTCTTTGCTATCTGCATGTGCACAAGACCCATGCTTTTTGCAAGGAAATTGTCTGGCAAGGCATTCCCTTACGAAATTCTTTTATAAGTCACATATAGGCCAAATATGTAAGTAACTTATACCTCACTTACTCATTAGACTTACAAGTCACTTATAGGGATTTTAAATGCAAATGAGATGTAAGTGCAGTATAAGTGACTTACAAGTCACTTATAAGTAAAGCGAAATGCCACTTATAAGTCACTTATAAGTGACTTGTAAGTCCCTTATAAGTGACTTGTAAGTGGTGTGAAATGCAACTTACAAGTCACTTATAAGTGACTTGTAAGTCCCTTATAAGCCACTTATAAGTGACTTGTAAGAGTTTTTATGTCTATAAATAAATTATGAATTTCAAATAAATCCAGTGATGTCAATTTTGCGCCAAAACACAAAGAGCAAACATTAGTCTTTAAATTACAAAAACACCTAAAATACCTAGCAATATCCACACAAGGCTAGAGAAGAACCTTATAAGTGACTTGCAACTGTTTACACTTCTTCAAATAAATAATAAATTTCAAATAAATTCAGTGGTGTTAGAATTGCACCTAAACCACAAAGGGAAAACACTTAATTCTTTTAATTACATAAAAAACACATATAAATACCATTTAACATCCATACAAGGATAAAGAAGAATACTTAACAAACCTTTTCCAACCCCCATAATAATCAAGCAATGAAAACTTACCATAATTCAAACAGTTTTCTTCTGCTTGTTTTGATCTATCCTTTTTCAAAACTAACTGACTTGCTATTGGCTTAAACATGAGCAGAATTCTGGGATGAGGCTAAAAATATGACCTAGACATGTGAATAGTGAATAAACTGCCCGGCTGTACTTTTTCCAAGGTTCAGTGTAAAATTTCCATGGAATATGAATAATTTACGTGGAATTTACATGGAATTCTAAAAGTTCCATGGTTATTCGTAACAATTTCCAAGGTTTTTGTTTAGTCACCAAAATTTCCAAGGTTTATGCATGCTAACCACGTAAATATCAAGAAAAAACCTTGGAAACTCTTAAAACCTTGGCAAAAGCTTGGAAAAATTGGACTTTGGCAAAAATAAACACGGAACAATCTCGGAAATAAGAACTTAACCATTTTTTAGCACGGAAAATCCTTGTAAAATAATAACTTAAACAATATGCACCTCGTAAAAATTGTACTTAGACATTTTCCAGCACGGAAAAACCTTGGAAGTACAACTTAGTGAATTATAAACATGGAGATATCTTCTTGACAAAAAGTGTGACAGACAGAATATAAGTAATATTTGCTACAATTGTAAGTTTCACAAAACAGTGAATATTATACACACCCAGGACACCAGCTCACAACAATCAGAGGTCAGAGATTTAAGTTGTCTGTTTATCTATACTTTAAAATGTGAATGTGGCAAAAATCAAAGACTCCAAACCAGTTCAGACCCCTGACAAAAGATTCATGGTAAGTTACATAACTTACATAAATACAATTTTATCATGATCATAATATATTTTGGATATTTACATGATACAAACAAAAGCATGTGGTACCCCACCCACTAGTAGTTAACTATTCCTCGTATACTTTTCCATGGTATTTTGTCGAAACCACGTAAAATGGTTCTAACATTTCCGTGGTTAATACAAAAATATAGAAGACTGACAAGAGAAAACCCGGCTGGAATGTTACTTTGGTGTCACATATCATTGACTAGTTTCGTCCTTGTTTGGACTCATCAGAATGAATGAGATGTACCATTGTGGCATCTCACTTTTATACCTGAGGGTTGCTACCATGTGACCTTTGTTTGGCATCATGGTTTCTAAGCATGTGTTATTTACACAGCTTTTGATGATTACAGTCATTATGATGTCATCAGTTGATGTGGTTTCAACATCATGATGTCACAACGTCGAGTTGATGTCATGACGTCATCATGATGTCATCTGTTGCTATGGCTGCTGTTTTGCAGTCCTAAGCATGTCCTATCTTATCCATACTTAGCAATTGACCTTGACTGGAGTTGCTTCTCAAATCTTCTTGTTTCTCTGTATATTTATAAGTAGATTTCTGGACCAACTCTTCTTTAGAATTGTTCCTTCATTAGGAAAAAACCACGGAAATAACAGAGTAAATATTTTATAAGGATTCCTCGTAAACTTTTCCGAGGATTTTTGTTTCCGTGGTTTTTAGGAGAAAACCTTGGAAATTAAATATTTAACAAGGATTCCTCGTAAACTTTTCTGAGGTATTTTGTCAAACCATGTAAAAACCAAGGTCTTGTATTTTCTAAGGTTTTCTCGTCTTTTTAGCTCACCTGAGCTAGCTCAGGGTGAGCTTTTGCAATCCTTGAATGTCCGTCGTGCGGCGTCAACAATTTTAGTGTTTACACTCTAGAGGCCACAATATTTATCCAATCTTTCTCAAACTTAGTCAGATTGTATATTGCTATAAGAGTTTGAATGAGTTCGATTATGGCTGAAATCTAACAATTAGGTCATGAGTTATCAACCTTTGAATTGCTGAAAATGCCATATTTATCAGTGTTTACACTCTAGAGGCCACAATATTTACCTAATCTTTCTAAAACTTGCCCAGATTGTATATCACCATAAGAGTTCGGATGAGTTCGATCTTGGTTGAAATCGGACAAATAGATCAAGAGTTATCTACCTTTGAACTGCTAAAAATGCCATTTTTAAGGGTGTTTACATTGTAGAGTTCACAATTTTTATCCAATCTATCTCAAACTTGCTCAGATTGTATATGACTATAAGAGATCAAATAAATTTGATTATGGTTGAAATCAGACTTATAGGTTGAGAGTTATCTACCTTTGAATTGCTGAAAATGCCATATTTAAGGGTTTTTACACTCTAGAGGCCACAAATTTTATCCAATCGTTCTCAAACTTACTCAGATTGTATATTAACATAAGACTTCGGATGAGTTTAATTATGGTTTTAATCAGACCAATAGGTCAAGAGTTATCTACCTTTGAATTGCTGAAAATTACATATTTAACAGTGTTTAAGCTCTAGAGGCCACAATATTTATCCAAGCTCTCTCAAACTTGCCCAGATTATATATGATTATAAGAGTTCGAAAAAGGATAATTATAGTTGAAATCAGACAAATAGATCAAGAGTTATCTACCTTTGAATTGCTGAAAATGCTAATTTACAGCATTTACCCTCTTGCAACTACAGTTTTCAATGGGTTTTGATTATACTTGTACCCAAAGTATATAGCTATACGTTGTCGAAGGAATGCAATTATTGTTGAAATCTAATCATTGTGGCAATAGTTACCTGCCCTTGATATACTTTGAAATGCTAGAAAAAGGCTTCATTTCAGTATTGTTTAGGCTCTAGTTATTTGCCTTTGATGTACTCTACTATACTAGAGTAGGTCGACAAACTTGAATGGATTTAGAATAAAAAGGGTGAAATTTAAAGGTAAAGCTGTCAGGCTTCATTACAAATGGTGAGCAATATCAGGGCCTTCAGGCCCTCTTGTTTTCCAAGGTTTTTGTAATATGACCGTCCAAATACTCCGAGGTTTTTTCCATGGTTTTTTAGCTCACCTGAGCACAAAGTGCTCAAGGTGAGCTTTTGTGGTCGGTCTTTGTCCGGCGTCGTGCGTCAACAATTTCTTCAAACATCTTCTTCTCCAAAACCACTGGCTGGATTGCAACCAAACTTCACAGGAATGTTCCTTGGGTCAAGCTCTTTCAAAGTTGTTCAAAGAATTTGAAACAATGCAGAACTCTGGTTGCCATGGCAACCAAAGTGAAAAAATGAGGAAATCTTAAAAAATCTTCTTGTCTGAAACCAAAAGGGCCAGATCTTAGATATTTGGCACATAGCATCATCTACAGGTCCTCTATCAAATTTGTTCAAATTTTGCCCCTGGGGTCAAAATTGACCCCGCCCCGGGGGTCACTGTTTTACATAGAGTTATATAGTGAAAAGTTCAAACATCTTTTTCTCTGAAACCAATATGACCAGAGCTTTGATATTTGGCATGGTATAACTTCTAGAGGTATTTGACACATATTGTTGAATTGGTTCCGGTCTGTTGTATATCTAGGTCACAAGAGCTAAAAATAGATTTTTTCAATGAAAACTTAAAAAATCTTCTTGTCTGAAACCATAGAACACTAAGCTTAGATATTTTGAACATAGCATTGTCTACAGGTCCTCTATCAAAGTTGTTCAAATTTTGTCCCTGGAGTCAAAATTGGCCCCGCCCCGGGGGTCACAGTTTTACATAGAGTTATATAGTGAAATGTTCAAACATCTTTTTCTCTGAAACCAATATGACCAGAGCTTTGATATTTGGCATGGTATAACTTCTAGAAGTCCTTCACATATATTGTTGAATTGGTTCCGGTCTGTTGTATATCTAGGTCATAAGAGCTAAAAATAGATTTTTTTCAAAGAAAACTTCAAAAATCTTCTTGTCTGAAACCATAGTACATGTACTCTGAGTTTAAATATTTTGCACATAGCATCGTCTACAGGTCCTCTATCAAAATTGGTCAAATTTTACCCCTTTGGGTCAAAATTGGCCCCACCCCGGGGGTCACCGTTTTACATAGAGTTACATAGTGAAATGTTCAAACATCTTTTACTCAGAAACCAATATGGCCAGAGCTTTGATACTTGGCATGGTGTAACTTCTAGAGGTCCTTCACATATATTGATGAATTGGTTCTGGTCTGTTGCATATCTGGGTCACCGGAGCTAAAAATAGATTTTTTCAATGAAAACTTCAAAAATCTTCTTGTCTGAAACCGTAGTACACTGAGTTTAGATATTTTGCACCTAACATCATCTACAGGTCCTCTATCAAAGTTGTTCAAATTTTGCCCCGCCCTTGGGGTCACCTTTTACAAATCTTCTTCTCTGAAATCAAGTGACCCATCCTAGTGTCACCATGGACAGGTGAGTGATCAAGGGCCATTCTGGCCCTCTTGTTAGCTCACCTGAGCCGAAGGCTCAGGATGAGCTTTTGTGATCCCATTCCGTCCGTCGTCCGTCTGCCGTCGTCCGTCGTCCGTCTGCCGTCTGCCGTCGTCCGTCCACATTTTCAAACAACATCTCCTCAGAAACCACTGACCCGATTTCAACCAAACTTTGTCAGAAGCATTAGTGACAAGGGGGAACGAAATCTTGTTCAAAGATTTTGGCTAGAGTTATTCCCCTTGCTGTGGGACCAGGTTTTCTAACATGACCGTATAGACAACTTTTAATGCATAAGAAAATCTTAAAAAATCTTATTCTCAGAAACCCAAAGGCCCAGACCTTTGATATTTGGTATGTATCATAACCTAATGGTTTTCCAGCAAGATTGTTCAAACTTTGACCCTGGGGCCAAAAATGGACCCGCCCTTGGACTTATCAGTTTTTAGCTCACCTGGCACGAAGTGCCAAGGTGAGCTTTTAGGATCGCTGAATGTCCGTCGTCCGTCGTCTGTCCGTCCGTCCACAATTGTTCGTTAACACTCTAGCGCCTACAAATTTCATCTTATCTTCATGAAACTTCATGACAATGTTTGTCTTGATTAAATCTAGGTCAAGTTCGAAAGTGGGTTATGTCCGGTCAAAAACTAGGTCACTAGGTCAAATCATAGAAAAACCTTGTTAACACTCTAGAGACTACAAATGTCAATGGATCTTTATGAAACTTGGTCAGAATGTTTGCCTTATTGATATCTAGGTCAAGTTCGAATGTGGGTCATGTCCGGTCAAAAACTAGGTCACTAGGTCAAATCATAGAAAAACCTTGTTAACACTCTAGAGGCTACAAATCTCAATTGATCTTAATGAAACTTGCTCAGAATGTTTGCCTTATTGATATCTAGGTCAAGTTTGAATGTGGGTCATGTCCGATCAAAAATTAGGTCACTAGGTCAAATCATAGAAAAACCTTGTGAACACTCTAGAGGCTACAAATCTCATTGGATCTTGATGAAACTTGGTCAGAATGTTTGTCTCATTGATATCTAGGTCAAGTTCGAATGTGGGTCATGTCAGGTCAAAAACTAGGTCACTAGGTCAAATCATAGAAAAACCTTGTTGACACTCTAGAGGCTACAAATCTCAATGGATCTTAATGAAATTTGGTCAGAATGTTTGTCGCATTAATATCTAGGTCAAGTTTGAATATGGGTCATGTCCGTTCAAAAACTAGGTCACTAGGTCAAATCATTGGAAAATCTTGTTTACACTCTAGAGGTTGATTGTGGGTATACATGTCCAGTCATAATCTAGGTCACTATAGGTCAAGTTTGCCATGGTGTACCAGGTTAGCGATTTAGGGACATAGTGGCCCTTGTTTAGCTCACCTGAGCCAAAGGCTCAAGGTGAGCTATTGTGACCGCTCACCGTCCGTAGTACGTTCGTCCGTCCGTCTGTCCGTCTGTCCGTTCACTTTTACTTCAAACGACATCTCCTCTGAACCCGCGGATTGTAGGGCGGATTCAAACTGCTCATGATGTTCCTTGGATGCTTCTCTACAGAAGTTGTTTAAATGAAAGAGAAAAAGCAAAAACTCTGCTTGAAAAAGCAAAAAAGCAAAAAACTTTAAAAAATCTTCTTGCTAAAAACTACTAGGCCCTAAGCTTTGATATTTTTACAGTAGAATCTCCTGGTCGATCCCTCTATAGTTTGTTAAAATGAAATCCCTAGGGTCACACTTGACGCCACCCTGCGCAGTTTAAGTGCTGCTCTAGGCAGGTTTCACAGTATTTTTGATGAAACAGAAGCAGAACTGTATTTTACCTGAGTTACTCTTAATATACTAAGGGCAAATAGCCAATATTTGCAAACATTTTGGATCCAGATTAGATGCAACATAATCATAATGCTACATCTAATCTGGATCCAACCTATTTGCCACTCATTTACCACCTTAACATTTTCTAAATTGTTTTTTTGTACACTTTTCACATACATAGGTTTTAAGCAGATATCATTTCAGTCTGGTAAGGGTAATTCCCAGAGCTCTATAGCCACTGAGGTCAAATATTATGCAACTGGTACTGGTAGGGAGTATCACAGAACTGGTCATGATCAGCTGAACATGTTGTCTGCTAAAGTTTAGATATGGTTCAGTCTGCTTCATACTTAGAGAAACAGGATCTGGTAGTGATCCACTGACAGTTATGTAATTATGTCTTATGCCATATTTATACATATGTTTAATATTGGTTTTGTCAGATTTATCTGTATGTCTTTTCATTTTTTCTTGTCCAAGATTCAACCCTTTCCCCCATATACTGACGTTTGTTAACCCATTACCCCATAAATGTGCATTTTTAGGCCTTTGATTTATTCCTCTACTTAAGAAAATAATTCCACTTTAAACAGTCATGAAAATGTAAGATGCGAAAGTAAAGCAAAGTGTGCATTAACCCTTAGCCCGCCAAATAAATTGTCATCTGCTATATTTCTCGTCTGCTTCAAGTTTCAAAGTGCTTCAAAGTTGCTCAAAATTGCTGAAAATGTTGTCCGAGTGTCAAACAGCTTGGATCCGGATGAGACACCGAGTTACTCGGCGTCTAATCCGGATCCAAGCTGTTTGCATATAAAGCTATAGTCGTGAGTGGCAGGCTAAGGGTTAAGACACATTCTGCTTTACTTTCAACCTGCTTTAGGTGGCCACCTATTTTCAAAACTAGGAACATGCTATGGGGTAATGGGTAAAATGAAATTGCCTATTTGGAAAGAGCCTGATGAGAGGAAGTGCCATTTGCAAAGGCCATAACTCTGACATCATTGTTTTTTTAGTTATTTCCCTTTGTGATATTTTCTTGTCAAGAAGACAACTTCAGTTCTACTGATGCTATTGTAATGAAATTTTATGTATGGAAAGAAACTGATGAGAGAAAATGCCATGCACAAGGGCAGCAATATTTAGTTTTTCCCCTTTGTCATATTTTATTGTCAGGAAAATAATTCCAGTTCTGCTGACGCTAGTGAAATAATTATCATTTATTGGAAATGGAAATAGCTTGATAAGAGGATGTGTCATGGATAAGGGTCATAAGCTTGGCAACAAAATTCACTTTTGTCATGTTTTCTTGTCTGGAAGATAACTCCATTTATAGTTATATTAAAATGTTGTCTTGCCCAGTCAACTTAGGTACAAACTTCAATGTCCTCAGGTGAGCGAATTTAGGGCCATGGCCCTCTTGTCTTAGGAAAAGCTTTAAAAATCTTCTTCTCAGAAACCGTATGGCCTAGATCGCTAATACTTGACATGTAGCTTTGCCTTATGGTCCTCAACCAAGATTGTTCAAATTATGACCCCCGGGTCAAAATTGGCCCCGCCCCGGGGCTTATCAGTTTTACATAGACTTATATAGGAAAACCTTTAAAAATCTTCTTCTCTGAAACTGCAAGGCCCAGATCTTTAATATTTGACATATAGCTTTTCCTTGTGGTCCTCTACCAAGATTGTTCAAATTTTGACCCCCGGGCCAAAAATGGCCCCGCCCTCGGGCTTATTAGTTTTTCATAGGAAAACCTTTAAAAATCTTCTTCTCAGAAACCGTATGGCCTAGATTGGACATGTAGCTTTGCCTTATGATCCTCTACCAAGATTGTTCAAATTATGACCCCGGGGTCAAAAATGGCCCCGCCCCAGGGCTTATCAGTTTTACATAGACTTATATAGGACAACCTTTAAAAATCTTCTTCTCTCAAACTATAAGGCCCAGGTCTTTAATATTTGACATGTAGCTTTGCCTTGTGGTCCTCTACCAAGATTGTTCAAATTATGACCCCTGGGCCAAAAATGGCCACGCCCTCGGGCTTATCAGTTTTTCATAGGAAAACCTTTAAAAATCTTCTTCTCTGAAAATGTAAGGCCCAGTTGACAGTTATATTTGACATGTAGCTTTGCCTTATAATCCTATACCAAAGTTGTTCAAATTATGACCCCAGGGTCAAAATTGGCCCGGCCCCGGGGCTTATCAGTTTTACATGGACTTATATAGGAAAATCTTTACAAATCTTCTTCTCTGAAACCGTAAGGCCCAGATCTTTAATATTTGACATATAGCTTTGCCTTGTGGTCCTCTACCAAGATTGTTCAAATTATGATCCCCAGGCCAAAAATGGCCCCGCCCTCGGGCTTATTAGTTTTTCATAGGAAAACCTTTAAAAATCTTCTCTGAAACCGTAAGGCCCAGATCATTTATATTTGACATGTAGCATTGCCCTAATGGTCCTCTACCAAGATTGTTCACATTATGACCCCTGGATCAAATTTGGCCCCGCCCCGGGGCTTATCAGTTATATCAGCTATATCAATATGTTGTCTTGCTCAATCAGCTTCTATCGTACAATGTCTCAGGTGAGCGAAATGTGGCCCTCTGGGCCTCTTGTTTTTCATAAAACCTAGGAAAAAGTACAGCCGGGTAAGTCTGCACACTGGCACTCTATCCTTTTTGTAAGTTGTTTATAAGTTAAGTATAAGTGACTTATTTGAGAAAACTGAAAACAAGTATTTTGTACGTGAGTTGTAAGTCACTTATAAGCCACTTATACTAGAAAAGAGCTGAACACTTACAACTGACTTATAACTGACTTGGACTTATCATTGACTTAGTTGAAGATCTTTGAAACTTATAAGGCACTTATAAGTGCCTTATCGGTTGCCGATAAGTTACTTATACTTCACTTACAAGTGATTTACAAATTTGCCTAAGTCAGTTTCGTAGGGGTTATGACCGAAAGGTCGTCAGAAAATGTCTTTAAATGACGAGTATACTTGTCGGTAGGGTTGCACGTGATAATATGGCCTTTTTCCATGACCAGATATGGTTCTACGCGATGAGGGGTGGTGGGAGATCGAGAGGCTTTTTTCACGTAGAATACAGACCTTCATAATTCCCCTTCATTTTCCTTCATAAAGTATGGACAATGGGTCATTTGTCTACGTAGAATGAAGACCCTGGGTCTTTTTGCTACTATAAATTAAGACCGGGGTCATTTTCATTCGTAAAATATGGACCCTGGTTCATTTGTCTACATAGAATGAAGACCCTGGGTCATTCGTCTACGTAGAATAAGGACTCTGTGTTATTTTCTTGCTTAGAATAAATACCCTGGGGACTTTAGTGCATTATTAGTTATAAAGTTTTCTCCACCACAAACACACTATATGTTCTACAAAAACCAGGGTTCCAGCTAAGAGGAGTATTTCAAAACCTAAAATCTTTATTTCTGCATTACACCCTATGGTGTCACTACTCATTAGAATATTATTTTCGAGAAGATTCTAATGTGTAGTAACACAATAGGATTGATTGAGAAAATGTTTGATTTATTCAGTTTACTACCTCTTATCTTGAGCCATTGTAAAACCTTGGCCAAAAATTTGAATGCCTTAATCTTGCTGTACGTTTTTTAGCTCGCCTGTACGAAGTACAGGACGAAATTATGCTATATCCCCGGCGTATTCGGCGGCGGCGGCGCCGTCATGAACGGCTAAGAAATAATTAAGAAAATGCTCATCACCTCTATGTTCCTTGGGGTATTGCTTTCATATTTGATGTTCATGTTATGGTGTGTATATAGGGACAACACCTTTCCATCCGTGCGAATAGTCTCACCCTGTGACATCGGCCTTGAACTCAGTCTCTGCTTTTAAGTTTCTAAATTTGTCGCTGGCTTTGTTGTTACAACTGTTGTTGTAATTTTATTGTCGTTGTTGTTTTAATTTTTAACTTACAGGGAGATGATTCAAAAACTGAATGTCCAGTAATTGTTAAAGCGTTAAAAAGACTGAAATAAATGTTATTAAAATCGTCTCTAAAAGACGATACTCTAAACTAGAGGAAAAGGTGTGTTGAAATCATCTCCATATGTGATCAATTTTACATGGGTATCTTTAAAACTATCTTATGAGATGCCATTTACTTAACATTCAGCTCGAATAATCGTTGAGAATTCAAAGTTTCTTTAAGTATAATTGATACACAAGAAGAACATGAATTTACAGTGTGACATAGCATGGCTAAGTCAGAGATAAACATCCAAGGTATATTTTTTAAGTTTGCTTAGGAACATTGTAGAGTCTAAGCGTAAAATACTCATTTATGGTATGTGTCTACTATGTTCAACTTGCGGTTATGAACCGACAGCAGATTGGAGGTACAAGTGGGGTGAGATGTCGGCGTACAGTCAGTGCTCCCTCTCTACAACGGGCCTCCCAAGAATGATTCCCTCATCACAACAACGCTTGTAGCTGTCCATGAAACAAGACAGAATATTTTCAACATTTCACGTCTGCAATATATACCGTCTGCTGTTTTTCTCAAAGTCACATAAAGGACATTTGGACAGAAAAAAAACAATAATGTGATAAACAGCTTGAATCCAGATCAGAGGCCGCGTTACGCTGTGTCTGATCCGGATTCAAGCTGTTTGCGATGTAAACCAGTTGCCCTCCCTATAGCAACTCCCACCGAACAATACACATACTATTTATCTCCACTTAGGTGCTCATGTAGAGGGAGCACTGTATTATTAAATGAAATGCATTTTCCAAAGGATGGATGTTTCTATATAAGCTTTTATTTATCATTTGATTCTTTCAAATCTCTATTTTAAAAGAGAGCGTTGTCTTGAATGCATAGGAACAAAGACATGTACAAAGATGTATCGATAAATTGTGGACAAACCGTGATTCAAACATATTCAGGTTTTCAGACATGTATGTATAGCCATTGCACGTCTAAATATTGTATACATATATGTATGTATGTATGTTTGTATTATATGATTGTTTGATGTTTAACGAGGTACCTGATTGTGTAAAAGTTGAATAAAATTCTGTTCTGTTCTGTTCATATATCGGCTCTATATGACCCTTCAGCGTCGCAGTGCGTTAAAACCCAGCACAATCAAGCAAACAAAGGTAATAGTAGCAGTAGCAGTGATAGTCGTATAAGTAGCAGCAGTAGGGGTTATACAGCAGCGACAGTATCGGAAGTAGTAGTAGTATCAGCAGTAACAACAATAGCAAAAGTAGAAGCAGCAGCAGAAGTAGTAGCAGCAGCACAAACAGCAATAACAGCAGTAGTAGTAGAAGAAACAGCAGCAGCAGTAACGGCAGTTAAGCTGAAAAGGGGGGGGCCATGTCTCTACGGGGGTCATTCCTCTGCGTGAGGGGGTCATTCTACTACAAGTCGATGGGGTCCTTATTCTACCGTCTGGGGTCATTTCTCTACGTAGCGTAAGGACCCGGGTCATTTTGTACGGGTGGGTCATTCTACTGCGTTACACCGGCATTTGTTGCAAAGACCCACAGTGATTTTTTTACAAATTCAAAACTATGAGTCCCCAGGACTCGCTGGCCTTCAAACCTATGAGTCCCAGCTGTATCTTTATTGCCAAAATGGACTCACAGATTTTAAAGTTATGAGTCCCACAAGATTTTAATGAGTCCTGGCCCCGAGGTTATAAAACTTAAAAAATAACTCTGTGCTCAAAACTCAGTATTCTCAGCTCATAACACTTCAGATAACATTTTATTTTTAGCTCACCTGAGCTAGCTCAGGGTGAGCTTTTGCAATACTTGAATGTCCGTCGTCCGTCGTGCGTCGTTCGTCATCAACAATTTTAGTGTTTACACTCTAGAGGCCACAATATTTATCCAATCTTTCTCAAACCTGCTCAGATTGTATATGACCATAAGAGTTCGGATGAGTTTGATTATGGTTGAAATCGGACTAATAGGTCAAGAGTAATCTACCTTTGAATTGCTGAAAATGCCATATTTAAGGGTGTTTACACTCTAGAGGCCACAATTTTTATCAAATCTATCTCAAACATGCTCAGATTGTATATGAACATAAGAGTTCAGATGAGTTTGATTATGGTAGAAATCTGATCAATAGGTTGAGAGTTATCTACCTTTGAATTGCTGAAAATGCCATATTTAACAGTGTTTACACTCTAGAGGCCACAATTTTTATTCAATCTATCTCAAACTTGCTCAGATTGTATAAAACCATAAGAGTTCAGATGAGTTTGATTTTGGTTGAAATCAGACTAATAGGTTGAGAGTTATCTACCTTTGAAATGCTGAAATTGTAATAATTAAGGGTGTTTACTCTCCAGGGGTCACAAATTTATCCAATCTATCTCAAACTTGCCCAGATTGTATATGACCATAAGAGTTCGATGGAGTTTGATTATGATTGAAATCGGTTTAATAGGTTGAGAGTTATCTACCTTTGAATTGCTGAAAATGTCATATTTAAGGGTGTTTACACTCTAGAGGCCACAATTTGTATCCAGTCTTTTTCAAACTTGCTCAGATTGTATATGACCATTAGAGTTCAAATAAGTGTGAATATGGTTGAAATCGGACCTATAGGTCAAGAGTTGTCTGCCCTTGAATTGCTGAAAATGCCATATCGAACACCGTTTACACTTTTGCAACTACAGTTTTGAATGGATTTTGATTTTACTTGCACACAAAGTATATACCTATAAGTTCTCAAAGGAGTGCAATTATTGTTGAAATCTAATCATTGTAGCAATAGTTATATCTGCCCTTGATATACTTTGAAATGCTAGAAAAGGCTTCATTTCAGTATTGTTTAGGCTCTAGTTATCTGCCCTTGATGTACTCTACCATACTAGAATTATGAGGTTGTATTCCAAAATTGTTTACAGTAACATGCTATACTACAAATTTGAATGGATTTAAATTAAAACTGATGAAACAGTAAGATAAAGCTATCAAGCTTCAGTACAACAGGTGAGCGATATCAGGGCCTTCAGGCCCTCTTGTATAACTAGTATTTGCATACATAATTATAATGTACTTCTGTATTCAAATGAGGTTACAAAAATCAAATACAACAAGTTTTGCAAAAACAAGAGCCTGACTTATCGAAACTGAGTTTTGAGCACAGAGTTCGTTTTAAAGTTTTATAACTTCGGGGCCAGGACTCGGGACTCGCAGGTAAAAAAATCACTGGACCCAAATAATAGTTCAGATCCTGATGAAAATAATATTTTTATTATCATGTTATTTAAAAATAGACATGTAATTGTTTATAAATCAATATTAAACATTTATGTTTTTATATAACCGACACGAGTCGGCAATTGTCGCAAAACCGTAATAATAGCTCAGATCCAGATCATGATCACCATAATATTTTTCTTTTAAAAGGATGTTATTTAAAAAAAAAAAGATTTTGTAAATGTTTATGAATAATCCTTAAACATTTATGTTTTTATCAATGTTAGCCTATTCCATTAGGGTATGATGGCAATTAGCCTGCAGATTTAATAGTTTTGATCCAGATCAAGATCCAACATTTTTGATAAAAAAATGTTATTCTCAAGAGCACATGAGAAAAATGTGACTGACAGTTTATGATATGCTGAGTTATTAATTACTTACTCATAAGTAAAGAAGCTAAATATAAAAGAAAATGATCTGGGTCTGAACTACCTATATAAATTATATACACCAACAACTGACCTGGGTCTGAGGCCGGTATTAAGTAAGTGAATTACCCATAAATACGGTAATGAAATTCTGCAATGACACTCATTTGCATCAAATATAAAGCGATTATGATCTGGGTATGAACAATAATTATGCGTCTATCGATAATTGTCACCACACGCCTAACATACCTGTAAAATAGGTCTGAAACCTAAATTGCTATATAAAGATAAGGTCGGCCTTGTGACTATAGGTCTACAATACAAATTAAGGTCGGCCTTAGGTAGGGTCGGCCTTGTGACTATCAACCATTCTATCTATCTTCCGTTTCAGTTGAACTCTTTGGGACTTAAACTGTTTGTTGTATTATGGTGTACCATGTGCTGTCTATCTGCCCGTATATTCGGTACCTAAATATTTATGATTTGTTCTGTACTTACAGCTCTTTCAGTACTGTCAAGTTTTTCAACCAGCACACGCCGGTACCTTTCACTACCTTCCATTTGGATTAAGGGCACTGGAAAAATTAACACGGTTAATTGACAGTGAACTGGAGAGCGTAGGTGCCCAGAAGATATCAATGCCTACATTAGCACCTTCAGCTTTGTGGAAAAAGACAGGCGAGTATAATTATGTTCCTTATTTTAACTCATTACCCCATAAATATACCTTCTTAGGCCTTTTTAGCTCACCTGAGCTAGCTCAGGGTGAGCTTTTGCAATACTTGAATGTCCGGCGTCAACAATTTTGGTGTTTATTCTCTAGAGGCCACAATATTTATCCAATCTTTCTCAAACTTGCTCAGATGGTATATTGCCATAAGAGTTCGGATGAGTTCGGATGAGTTCGTTTTTGGTTGAAATTGGACAAATAGGTCAAGAGTTATCTACCTTTGAATTGCTGAAAATGCCATATTTAAGGGTGTTTACACTCTAGAGGCCACAATATTTCTCCAATCTTTCTAAAAACTTGCCCAGATTGTATATGATCATAAGAGTTCAGATGAGTTGGATTATGGTTGAAATTGGACAAATAGATCAAGAGTTATCTACCTTTGAACTGCTGATAATGCCATATTTAACAGTGTTTACACTCTAGAGGCCACAATATTTATCCAATCTATCTCAAACTATCTCAGATTGTATATGACTATAAGAGTTCGGGCGAGTTTGATTATGGTTGTAATCAGATCAATGGGTCGAGAGTTATCTACCTTTGAATTGCTGAAAATGCCATTTTTAACGGTGTTTACACTCTAGAGGCCACACATTTTATCCAATCTTTCTCAAACTCGCTCAGATTGTATATTACCATAAGACTTCAAGTGAGTTCAATTATGGTTGTAGTCAGATCAATAGGTCAAGAGTTATCTACCTTTGAATTGCTGAAAATGATATATTTAACAGTGTTTACACTCTAGAGGCCACAATATTTACTCAAGCTTTCTTAAACTTGCTCAGATTGTATGTGACCATATGAGTTCAAAAAAGGGTGATTATGGTTGAAATTGGACTAATTGGTCAAGAGTTATCTACCTTTGAATTGCTGAAAATGCCATATATTACAGTGTTTACACTCTTGCAACTACAGTTTTGAATGGATTTTGATTATACATGCACACAATGTATATAGCTATAGGTTCTCAAAGGAGTGCAATTATTCTTTAAAACTTATCATTGTTACAATAGTTATCTGCCCTTGATAAACTTTGAAATGCTAGAAAAGGCTTCATTTCAGTATTGTTTAGGGTCTAGTTATCAGTCCTTGATGTTCTCTACTATACTAGAATTATGAGGTTGTATTCCAAAATGGTTTACATGTTATACTGCAAATTTGAATAGATTTAGATGAAAACGGGTGACCAGAAAGGTAAAGCTATCAGGCTTCAGTACAAAAGGTGAGCGATATCAGGGCCTTCAGGCCCTCTTGTATTTATTAACCTATTAAAGAAAAAAGTTCCAATTTCCAGGGGCATGCTCCCACGGGAAAAGTTTGATTTCTATAACACTGGAGACGCATTTTAGGAGGGTATGGGGAGACATTTATATGAAAAATTAATTAAATGAAAAGCTTCAAAAACCAGACAATTTTCATTTTTGCAACAGATGATGTCTGTATCTTTTCTTTAAAACAAAAAAAACCACGTCAATTACATTCATGAAGTATATCATAGGGCTTTTCGAGACAAGTTGATCAAGCACACTACAGGCCGGTACGAAGCCACAAGCAATGATTAATATTAACTATAAATGGTCTCTGTCCCAAGTGACTTTACCAATTTATGGAACTTTAGCACTTTTTCTAGGAGGAGGGGGGGGGGGGGGGGGGGGGATGATTCCTCAGGCATTTTTCTGGCCATTTTGGGAAAAAATGCAATGTCTGATTTGGAAAAGTTTCGACGCGAAAAATCATGTTTTGGGAAGAATCTTTAGAATTTATTTCACATATATTGAAGCTAAATGGCCAGAAAAATGACATGTAGTAGTTATTTCCACTTGTTTTATTAGTTTTTATACGACCGTCGATGACGGTCGTATTATGGTATACCCAGCGCTGTCCGTCCGCACTCATGGGAAGGGTGTTGTGAGTTGCATCACGTGTATGAAACAGACTTGTGAGGAAAAACACTACATGTGGGTTGCACCCCCTAATCATCACATGTTCAAAACAATCCTCTGATGTAGGGGGTGCAATTCAACTAATATGTTTGCACAAGTGCCTTGTCTATATGGACAAAAAACGACCAAAAATTGTGAGCTACTTGTACAGAAGGTACTCCTGAGCTTCGAGCACCTCATATGCAACCTATGTACATGTGGACGGTGTCCGTCCGTACTTATTTGTGGGGTGAAAAACACAATTACCCGCTCATGTGTACGTCCATCCGTTAACTTTTCTTGTTAGCGCTCTCTCACCTTCATTTATTTACCGATTTTGATTAAACTTCCTACAAATATTCCATACCACAAATGTTCGGACGAGTTCGCGTTTCAGACGTTGGCAGCTATTTTTAGCAGAGTTATGGGCATTTTTTTTATTCAATTGATTTCAAATTTGATATGGTGATACAATGAATGAAGTTACTTAACATATATTACGGGTTTTTGGTTTGACTCCATATTTTCAGAGTTATGCCCCTTCACACAATTTTTTTTAACAATATATTGTTTCCTGATAATCATTTTACTTACATTTTTGAGTTATTTCCCAGTGTCATATTTTCTTGTCTTTGAGATAACTCCAGTTCTACTGATGTTAACCCTTTACCCCATACATATGCCTTTTTACGCCTTTAATTTATTCCTCCTCTAAAGAAAATAATTCCACTTTATACAGTCATAAAACTGTAAGATATAAGAAATAGTATCTATATCTTAGTAGATGATAACTTAAAGCAGGTTGAAAGTAAAGCAGAATGGGCAATGAATAATCATATGGAAATACATGTAGCTTGATAAGAAGAAGTGTCATGGATAAGGTGTCGTACTATGGCCGTGTAAATAAGTACTAAGCAGACATCGTTTTAACTTCCTTTATTCATCAACATCTCGTCATGACATATGCTTCGGACCTCTGATTGCTATCAGACCTTAATTAGCATCTCGCTAAACTCCCAAATTCTTTTCCCTGAGACGGAGATAAAATCTCCTTATATACAGAAATTAGCGGAAACGCCAAATGCATCAATACATAACTGACCTCTGAAAGGACCGTTATCCAGACGCATTTCATAGCTTTTATTACTTAATTTGGAAATACAGCAATCATTAATTTTATACCGAAGCATATTTCCTGTATCATAGCCGGAAGTAAATACAAATATTGATTTCAAATACAGTAACACCTGACTAAAATACAGTTTCTATCCTAAACACCTGACTAAAATACAGTTACATCTGTCTAAAACTATCATAATACCACAAAGGGCCATAACTCTGCCAACAATATTTTTTTAAATTATTCCAATTTGTCATGTTTTTTTTGGTCTGGAAGATAATTCCATTTACAGCTACATTTATATTAAAATGTTGTCTTGCCTATTAAGCTAAGGCACAATGACCTCAGGTGAGCGAATTAAGGGCCATGGCCCTCTTGTTAGCAGAGTTATGCCCCTTTATTGTCAAAAATGGGCATTTTAAAAAAAAACCCAGAACTTTTTTATTTTTAGCTCACCTGGCACAAAGTGCCAAGGTGAGCTATTCTGATCGTGCTATGTCCGTCGTCGTTCGTCGTTCGTCTTTCGTCGTTCGTTCGTCGTCAACAATTTCTTTAAACGACATCTCCTCCGAAACCACTGGATGAATTTTTACCAAACTTGGCAGAAATGATCCTTATCTGGTCCTCTTTGAAAGTTGTTCAAATGTTTCCGGTCCGTTGCATATCTAGGTCACAGGAGCTAAAAATAGATCGTTTCAATAAAAACTTAAAAAATCTTCTTCTCTGAAACCAAAGTACCCTGAACTTAGATATTTGGCACAAAGCATCATCTATAGGTCCTCTATCAAGATTGTTCAAATTATGTCCCTGGGGTAAAAAATGGCCCTGCCCCGGGGGTCACAAATTTACATAGAGTTATATAGTGACATCTTTAAACCTCTTCTTCTCTAAAACTGATATAGCTAGAGCTTTGATATTTGGCATGGTGTAACTTCTAGAGGTACTTTACCAATATTGTTCAAATGTTTCCGGTCTGTTGCATATCTAGGTCACAGGAGCTAAAAATAGATTTTTTCGATTAAACCTTAAAAAATCTTCTTCTCTGAAACCACAGTACCCTGAGCTTAGATATTTGGTACAAAGCATCATCTATAGGTTCTCTATCAAGATTGTTCAAATTATGTCCCCGGGGTCAAAAATTACCCCGCCCCCGGGGTCACAAATTTACATAGAGTTATATAGTGAATTCTTCAAACCTCTTCTTCTCTGAAACTAACATAGCTAGAGCTTTGAAATTTGTCATGGTGTAACTTCTAGAGGTACTTTACCGATGTTGAACAAATGGTTCTGGTCCGTTGCATATCTAGGTCACAGGAGCTAAAAATAGATTTTTTCAATAAAAACTTAAAAAAATTACTTCTCTGAAACCACAGTAGCCTGAGCTTAGATATATTGCACAAAGCATCATCTACAGGTCCTCAATTAAGATTGTTCAAATTATGTCCCTGGGGTCAAAAATGACCCAGTCCCGGGGGTCACAAATTTACATAGAGTTATATAGTGAAATCTTCAAACCTCTTCTTCTCTGAAATTAATATAGCTAGAGCTTTGATATTTGGCATGGTGTAACTTCTAGAGGTACTTTACCGATATTGTTCAAATGGTTTTGGTCCGTTGCATATCTAGGTCACAGGAGCTAAACATAGATTAGCTTAAAAAATCTTCTCTTAAACTACAGTATCCTAAGCTTAGCTATTCTACACTCAGCATCATCCAATCAGCAATTGGCACAATTACATCAACGGTCACAGGTGAGCAATTTAGGGCCGTATACGGCTCTTGTTTATTCAATTGATTTCAAATTTGATATGGTGATACAACGAATGAAGTGACTTAATATATTTTAAGGGTTTTGGGTTTGACTCCGTATTTTCAGAGTTATGCCCCTTCACACAATTTTTTTAACAATATATTGTTTCCTGATAATAATTTTACTTACATTTTGTCTATTGTAACCAAATTTCATATTTAGTTTTCTCTACAAAAATATAGAAGACTGACAAGAGAAAACCCGGCTGGAATGTTACTTTGGTGTCACATATCATTGACTAGTTTCGTCCTTTGTTTGGACTCATCAGAATGAATGAGATGTACCATTGTGGCATCTCACTTTTATACCTGAGGGTTGCTACCATGTGACCTTTGTTTGGCATCATGGTTTCTAAGCATGTGTTATTTACACAGCTTTTGATGATGACAGTCATTATGATGTCATCAGTTGATGTGGTTTCAACATCATGACGTCACAACGTCGAGTTGATGTCATGACGTCATCATGATGTCATCTGTTGCTATGACTGCTGTTTTGCAGTCCTAAGCATGTCCTATCTTATCCATACTTAGCAATTGACCTTGACTGGAGTTGCTTCTCAAATCTTCTTGTTTCTCTGTATATTTATAAGTAGATTTCTGGACCAACTCTTCTTTAGAATTGTTCCTTCATTTTAGAAGCAGGCTTGATCTTCTTTTTAGACCTCCAGAAATTTGCAATTTTTTACCAGCAGACCAACATTATGAGGTTTGCTTAGTTGGAACAACTTTTTGTGTCCATTAGTTTTCTCATCATACAGGGAAGGCACCTGTGAATTTTGGTTCCTGTTAAATTTCAGACGTTGGCGACTATTTTTAGCAGAGTTATGCCCCCTTTGTTGTCAAAATTCCGTGATATATCCAAAGTATGTAAATACGCCCAAAGAGCATTTGTTTTTGAGAAAAAAGTTGGTAGGAAAACTATCGTGATAGTATTGCAATATTTTCTTGACTATCGCAATACTATCGGGATAGTACTTGAGCTATAGCAATACTACAGCATAGTATTTTTTAGATAGATAGTCGAACCTACACTCTGGGTCGGTCTGAGTCCTGACGACTTTGACACCCGCCGGCCATGACGGGCGTATTTTGCCGCACTGCGGTGCTCTTGTTATTTGAGTTATCAGTAACAACCTTTATCATATACCTATTCTAAAAACAAGCGAATACAGGGCTAACAATATTTTTCCGCATCAGATGGTCCGTATCAGATGGCATATATACTACACAATGTTGACGTCACTGCTTTTATGCAACACAAATTGAACATGAGCTATTTATATAAAGAAGCTGTGCACGTGACGTTTCGGAATTCCCCGCTCCGATGCTATTTTTAAAACAAGTTGAAACTAAGCGAGGATCAACTTTGAACAGTTCGTTTCCATTTTAAGCTTGAAAAACCCAAAACACCTACTTTTACTAATGCTTTCCTCCGAAGAATAAAGCTTAAAACAGTTCGACTCATACTCTTAAACGTTTGAATGACCGTTATTTGTAAAACGCTACTGCTTAGATAACGGATTCAATCGAGAACAAAGTATTGCGTCATTAAAAAAATTATGATGTAATTTATTGGTGGACACATGACTTCCATAAATAGATTAAGATTGCATATGAACGCAGAATTTTAGACATATAGGGGCCTTTATGTATGCGTATATTTGATTATTCGGTTGAACAACATATAGATCTAGATCTAATCCCAAACAGTTTAGGTATATAATAAAAGGAATATCACGACAGTGTGTGATCCGGGATCTTGTATCAGTTCTCGTTGGTTGTGTAATCCAGATCACACTCGAGGCTATGCCTCTCTTGAGATCTGGATTACACAACCAACTCAAACTGATACAAGACCTCGGATCACACACTGTGGTGATATTCCGTTTGTATAAAAAAAAAAATGATGGCCTCTTGTTTTTTCTGAGGACGTTTCGCGCGTTCAAGATTTTTTTTTTAATTCTGACAAAAATCTAGGTAAAAGTCGGCTGAAAATACTTACAGAGCAGAACATACAGAACAACAATTGTCTGTTCCAGGGGCCCGTTTCATAAAACTTCGCACGACAAAAACGGTAGTAAGTCAAAACTTTAAAAAAAATTCAATATCTGATTTCTCTATCTAATTCTGTCGTATGACATCTCTTTGGGATCATCTTGAAAAGTCAATACAAAAGAGATGTCACAATACATGATTAGATGGAGAAATAAATAAAAATTTGAGAATTTGATAACCTGACTTATGACAACATTTGTCATACGAAGTTTTATGAAACTGGCCCCAGGTTGATACAATATAGTTGTTGGCAACTTGACAGTTTTGTCTTCAATTGATCTTTTTAAGTTAGACTCTAACACTGTGCCACTCCGATCTATTGTTTTTTTATGCTCCGCTTTAGGGGGGGAGCATATAGTCACCCCTTTGTCCGTCCGTGTATCCGTCAGTCTGTCTGTCCGTCACACTTTTTGTCCGGAGCATATCTCCTTTACGGTACACCGGAACTTGAAGAAACTTGCTACAGTCATAGAGAACCCCAGAACCGTAACTGTCTCATCTCCCAATTTTGAATTATCTCCCTTTTTCTCATTAAAAAAAAAGTCAATTTTGTCCGGAGCATATCTCTGGACTGTTACACCGTAAGCGCAGTACACAAGAATGGTAACTCTGTCATCTCCCAATATTGAATTATTTCCGTTTTTAGCTCACCTGAGCCACAGGCTTTTGGGATGGCCCTGTGTCCGGCGTCCGTCGTGCGTCGTCGTTAACAGTTGCTTCAAATGACATCTGCTCCTATACTCCTTCACAGAATTCAACCAAACTTTACAGGAATGTTCCTTGGGTCAAGCTCTTTCAAATTTGTTCAAAGAATTAAAAACAATGCAGAACTCTGGTTGCCATGGCAACCAAAGTGAAAAAATAAGGAAATCTTAAAAAATCTTCTTATCAAAAACTGCAAGGGCCAGAGCAGAAATATTTGGCACATAGCATCGCCTACAGGTCCTCTATCAAGTTTGTTCAAATTATGCCCCTTGGGTCAAAATTGGCCCCGCCCTGGGGGTCACAGTTTTACATAGAGTTATATAGTGAAATTTTCAAACGTCTTCTTCTCTGAAACTAATGTGGCCAGAGATTTGATATTTGGCATGGTGACACTTCTAGATGTCTGATATCAAAATTGTTCAAATTGTTCTTTTCGGTTGAATAACTAGGTCACAGGAGCTAAAATTATATTTTTTTCAATGAAAGCTTTAAAAATCTTCTTGTCTGAAACTACAAGGGCCAGAGCTTAGATATTTTGCACATAGCATCGCCTACAGGTCCTCTATCAAGTTTGTTCAAATTATGCCCCTTGGGGTCAAAATTGACCCTGCCCTGGAGGTCGCAGTTTTACATAGTGTTATATAGTGAAATTTTCAAACGTCTTCTTCTCTGAAACTAATTGGCCAGAGCTTTGATATTTGGCATGGGGACACTTCTAGATGTCCTTTACCAGAATTGTTCAAATTGTTCGTACGGTTGCATAACTAGGTCACAGGAGCTAAAAATAGATTTTTTTCAATGAAAACTTTAGAAATCTTCTTGTCTGAAACTACAAGGGCCAGAGCTTAGATATTTGGCACATAGCATCGCCTACAGGTCCTCTATCAAGTTTGTTCAAATTATGCCCCTTGGGTCAAAATTGGCCCCGTCCCGGGGGTCACAGTTTTACATAGAGTTATATAGAGAAAATTTCAAACGTCTTATTCTCTGACACTAATATGGCCAGAGATTTTATATTCGGTATGTTGACACTTTTAAATATTCTTTACATATTTTGTTCAAATTGTTCTGGTCTGTTGCATACCTAGGTAAGTCCTGGACATAAATCATTATCTCCATTTTTTCAGCTATTCTCAGGTTAGCGAAATATGCCCCATGGGGCTCTTGTTTTTATAATGCAAAACAATTTTGTCTCGAGTATAACTCTTGACTGCTATACCGGTAAGTTAATGGAATTTGATACAGTGATAGATAATCATAGTGACATAAGGAGTTGCAGATGACAAGAACCATGACTCTGTCATCTCCCAATATTTAATTATCTCCCCTTTTAAGCTCACCTGAGCCAAAGGCTCAAGGTGAGCTATTGGGATGGCCCTGTGTCCGGCGTCGTGCGTCGTCCAACGTGCGTCGTCCGTCGTCGTTAACAATTGCTTCAAATGACATCTCCTCCTATACCGCTTGACAGAATTCAACCAAACTTTACAGAAATGTTCCTAGGGTCAAGCTCTTTCAAATTTGTTCAAAGAATTAAAAACAATGCAGAACTCTGGTTGCCATGGCAACCAAAGTGAAAAAATAAGGAAATCTTAAAAAATCTTCTTGTCAAAAACTGCAAGGGCCAGAGCTTAGATATTTGGCACATAGCATCATCTACAGGTCCTCTATCAAGTTTGTTCAAATTATGCCCCTGGGGTCAAAATTGGCCCCGCCCCTGGGGTCACAGTTTTACATAGAGTTATATTGTGAAATTTTCAAACGTCTTCTTCTCTGAAACCAATGTGGCCAGAGCTTTGATATTTGGCATGGTGACACTTCTAGATGTCCTTTACCATAATTGTTCAAATGGTTGTGGTCGGTTGCATAACTAGGTCACAGGAGCTAAAAATAGATTTTTTCAATGAAAACTTAAAAAATCTTCTTGTCTGAAACTACAAGGGCCAGAGCTTAGATATTTGGCACATAGAATCGCCTACAGGTCCTCTATCAAGTTTGTTCAAATTATGCCCCTGGGGTCAAAATTGGCCCCGCCCCGGGGGTCTCGGTTTTACATAGAATTATATAGTGAAATATACATACGTCTTCTTCTCTAAAACTAATATGGCCAGAGCTTTGATATTTGGCATAGTGACACTTCTAGATATCTTATACCAAAATTGTACAAATGGTTTTGGTCCGTTGCATAACTAGGTCACAGGAGCTAAAAATAGATTTTTTACAATGAAAACTTAAAAAAGCTTCTTGTCTAAAACTACAAGGGCCAGAGCTTACATATATGGCACATATCATCGCCTACAGTTCCTCTATTAAGTTTCTTCAAATTATGCCCCTAGGGTCAAAATTGGCCCCGCCCCGGGGGTCACTGTTTTACATAGAGTTATATAAAGAAAATTTCAAACATCTTCTTCTCTGACTCTAATAAGGCCAGAGCTTTTATATTCTGTATGGTGACACTTTTATATATACTTTACATATTTTATTCAAATTGTTCCGGTCTGTTGCATATCTAGGTCAGTCCTGGACATAAATCAATATCTCCATTTTTAGCTCACCTGAGCCAAAGGCTCAAGGTGAGCTATTGGGATGGCCCTGTGTCCGTCGTCCGTCGTCGTCAGTCGTCCGTCGTGCGTCGACGTTAACAATTGCTTCAAATGACATCTCCTCCTATACCGCTGAACAGATTTCAACCAAACTTTACAGGAATGTTCCTTGGGTCAAGCTCTTTCAAATTTGTTCAAAGAATTAAAAACAATGTAGAACTCTAGTTGCCATGGCAACCAAAGTGCTCAAATAAGGAAATCTTAAAAAATCTTCTTGTCTGAAACTACAAGGGCCAGAGCTTAGATATTTGGCACATAGCATCACCTACAGGTCCTCTATCAAGTTTGTTCAAATTATGCCCCTGGGGTCAAAATTGGCCCCGCCCCTGGGGGTCATAGTTTTACATAGAGTTATATAGTGAAATTTTCAAACGTCTTTTCCTCTGAAACTAATATGGCCAGAGCTTTGATATTTGGCATAGTGACACCGCTAAATGTCTTATACCAATATTGTTCAAATAGTTCTGGTCGGTTGCATAACTAGGTCACAGGAGCTAAAAATAGATTTTTCAATGGAAACTTAAAAAATCTTCTTGTCTGAAAATACAAGTGCCAGAGCTTAGCTTTTTGGCACATAGCATCGCCTACAGGTCTTCTATCAAGTTTGTTAAAATGATGCCCCTGGGATCAAAATTGGCCCCGCCCCGGGGGTAGCAGTTTTACATAGAGTTATATAGTATAAATCTCTGATATTTGCAAACAGTTTTGATACAGATCAGATGCCACATTATGCTGCATTTAATCTGGATCCAAACTATTTGCCACTTATTTACATAGTTTCTTTTATTTAGAAAATGTAAAGTATGATTTTTTTTTACATAATTCACATTCAATGTTTGTATAGCAGACAGCAATTCAGCATTATAAGAGTTAAGACCCCTGCTGCAGACCTGACAGAACTGTATTACATAACTGAACTCCGGTCAACTGAGTTACACTGTATTAGCAACATATGGTGTTGTCTGCTACATTTTTAGCTCGACTTTTTCAAAAAGTCGAGCTGTTGTCGTCACCCTGTCGTCTGCGTCTGCGTCTGCGTCAGCGTCTGCGTCTGCGTCAGCGTCTGCGTCAGCGTCTGCGTCTGCGTCTGCGTCAGCGTCTGCGTCGGTTAAGTTTTTTGCTTAAGGTTTTTGTAAGAGTCCATTTCTCAATAACTATCAAAGGTATCCATTTGTAACTTGGAATAGTTGTTCAGTATTAAAAGGGCAACTCATTACAACAAGACAGGTAACCCTGGGATTTGTCATTTCAGAGTTATTGCCCTTGTTTTATTTACTTAAAAATTATAAATTAACATATCTCAATAACTATCAAAGGTATCCATTTGAAACTTTGAATAGTTGTTCAGTATCAAAAGGGCAACTCATTACAACAAGGCAGGTAACCCTGGGATTTTTAATTTCAGAGTTATTGCCCCTATTTTATTTACTTAAAAATTATAAATTAACATATCTCAATAACTATCAAAGGTATCCATTTGAAACTTTGAATACTTGTTAAATAGCAAAAGGGCAACTCATTACAACAAGGCAGGTAACCCTGTGATTTGTCATTTCAGAGTTATTGTCCTTGTTTTATTTACTTAAATATTATAAATTAACATATCTCAATAACTATCAGGGGTATCCATTTGAAACTTTGAATAGTTATTTAGTATCAAAAGAGCAACTCATTACAACAAGGCAGGTAACCCTAGGATTTGTCATTCCAGAGTTATTGCCCCTGTTTTATTTACTTAAAAATGATAAATTAACATATCTCAATAACTATCAAAGGTATCCATTTGAAACTTTGAATACTTGTTTAGTATCAAAAGGGCAACTCATTACAACAAGGCAGATAATCCAGGGATTTGTCATTCCAGAGTTATTGCCCATGTTTTATTTACTTAAAAATTGTAAATTAACATATCTAAATAACTATGAAAGATATTAACTTGAAACTTTAAATACCTGTTAAGTATCAAAAGGACAACTCATTACAACAAGGTAGGTTACTCTGTGATTTGTGATTCCAGAGTAATTGCCCTTGATTTATTTACTTAAAACTTGTAAATTGAAATATCTTAATAACTGTCAAAGGTTTTGACTTGAAACTTTAAATACTTGTGTTATAACAAAAGGGCAACTCATTCAAACAAGAAAGGTGACCGGAGATTTGCCATTCCAGAGTTATTGCCCTTGTTTTTATTTACATAAAACTTGTAAATTGAAATTTCTCAATAATTACCATAGGATTTAACTTGAAACTTTTAATGCTTGTTCAGTTTCAAAAGGGCATCACCTTTCAACACAGCAGATAACCATGGGATTTGTCATTGCAGAGTTATTACCCTTGTTTGACTAAGAATTTGTATATGAAATTATTCAATAACCGTAGAAAGTTATTAATTTCAAACTTCCAATATATTTGAATACTTGTTTAGTTTCAAAAGGGCAACGCATTACAACAAGGCAGGTAAAGCAGGCAAAGATATTGTCCTTCTTTTGACTTATAGTTTACTTTAAGTGGAATGTAGACTGTCCAAGTATGTTTAAGTTGTTGTTGTTTCCAAACTTCTATGATCAATAGGGCATTAAACACCCATACACATTCTTTAAGTTTGAAAAATATAGCCGTCTCAAGTATATGAAAGTCGAGCGTCCAGCACCCGTTTGCGGTGCTCTCGTTATGCATCTGCACAACTTAGTTGGGGGCATATTGTTTTTGTCTGTCTGCTTTTTTGTCTGATGTAAGAGATAAGAAATAGTTTCTATATCTTAGTAGATGATAACTTAAAGCAGGTTGAAAGTAAAGCAGAATGTGCAATAAATAATCATATGGAAATACATGTAGCTTAATGATAAGAGGAAGTGTCATGGATAAGGGCCATAACCCTGCCAACAATATTTTTTTTAAGTTATTCCAATTTGTCATGGTGTTTTTGTCTGGAAGATAATTCCATTTACAGCTGTATTAAAATGTTGTCTTGCCTAGTAAGCTAAGGCACAATGACCTCAGGTGAGCGAATTAAGGGCCATGGCCCTCTTGTTCCAATTATTCTCAGGTGAGCGAATATGCCCCATGGGGCTCTTGTCTATTTAAAAAAATCTAATTTTGTCTGGAGCATATCTCCTGAGCATTGCATTGTAAGTTGATGAAACTTGATACAGTGATACAGGATGAAAGAAAGAGTGCTGTACTCAAGAACCATAACTCTGCCATGTCCCAAATTCTCTCAATATTGAATTATCTCCCTTTTTCTACATAAAAATTTAAATATAAAAAAATTCTTCCACACTGTAACTTGATGAAACTTGATACTGTGTTAAAAGAAGTGTAGTACACAAGGATTATAACTCATCTCCAAATATTGAATTGCCTCCCTTTTTTCATAAAAAATCATTTTGTCTGAAGCATATCTCCTGAAAGTTACATCATAAGTTGATGAAACTTGATACTGTGTTCACCTACTAAACATGCTATACCTTGGGTGGGGTGTGTGGGGGGGGTGGGGGGGGAGCATCCATCGTTAGGAACGATATTCTTGTTTCACTGTTAGAAATTGTTCCACTATGAGGACAGTGTGTACGCAACATAGCATTCTTACTAGGGGGGGTATGGGGGCATGCTCCCCGGGAAAATTTTATTCCTAGATAGTCTCTAGATGAGTTCTGAGGTCTTTTCCCGCGTTTGATACAGGCACAGAATTATACACTGACGGAATCGAAACCTCGCGCTATATAGTAAATCTCGTGCGGCGCATACGAGACTCGCAAGACTTGATAAGAGACTGTCTATCGGTAGTCAATATGATAAATGTGTGTTTTCGAAGCATTGTTCACGGGTTTATATTCCCGTGAATGGATAGGAATGTCCACCAAATCATTTAAATCCTATAAAATGTCAACAAAAACACTCGAGTCAGTAAATTTCACGACAGATTTGGCGGACAACGAGACAAAAAGTGAAGATGTTGTCACGTGATACATAATCTCGCAAAATTCAACCGCCGTGAGAGCTCAGATGCTCGCCTATTCGACTTCGCTTAGTTGCTATTCCGTTTTGTATAATTCCCTGATACAGGCAAAATACTAACATGAATCTACTTAAAATAATTTGGGTTCAACCCCCCCCCCCTTTTTTCCCTAATAGGAAGCTACGCCAATGAATACCCCTTTACGCCTTTCATTTATTCAACCAATGAAGAAACTAGTTCAACCTTATACACTTGTTGTAAAACTGGAGTTGACCCGACATGCTTGAGCAGATTTCTACTCAGATAGCAAATTGTTTATTTTGATTCATTAGACTTTTAGACCAAATATAGTAGTGATTTTGGTCACGGTAGCTGCGAGATATTATGTTTCTGCAACTACCGGTGTACATATTTTAGGTTGATATTGCATTTTTAGTGTTTTAATAGAGATTTTCTATCTTGGCCATTTTCTACTATATAAATATATAGAGGAAATTGGCTCAGGTGTGAAATCTTATTAAATAAACATAAATTCAGTAGAAACTCAGCCTGATTAGGCATTTATACTTTATTTCTACCTTTTCTGATAGTTTTTGGTGGATGACATTGTTTGGATCCTGAGTTACCTGCCCAAATATAGATCTCTTTAAATTGAGCAGGTGACCCAGATCTCCCATTCAGAGCCTAATAAATGCAATATCTGTCACACATTTAAATGCCTACTATATGTTGACTTTTGTTGGCTTAATGTTTTTCACATGTTCATTTGTCTGATAAGGGCCAGTTAATCCTGTAATTTAGATTTATTGTGTTGAGGAGCTAGATCCTTAATAGAAATAGGCAACAAAATGACCGCCAGCTGGAAAAAGCAATGATTTGCTCTTACAATTGGGGCAGGGCTGCCATTTCTCCGGATTTTTCCTAAATCTCCGGATTTTTTTTCACTACATGGTTTCTTAAAGCAGGCTGAAAGTAAAGCAGAATGCGCCCTTAGGCGCATTCTGCTTTACTTAAAGCCTGCTTTAAGTAGTCGCATGTCAAAAAACCAAGAAAAAGGCTATAGGGTAAAGGTACGATTCGTAAAATCGCACTTGAAAAATGCAAATTTGGAAATCTTAGGATTTTTCATGTCAACTTATGGCAGCCCTGTTGGGGCTGTATCTCTGTCAATAAATTACTATAAATTCTAGATTTATACTCATAATGTGTCTAAAGGTTTGAAGTTTATGATAGATATTTTTAGGGAACTTGATAAATTATTATTTTTGTGTATTTGCTGATTTCAAGCTGATATCTGGGTCTAGAAATTCTAGACCCTTCACTGCTCATATTTTGAAACTTCACTTATATATTTATTTGGCCACTCTGAATATAGATTTGATAGTTTTGATTTAATAGCTGTTATTTGAGCTACTTTTTAGTAATTTAGAATGTATCTTTATAATAAGTAATTATTTTGTATTTAGCCCTTAACACAGGAAAGGGCTATGATTTGCCCTCAGCCAATCAAAAGGCTTGATTAGGGTCATGTGATTGAAGGCTCTCTCAAAGGCTATAAATTGAGTGAAATTTCTCAGTCACAACACACTTACTCAGACCAGCAACTAGAAAGATGCATTCTACCCTGCCTTACACTGGCAGGTTAGGATTTGTTCTTCTAGGTGAAACTTATTTATTACTTAAATACACTTAGGAACATTTTCTGCTTTATTTAACTACATTTCTAAATTGAGTGTGTCACTTTTAAAGCAATTTAACTTAGCACCGTTTTTGGTCTTTATTTCTGACTTTAATAAGCATTTGGGCTGTTTGCTATTTAGATCTTTTTGCTAAATTATTGTGTGCATTTAAAGCAGCACATTTTAACTTTATCTGGCTTTAGTCATTTGTGTAAATAATCATTTTATGCTTTAGATTAGATTAGATTAGAACTGTTTGATAAAATACAAGTGATTAACACTGATTTTAGCCTTTTGTTTTAATTATTTGGTTTTCTGACCTTATGGTCAGTGGTGTCCATCCTGACAACTGTTTATCTCACTAATGTTATGTAAAACACCTGACAACTCTTTACGTAACATTGGCAAGGTAAACAAACTTAGTTAAAACCCAGCTTAGGGTTGCCTTCCGCTCGTTAAACCCGTTCCGTGTAAAACCCAGCCATTTAACACACTCATGAATGTTTAACATATAACAAATAGTTTCTATTTTCTAACATATGATAGCTTAAAGCAGGCTGAAAGTAAAGCAGAATGCACCATTTAGTCTTATCTTCAGCTGCCCTGTGAGTTGCTGAAATACTGAAAAAAATCTGTTAGGTAAAGGATTAAATTTCTCACAATAAATCTTGATGTTTCATAATTATGCTCTAAACCCATAAATTATAATTATGACAGGCAGGGCTCAAGATAAGGAGAGTATTTCACAAATTAAAATCTTTTTTTCTGAATTAAACCCCATGGTGTTACTACTCATTAGAATTGTCTTGAAGAGACGATTCTAATGAGATGTAACACCATAGGATTTGGTGCTGAAATATTGGATTTGTTCGGTTTACTCCATCTGGAGCCCTGTATGATGGTGGCAATGATTTTATTATTTATCTTACAGAAAGATGGAATACAAATGAGCTCTTTAAGTTAAAAGACAGACGTGGGAAGGAATATTGCCTTGGTCCAGTAAGTATAATAAGCTGCTTGAATAATAAATAGAATATTCAATTCCTTTGAATAGATATTAAAAACATATCACTCGAATGGGTTGTTATCTGGTTAAAAAACTCGTCCTGCTGATGCGTTTTTAGCTCACCTGAGCCGAAGGCTCAGGATGAGCTATTGTGACCGCTCTTCGTCCGGCGTCAGTCGTCCGTCTGCCGTCGTCCGGCCACATTTTCAAACAACATCTCCTCAGAAACCACTGACCCGATTTCAACCAAACTTTGTCAGAAGCATCAGTAACAAGGGGGAACAAAATGTTGTTCAAAGTTTTTGGCTAGAGTTATTCCCCTTGCTATAGGACCAGATTTTCTAGCATGACCGTATGAACAACTTGTAATGCATAAGAAAATCTTTAAAAATCTTCTTTTCTGAAACTGAAAGGCCCAGACCTTTGATATTTGGTATGTATCATGACCTAATGGTATTCTACCAAGCTTGTTCAAATTATGAACCCCAGGCCAAAAATAGCCCCGCCCCTGGGCTTATCAGTTTTACATTGAATTATATATGAAAACCTTAAAAAAATCTTCTTCTCTGAAACTGTAAGGCCCAGATCATTAATATTTGACATGTAGCTTTGCCTCATGGTCCTCTACCAAGATTGTTCAAATTATGACCCCCGGGTCAAAAATGGCCCCGCCCGGGGCTTATCAGTTTTACATAGACTTATATAGGAAAACCTGTAAAAACCTTCTTCTCTGAAACTGTAAGGCCCAGATCTTTAATATTTGACATATAGCTTTGCCTTGTGGTCCTCTACCAAGATTGTTCAAATTATGACCCCCCGGGCCAAAAAAGGCCCCGCCCTCGGGCTTATCAGTTTTTCATAGGAAAACCTTTAAAAATCTTCTTCTCTGAAACCGTAAGGCCCAGATCATTTATATTTGACACATAGATTTGCCTTATAGTCCTCTACCTAAGTTGTTCAAATTACGACCCCCGGGTCAAAATTGGCCCGCCCCGGGGCTTATCAGTTTTACATAGACTTATATAGGAAAACCTTTAAAAATCTTCTTCTCTGAAACTGTAAGGCCCAGATCATTAATATTTGACATATAGCTTTGCCTTGTGGTCCTCTACCAAGATTGTTCAAATTATGACCCCCGGGAAAAAAATGGCCCCGCCCTCAGGCTTATTAGTTTTTCATAGGAAAACCTTTAAAAATCTTCTTCTCTGAAACCGTAAGGCGCAGATCATTTATATTTGTCATGTAGCTTTGCCCTATGGTCCTCTACCAAGATTGTTCAAATTATGACCCCTGGATCAAATTTGGCCCCGCCCCGGGGCTTATCAGTTTTACATAAACTTATATAGGAAAACCTTTAAAAATCTTCCACTCTTAAACTGTAAGGCCCAGATTCTTAATAGTTGACATATAGCTTTGCCTTGTGGTTCTCTACCAAGAGTGTTCAAATTATGACCCCCGGGCCAAAATTGGCCCCACCCAGGGGCTTATCAGTTTTTATAGGAAAACCTTTAAAAATCTTCTTCTCTTAAACCGTAAGGTCCAGATCATTAATATCTGACATGTAGCTTTGCATTGTGGTCCTCTACCAAGATCAAATTATGGCACCTGGGTCATAGCACGAATGAATAAGCACCGGATCTGAAACGATGCATTTCCCCAATAATGCTGTCGTTTATTCGCCGATCGATACCTGTCCGCCGACTCGCGGTTAATCGATCGATAAACACGTCTAAAGCGCGCGCATTCGCCTGGGACGGCTACCTATTGTTAATTAAAATTCCGTTTAAACTTTAATTTTCCTCCGATTTCTAAAATATAGGGCTCAAATGAGAGCTAAGATATTCAGCTTTTATTTGTGAAAATAATAACGTTCTATATTGAGCGAGTAATTGTTAACGACAGGTTAAAGAGTATAAACCTAATGAACCAGCAGGCATTTGACCGCAGATTCTCGCACAAGAAAGGGTTACCTACCGTTATAAAAAAGCCTATAGACAAATCATTTTTCATCCGATTTTTACAGTCAATGTCTTAAAAAAGAGCAGAAATCTGTATCTTTAAACTGTATAAAACCCATGAATTCATGTTATTCTAAACCAGAGCAGTGACGAGTTATATATGAGCCTAAGCAAATAATGCAGACCGGACAGCTGCCGATTAGCTCGCCGCCCGAAAAACGAGACTGAAGCGCTATTTCTGTATGCGAAAATCGACTGCAAATTTTAATTAAATAGACGTGTTTAAAGGCATTAAATATTTAAAATATTTATGCTATCGGATTTGGTAAGTACCCCTGTTTTCATCTGTGTCGTTTATATAAGTATACGCACTGTTTTCACCGGTTAAATAAGAAGGAAATTATATGGTCAGAAAACCGTTGTTTGCATCGAGCGGGACAAAATGGCGGATTTCTATTTGTATACATAATGCCACCCCATTTTATAGAAAGGTATTTCTTGTTGTCCATTTTTATTGAAATTAATACAAATACTTAAAAAAAAAAATTAAAAATTTGGTGAGGAATGGTTGTGTCTTTCTTGGTGAGTTTAACGCGTGAAAACGACGATTTTTCATGTGTGTTGTAAAATTCTTTAATATGTAGGGTGTGGTAGCGCCCATTTTATAGAACTGAAGCCTATTTGTGATATTTACTTCAGAATGGTTTTTTAGCTCACCTGAGCACAAAGTGCTCAAGGTGAGCTTTTGTGGTCAGTCAATGTCCGGCGTCCGGCGTCGTGCGTTGTGCGTCATGCGTCAACAATTTCTTCAAACATCTTCTTCTCCAAAACCACTTGCCTGATTGCAACCAGACTTCACAGGAATGTTCCTTGGGTCAAGCTCTTTCAAAGTTGTTCAAAGAATTTGAAACCATGCAGAACTCTGGTTGCTATGGCAACCAAAGTGAAAAAATAAGGAAATCTTAAAAAATCTTCTTGTCACAAACCACAAGAGCCAGAGCTTAGATATTTGGCACATGTCATTACCTATAGGTCCTCTATCAAAGTTGTTCAAATTTTGTCCCTGGGGTCAAAATTGGCCCCGCACCTCGGGTCAACGTTTTACATAGAGTTATATAGTGAAATGTTCAAACATCTTTTTCTCTGAAACCAATATGTCCAGAGCTTTGATATTTAGCATGGTATTACTTCTAGAGGTATTTGACTTATATTGTTGAATTGGTTCCGGTCCGTTGCATATCTGGGTCACCGGAGCTAAAAATAGATTTTTTTCCATGAGAACTTAAAAAATCTTCTTGTCTGAAACCATAGTACACTGAGCTTAGATATTTTGCACATAGCTTGTCAACAGATCCTCTATCAAAGTTGTTCAAATTTTGTCCCTGGGGTCAAAATTGGCCACGCCCTGGGGATCACAGTTTTACATAGAGTTATATAGTGAAATGTTCAAACATCTTTTTCTCTGGAACCAATATGACCAGAGCTTTGATATTTGGCATGGTATAACTTATAGAAGTCCTTCACACACATTGTTGAATTGGTTATGGTCTGTTGCATATCTGGGTCACCGGAGCTAGAAATAGATTTTTTCAATGAAAACTTCAAAAATCTTCTTTTCTGAAACCATAGTACGCTGAGCTTAGATATTTTGTAAATAGCATCGTCTACAGGCCCTCTATCAAAGTTGTTAAAATTTTGTCCCTGGGGTCAAAATTGGCCCCGCCCCGGAGGTCACCGTTTTACATAGAGTTATAAAGGGAAAAGTTCAAACATCTTTTACTCAGAAACCAATATGGCCAGAGCTTTGATATTTGGCATGATGTAACTTTAGAGGTCCTTCACATATATGGATGAATTGGTTCTGGTCTGTTGCATATCTGGGTCACCGGAGCTAAATATAGATTTTTTCAATGAAAACTTCAAAAATCTTCTTGTCTGAAACCATAGTACACTGAGTTGAGATATTTTGCACATATCATCGTTTACAGGTCCTCTATCTTAGTTGTTCAAACTTTGCCCCTGGGGTCAAAATTGGCCCCGCCCCGGGGGTCACCTTTTACAAATCTTCTTTTCTGAAATCACGTGACCCATCCTAGTGTCACCATGGTCAGGTGAGCGATCAAGGGCCATTCTGGCCCTCTTGTTTGTAATAAGAACATGTTGATGCTGGTTTTTAGCTCACCTGGCACGTAGTGCCAAGGTGAGCTTTTAGGATCGCTGGATGTCCGTCGTCCGTCGTCTGTCTGTCTGTCTGTCCGTCCACAATTGTTCGTTAACACTCTAGCAGGTTCAAATCTCATTGGATCTTGATGAAACTTGGTCACAATGTTTGCCTCATTGAAATCTAGGTCAAGTTTGAATGGGGGTCATGTCCGGTCAAAAACTAGGTCACTAGGTCAAATTATCGAAAAACCTTGTTAACACTCTAGAGGCTACAAATTTCATTAGATCTTCATGAAACTTCATCAATATGATTGCCTCAATGAAATCTAGGCCAAGTTCGAATGTGGGTCATGTCTGGTCAAAAACTAGGTCACTAGGTCAAATCTTCGAAAAACCTTGTTAACACTCTAGAGACTACAAATTTCATTGGATCTTCATGAAACTTCATCAAAATGTTTGTCTTAATAAAATCTAGGCCAAGTTCGAATGTGGGTCATGTCCGGTCAAAAACTAGGTCACAAGGTCAAATTATCGAAAAACCTTGTTAACAATCTAGAGGCTACAAATTTCATTGGATCTTCATGAAACTTCATCATTATTATTGCATCAATAAAATCTAGGCCAAGTTCGAATGTGGGTCATGTCCGGTCAAAAACTAGGTCACTAGGTCAAATCTTCGAAAAACCTTGTTAACACCATAGAGACTACAAATTTCATTGGATCTTCATGAAACTTCATCAAAATGTTTGCCTTAATAAAATCTAGGTCAAGTTCGAATGTTGGTCATGTCCGTTCAAAAACTAGGTCACTAGGTCAAATTATCGAAAAACCTTGTTAACACTCTAGAGGCTATAAATTACATTTGATCTTCATGAAACTTCATCAATATGATTGCCTCAATGAAATCTAGGCCAAGTTCGAATGTGGGTCATGTCCGGTCAAAAACTAGGTCACTAGGTCAAATCTTCGAAAAACCTTGTTAACACTCTAGAGACTACAATATTCATTGAATCTTCATGAAACTTGAACAAAATGTTTGTCTCATTGAAATCGAGGTCAAGTTAGAATGAGGGTCATGCCCGGTCAAAAACTAGGTCACACGGTGTACATGGTTACATGGTTACATGGTTACCAGGTGAGCGATTTAGGGCCATAGTGGCCCTTGTTTTTAATTTTGGTGAGGATTGAATGGATATTTCTTATCTTTTTCATGTTTTGAATGTAGTACTTTTTTAGCTCACCTGAGCTAGCTCAGGGTGAGCTTTTGCAATCCTTGAATGTCCGGTTTCCGTCGTTAGTCGTCAACAATTTTATTTATTCAGTCTTTCTCAGACTTGCTCAGATTGTATATTACTATAAGAGTTCGGATGAGTTCGATTATGGTTGAAATCTGACGAATAGGTCAGGAGTTCTCTACCTTTGAATTGCTGAAAATGCCATATTTAACAGTGTTTACACTCTAGCCGCCACAATATTTATTCAATCTTGTTCAGACTCGCCCAGATTGTATATTACCATAAGAGTTCGAATGAGTTCGATTATGGTTGAAATTGGACCAATAGGTCTGTAGGAATATACCTTTGAATTGCTGAAAATGCCATATTTAACATTGTTTACACTCTAGAGGCCACAATATTTATCCAATCTTTCCTAAACTTGCCCAATTTGTATATTACCATAAGAACTCTGATGAGTTCAATTATGGTTGAATTCGAAATAATAGATCAAGAGTTATCTACCTTTGAATTGCTGAAAATGCCATATTTAACGGTGTTTACACTCTAAAGGCCACAGTATTTATCCAATCTTTCTTAAACTTGCTCAGATTGTATATGACCATAAGAGTTCAGATGAGTTTGATTATGGTTGAAATTGGATGAATAGGTCAGGAGTTATCTACCTTTGAATTGCTGAAAATGCAATATTTAACGGTTTTTACACTCTAGCGCCCACAATTTTTATCCAGTCTTTTTCAAACTTCCTCAGATTGTATATTACCATAGGAGTTTGAATAAGTGTGAATATGGTTGAAATGAGACCAATAGGTCAAAAGTAATCTGTCCTTGAATAGCTGAAAATGCCATTTCTAACAGCGTAAACACTTTTGCAACTACAGTTTTCAATGGATTTTGATTATATTTGCACACAAAGTATATAGCTATAAGTTCTCGAAGCAGTGAAATTATTGTTGAAATCTAAATATTGTGGCAATAGTTATCTGCCCTTGATATACTTTGAAATGCTAAAAATGGCTTCATTTCAGTATTGTTTAGGCTCTAGTTATCAGCCCTTGATGTACTCAACTATACTAGAATTATGAAATTGTATTCCAAAATCGATGACATGCTATACTAAAAATTTGAATGGATTCAGATTTAAATGGTAGAAACAGAAAGGTAAAACTATCAGGCTTCAGTACAAGTGGTGAGCGATATCAGGGCCTTCAGGCCCTCTTTGTTTCAATTTTCGAGCATTGCAGACATTTTGAAATCTGTTATGTGTTGTCTAATCGTTGTCTCAAATTCATTCAAAATCATCAGATTTTGTATTATTTTCACTGAAAAAGGTTTGCTTGTTATGAAAATATCCTGTTTTTACAAATATAACACCCATAATGTGGTTCCTTTTTAGCTCACCTGGCACGTAGTGCCAAGGTGAGCTTTTAGGATCGCTGGATGTCCGTCGTCCGTCCGTCCACAATTGTTCGTTAACACTCTACGAGGTTCAAATCTCATTGGATCTTGATGAAACTTGGTCACAATGTTTGCCTCAATGAAATCTAGGTCAAGTTCGAATGTGGGTCATGTCCGGTCAAAAACTAGGTCACTAGGTCAAATTATCGAAAAACCTTGTTAACACTCTAGAGGCTACAAATTTCATTGGATCTTCATGAAACTTCATCAATAAGATTGCCCCAATGAAATCTAGGCTAAGTTTGAATGTGGGCCATGTCCGGTCAAAAACTAGGTCACTAGGTCAAATCTTCGAAAAACCTTGTTAACACTCTAGAGACTACAAATTTAATTGGATATTCATGAAACTTTGTCAAAATGTTTGCCTCAATGAAATCTAGGTCAAGTTCGAATGTGGGTCATGTCTGGTCAAAAACTAGGTCACTAGGTCAAATTATCGAAAAACCTTGTTAAAACTCTAGAGGCTACAAATTTCATTGGATCTTCATGAAACTTCATCAATATGATTGCCTCAATAAAATCTAGGCCAAGTTCGAATGTGGGTCATGTCAGGCCAAAAACTAGGTCACTAGGTCAAATCTTCGAAAAACCTTGTTAACACTCTAGAGACTACAAATTTCATTGGATCTTCATGAAACTTCATCAAAATGTTTGCCTCAATCAAATCTAGGTCAAGTTCGAATGTGGGTCATGTCTGGTCAAAAACTAGGTCACAAGGTCAAATTATCGAAAAACCTTGTTAACACTCTAGAGGCTACAAATTTCATTTGATCTTCATGAAACTTCATCAATATGATTGCCTCAATGAAATCTAGGCCAAGTTTGAATGTGGGTCAAAAACTAGGTCACTAGGTCAAATCATCGAAAAACCTCGTTAACCTTCTATAGAGTCTACAAAATTCATTGAATCTTCATGAAACTTGAACAAAATGTTTGTCTCATTGAAATCGAGGTCAAGTTAGAATGAGGGTCATGCCCGGTCAAAAACTAGGTCACACTGTGTACATGGTTACCAGGTGAGCGATTTAGGGCCATAGTGGCCCTTGTTATATTAGTCTCCCAAATCTGATATGAAAATCATCTATTTTTATGTGTCCTACTTTTTAGCTCACCTGAGCTAGCTCAGGGTGAGCTTTTGCAATCCTTGAATGTCCGGCGTCCGTCGTTCGTCGTCAACAATTTTGGTGTTTACACTCTAGAGGCCACAATTTTTATCCAATCTTTCTGTAACTTACTCAGATTGTATATTACCATAGGAGTTCGGATGAGTTCGATTATGGTTGATATTGGACATATAGGTCAAGAGTGATCCACCTTTGAATTGCTGAAAATGCAATATTTAACAGTGTTTACACTCTAGAGGCGACAATTTTAATTCAATCTTTCCCAATCTTGCTCAGATTGTATATAACCGCAAGAGTTCGGATAAGTTCAATTATGGTTAGAATTGGATGGATAGGTCAAGAGTTATCTACCTTTAAATTGCTGAAAATGCCATATTTACGGTTGTTTACACTCTAGAGGCCACAATTTTAATCCAATCTTTCTCAAACTTCATCAGATGGTATATGACTATAAGAGTTCAGATGAGTTTGATTAGGGTTGCAATCGGACATGTAGGTCAAGAGTTATTTACCTTTGAATTGCAGAAAATGCCATATTTAAGGGTGTTTACACTCTAGAGGCCACAATTTTAATCCAATCTTTCTTAAACTTGCTCAGATTGTATATAACCATAAGAATTCGGATTAGTTAGGTTATGGTTGGAATCGGATTTATAGGTCAAGAGTTGTCTACCTTTGAATTGCTGAAAATGCCACATTTAACAGTGTTTGCACTCTAGAGACCACAATTTTCAATGGATTTTAATTATAATTGCACACAATGTATATAGCTATAAGTTCTCAAGGGAGTGCAATTATTGTTGAAATCTGATCATTGTGGCAAGAGTTATCTGCCCTTGATTTACTTTGAAATGCTAGAAAAGGCTTCATTTCAGTATTATTTAGGCTCTAGGCTCTATTTGCAATGTTGTGCACATGCTATACTACACATTTGAATGGATTTAGAATAAAACAGGTGAAATTCAAAGGTAAAGCTATCAGGCTTCATTATAAAAGGTGAGCGATATCAGGGCTCAGGGTGAGCTATTGCAATCCTTGATTGTCTGTCGTCCGTCGTCCGTCGTGCGGTGTGCGGCGTCAACAATTTTAGTGTTTACACTCTAGAGACCACAATTTTTATCCAATCTTTCTCAAACTTGCTCAGATGGTATATTGCCATAAGAGTTAGGATGAGTTCGATTATGGTTGAAATCGGACAAATAGGTCATGAGTTATCTACCTTTGAACTGCTGAAAATGCCATATTTAACAGTGTTTACACTCTAGAGGCCACAGTATTTATCCAATCTTTCTAAAACCTGCCCAGATTGTATATGACCATAAGAGGTCGGAAGAGTTCGATTTTGGTTGAAATCGGACCAATAGATCAAGAGTTATTTACCTTTGAATTGCTGAAAATGCCATATTTAACGGTGTTTACACTCTAAAGGCCACAGTATTTATCCAATCTTTCTAAAACCTGCCCAGATTGTATATGACCATAAGAGGTCGGAAGAGTTTGATTTTGGTTGAAATCGGACCAATAGATCAAGAGTTATTTACCTTTGAATTGCTGAAAATGCCATATTTAACGGTGTTTACACTCTAAAGGCCACAGTATTTATCCAATCTTTCTAAAACCTGCCCAGATTGTATATGACCATAAGAGTTCAGATGAGTTCGATTTTGGTTGAAATTGGACAAATAGATCAAGAGTAATCTACCTTTGAATTGCTGAAAATGCCATTTTTAACGGTGTTTACACTCAAATCTTTCTTAAACTTGCTCAGATTGTATATTACTATAAGAGTTCAGATGAGTTTGATTATGGTTGAAAGCAGACTTATAGGTCAAGAGTTATATACCTTTGAATTGCTGAAAATGCCATATTTAACGATGTTTACACTCTAGAGGCCACAAATTTTATCCAATCTTTCTCAAACTTACTCAGATTGTAAATTATCAGAAGACTTCCTATGAGTTCAATTTTGGTTGTAATTGGATCTATAGGTCAAGAGTTATCTACCTTTGAATTGCTGAAAATGATATATTTATTATTTAACAGTGTTTACGCTCTAGAGGCCACAATATTTATCCAAGCTCTCTCAAACTTGCCCATATTGTATATGACCATAAGAGTTGGAAAAAAGGTGATTATGCTTGGAATCGGACAAATAGATCAAGAGATATCTACCTTTGAATTGCTGAAAATGCCATATTTTACAGCGTTTACACTCTTGCAACTACAGTTTTCAATGTATTTTGATTATACTTGTACACAAAGGATGTAGCTATACGTTCTCGAAGGAGTGCAATTATTGTTGAAATGTAATCATTGTGGCAATAGTTACCTGCCCTTGATATACTTTGAAATGCTAGAAAAAGGCTTAATTTCAGTATTGTTTAGGCTCTAGTTATCTGCCTTTGATGTACTCTACTATACTACAGTAGGTCGACAAACTTGAATGGATTTAGAATAAAACGGATGAAATTGAAAGGTAAATTAAGCTATCAGGCTTCATTACAAATGGTGAGCGATATCAGGGCCTTCAGGTCAATCAGTACCGGCAGTCATGCCCCCAAAGAAACGACTGAGGCACGGATGTTATTTTGACATATATTGTAAAAATCAATCCCAAAAAGTCAAAATGGACTTGACTAAATTCAAAACAAGAATTGTCCATTTGAGGGAGGAAAGGCCCTCATACTTATATCTACTGAAGACCAGTTCAAACGTCTAGTTGTAGCACTATAGCAAACATCCCCTCAGGCGAGGCGGAATTAGAATATTTATAACAGATGGGGGCTCCCCTCACCATGCGAACAAAGGATAACTCTCAAATTAGCATAAGCATAAAAGGGGAAAAAAAAAAATGTTTTCATTTTTGATATTGTTTTCAGCGTTCTCTTTCAGATAATCAGATCCAACAACGTATGGATACCAAATACATTTAAATAAAATGATAAAATCAGTGATTTAGGCGAGATTTGAAAATTTTAATTTTATGGGAAGAAATATTTAATGATCCCATCAAATCAGAAATTGATACGTGAAACCTGAAAGAAGGCTGAATAAATGACACCTTCTAGCAGGAAACACACATACAAATCATGTGCTAAATAGCTCAAATGCATCACTGAGTGGAAAATCAAACAAGGGCCATTATGGCCCTATATCGCTCACCTGGTACACCATGTAAAACTTTACCTATAGTGACCTAGATTTTGACCCAACATGACCAATATTCAACCGTGGCCTAGATTTCAATAAGGCAAACATTTAGACCAAGTTTCATCAAGATCAAATGATAAATGTAGCTTCTAAAGTGTAAACAATGAATTTAATGATTTGACCTAATGACCTAGTTTTTGACCAAACATGACCCATATTTGTACTTGACCTAGATATCAATAAGTCAAACAATAAGATCAAGTTTCATGAAGATCTAATGAGATTTGTAGCCTCTAGAGTGTTAACAAGGTTTTTCTATTATTTGACTCAGTGACCTAGTTTTTGACCGGACATGACCCACATTCGAACTTGACCTAGATATCAATGAGGCAAACATTTTGATTAAGTTTCATGAAGATCTAATAAGATCTGTAGCCTCTAGAGTGTTAACAAGGTTTTTCTATGATTTGACCTAGTGACCTAGTTTTTTATCGGACTTGACCCACATTTGAACTTGACCTAGATATTATCATGACAAATATTTTGACTAAGTTTCATAACGATCTAATGAAATTTGTAGTCGCTAGAGTGTTAACAAGGTTTTTCTATGATTTGACCTAGTGACCTAGTTTTTGACCGGACTTGACACACATTCAAACTTGACCTAGATTTTATCAAGACAAACATTGTCATCAAGTTTCATGAAGATCCAATGAAATTTGTAGCCACTAGAGTGTTAACGAACAATTGTGGACAGACGACAGACGACGGACATCCAGCGATCCTAATAGCTCACCTTGGCACTTCGTGCCAGGTGAGCTAAAAACCAGAACACTGCGTGCAACATAGGGAACAAATCAAACTAGTACAGAACCCAACCCCATATGAATGAGAATGGTCAACGGACCAAACTCAACAGGTAAAAACGGCAATCAAGTCGTGGTCCACAACCCCCGCCCCCAGCACCATAACCAAACAAACCCCCCAGAACCCCTCAGAACTCCTACCCTATGAGTCTCTTTGTTGCAGGCAGTGACTTCACAACAACGAACCATTTCCGACAAAGTGTAAACTTTAAAGATGAACCTACTAGCAAACAAGAGCAGCAAGACATAACCAGTATCCAGGCATGTGTTGCGCTCGGACTGGAGGCCACTGGGGTGCACGACCGAACAATGAGTGGTATGAATACAACCTTATGGTCGGTCGGGTGCCCTTTGACTGATGGGAATGGGTCGAGCGATACACAGGCCAACAGGATCCGGAACCATGGTACGCACAAGTCAAAAGGGGGATTATACGCGGACGCCTGGACGGTCGAATCTGAGCAAGGCTCGGGAATAGCCTGAAAGGTTTCCGGTGTGAGCCCCGATTCGGAAAAGGTGCATCATGGATCTGTTAACAGCCAACCACTGGGAACCAGAAACAACAACACCCCCCGGACAAGACAGCATTTCCTCCTTCCCGACGACCAGCGGCAACAAAAGGCCCTTCCCAGGGCCACCACTGCAAAGTCCATTCAACAATAGGCATGATGCTGGGGTGCCGCTCAAAATCCCCTTGGTCAAAATCCCCTTGGTCCAAAACTGACAGGGTAGTCAAAATCCCCTTGGTGAATTTTACAGGGTAGTAAAAATCCCCTTGGTCAGATTTACAGGGTAGTCAAAATCCCCTTGGTGAAAATTACAAGGTAGTCAAAATCCCCTTGATAAAAATTACAGGGTAGTCAAAATCCCGGTGTGTGGAAAAAATGCCAGAGGAAAAAATGCCAGAGGAAAAAATGCCAGAGGTAAAAATGCCATAAGAAAACGGAAAATATGCCATAGGTAAAAATGCCAGAGGAAAAAATGCCATAGGTTTATAAATAAAATATGAAATTTATTGTATTATAACATTTTTTATCAAGTTATAAGAACTTCTGAAGCAACATATTGATATTTTATTTTGCTAATTGAGTGAAACTTTAAAAAAAAGTTTGATAAAAGAACATAAAAATGGAACTAATTGACCAGTATTAGTGTATGGATTTGAAAAAGACATGCTCATAGTAAACTGTCAGTGTCGTATCAGGATCCAAACTTTTTGGCATGAATACGTGTGTTTTTTATCATTTCAATAATCAGTTAGCTATTTAGAATAAAATTGAATGTGCCATCACATTTCCTTACTGAAAAGTGACAAACACACTTTTATTTATTTAAAAACAATGCTGAACATAAGTCTAGAATCTACACTTTTTTCAGAAATAGAGAAGAAATTTACTGACAGTGACAAACAGGCATATGAGTGTATGAAATAAATAGGAAAATAAAATTGCAATCAGTGTAGAACCTGATCTTGTCGAAAACACTTTGTTGACTTTTTCATCATTTATTGAATAATAAGACTATTCAGTTATTTCTTTAATAACAATGCCAAGCATAGAATACACTGTTTTCAGAGTGTATGAAATGAATAGGCAAGAAAAAATTGCAATCAGTGTAGAACCTGATTATGTTCAAAGTAGCTTTGCTGAATTTTTCATTATGACTTTAATAACAATGCCAAGCATAGTCTACTCTATTTTCAGAGATAGAGAATAAATTTATTTACTAGTGACACTCAAGTATGTGTGTATGAAATAAATATATGGAATTACAGCCAGTGTAGAACCTGGTCATTTCCAAAGCAGCTTTGATGACTATTCAATTATTTCTTTAATGACAATGCTCACAATTTATACAAACAAACTTCGAGCTGAATGCAGACAACTAGTTTAAGCTGATGACTTGAAAACAGTGAAGAGGTTTCAAGTTAGTCACTAGTAGCATGTATTTATGAGTATTATTGATATTAATTCGTCTTTCATGTGTATGGTATGCTCTGAAGTATATCTGTTGTATATACATATGCAGGGCCGGATCCAGAAATGTTTCAGTGGGGGGGCACAGGTGGGGAGGGTATGGGAGGGGTATAACCCCTCCCATAGGTGGGGGTCCGGGGGGCCTCCCCCGAAAATTTTTTAAAACTTGCATACTAAATGGTGCATTCTGAGGGCATTCTAAGAAGAAGTTAACATCGATAGAATGATGTAAATACCCCCAATGAAACACACAAAAAAGTGGTTTCATAAGACAAAGAGAAAAAAATCATAATCTGGAGAATTTTTTAATAGCTTTATCTCCATTCTCAGAAATCTATTACTCCACACCAGGGTCATACAAAGATTTTCATCAGTGCATTCGAAACACAGGCCTTCAAATGATCGTAGGAGTTTTTCAAGTGGAAAAGGAGGAAGATTTTCAATTAAATAGTACATGTAGGAACTGTTTGATACAAAATACCACATGGAGTCATCGTGCTCTTATAAAGTTAAGTAATCCACAATCTTGAGTTAAAGACATTCTCACCGAAAGCCATTTTATTCTTTGGTTATAATTTATTCAACAGGCCGAAGATGCGATCCAACAGGTTTAGGGGGGTTCGGGGGTACTCCCCCTGAAATTTTTTGAAATCAAGCTCTTCATTTCCTGCATTCTGGGCCATACTGAGGGTGCTTGAAGACTTATTAGGCAAAAAGTAGGAATAGAAGGAGGTTTTGGTAGAAAAATAGGAAAAGTAGGAAGGTGAACAAAAAGTTGGAAAATAGTAGGATAGGTACGAAAAAACTTGCATAAAAAATAGCGCATTCTGAGGGCATTCTAAGAGAAAGTTAACATAGATAGAATGATGTAAACACCCCCAATGAAACACCCGAAAAAGTGGTTTCATAAGACAAAGAGATGATAAATTTTCCAGCGTTTCATGCATTGAAAACACAGGCCTTCAACTGATCTCAATGCAAAAAGTAGGAGTTTTTCAAGTGGATAAGTAGGAAAAAGGAGGAAGATTTTCAATAAAATAGTAGGAACCGTTTGATACAAAATACCACATGGAGTCATCATGCTCATATAAATTTAAGTAATCCGCAATCTTGAGTTAAAGACATTCTCGCCCAAAGCCATAATTATTCTTTGGTTATAATTTATTCAACAGGCCGAAGATGCGACCCAACAGGTTTAGGAGGGTCCGGGGGTACTCCCTCTGGAAAATTTTGAAATCAAGCGCTTCATTATCTGCATTATGGCTCTGGTGAAAGGTTGTCGTCCAGCCATTAATCTCCAACCCTACCCCTCCTATTCATATGCATACTGTTACAAGGGAGGTCCGAAGCATGCCCCCTCCTCTCACCCCCCTGGAAAATTTATACCCAGATGATCAATGGTGCGTTCTGATGGGAGTTTTTTCGCATTCAAAATAGGTAAAATACTACATAAATTAAAATCTGTGTAAATATTCGATTCAAAATAACATATCAAATTCTTTAATATAGGATAATACCTTTGACAGATTGTCTTCTGGCCTGGTTAACCTGAAACCTACCCCTACCCGCTCTGATTATTGTTCACACTGTCACTAAGGGGATCCCGGGAACTTTTTAATTTCTAGATGGTCTCTGGTAAATTCTGGGGCATTTTGCACATTCAAAGCAGTTACAATAATAATATAAATACAATAAATATATATAAATATTCTGCAACTAATCAGGCCCGGATCCAGAAATTTCTGAGTGGGGGGCACACTTGGGGAGGGTATGGGAGGGGTGGAACCCCTCCCATAAGGGGGGTACGGGGGACCTCCCCCTGAAATTTTTTGAAATTAACATCAAAATGGTGCATGCTGTGGGCATTCTAGAATGATGTAAACATCCCTATGAAACACCAAAAAAAAGTGGTTTCATAAGTCAGAAAGAAGATTTAAACGTAAACTTGAGAAGAAGAAAAATCGACTCAGACAACTATAATTTAGGGTCGGACATTTTTAGCTCACCTGAGCCAAAGGCTCAAGGTGAGCTATTGTGACCGCTCACCGTCCGTAGTACGTCTGTCCGTCTGTCCGTCTGTCCGTTCACTTTTACTTCAAACGACATCTCCTCTGAAACCCGCCGATTGTAGGGAGAGTTCAAACTGCTCATGATGTTCCTTGGATGCTTCTCTACAGAAGTTGTTCAAAAAAAATGAAAAAAAGCACAAACTCTGCTTGAAAAAGCAAAAAAGCAAAAATCTTTAAAAAATCTTCTTGCCCAAAACTACTAGGCCCTAAGCTTTGATATTTGTACAGTAGAATCTCCTGGTGGATCGCTCTATAGTTTGTTAAAATGAAATCCCTAGGGTCACATTTGACACCACCCTGCACAGTTTAAGTGCTGCTCTAGGCAGGTTTTACAGTATTTTTGATTTAGGCAGAACTGTATTTACCTGAGTTACCCTTAATATACTATGGGCAAATAACCAATATTTGCAAACAGTTTGGATCCAGATCAGATGCAACATAATGCTGCATCTAATCTGGATCCAAACTATTTGCCACTCATTTACCAACTTAACATTTTCTAAAAAATAAAAATGTACATTTTTTACACACAGAAGGTATTTAGCAGACATCATTTCAGTCTGGTAAGGGTAAGCTCCCAGACTGCTGCTGCTACAGTTCTCTTACATAATATTTGACCTCAGTGATCAGGCCAACAGAACTGAACATGTTGTCTGCTAAAGTTTAGAAATGGTTCAGTCGTTTGTTCAGACATTTGTTAACCCATTACCCCATAAATGTGCAATTTTAGGCCTTTGATTTATTCCTCCACTTAAGAAAATAATTCCCCTTTAACCCTTTCCCCCATAGCATATCTCTAGTATTGAATGTAGGTGTCCACTTAAAACAGGTTGAAAGTAAAGCAGAATGCGCTTTAAGCGCATTCTGCTTTACTTTCAGCCTGCTTTAAGCTATCATCTACTAGAATATAGAAAATATTTTGTATTATACATATTTATGAATGTATAAATTGGAACTATTTTCTTTAGAGCAAGAATAAACTGAATGTGCTAAAAGGCGCTTCTATGGGGGAAAGGGTTAAACAGTCATGAAAATGTAAGATGTGAAATAAGTTTCTATATCCTAGTAGATGGTAGCTTAAAGCAGTTTGAAAGTAAAGCAAAGTGTGCATTAAGACCCATTCTGCTTTACTTTCAACCTGCTTTAGGTGGCCACCTATTTTCAAAACTAGAAGCAGGCTATGGGGTAATGGGTAAAATGAAATTGCCTATTTGGAAAGAGCCTAATGAGAGGAAGTGCCATTTGCAAAGGCCATAACTCTGCCATCATTGTTTTTTTTAGTTATTTCCCTTTGTCATATTTTCTTGTCAAGAAGACAACTCCAGGTCTACTGATGCTATTGTAATGAAATTTTATGTATGGAAAGAAACTGATGAGAGAAAATGCCTAGTGCATAAGGGCAGCAATATTTTGTTTTCCCCTTTGTCATATTTTATTGTCAGGAAAATAACTCCAGTTCTGCTGACGCTAGTGAAATAATTATCATTTACCGGAAATGGAAATAGCTTGATAAGAGGATGTGTCATGGATAAGGGTCATAAGCTTGGCAACAAAATTCACTTTTGTCATGTTTTCTTGTCCGGAAGATAACTCCATTTATAGCTATATTAAAATGTTGTCTTGCCCAGTCAACTTAGGTACAAACTTCAATGTCCTCAGGTGAGCGAATTTAGGGCCATGGCCCTCTTGTTTTAATTAACACCAAAAAGATACATTCTGGGGACATTCTAAGAAAAAAGTTTACATCAATAGAATGATGTAAATATACAAACACCACAAAAGTGGTATTATAAGAAAGAAAGAAGTTTCAATCGTCATAAAGAGGGAAAAACCCGGAACTTTTTTTAAATTAACATTAAAATGGTGCATTCTGGTGGCATTTGAGAAAAATCTTCTAAGAAAGTTTACTTTAAAAGAATGATATAAATATCCTTTATGAAATCCCAAAAATGGTGTCATAAGACAGAAAGAAGATGCATGCAATTTTTTAACGATACTTGACAAAATCAGCACTGCAAACAGTAAATAATACAGCGAAATTTTTTGAAATTAACAATAAAATGGTGCATTCTGGTGGCATTCTGAGCACATTCCTAGAAGAAAGCTTACTTCAAAAACATGGTTTAAATATCCTTAATAAAACCCTAAAAGTGGTTTCAAGAGACGGAAAGAAGATGAACATTTTTAACGATACTTGACAAAACCAGCACTGAAAACAGTACATAATACAGTTCTTTTTTTTTTTTTTAAATTAACCTTAAAACGGTGAATTCTGGTGGCATCTGAGAACATTCATAGAAGAAAGTTTACTTCAAAAGAACGATTGAAATATCCTTTATGAAATGCCAAAAGTGGTTTCATAAGACAGAAAGAAGATGCAACTTTTCTTAACGATACTTGACAAAACCAGCGCTGAAAACAGTACATAATATGGTGAAATCTTTTGAAATTAACAATAAAATGGTGCATTCTGGTGGCATTCTGAGAATATTCTCAGAAGAAAGTTTACTTCAAATGAATGATGTAAATATCCTTTATGAAACCCCAAAAGTGGTTCAGAGATAATGATACTACATTTTTAATATTCATAGTATAAACTGTCCCTGTCATTGGGCATAGCTCATGGGGAAGTTAATAAAATTGCGACAACATGTACACTCAATGCGCAGTTCATCGGCCCTTGATGTACTCGATTATACTAAAATATATGTTGTATTCCAATATTGTTTACAAATTGGGATGGGTTTAGATTAAGCTTTTTAACTTCGATTTTGGGTGAAACTCAAAGGTATACCTATCAGGCTTCATTACAACAGGTGAGCGGTATCAATGCCTTCAATGCCCTCTTATTTACGATTAAATTCAAGGTTCTACTTTTACAATATATCACAAAATGACATAGTGCACATTGAAACTAACTCTCCCCACAAACATTACATTGACAATTCCAATTAAGACTCTTCCACGTTTTACTTTATTTAAGGTTGTTTTATACAATTTATTACAAAACGTCAACAATGCAGAACCTGAGCGTTAATGAGCCCTCTGACCTGGATATTCGCTGTTTGTACAGAACAAGTTTTCCAGTCACTACTTAACTTTTAACATATTCAATTTATTACAAAATTACACACAGTGCAGGCCCCAGAAGCTCTTTATGCACTGTTTCAGTGCAGATCGGGATAAGAGGGTTCATTTACAAACCCTCTGGTCTGGGTCAGCATTGCTCGTACAGGACAAGAGTTCTGGTCACTAGTACACTGCAGTTTACTTACAGTTAATTCAAACTTAAATCATTCTCCCTTAACCCTTTGAAACCTAGTCCCGCATTTAGGCGTCCTTTTCAAACAGTATACATGTGAAAAGTGCACTTGTCCTATGCAAACAGTGAACACCCAGATCAGAGGGCTCCTTACGGAGCCCTCTGATTTGGGTCTTTACTGATGATCATATCGCAAAACATTGACATAAACAACCCTTAAAGGTCAGAAATGGACTATACTTAAATGGAAACTGGGATTGTCCATTTGAAGTTTCAGGGAGGAAAGAGTTAAAACATCAAATGAACAATTCCAGTGACACTAAGAAACGATTTTTACAATAATTTATATAATGACAGACAGTGTAGACCCTGATCGAGGACTTCTGAAGGATTAACCCATACATACGCCTCTAATTTATTCATCCACTGAAAAAATTATTTCTTATTTAGACAGTCACGAATATTTACCGTAAGAACTACATTTTGTATTTATAGCCTAGTATAACTGTAGATGGTAACTTAAAGTAGGCTGGAAATAAAGCAGAATGTGCCTGAATGCACAGTCTGCTTTACTTTTCAATCTGCTTTAAGTAGTCACCTGTCAACTAAAGGCAGGCTATGGGGTAAACTGTTAAGTAACTGTCTTTTCTCATCTTTCTGTAACCAGTGTAAACGATGCGATGGTCGCAGTTTTGGAATGAATCTATTCTTCCCAACTTGCTTTTCATGGTGACAGTAACAGTGCGTGATCTGTACTTTTCCTTATAAGAACTTAACAACTTAACAGACTTTCATTTCCATAGTAACCAAACTCCTGCTGCCAGGGTCTAATAGGGAACATGATGCACCTGTTAACTGTGATCCGAATCACTAAAACGCTTATTAGGTTGCAAAGCGCTTAGAAAACATGATTAAACCAGTGTAAGGGTGTATTGTTCCCACTACCAAACATGTGCCCCAGGGCTATAATGTTATCTAAATAAAGAAGGCACCCCGCAGTGTCAAGACAGTAAAATGTAGGGGCCAAATAAGGGGCACACGCCAATACAGTAGAACCGTAGAGCTTAGTGGTGTCTCAGAAGTTAAAAAGAGTAAGTTAAAAAAAAAAAAAATCGGCTCAGCTGGGGGGGCACGTGCCCCCTGTGCCCCCCCGGTAAATCCGGGACTGCATATACATGTATAATGAATTGAAAAACTACATTTAATTAACATAGAGTTTGTAAATTCTTTATTCCTGGGAGTGAGATACATGGACAGAGAGCATGGGTTTTATTTTCAAACAGTTTGGATTCAGATCAGATCCTTGGGAGAGACAGAAAGAAAGAGAGGGAGTCTTGAGAGAAATATACATTAGAGTTGTTTTTAGCAAACAGTTTGGATTCAGATCAGATCCTTGGGAGAGACAGAAAGAGGGGGGGGGGGGGGGGGGGGGGGGTTTGAGAGAAACATACATAAGAGTTCTATTTGCAAACAGTATGGATCCAGATCACACTCTATTCTTGCAAACAGTGTAGATTCAGATAAAAAAAACAAATAAATTGGCATCTGACCTGTATTTAGACTGTTTCAGAAAAGCAGTCAGGTTCTGCACAGTTTGTTATTTTGCAATATATTGTTAACATCAACCCTAAACTATCAAAAAATGGACTAGTCGTTGTTGTTGTTGTTGTTTCTGTAGTCAAAATCCCCTTGGTCCAGAATGTTATACCATATATTTGATGTAAAAATTATTGAATATTGCTTGTAAAAACATGTCAAACTTTATTTGTTGTGTTAACAATATTATGTAGCCTTGGTGTTATTTTAAGGATAAAGAACCGATTGTAGGAAAAAATGCCAGAGGAAAAAATGCCATAGGTAAATATGCCATAGGAAAAAATGCCAGAGGTAAAAATGCCATTAGAAAACGGAAAATATGCCATAAGTAAAAATGCCAGAGGAAAAAATGCCATAGGTCCATATATTTTTTTTTTAATAATTATGTATTTTAATATGATTTATAAGGTTATAAGTACTTATCAAACAACATATTGAGGGTACTAATGAAGTGGTCTTGTAGATTTAACACAAAATGGGTAGATTTATTTATTGAAAGTAATATTTATATTTAGAAGAGAGTGCCTAGAATTTTTTTATAACACATATATTTGGTTAAATTATATTGTAGAGTATATAATATTTTAATATGAATTCATGCTTAACTATCAATGTCAGATCATGATCATGATCCAAACTATAAAACACGTTTTTTGATCATGTCACAAAGCCAGCCAGCAAGTTATGGTAAGATTATACCAGACTGCAGGTGTTAATCCCCACTTAATTATGACACTTGACACATAACTCATTCAACCATGAAACTCGTAATGGACAGTTCAAATATCTAATTAAGACTAGTCCATTTTTTGATAGTTTAGGGTTGATGTTAACAATATATTGCAAAATAACAAACTGTGCAGAACCTGACAGCTTTTCTGAAACAGTCTAAATACAGGTCAGATGCCAATTTATTTGTTTTCTTATCTGAATCTACACTGTTTGCAAATGTTATTCCAGTTGTATAGCAAAGCAATGGTAGATAGGATAGACATCTCCAGAATAGAGTGTGATCTGGATCCATACTGTTTGCAAATATAACTCTTATGCATGTTTCTCTCAAGACTCCCTCTCTCTCTTTCTGTCTCTCACAAGGATCTGATCTGAATCCAAACTGTTTGCTAAAACAACTCTAATGTATGTTTCTCTCAAGACTCCCTCTCTTTCTTTCTGTCTCTCCCAAGGATCTGATCTGAATCCAAACTGTTTGCTAAAACAACCCTTATGTATGTTTCTCTCAAGACTCCCTCTCTTTCTTTCTGACTCTCTCAAGGATCTGATATGAATCCAAACTGTTTGAAAATAAAACTCCTGCTCTCTGTCCAATTTTATTCTAAATAGCTAACTGATTTTTGAAATGATATAAAACACACATATTCGTGCCAAACAGTTTGGATCCTGATCCGACACTGACAGTCTACTATGAGCATGTCTTTTTCAAATGGATGATGCATACACTTAATACCAATTAGTTCCATTTTTATGTTCTTTTATCAAACTTTTTTTTTAAAGTTTCACTCAATTATCAAAATAAAATATCAATATGTTGCTTCAGAAGTTCTTATAACTTGATAAAAAATATTATAATACAATAAATTTCATATTTTATTTATAAACCTATGGCATTTTTTCCTCTGGCATTTTTACCTATGGCATATTTTCCGTTTTCTTATGGCATTTTTACCTCTGGCATTTTTTCCTATGGCATTTTTTCCTATGGCATTTTTTCCTCTGGCATTTTTTCCACACACCAAAGAACCAGTTCTTTTTTTTCTTGACACATTTCCTTAGAAGGCACTAGAGGGAATCTGTTATATATAATAAGAATAATTGAGTAGATGATATATGGGTCAATGATTTACATGCCAAAAAAAAAGATATTTTGCTTCTCAACTCACAAAATGTTGACAGGAGTACACTGATAACATAAGTTATACAATAGATTAACAAATCAACAAAATGTGTTTCACTAGCAGAGTCACACCTCTACAGCCAATCTATGCATGTTTGCTTATATATTGCTGTCTGCCTGTTTGTTGCTGTAGACATTATTGTAAAAACATAATTATATTGGACCTGATCAATCCCCAGAATATTTCAGAAATCATTTAAAATGTGCAAGCACTTATTTGTATTTTACAAAGTTTGGATCCTGATCAAACTTCAGAATAATTCAGAAAACAGTCTCAATACCCAAATATTTGCTTGAATTTTAACAAGTTTGGAACCTGCATGATCACTTTTCAGAATACGTGTACTTCAGAAACCAGTCTCAATAGCCAAATATTTGTTTAAAGTTTAACAAGTTTGGATCCTGATCAGTCTTCAGAATAATTCAAGAAACGGTTACAATATCCAAATATTTGTTTGTTTCTTAACAAGTTTGGATCCTGATCAATTTTCAGTGTAATTTTCAGAACACTTCTATTCAGAAACCAGTCTCAATAGCCAAATATTTGTTTAAAGTTTGGATCCCGATCAATCTTCAGAATACTTCAATCCTGAGACAATGGGATGACGCATCTGATAAAGCTTATGCGGGACTATAAACCTCAGCAGAAACAACAACAACTTCTAGTTATAAACATCTTCTAAAGGCTAGCAGGCATTTGTCCAATTATTGGTGACAGGAGATATTGTTTATTGGAAATCTCCTCTGAGGGAAGGGGACATATGGTTTTTGGGGCTAAGACAGGAAGTCACCCTCCCATGATGTAAGATTATGCAATCAGTCAATCACCATCATAAAACACTGGTCTAAGTGTAATCACTTTAGACTTAGACTCTAACAAGCGACTGAAGACTACAAGCTCAGAAAATGCAAAAGCTTTTCAGTCATTGATACTCTTTTATTGACAGGCCGCTTTATGTCTCACAAGAAATATTTTCTACACCCTAGCAGATGGTAGCTTAAAACAGACTGAAAGTAAAGCAGAATATGCCTTAAGGAGCATTCTGCTTTACTTTCAATCTGCTGTAAGGAATAACCAATTTTCAAAAAAAGAAAAAGGTAATGGGTTAAAGGAAACATGCATTCACAAAATGCTGAGGAAACCTGTTTACAAAAACTAAAATCTTCATTCCTGCACCAAACCCTATTAGTGAGGGCGCCAACTCTCAAAAGACCCTTAAATAACAATGATTTGCAAGTGGAGATGCAGAAAATTTCTAATGGTATATTTGAATAGTATGGACCTTCCCGAGTTTGGGAAGGCCGGATGCCAAAGCTGAAAGTGGTCAGGGACATTTTTACAAGGGCGATAACTCTGACCTTCAATTATTCAATTTTCGTCACAATTATATTGCATTTTAACACTACTTGTATATTTCCTTTACCACTTTAGCTAGGGACACCAAATTTGTTGTGTGAGTACATCTTGGGATGGCGGAGTGTCACGTACTAAATTTAGGTCACTGTGACCTTGACCTTGACCTTTGACTTCACTTTTTTTAAAAAGCTTGTCCGGAGCATATCTTCTATAACGTATTAGCTAGGAATAGTTAATTTGGTGTGTAAGAACATCATGAGAAGGCGGAGTGTCGCGTTTTACTTTAAGGTCAATGTGACATTGACTTTGACCTTTGACCTCAATTGTAAAATGTGTGTATTTTTGTATATATGTAACTCATTTTGTCCTGAGTATATTTCCATTACCACATCAGCTAGGAATAGCAAATTTGTTGTGTGAGTACACTTTGGGATTGCAGAGTGTCGTGTACTACTTTTAGTTTACTGTGACCTTGAACTTGACCTTTGACCTCGATTCTTTTTAAAAACCTTTTCTGGAGTATATCTTTTTTTTTTTTTTTTTTTTTTTGACTGTGACAAATAATTGTTTAATACTCAAAAGCTGTAGAATTAAATTTTATCAAATTTACAATATTATAATAATAATACTCAAAATTTATCAAGCACCAAATGTCAAACTTCCATAGGAACCAATGCATCGACCCTTTCACATTCACAATGTATAACTTTCCACAGTTTTGTTGAAATATGACAAAATTATATGGAGCAGTTAAAGGTCCAATCTACAGGTTCTAATCTGACTTGCGCATATACTGTAAAACATGTATATTTCACGTCATGAATATTTCGCGTAATGCGATTTTGTATTAAGTTCGCGACATCATGCACTATTTCTAGTAAGTGGTAGCTTAAAGCAGGCTGAAAGGCAAGCAGAATGTGCCACACTTTCAACCTGTTTAAAGAAGTCACCTATTTTAAAAACTAGAGACATTCGCGAATTAACGTGTACATTATATTCTCGCGAATAAAACCGGGTTTACAGTAAATGTCCTTGCAAGTGCATGGGGGTTAAAACGATACATGTGTAACATGTCACGTTTTTACACACAAATGCAAACGTTTCAAATTGTGCTTTGAAGTAACCGATCATGCTTTACACTTCAATAATGCATACAATTGAACATTTAAACGTACAACCTTGTTTTCAACCAACAAATAACACCTCTTACATGTAGACTATGACAATGTAGAATTCAATCGATTGAAAATTTTGGTGATATACATGTCCTCTGGTTTCCTCTGGTTTTGCCTACAGGACTTATAAGAAGTTATAAGAATCACCAAGTGGACCCTTGGAAATAATTACTTACACTTTGATAGGAGTTGAAAATAGTTGTCGGAAGTTATTAGGTGAGAAAGTGATAGGTTCAATGCATTGGTACATATGGAGATTTTACTGTCGGTGATTAGCAAATTGTGACCAGTATATTAATCAATTATTAAAAAACAATACATTTTTTTTTTTTTTTTTTTTTTTTTTCCCAATAATTTTATTCACATATATTACATCCATACATATTTTTACATTTCAACATCATGTAGTATAAGTAGAAAATACAAATACAACGAAATTTTCATGAAGAATCGTCAGAAACTAAATAATATTTCTAATATACAATTTTTCTATCGAAATGAAAACATACATTTTTATTGAAAAAAAAATTGAAAATGGAATAAAAAAAATACAGAAAGAAACATGCATTTTTGCTAGGTTATTTTTAATACAGTACGTTTTATGTCTAAATGTAGTTTAATATAAGATATTGTACAATTGCCCATGTAGAAGCTATATTTTCTGTATTACTACATACTTGTTTTATATCCCATGCTAGTTTCAATGAGTTATTTAACCCGGTTATTGACGGAACGATTTTCTTTGTTTTACATAAAAATATATATCGTTTTATTTCTAAAAACAAAATGTCAAGTTTGAAGTCATTTTGATCGGTTCCCAAAAGTACATATAAACTATTTATTTTGAGGTGCGGGTTATATTTTACTAACCTATCTGAAATATGTGTTATTATTGGTTTCACTTTACAACATTCCCAAAACAAATGAACAACAGTTTCTTCATGATTATGACAGAAAGTGCATAAATTAGTATCTTTGATTTTCATTTTAAATAATAATGTATTAGTAGGTAATATTCTATGTATAATTCTAGTTTGTAACCATTGCAAATAAGTATCTTTAGTACATTTAAATACATAGCTATACATATTCTTCCAATTTATAAGACTATTTTTGTATATTGACACCCATTTGGATTGACTAGTAGGGGTATCATCGTTATTAGCAAGTACATTATATACAAATTTATTGTCACATTTTCCGGTTAAAATGGGGTACATATAACAATTAATGGTTGGGTATTGAAATTCTAAAAGTGAATCTTTTTTCGGAGTAAATCCTGATCTAGTCATAAAAGACTTAACTGAATTTATTAAGCCATAATAATGAAGGAAATTAATCTTTTTTCCACTCACTTCTTCTAAGTATTTTAAATCTACAAAATTACCATCTTTATCTAGAATGTCGTTTACATATCGTATCCCTCTATCGTAAAGTGTTGGTATATATACAGCTTTTTTATTTATGAGAAAATTATCATTATAGAATAATGGCATATTATATATGTCTTGTATATCTCCAACACTACTCTTTTTAATATAAAGCATATATGCTTCTAAGACATCGACCCAAAATTTATTCTTTAACTTGTTTAATATTAATTTGCAGAACATACTTCCGGAATTCAGTAGCTTTGTCATGTTTATCAGGTTTTGCAATAGATTATAACATTTACTATCATTGTGAATAATGAAATTCTTAAACCATTTAATTTTTAAACTTCTTATGTAGCTTTCAATATCGATCATTTTTAACCCTCCTTCTGAATAATCTTTTATTAGAACGTTTCGTTTTATTTTTGCTTTACCGTTCCATATAAATTCATAAAATATATTAGTAAGATTTTTCACGAAGTTCATTGTTGGCGTTGGCAAGCCTGTAAACAAATGTGTAAGTATAGGTAAAAGTAAAGCTTTAACAACAGTTATTTTGCCGATAGGAGTCAGTTTCCGCCTTTTCCAATATGAAATGCATTTTTGTATACTCTTTATCTTTTCTTCAAAATTTATTTCGCAGATCACATTTAAATTTACATCAAAATGAATCCCTAGAACTTTAAACTGACTATCACCCCAAGATAGTTTCCATTTCGTTTTTATTGACCTTGTACTGTACTTAAGAGAACCAATCCAAATGACCTTTGTTTTGTCAAAATTGACATATAAACCGGATATAGCTGAAAAATTATTGATAACTTCTAGAACATTATGCAAAGACTTGTCAGAGCCATCTAAAAATAAGGAGGTGTCATCTGCAAATTGAGATATAATATATTCTTCCCCCTTGATTTTTATTCCAGTGATATTTTTACAATTTTTTATTCTTATTGCTAGAATTTCAGCACACAGTATAAAAATGTAAGATGATATTGGGTCCCCTTGTCTGCAGCCTCGCTTAACTTGAAAAAAATTTGATAGGAACCCATTAAGTTGTACACAAACCTCAGTATTATACAGAAATAATCTAATTCACTTTTTGAACATATCGCCAAAGTTAAAGAATGACAAAGTTTTATCAATAAAGTCAAATGACACGGAGTCAAAAGCTTTCTCGAAATCTATTAGCATTAATAAACCTGGTATATTGTTATCTTCACAGTATTTCATAAGTATATCTTTTGTACCGTATCAGCAAGGAAAAGCAAATTTGGTGTGTTAATACATAATGAGATGGCGGGGTGATGAGTACTACTTTAAGGTCACTGTGACTTTGACCTTGACCTTTGACCTCAATTCCAAAATGTGCGTATGTGCATATGTATGTAACTCATTTTTTCCCGGAGTATATTACCTTTACCACGAAACTTCACACACATATTCACAGAAATTACCCCTTTTAAATGCCATCTTAAATATAAATAAACTGAGCGAGGGTATTCGTATCTTCTGCGATGTCTCGTTTGTTTGAGCAGGCTCCCCTTTGTTTAAGTTGAATATATAAATTGACAAATATCATTTAAACACACAGAACCGTCATATATAATTTTAGTGTATCGTAACGCCAGTTGAATCATTCCTCACATTAACTATTCCGAGTTTGTATGATTAAATTCAACTGCATTACGTTCGGGCTTTTTTGCCGTTTTCGTATTATTTTCAAAATATGGTCACGCAGATGGACATTGTGCATACAGCGAGTTGGTAAGAAGGCAAATCAGCAGCATATGTATCAGAGTAGTTTGGTATTAGTTAGTGTTTTTTTTCTCAAAATTTGACGTCTGCTAAAAGTTATCACAATTGATATCTAGCTACATAATTATTGTTAATATCATTCATACATTCATATGTAGGCTAGTGTACCTTTCTTTTTACTATGGTGTTCATCTGAATCGAATGACATTTCATTTTCGTCTGACTGACGCAAACTGACGTACGTTAATGAATATTTTGTGGTTACTGTAGTTCAGTTATATCGCAACTAGTGTGTATGGTGTGAATTACAATGTGTAAGTGTCCGGTTTGATGGAAATGTGCCACTCTGCCGGTCGGGCATTGGGTAATTTCTATGCTCCCAATTCCATCATAATGGCTTGAATGTTTTGTCACATATTTCATAGCCTACTGGTCGTCTCCTTCACTATCTATATGAGCACAACCAACCCGGCTGTCACATATATCGTCATCGCCAGCACATGCGTCAGTGGGCTGCAAATTATCTTTTTGGCACTTGCATCGCCTCGATGGGCAATAGCTTTTGCATGCGCATCTTTTGAAACCAATTATTGCAGAATGTATTTTGTCATTTTAATCAGAACAAGGTGATTATTTCCAACGGTGCCCCAACTAGCGGTAACTGGGATGGAAGTTTGAGGTATTGCTTTGTGGCTGATTTCCAGATAAAAGACTGGTACGTTTGTAGTTATTTTCTTCGTAAATGTTTTCTTCTAGCATGTCGCTGTATAAACAGACACTGCCTGTGTCACAGCTTATGTTGCACATATTGATATGTCTACTGGGTCCTCTCCAATTTCTCTTTCGAGCAATTACACTATTCGTGACAATGGTGCTCCAACGTGTCTTCCCCATTCCATAAAATGCACTATTAGAGAAAATGTTTCTCCAAGGTCTGATGCATTTGTCGTGCATATGAATTAATCATTTTATTTGACGTCTGAATATTTGATCCAATGCTATTATTTGACTTATTTCTGCCACTTCGGAATCCACAGAACAATATTTGTAACATGGAGCTCTCTCACGACGAAATCTATATGTGGAATCATTCTAGAGTTTGCCTCCTCATGGTCAAACCGTAGTTCTTCTACACTTTCACAAGTGTTTCTGAGTACTTTTACTGCTTTATCTGTGTCTTTGAAACCGCCACCGATAAATACAGTCATATCATCTGGTAATTCATTTTCAAACTGATCAGTCAATTCTCTCAAAACGAAATCTGCCTTGATATTGTCGACCTTGTTGACAGGATTTAAAAGTAACTTTGCTATTTGTCTTGATATGGGCGTTTTCCTTGTCTGATTTCTTATTTCCTGCATCTCTACATGCCCGTGCTTCGTCCTTTCTCCGGACTTGATAGATTTTCATACTGGTAGTTATCCCCAACCAGAGCTGTGTATTTGAGTGCCACGCCTAAAACTCTTAGAAACATCACCAAATGTTTTACAATCAGACCGTTTGGTGCATATCATCCTAAGCAATATCAAGTCAATGACTAAAAGCCCTCGGTGTTCTTTTTTGTCAAGCTGCTTTATTTCCACCTTTCCTTCAAACCTAGGCAATGTTGCGGATTTTGTAGTTTTCTTCATGTTACCATCTAGATTGAATGGTGCCAAAGGAACGGGGTGAGCTCATATGAAACTAGAAGTTTCTAACGTCGATTTCCCGATGTTTTTCCCGGCTACAGTCAGCTCACTGAATAGTTTTCTATGTTAATGAATTCAATCTTCTATATTGTCTTGATTTTCATTGGTTTGTACATTTAAGAGAATGTCTTGTTGTTTGGTTTGGCATTGGAGCCATGCAATCAATACGAAAAGTTTCGTCGAACACCTCAGCGGTCTGCAAGTTTCCAGATCTACGGTACAGTCAAATCATTTATTCTGGCCCCAGTGATTCATAAGCCCTCTCTCCGTTAGGGTAAGTGTATAGGTAAACCTTTATGTGGTTAGGATATACTTATTGGACCTGCATCCAGAATTGCTTGAAAGTTATATTGGGTTGGTCACTTCCAATTACGTTTCAACGTGGCTCAGACACAGAAGGGAACAAGTGGCTATAATAAGGCCCCGCACTGGACACAACAGGCGTAACTCACATATGTTTACCAAGATGAAGATAGCCCCATTCCCTTGTGTACTTGTGGCCTTGAACAGCAAACGACTTGGCATATACTACAGAGGCGCCCACATCTGGACGAGAAAAGGAAGCATATGTGGCCAGAGTCGATACCTGTACAGACCAAGCTATATGGGCGGATGGAGGAATCTAGGAGGATCACATCGTTAATGGTAGAATCTGGAGTGGCATTGTAGACAGTGAACGCCAGTAAGTAAGTAAAATGGCTCAGACAAAAAATTCTTTAACAACGTCACTTTAACTGTTGATAGTGTAACAGTGAATGCTTCCTTTTGGAAACGTATGTTTGTTTAGAAAATTTATATTCATTCCAAATAATTTAACCTACTCCATCACATAAGGGTATGTGTTGACGTATCTAAGTGCAGCAGTTTACCATTGCTTTCCATTAAAGATATTTCTAAGATCTTCAAAGGCATCTATTAGAGTTATCACATTCAAATGAATGAAATTATAATGTTTTTGTAACCCAGGACGCTATTTATTGTAGATATATGTCTAGTTTTGTTTTGCAAACGCCTTCATCCTTATACATGCGTTGAGGTACACACTGATCGACATAGTTTAATATGTACATGCTACGTAATCGTTTCTCTGCGCCATATGGCCATTTGATGTCTTTCGATGCCATGAAACCAAATCCAATCAATCAATCACGAAGCTGGCACGTTTGGCGTTTAAAAATGCCCCCATTGATTTTTAGACCCATGAAATCAGCTTTTGGTACAACGATATGTTTCTTTTCGCGTATTTCCACATGGCGGATGTGGATTGGCAGGTTTATAAAATACTAGAAATAGTGTCATATGAAGACTCATGGTATTTGTGAATCAACCGCTTCTATATAAAGACTAAACTCAGCTGTGCGACAAGACTTAACAAATTGAAGAATCAGAGGATTCAATTTATAGCAGTTATCTACATGTGGCTGATGGTACATGTTTAATCCACCCGTCAGATGACAATTTGTCTGTAGCATTTTTGGCATAATAGAAATAATGTGTTTCTTGCTTGTTTCTGATGCACACATTTTAGTTTGCAAATGTAATGGCTGCCAATGAAGGGATGAGCTCTGCCACTATTCGAGATGCCACTGTTAGTGAGTGCTGGTGTCACCTTTTACAGTCTAGCCCATATCCAGACACTCATTGCAGCGTATAAGTATGTTCAGTATACACTGCACCAAGTGTAGCAAGGGCCTTACCGTGTTCTGTCTGCGGATATTGCTATTGAAGTTTCTCTTCAAACATGAAGACGGGCTGATCGACTACCATACCTTGTGACTGGCCTTGGTTTATGTTGTTATATGGCTTTACGGATGACTTCAATTCCTTGCCAAACTATTGAAGAACAGTTAGATGACTCAATGAACTGAGACAACATGTATGGCATGGGTTGTTGAGTATTTATGCGATACTTGCAAAGTATACAGTCCATAAAGGACCCATTTCAACACCAATATTTGTACATGTTTCAACAGCATGTGCCCTTCGCTTATCTGGAGAATTACCACATGAAAGATTATGCTGGCTGTATGCCCTCAAGGCATGACCATGAACAGCCATATTACCATAAAGATGCTTTAATGACAAATCTGTTGGTACAATATGTTATTTTAACATGAAGTTATGTGACAATAATATATGTCAACACTGTTTTTCATTTTATCAATACCATATAGTGGCAATTGATTAGAATAAGATAATTTGACCTATCCAACACAGTCTAAAGGTAATTTTAATGTCAGCAATGAATTTATTGACCACAAATTAGCTAGAAATCATGTGTCACACCTAGTTCCAAGACAAAAATAATTTCGGGTATTTTCAAAATGGCCGACAAAATGGCCGACGGCACACATCTTGGATTTTTAGATGTTTTGATTTTTCATTTTCCGATGGTTTTATGCAATTCCCATACACAAAAGGAAAAATTAGCATCATGATTTGAAGAGAAATTCACGTATCATGTCTACTAATAAGTTTATATACTGGGAAATAAGAAGCTGGAATTCAGTATTCAGGGGCAGATAATCAATACTAATTTTCCGAGTCATCCGGCGGCCGTTTAACTTCAAACAAGTATCATTATGTAGAGAATACTTGTACCTTTAAAATGATATAGGTCTCATAAATTCCGGCTATTTGGGGACCTATTGTCCAGTCAGCCCTGAAACTAGTTTACATGCTTTCCGTTTATAAGAATTAACATTGAACATTGGTGGTGGGGTAAGTAAAATGACTGTAGAAAAATTTCTGACCACTTTTGAAATTGGCATCCGCATAAAATCTTCATAAAAATGCGTTACGAATTCGGCAATATAACTGAAAATTTTCTGCATCACCACTTGCAAAAAAATTTTTCCACTGGCCTGGGCGCCCTTACTATATGGGGTCACTACTCAGATTTGTCTCGAAGAGACGGTTCTAATGAGTAGTAGCGCCAAAGGATTTTTTGCAGCATTAGCTTGAAAATGTTGGATTTGATCACATTACACCCCCTTATCTGGAACCCTGTGTTGTTAGATGCTTACTCTGAACATGAAAATGAAATGTTTATAAGAAATAAAAATTAATTATTCACTATATCTTTCTTTTATATGTCCTTACAAATAAGTGCATCCCATACAATGTGCAGGGCCAGTATTGAAGGCAAAATATATCCCTGATCACTTACACTTTCAATTCAATGTTATTTATCAATGTTTTAGGATTCTTTTCATCTTAAATGTACTTTTATGGCTGTTTTGCATTGACAGTTTGTGGAACAGTCATATCTATAATACCTTGATTAATCCTGTTTAAACCTGTTTTTAGTTTTGAAGACTGGTGACTACTTAAAGCAGGTTGAAAGTAAAGCAGAATGCTTTAGGGCTTAGGGCACATTTTGCTTTACTTTCAGTCTGCTTTAAGTCAACATCTGCTAGAGAAAAGAAAATATTTCTCAATATACTTATTCATGAATGTATAATATGAGAGTGTAGGACAATTCCCCACCAGGACAATTCCCCACTAGGAAAATTACCCACCGGACAATTCCCCACTAGGACAATTCCCCACAAGGACAATTACCCACTAGGACAATTCCCCACTATTAAATTAAATTTATGTATTCAATTAATGAATTTAAATACTTATTGCAATTTAAACATGTCAAATATAAAGCCAATATATTCCAATATTTGATTGTAGACAGACTAAGACTCAAATCACATCAGGATTTTAGTTGCATTTGCGGTGTGTGGAAAAAATGCCAGAGGTAAAAATGCCATAAGAAAACGGAAACTATGCCATAGGTAAAAATGCCAGAGGAAAAAATGCCATAGGTTTATAAATAAAATATTAAATTTATTGTATTATAATATTTTTTATCAAGTTATAAGAACTTCTGAAGCAACATATTGATATTTTATTTTGATAATTGAGTGAAACTTTAAAAAAAGGTTTGATAAAAGAACATAAAAATGGAACTAATTGGTATTAAGTGTATGGATCATCCATTTGAAAAAGACATGCTCATAGTAGACTGTCAGTGTCTGATCAGGATCCAAACTGTTTGGCACGAATACGTGTTTTTTATCATTTCAAAAATCAGTTAGCTATTTAGAATAAAATTGAATGTGCCATCACATTTCCTTACTGAAAAGTGACAAACACACTTTTATTTATTTAAAAACAATGCTGAACATAAGTCTAGAATCTACACTGTTTTCAGAAATAGAGAAGAAATTTATTGACAGTCACAAACAGGCATATGAGTGTATGAAATAAATAGGAAAATAAAATTGCAATCAGTGTAGAACCTGATTTTGTCGAAAACACTTTGTTGACTTTTTCATCATTTATTGAATAATAAGACTATTCAGTTATTTCTTTAATAACAATGCCAAGCATAGATTACACTGTTTTCAGAGTGTATGAAATGAATAGGCAAGAAAAAATTGCAATCAGTGTAGAACCTGATTATGTTCAAAGTAGCTTTGCTGAATTTTTCATTATCTCTTTAATAACAATGCCAAGCATAGTCTACTCTATGAACTGTCCATTACGAGTTTCATGGTTGAATGAGTTATGTGTCAAGTGTCATAATTAAGTGGGGATTAACACCTGCAGTCTGGTATAATCTGATCATAACTTGCTGGCTGGCTATGTGACATGATCAAAAAACGTGCTTTATAGTTTGGATCATGATCATGATCTGACATTGATAGTTAAGCATGAATTCATATTAAAATATTATATACTCTACAATATATTTTAACCAAATATATATATATTATAAAACAATTCTAGGCACTCTCTTCTAAATATAAATATTAATTTCAATAAATAAATCTACCCATTTTGTGTTAAATCTACAAGACCACTTCATTAGTACCCTCAATATGTTGTTTGATAAGTACTTAAAACCTTATAAATCATATTAAAATACATAATTATTAAAAAAATATATATGGACCTATGGCATTTTTTCTCTGGCATTTTTAGCTCACCTGAGCTAGCTCAGGGTGAGCTATTGCAATCCTTGATTGTCCGTTGTCCGTCGTGCGGCGTCCGTCGTGCGGCGTGCGGCGTCAACAATTTTAGTGTTTACACTCTAGAGACCACAATATTTATCCAATCTTTCTCAAACTTGCTCAGATGGTATATTGCCATAAGAGCTCGGATGAGTTGGATTATGGTTGAAATCGGACAAATAGGTCATGAGTTATCTACCTTTGAACTGCTGAAAATGCCATATTTAACAGTGTTTACACTCTAGAGGCCACAGTATTTATCCAATCTTTCTAAAACCTGCCTAGATTGTATATGACCATAAGAGTTCGGAAGAGTTCGATTTTGGTTGAAATCGGACAAATAGATCAAGAGTTATCTACCTTTGAATTGCTGAAAATGCCATATTTAACGGTGTTACACTCTAGAGGCCATAGTATTTATCCAATCTTTCTAAAACCTGCCCAGATTGTATCTGACCATAAGAGTTTGGATGAGTTTGATTTTGGTTGAAATCGGACAAATAGATCAAGAGTAATCTACCTTTGAATTGCTGAAAATGCCATTTTTAACGGTGTTTACACTCTAGAGTTCACAATTTTTATCAAATCTTTCTTAAACTTGCTAAGATTGTATATTACTATAAGAGTTCAGATGAGTTTTATTATGGTTGAAAGCAGACTTATAGGTCGAGAGTTATATACCTTTGAATTGCTGAAAATGCCATATTTAACGATGTTTACACTCAAGAGGCCACAAATTTTATCCAATCTTTCTCAAACTTACTCAGATTGTATATTACCATAAGATTTCGGATGAGTTCAATTTTGGTTGTAATCGGATCAATAGGTCAAGAGTTATCTACCTTTGAATTGCTGAAAATGATATATTTAACAGTGTTTACGCTCTAGAGGCCACAATATTTATCCAAGCTCTCTCAAACTTGCCCATATTGTATATGACCATAAGAGTTGGAAAAAAGGTGATTATGGTTGGAATCAGACAAATAGATTAAGAGATATCTACCTTTGAATTGCTGAAATTGCCATATTTTACAGCGTTTACACTCTTGCAACTACAGTTTTCAATGGATTTTGATTATACTTGTACACAAAGGATGTAGCTATACGTTCTCGAAGGAGTGCAATTATTGTTGAAATGTAATCATTGTGGCAATAGTAACCTGCCCTTGATATACTTTGAAATGCTAGAAAAAGGCTTAATTTCAGTATTGTTTAGGCTCTAGTTATATCTGCCTTTGATGTACTCTACTATACTACAGTAGGTCGACAAACTTGAATGGATTTAGAATAAAATTCAAAGGTAAAGCTATCAGGCTTCATTACAAATGGTGAGCGATATCAGGGCCTTCAGGCCCTCTTGTCTACTTTTTTATGGCATATTTTCCGTTTTCTAATGGCATTTTTACCTCTGGCATTTTTTCCTATGGCATATTTACCTATGGCTTTTTTTCCTCTGGCATTTTTTCCTACAATCGCATTTGCAAAACAATTTTGACCAAGATCAGTCAATGATAAACAGTAGGTGCTTGATCTTGATAAAGGTTGATTATGTTATTGATGTTACTTTACCCATTACCCCATAGCCTGTTTCTAGTTTTGAAGAGAAGTTACTACTTAAAGCAGGTTGAATGAAAGTAAAGCATAATGTGTCTTAAGGCGCCTTCTGCTTTTCTTTCAGCCTGCTTTAAGCTACCATCTAATATAGAAAACATTTCTTATGATACATATCCATAACTTTATCAAGTGGAACTATATTCTTTAGTGGAAAAATAAATAAAAGGCATAAAAAGGCGTATTTATAGGGTAATGGGTTAACTAAGGGAGCTGAACACACTTGAATAACATTCCCAAACAGCGTGGTTCCAGATCAAACACCCACTTACTTGTTTTTTTACCTTAATCCAGACTATTTGCAAATGCTAATCACAGGAAGAAAGTAGAGAAAAACACACACGTTTTATAATGCTTTTAATACATTATCAACATGCAACAATTAAATAATTATTAGATAGATCTATATCATACAAATGAGCACATAGGAATGACGTTTGCAAATAGTGTAGATCCTGATCAAACACATATTGACTGTATATGATATGGATCTACACTATTTGCAAAGGTAAATCATAGCACATATGATAGCACAGCTTCAATACAGTTGATCATTAAATGCACATGCAAACACACTTGGGCCTATGTAAAATTAATAAATAGCCCAAAATACCACCTTTATTTAATTATAGTTGAATTAAATATTAAAATATATTGCTAAAACTATGAATTAATATTCTCTATAATGTGTTTTTCCTTTTTAAATTTGTTCAAAAAGTTCAATTCTAACTATTTCAATTTAAAATATGGGATAAAACTGACAGATCTAAAAAAAAAAAAAAAAAATTTTAAATCAATAAATATAAAAGCCACTTTTTTAAACAATAAATACCACGTTTATTTACTTATGGTTGAATTAAAAATTAAAATAATTATATTGCTATAACTATATCAGTCGGCAATACTTAGCCGGTCGGTTCATTGCTGATTGATGGGGGTAATGTGATCGCCGTTTTGGGGGACTGTCTTTTAAATGTTTATTCATGTTTTATTTCAGATCTAATTGTAGTTATTTTGTCTTGTCACGATTTATAGGTACATATGTGTTATTTCATGTAAAGCGCGTTTGAACGCACAATCCCTGTGTGAAAAGAGCGCTATATAAATCTGGTATAATAATAATAATAACAATTAATTAATATTCTCACTAATATGTTTTTTTCTTTAGAAAATTGTCTTAAAAGTGCTATACATGTACTAACTATTTCTATTTAATATATGGGATAAAACTGACAATTTCATTCATAATGTAAACCCAATTTCAACCATGCCCTAACAACCATTTTTATGCATCAATTGTTAATTTAAAGGTTACAAACTATTAATATTAGTTTGAATTTGTATCCTTAGTGTTTTTTTCCTCTTTAATATTTCAAAAAATTGATTAATTAACAATTTAATTTTAACAGTGGGGAATTGTCCGCCCTGCCAAAAAGTGGGAAATTGTCCTAGTGGGTAATTGTCCTGTGGGGAATTGTCCGGATCCCATAATATGAAACTATTTTCTTCAGTGGAGAAATAAATAAAAGCGTAAAAAGGCGTATTAATAGGGTAATGGGTTAAGTAAAAAAAATGAATACCAGTGTTTTATCAATTGCAATCAAGCACGTGTAGGAGTTGAGATGCATCAAGTAATTTAATTACAATTTAAGGCTGCATGTTTGTGTTAGAATTAACCCATTACCCCTTAACCTGTTTCTAGTTTTTTAAAATAGGTTACCACTTAAAGCAGGTCTTAAAGCAGGTTGAAAGTAAAGCAGAAATGTGCATTAAGGCACATTCTGCTTTACTTTTAGCCTGCTTTAGCTTCCATCTGCTAAATTATAGAAACTATTTCATTTCATACATATTCGTAACTATAAATTGGAACTATTTTCTTCAGTGGAGAAATAAATTAAAGTCGAAAAAGGTTAAAAAGCATAAGTGAAGGTTTATCTTTATATCAAGTGCCAGTTCATTAAGAGGAATTATTATATCTCGCTCTTTCAATGATAAAACTCCCTCTTCGGCTCATTATCTGAGGGCTCATGGAGCAGATCTCATATGATATCTTGGTACACCCTGTTTGCAAATGCACCCAATTTTGATTTTTGTATCTTTAAAATGGAGAAATACACTGTAGGAGAAGACATGAAGATACACGTTTAGGTTTCGCAATCCTATGACATCCTGAACAGGCATTTATTACTATTCGTATTGATTAGAAACGGTCAACTTATAAATAGGGCACAGTAAAACCTCTATATAACAACCACTTAAGTGTGATAATTTATTAGGTGTTTTCGACAGGTGACTGCTTCGAGCATGGTGACAGTTCTTCATTCGTGTCAAAACTGAAGAAAAATTATTTCATCAGTTCTTTGTTACGAGAAAACTCCATCCTCTTTCTACTGCAATAATCGTGTCCGGTCTGCATTATTTGCTTAGGCTCATATATAACTCGCATCTGCTCTAGTTTAAAATAATATGAATTCATGGTTTTTATACAGTTTAAAGATACAGATTTCTGCTTTTTTATGCCCCCAGCATCGACAGATGCGGGGCATATAGTAATCGTCCTGTCCGTCCGTCCGTCCGTCCGTCCGTGCGTGCGTCCGTAACAAGGTTAAGTAGATTTTACCGTTTCGTCTAGCATCAACACCGCTTACCCAAATGCTTGGATACTTATACAGTTGTTGCCTTGGACCATTCCCTATCCACCAATATCACCAAACTTTGATTTTGACCTTGACCTTGACCTAATTTGGACTTAGAAAATTTTAAATAGGCTATTTCTTGGTTAACTAGATTTTACCGTTTCATCTAGCATCAACACAACTGACTACAATGCTTTGATACTTATACAGTTGTTGTCTTGGACCATTACCAACTAAACAATAATACCCAAGCTCAGTTTGACCTTGACCTTGACCTAATTTGGACTTAGAAAAGATTCAGAATATATTGTCAAGGATGCCACTGGGGGCATAAGCGTTTATTGAACGCGCAGTCTTGTTTTAAGACATTGACAGTAAAAATCGGATGAAAAATGATTTGTCTATAGGCTTTTTTATAACGGTAGGTAACCCTTTCTTGTGCGAGAATCTGCGGTCAAATGCCTGCTGGTTCATTAGGTTTATACTCTTTAACCTGTCGTTAACAATTACTCGCTCAATATAGAACGTTATTATTTTCACAAATAAAAGCTGAACATCTTAGCTCTCATTTGAGCCCTATATTATGGAAATCGGAGGAAAATTAAAGTTTTAACGGAATTTTAATTAACAATAGGTAGCCGTCCCAGGCGAACGCGCGCGCTTTAGATGTGTTTATCGATCGATTAACCGCGAGTCGGCGGACAGGTATCGATCGGCAAATAAACGACAGCATTATTGGGGAAATGCATGGGTTCATAGTTTGTTTCAGATCCGGTGCTTATTCATTCGTGGTCATAGCTATATCAAAATGTTGTCTTGCCCAGTCAGATTCTATGGTACAGTGTCCTCAGGTGAGCGAAATGTGACCCTCTGGGTCTCTTGTTTAACCAGATAATTTAACAACCCATTCTCGTGATACATTTTTCATATCAATTCAAAGAAATTGATTATCCTCTCTACCTCATAGCCTGTTTCTAGTTTTGAAGACATGTGAATACTAAGCAGATTGAAAGTAAAGCAAAATGTGCCTTAAGGCACATTCTGCTTTACTTTCAGCCTGCTTTAAGCTACCATCTTCTTGACTATAAAAAAAAAAAAATCTTATGATACATATTAATTACTGTATAAATTGGAACTATTTTTTTGAGTAGGGCATTACACTAAATGCATAATAAGGTGTTTTATTGGGTAATAATTTAATATTGTTTGTTTTCATTACATTTGCTTAGCTGAGATTGGCTGTAATTTTTGTTTCATAACTCCATGAAAAAAATAAAATTCAGGCCACGCCTTGACAGGACTACTTTCCCTTAGTCCAACTGCTCTTCACAAGCGCTGCATGAAGCAGGATGCCAAATGATGTCATTGACGTCGGCGTTACTACATAACAACGTCGCGTTTTGGCGGAAAATATATATGGCGGAGGGACTACAACGTACGTTTTAAAAGCGTTAAAAGAGAACATTCGCGTCAGATTCTCTATTTAACTACTTTCTTAAAATTCAGAAGTGATATTTAATTATAAGGAATAATTAGGAATATTTATTGTATTCATGGAGGTATGAAGAAAAAAACTGGTCACACTTTTGTATGAATCCGCTTCGCGGTTTCATACAGTGTGACCAGGTTTATTTTTCATACCTCCATGAATACAATAAATATTCGAATTATTCCTTAAATAAAGTGGAACTATTGTTTTCATTGGAGGAATAAAATTCAAGGTGTAAAATGGTGTATCTTATAATAGTTTGGTAATGGGATAGATTATACATAGTTCACAGTGTTTGTTGTTAAAATAGCATAAGATACTAATGATGACAGAGGAGATATTCTCAATGAAGCAATGTTGACCTTGATTGAGGATATTATGGACTTGATATGGGAGTCCAAGAATTGAAAACTGAATATGCAACTATAGGAGCCGTCTGATCTGGGTCTGCATTGTTCGCCATTTTATACCTAAACTGCTTGGGACTAGATCTAGATCTATAAGTGAACTTGTTCAATCGAATAATCAAATATACACATACATGTAGGCCCCTATATGTTAAAGATTCTATGTTCATATGCAATCTTAAACTATTTATGGAAGTCATGTGACTACCAATAAATTACGTCATTATTTTTAGCTCGACTTTTTAAAAAAGTCGAGCTATTGTCGTCACCCTGTCGTCTGCGTCAGCGTCTGCGTCAGTTAAATTTTTTGCTTAAGGTTTTTGTAAGAGTTGATTTCTCAATAACTATCAAAGGTATCCATTTGAAACTTGGAATAGTTGTTCAGTATCAAAATGGCAACTCATTACAACAAAGCAGGTAATCCTTGGATTTGTCATTTCAGAGTTATTGTCCTTGTTTTATTTACTTAAAAATTATAAATTAACATATCTCAATAACTAGCAAAGGTATCCATTTGAAACTTAAAATAGTTGTTCAGTATCAAAAGGGAAACTCATTATAACAAGGCAGGTAACCCTGGGATTTCTCATTTCAGAGTTATTGCCCTTGTTTTATTAACTTAAAAATTATAAATTAACATATCTCAATAACTATCAAAGGTATCCATTTGAAACTTTGAATACTTGTTCAGTATCAAAAGAGCATCTCATTACAACAAGGCAGGTGACCTTGAATTTGTCACTTCAGAGTTATTGCCCTTGTTTTTTTTACTTAAAAATTGTAAATTAATATATCTAAATAACTATGGAAGATATTAACTGTAAACTTGGAATAGTTCTTCAGTATCAAAAGGGCAACTAATTACAACAAGGCAGGTAACTCTGGGATTTGTCCTTTCAGAGTTACTGCTCTTTTTTATTTACTTCAAAATTGTAAATTAACATATCTAAATAACTATGAAAGATGTTAACTTGAAACTTTCAATAGTTATTCAGTATCAAAAGGGCAACTCATTACAACAAGACTAGTAACCCTGAGTATTGTGTATCCAGAGTTATTGCCCTTGTTTTGTTTACTTAAAAGTTAAAAATTAACATATCTAAATAACTATGAAGGATATTAACTTGAAACTTTGAATACTTGTTAAGTATCAAAAGGACAACTTATTACAATAAGGTAGGTTACTCTGTGATTTGTAATTCCAGAGTAATTGACCTTGATTTATTGACTAAAAACTTGTAAATTGAAATATCTTAATAACTGTCAAAGGTATTAACTTGAATTTTTAAATACGTGTGTTATATCAAAAGGGTAACTCATTCAAACAAGAAAGGTGACCGGGATGTGCCATTCCAGAGTTATTGTCCTTGTTTTGACTTATAGTTTACTTTAAATGGAATGTAGACTGTCCAAATATGTTTGAGTTGTTGTTGCTTACAAATTTCTATGATCAATAGGGCATTAAACACCCATACACATTCTTTAAGTTTGAAAAATGTAGCTGTCTCAAGTATATGAAAGTCGAGCGTCCAGCACCCGTTTGCGGTGCTCTCGTTTTGATTATGTATTACTTTGTTCTCGATTGAATTGGTTATTTCAGAAGTGGCGTTTTGCAAATAACTGTCCTTTAAGCGTTTTAGAGTATGGGTTGAACTGTTTTAAGCTTATCCTTTGGAGGAAAACATTAGTAAAAACAGGTGTTGTGGGTTATTTACGCTAAAAATGGAAATTAACTATTCAAAGTTGATCAACGCTTAGTTTCATTTTTAAAAAAAAATAGCATCGGACCTGGAATTCCGAAACGTCACGCTTCTTTATATAAATAAATCGTGTACAACTTGTGTGCATAAAAGCAGTGACGTCAACATTGTGTAGCATATATGCCATCTGATACGGACCATCTGATACGGAAAATGATTGTTGGGCCTGTATTCGCTTGTTTTTAGAACAGGTATATAATAAAAAGTAAAATCAACTGTAAAAACAAAATGAAGATAAAATATTCCAAAGAGGGAATTTAAATAATATAGCATTATTGAATTGCTCTCGAAGAGATGATTCTAATGAGTAGTAACGTCATAGGATTTTGTGCTGAAATGAGTGAGATTAAAAGTGTTGGATTTGTTCAGTTTACTCAGGGCTCCAGATAAGAGGGAGTTATTTCAACAAATCAAACAATTTCTCACTCATTTCAGCACCAAATCCTAAGGTGTTACTACTCATTAGAATCGTCTCTCCGAGACGATTCTAATGAGTAGTGACACCATAGGGTATAATTCAGAAATAAAGATTTTAGTTTTTGAAAAACTACCCTTATCTGGTGCTCTGGTTTACTGCCTCTTATCTGGAGCCCAGGGGCCCGTTTTACTAAACTACTTACGCAAAAATTTTGCGTAAGTCAAAATCTTTTTACTCTTATTTTTCGATCATAAACGTTTGCAAACAGCAAATAGCCAGATCAAAGGACGCGCTTAAAGCGCGTCCTCTGATCTGGCTATTTGCTGTTTGTAGCAAGTGATAATAAAAAATATAAATTAAAATTTAAAATTTTGACTTGCGCAAACATTTTGCGTAAGTAGTTTAGTAAAACGGGCCCCTGCTCAATTCAATATTTAGATGATTATCAGATATCAATGGACAAAGATGTTCACTGCTGTTCACTAATCATTGCATATTTTATTTTCATTTCTAGACTCATGAGGAGCTGATTACTAGTATGGTTGCTCAGTTGGGACATGTGTCATATAAAAGCCTGCCACTGATGTTATACCAGGTAAGAGAAATAGTGCAGGGCTTTTTTACCGTTTATAACAGGGGCCCATAACAGGTGTCTTCCCAATTGCAAAAAACCTCTTTTTTCCCAATTTTGGTGAAAGAATTTCCCAAAAATACAATCCATTATATGATTCTCACGAAAAAAAGCACATATTCTGAGGATGAAACTACATTAGAAGTGTCCTGTTTAAATGTTAAATAACTATTATTAAAGTTAAACTAATGCAACTTTCTATTTACTGTATTTATGTTGTTTTTCAAGTGTCTTGAAAGTCAATTTACCTTCCCAATTTGGCTGAAAATTGCGCTTGAACTTCCCAAAATGAAAGGCTATTAGGTCCCTTCCCAATTTTTGAAAAATAGGCCCTGTATTGCTGAAGAAAATTAGTCTTTTGGGGTAGAACTGCTTTAGTCATGATTGAAAATTTAACGATCTTTATCAGGGCTCCAGATAAGGGGGGTATTTCAAAAACTAAAATCTTTATTTCTCAAATAAACCCTATGGTGTCACTACTCATTAGAATCGTCTCTTCGAGACGATTCTAATGAGTAGTAACACCATAGGATTTGGTGGTAAAATGGGTGACAAAGTGTTGGATTTGTTCAATTTACCCCCTCTTATCTGGAGCCCTGTTTATGTTTCGATAGACCATCATCAGTCGATATTAATTTTGCAAAAATATATTACAAAGACAGCTGGTTGGAGTGTTATGAAAGTATACCAGAAAGCTTCTTTAGAAGCTGTTTTTAGCTCACCTGAGCCAGAGGCTCAAGGTGAGCTATTGGGATGGCCCTGTGTCCGTTGTCGTCAGTCGTGCGTCGTTGTTAACAATTGCTTCAAATGACATCTCCTCCTATACCGCTTGGCAGAATTCATCCAAACTTTACAGAAATGTTCCTTGGGTCAAGCTCTTTCAAATTTGTTCAAAGAATTAAAAACAATGCTGAACTCTGGTTGCCATGGCAACCAAAGTGACAAAATAAGGAAATCTTAAAAAATCTTCTTGTCAAAATCTGCAAGGGCAATAGTCACTGTGACTTACATCACTAAGCTCCTCACCGCTGTGAGTTCGAATCCCAGTAGGGTCATTCGGATTTTTCATATGGGGAAGCCTTCCAGCTGGCTTGTGGAAGGTCGGTGGTTCTACCCAGTTGCCGATTTGTGCCTGAAACAGTGCATAAAGGACTTCTGGGGTCTTCCTCCACCTGTGATTAGCTGGACGTCGCGATATGACTGAAATACTGTTGAAAGCGACGTCAAGTCAAAACAAATCAAATCAACCCATGACAGCTGATGCTGTTAATCAATGACAGGGCTGCCATTTCTCCGGATTTTTCCTAAGTCTTCAGATTTTTATCCTAGCAGATGGTAGCTTAAAGCAGGCTGAAAGTAAAGCAGAATGCGCCTTAAGGGGAGTTAAGGCGCATTCTGTTTTACTTTCAACCTGTTTTCAGCAGCCATGTGTCTTCAAAACAAGAAACAGACTATGGGGTAAACGTATGATAAGTAAAATTGCGTCTGAAAAATTGAAAATTTGAAATCTTAGGATTTTTATGATCAACTTATGGCAGCCCTGGAATGACTTAGAATAGTGTAAAAACAATGAAGGTAAAAATAGATAATGATTCAGCTAATAGCAACAATAACTATTTCAACACTGTGGACCTGTTTAAGAGGCTCGCAACTAGATTTAGCATTAAAATAGTAATTTGTAAATATATATCAAACGCTTAAATAACCAGGTAAGAATCAGTTTAGGATAAGAAATTATGTTTAGATAATGCATTTCAATAAAAAATAATATTATTGGGCTCTGATGGGATTCGATCAAAATATCGCAGGTAGATTTGCCATGGTATATTGACAACACCCCCCCACCCCCCCCCCCCCCCCCCCCCCCTTTGAAGCAGATTTAATCTTCTTTCAGACATTTTTCAACCACTGAATAATGTAAAAGTTATATACATAAAACCAACAGCAATTCCATGACATTACAATGATTTTGAAATTGGGTGTGGGGGGGGGGGGGGGGTAAAAATACCACAGGTAGATTAGCCATGGTATTTTGAACCCCCCCCCCCCCCCCCCCCCCCCCCCCCCCCCCCCCCCCCCATTTTCAAGCAGTTTTAATCTTTTTTCAAACATCTTTCAAGCAAAGAATAATGTTACAGTCATATAAATAAAACCAACAGCAATTCCATGCCTATTACAATGATTTTGAAGTTGGGTCTCAGGGGAGGTCAATATACCGTAGCGGTATTGTGACCCGCGGGTGATAATACTGCAGGTAGATTAGCCATGGTAATTTGACCCCTCTTTAAATTAGATGAAACGCTCCTCAAAATGACTTGAAAACATAAATGATTTGAGTTGTTTTGTTAATATATAGAAAAACATTAGTTTCAAGTCCTTTTCCATTTTTAGCTCACCTGTGCCAAGGTGAGCTAATTTGATCGTGCTGTGTCCGTCGTCCGTCCCTTCGTTCATCCGTTCGTTCGTTTGTTTGTTGTCAACAATTTCTTATACGACATCTCCTAAACTACTGTATGGAATGATCCTTATATGGTCCTCTTTCAAAGTTGTTAAAATAGTTCCGGTATGTTCCATATCTAGGTCACAGGAGCTAAAAATAGATCGTTTCAATAAAAACTTTAAAAAATCTTCTTGTCTGAAACCAAGGTACCCTGAGCTTGGAAATTTTGGCACAAAGCATCACCTACAGGTCCTCTATCAAAGTTGTTCAAATTATGTCCCTGGGGTCAAAAATGACCCCGGCCCTGGGGTCACAAATTTACATAGGATTATATAGTGAAATCTTCAAACATCTTCTTCTCTGAAACTTATATGGCCAGAGCTTTAATATTTGGCATGGTGACATTTCTAGAGGGCCTTCACCAATACTGTTCAAATTATTCCGGTCCGTTGTATATCTAGGTCACTGGAGCTAAAAATAGATTTTTTTCAATAAAAACTTAAAAAATCTTCTTTCATTGAGCTATATAGAGAAATCTTCAAACATCTTCTCTGAAACTAATATTGCCAGAGCTTTAATATTAGGCATGGTGACACTTCTAGAGGGCCTTTACCAATATTGCTCAAATTGTTCCGGTCTGTTGCATATGTAGGTCACAGGAGCTAAAAATAGATTCTTTTCAATGAAAACTTCAAAAATCTTCTTGTCTGAAACCTGAGAGTACCCTGAGCTATTTGGCACACAGCTTCATCTACAGGTCCTGTATCAAAGTTGTACAAATTATGTCCCTGGGGTCAAAAATGACTCTGCCAGGGGGGTCACAAATTTACATAGAGTTATAAAGTGAAATCTTCAAACAGCTTGTTCTCTGAAACTAATATGGCCAGAGCTTTGATACTGGGCATTGTGAAAGTTCTAGAGGCACTTTACCAATATCTTTAAGTGGTTTTGGTCCATTGCATATCTAGGTCACAGGAGCTAAAAATAGATTTTTTTCAATGAAACCTTCAAAAAATCTTCTTGTCATAATAGTCACCACAGTACCCTGAGCTTAGGTATTTGTCACACAGCATCATCTACTCAGCAATTGGCACTGTCATATTGTCATAATTTCTTAGCTTTCAAAGATATTGTACATTTACGTCAACGGTACCAGGTGAGCGATTAAGGGCCGTATATGGCTCTTGTTTTTTTTTGGGGGGGGGGGGGGTTCAAAATACCGCAGGGGGGGTCATTTCACCGCCCGGTCAAAATAATATCTTACACCGGGACCCGGCATGTGGGAGCAGGAAGCAAAATAAGACAACTACATAGACCACTCGACCAGCGAGACTATTTATATCTCTGGGATAGGTTTATCGTACTTAACTGTGTAGCGATGGAGAGTACATATTTCTGCCCGGGTTTATGTCCGACCTGTGATCAATTTCTGTTGCGTCTTTCGATGCTATAGAATAAATATAGGATAAAGCGATAGAAAATATCTAAAAAATTAAGATATGGAGACTTTTCTTGAGGGTGTTTTTAGACTGATCATATTTATACGCCCACCTCTAAAGGTGGTCATATATTAGCGTCGCTTCGTTCGTCCGTTAGTCAGTTCGTCCGTCAACATTTTGTTTGTCCGGAGTTTTTCCAGAAAACTATTGCAGGGTTATTAATGAAACTTCACAAAAATGTTATATGCATCAAGTTCTAAAGCTGAGTGTTTGAGGTTCATTCGAATTTTCATTACAGAGTTATCTGCCCTTGATGTACTTAAATATGCTACAAAAAGCTTGTCCAGAGTTTTCTTGGAAACCTATTTGAGGGATATTAATGAAACTTCACACAAATGTTATATGCATCAAGATCTAAAGCTGAGTCTAGTTTGAGTTTCATTCGATTTTTCATTACAGAGTTATCTGCCCTTGATGTACTTAAATGTGCTATAAACAGCTTGTCCAGAGTTTTCTTGGAAAACTATTAGAAGGGTATTAATGAAACTTCACAGAAAGGTTATATGCATCAAAATCTGAAGCTGATTTAAGTTTGAGATTTATTTGATATTTCGTTACAGAGTTATCCGCCCTTGGTGTACTCAAATATGCTATAATACAGGCTTATTTGACAGTGTTAACACACTTAGCAACTACAGTTTTGAATGGATTTTGATTATGTTTGCCCACAGTATAATTATAGAAGTATAAGTTCATGAAAGGGTTGATTATTATTGTTATCGGATCATTGTGTCGAGTTATCTGCCCTTGGTGTACTCAGATATGCTAGAAAAGGCTTTATTTCAGCATTGTTTATGCTCTTGGAGCTCGAAGAGTCTACAGATTAGAATAAATTTTGATAAAACTATATATTTCTTTGCCAGTGGGCGTATAATGTACCGCTTGCGGTGCTCTCTTTTTCGAATGCCAGATGCATGATAATGCTACACATTTGGTTTTATTTGAGTATTTTCTTTTATTTTTGCAAATTCACCATCTTGTTGCGAGTGGCTTTAAAAATATACTAATTACATTTGCAAACTGTGAAGACTCCGATCAGAGGGCTCCTATTGGAACCCTTTGATTAGGGTCTTCACTGTTTGCTATTTATTAAACTACCCAGAGTTCCATGTAGACTTGTTGTTCATGTTTTGGTAACTAAAATGATCCACAAGAGAACCTAATAACTCACAAGAGTTACTTAGTGTTGAAAAATAATAACAATTTTGTATAAAAAAAAAGCAAACCCACCTTTACATCATCATAGACATAATTATTAAAAAACTTGTTTTGCATAATTAAACGATATGAAAATAAATGAAACTTTTTTGCAGATAACAAGAAAATTCAGAGATGAAATGCACCCGAAATATGGGTTTTTGAGAGGAAGGGAGTTTGAAATGAAAGGTTGGTAGAAGTCTGTACAGAAGTAAAGCTTTATTTATAACATTACCTGTTGATTTCCAGTCAGACTTGTTTATACTCTCCAGGGCTCCAGGGGCCCGTTTCATAAAACTTCGTTCGACAAATGTTGTCGTAAGTCAAAACTTTAAAATACGTTTTAATTCTAATTTCTCTATCTAATTCTGTCTTGTGACATCTTTTTGGAATCGACTTTTCAAGATGATTCCAAAAAAGATGTCACAAGACAGGATTAGATGGAGAAATACATAATAATTGAGACTTTTTAGCTCACCTTGAGCTTTTAGGATCGCTGAATGTCCGTCGTCCGTCCGTCCGCGCCACTAAAGTGGGTTAGAGGGCCAGATAACGGTAAACATAACAAAAGAAGACAATAGAGTTCATTCCGTAACAATACACTAAGGGGCCGTGGCCCTTTATTCGAACAAAAGAAAATAACAAAAGAAATGGCCCTCTAACCCACTTCGGTGGCACGTCCGTCCGTTCACAATTGTTCGTTAACACTCTAGCGGCTACAAATTCATCTGATCTTCATGAAACTTCATGACAATGTTTGTCTTGATGAAATCTAGGTCAAGTTTGAATGTGGGTCAAGTCCGGTCAAAAACTAGGTCACTAGGTCAAATCATAGAAAAACCTCGTTAACACTCTAGAGGCTACAAATCTCAATGGATCTTTATGAAACTTGGTCAGAATGTTTGCCTCATTGATATCTAGGTCAAGTTCGAATGTGGGTCATGTCCGGTCAAAAACTAGGTCACTAGGTCAAATCATAGAAAAACCTTGTTAACACTCTAGAAGCTACAAATCTCAATGGATCTTAATGAAACTTGGTCAGAATGTTTGCCTTATTGATATCTAGGTCAAGTTAGAATGTGGGTCATGTCAGGTCAAAAACTAGGTCACTAGGTCAAATCATAGAAAAACCTTGTTAACACTCTAGAGGCTACAAATCTCAATGGATCTTAATGAAACTTGGTCAGAATGTTTGCCTCATTGATATCTAGGTCAAGTTAGAATGTGGGTCATGTCCGGTCAAACACTAGGTCACTAGGTCAAATCATAGAAAAACCATCTTAACACTCTAGAAGCTACAAATCTCAATGGATCTTAATGAAACTTGGTCATAATGTTTGCCTCATTGATATCTAGGTCAAGTTAGAATGTGGGTCATGTCCGGTCAAAAACTAGGTCACTAGGTCAAATCATAGAAAAACCTCTTTAACACTCTAGAGGCTACAAATCTCAATGGATCTTAATGAAACTTGGTCAGAATGTTTGTCTTGATGAAATCTAGGTCAAGTTCGAATGTGGGTCATATCCGGTCAAAAACTAGGTCACTAGGTCAAATCATAGAAAAACCTTGTTAACACTCTTGATTAGGGGTCATGTCCAGTCATAATCTAGGTCACTTTAGGTCAAGTTTGCCATGGTGTACCAGGTGAGCGATTTAGGGCCATAGTGGCCCTTGTATAATCTGACTTACGACAAGATTTGTTGTACGAAGTTTTATGAAACCGGCCCCTGATAAGAGGGAGTAAACCGACCAAATCCAGCATTTTCTCACTTATTTCAGCACCTAATCCTATGATGTTACTACTCATTAGAATCATCTGAAAGAGATTATTCTAATGAGTAGTAACACCATAGGGTTTAATGCAGACTAAAAAAGATTTTGTTTTTGAAATACACATGTACTCCCTTTGTCTGGAGCTCTGCTCTCAATCTTAACTTTCCTGCTTCTTTTCTATGGGTTAACGGTTCGCTCCATTGAAACATTGAAATTAGATCACTGAAAGTGATTTGAAATCTGCATGTTTGTTCATTTGTTATCCAGACTTATACACATTTGACAAAGATGAGGAGAGTGCGAGGGAAACATATGAACTGATCTGTGATACCTATGATAGGATCTTCAACATTCTCGGGCTCGACTTTAGCAAAGGTTGGTACGGTTAGTTTAATATAAGCACCCAGTTTAACCCATTTCTCCATAAATATGCCTTTTATTTATTCCTCAGCCGAAGAAAAGAGTTCCCAATTTATACAGTCATGAATATGCACCATAAGAAATATCACCTATATCCTAGCAGATGGTAGCTTAAAGCAGGCTGAAAGTAAAGCAGAATGCAACGTAAGGTCCATTCTGCTTTACTTTCAACCTGCTTTAAGTGGTCACATGTCTTCAAAACTAGAAACAGGCTATGGAGTAAAGGGTAAAACCTTTCCTTGGCTGAAGCACCATAGGACCCACTACCCTGATGACTACCCTCACATAAGGACTGTGATTGGTGTTGAATACAAGTTACAACTTAATCCTTTACCATATAGAAGCGCCTTTTAGTGCATTCCATTTAATCCTCCGCGAAAGAAAATAATTCCAACCTATAAGTCATGAATATGTATCAGAAGAAATATTTTCTTAAATCTAGCAGGTGGTAACTTAAAGCAGGCTGAAAGTAAAGCAGAATGCACCTTAGGGCGCATTCTGCTTTACTTTCAACCTGCTTTAAGTAGTCATCTATTTTCAAAACTAGAAACATGTTAAAGGGTAAAGGGTTAAGACAAAAATAAAGCAGAAAGCTTTCAACTTTACTTTCTTCTTGATTTAAGCAGCCATGCACCTTCTTGTAACACAGAATTTCTAAATATGTTACATGTATATCAGTTGGAGATAGGTGGTTAATGCCGATGAATGTGGAAGAAAGTATTAAATAGATCTACTGCTTCAATCGACCCTGGAGAGAGAGAGAGACACCCAGAGATCAGGCCCAGCACTTTTGAAGCATTTGTGTAGAGTCTGAGTTCATACTCAAGCATTTGATTGGTCAGATTTGAGCATAGGCTCAATTCTGACCAATCAAATGCTTGAGAATGATTTAAGACTCAGCTCAAATGCTTTACAAGCATGGACCCTGGTGTAAGAACTGCCATGCATGCAGCAAGCCAGCTGCCTGGAATGGGGCCCACTGATGTGAATATTGCTCCTGAATCTGCACGTTAATGAAAAACCAGATGATGATGATGTTGATGATGCCTGTATAATACTAAAATTCATTTAAATTGCAAGATTTAATTGTAGATACTGTAAATATGTCTTATTTTAGATTTAACCCTTTGAACCCTAGTCCCGCATATAGGCGTTCTTTTCAAACAGTGTACATGTGAATAGTATACTTGTCCTATGCATACAATGAAGACCCAGATCAGAGGGCTCCAAAAGGAGCCCTCTGATCAGGGTCTTCACTGTTTGTCATAATGCCAAACATTTATAAAAACAACCCTTAAAAGTCAAAGATGGAATAGACTTCGATGGAAACTGGAATTGTTCATTGAAAGTTTTAGGGAGGAAAAGGTTAATTAAGAAGGTCATGTTTGAAACACAAACATTGTCTTTACAGTGGAAGGGGCTACTGGCAATATTGGTGGACAACTTTCTCATGAATACCATTTGCAGGCTGCCATTGGAGAAGATACAATTTATACATGTGACAAGTAAGTGAAGTCAGAGAGAATATTTTTCAGTGTAAGATAAAAATTTCATTACAGTCGAACTTCGATATCTCGAAGTCGGTTATGTCAAACATAACCGTATTTCAAAGTTAAAACGTGGCTAAGCCACATTTTAACTTTGAAATATGGGTATGTTCGACTTAATCGAGCATGAAATAATGCATTTCTTATGTCGAACTATCGGATAGTTTGAATTAAACGAGTTTGAGATATCGAAGTTCGACTGTAATTGAGGGAACATCAGACATTATGTTTTACAGTCAGATGTTCACAAATGAAAAAAAGTTCATCTTTCAATGAAAAATACAGTTGTTCCATGATTATATTTCATGCTTTAAACCCATTCCTCCCATAGCCTGTTTCTAATTTTGAAGACAGGTGACCACTTTAAGCAGGTTTTAAGGCGCATTCTGTTTTACTTTCAACCTGCTTTAAGTTACTATCTGCTAGGATATAGAAAATATTCCGTAATATATATATATATTCATGAATATATAAAGTGGAACTATTTTCTTCAGTTGAGGAATAAATTAGAGGCGTTAAAAGGCGTATTTATGGGCTAATGGGTTAAACGACGTTTGGAACTAAACCGTTTGTCATTTAAAAGCAAAGAGACAAATTTGACCACATGTGGAGCCACAAGTTTTCATACCTTTTCATGACAGATTGTCATACCATGATGTCATTGATTTATTGATTTTACGTCACCAGTATTTTGTCTTTAATTCCAATGTAGGATTAGTTTTCTTCCGTTTAGTGGTTCTCAACAAATCGGGCTGTCGGAATTACACAATAACACACAATGATTCTTGGGGGGCCCTGCGGGAAAACTCATAATAGAAGCAACAGTGGGTTTATCGATATGATAGTTTCACTGATAATTTCACCAATTTAAACAGTGACTGAGATCCCGGTTTAATACGGTGTAACCCCGGTCATTGCCGGTGGTATCCCGGTGACTACCGATGTCGTCCCATTCTACCCCGGTTGTTCACAGGTGACGTTCCGATGTTACCCGGTGTTTGCTGAAAGGACATAAACCAGGGTGAACATGGATTAGCATCAAATTAAGAAATGAACTGATTTTATTTTGGCATTCAAGCGAATTAAACGACAGAAAATTATCGGCAAATACTATGAATCACGCTCGATTCCTGGTAAATTTGCCGATAATTGTTGTCGCAGTCATCAGGTGCCGCCAAGGTTGAACTCCCAGTGACTGCCAGTACACTCAACCAGGACCCACGGGGGCCAAACCTGGGACAGTGAGAATGAGGCTTTAAGGAGCTTCTTGTATCACTTTGTCCTGCATTAACCCTTAGCCCGCCAAATAAATTGTCATCTGCTATATTTTTCGTCTGCTTCAAGTTTCAAAGTGCTTCATAGTTGCTCAAAATTGCTGAAAATGTTGTCCGAGTGTCAAACAGCTTGGATCCGGATGAGACGCCGAGTAACTCGGCGTCTAATCCGGATCCAAGCTGTTTGCATATGGAGCTATAGTCGTGAGTGGCAGGCTAAGGGTTAAAACCTTTATATAAATCTGTCAATTAATCGTGTTTTAAGTGGCTGCTTATGACACAGGTTTTACTATATTATGATTAAAAAAAATGGCAATTAACCCATTACCTCATAAATACACCTTTTTACACCTTTAATTTACTCCTTCACTGAAGGAAATAGTTCCAATTTATACTGTTATGTAAATGTATTGTAAGAAATATTTTCTAAATTCTAGCAGATAATAGCTTAGAGCAGGCTGAAAGTAAAGCAGAATGTGCCTTAAGGCACATTTTGCTTTACTTTCAAACTGCTTTAAGTGGTATCCTATCTTCAAAACTAGAAATAGACTATGGGGTAATGGGTTAAGAATCAGGTTATGCTATGTACAATATGGATATCATATAGCACTTCTTTATCTACTACTCTTTACTAGGGCCTGGACGAGTACCCGGGTACCCACAGATAGGGTATATTTTGGCGGGTACCCGGGTCCAATTTTAGTACCCGGGTACCCGAGCTAATTTAACAATGACATTAACAAAGAGATACTTTCCTAAAACGATTGTGTATACAGCTATTTTGAACAGTCTTTTATCTATTAACACGGTCCCTTTCTATCGCGTATTCCTTCGACCACCTATCTTTATAATGTCAACACCTGTGTGCGAATGTTCGTCGAATATTTTTTATGTATGATTCTATGCATCGAAGTTGCGCTTTTTTCATCCTAATTTTTAAAGAAAATATATGTACATGTATCAGTTTCGAATGTTTTTGTTGACACCGTGGGTGTGTACAACCATGTAACCTGCGCCTGAATTTGAGATTCTTCTTATCTAAACTTTTAGTACCGTTAGTAGGACAGCTTTTCGAAGAATGGTCGGCCATTTTGGAAAATATATCCCATAACCCTTTACGAATCCTATAGTAGTACGTCCATATATGGAAGATGGAGTAAAATCGCCTCGCGCTTCGAATGGCGCGAAAATCTCTGATACACGAATTTCAGCTTTATACTTATTCTTTACCTGCTAACTTAACCATTTTTGCAATGAAATTGATGTGTTAGTTTACGCAGGCAAAAATAATCCTCGAATTCAACATTATTTCAACATTACAGTAAGTTTTCAAATTATGAATGAAAGTCTTGTATGTTAATCGGAAGTCATATTAAGCATGCGCGGGTTCTGTCATCAAAACAGAAAGTGGATCGACACCAAATAATTCTCTTATGGTCTTTGGATGGGTTAGTACTTTACTCAAGAAGGTTACACTACCAGTATTAGTTAAAGATAAACTGTCAACTGTTTGAATATAAAATCTATAAAAAAAAATGCTTCAGAATTTCGCGGCGACATTGAAAAGTTGATATTTATAGCGCGTCGTACTCGTAGCTCTATTAAACTCTTATGACGACCAATTATAGCTCTCTTAGACCTTAGTCTAGAGTTAGAAATACGTTAGATCGAGTACCCGGGTACCCGCGGGTAATGCATGGCCAGGTACACAGGTCCAAATTTACTACCCGTCCAGGCCCTACTCTTTACCTAAATGACCATCTAAAGAAATGGGCTAATCCAGTCATGTTAATTTCTAACAGTTTACAGATTGGTTTGTTTATTTTCAGGTGTGGAATGAATGCCAATGCAGAGCTCGTAGGTGAGTATAGGAAATGTCTGATTTTTCTAAGACATGAACAGAGCTCAAGATAAGGGTAGTTCTTCAAAAATCAAAATCTTTATTTCTGCATCAAAACCTATGGTATCACTGCTCATTAGGATCGTCTCTTTGAGACGATTCTTATTTCATGTAACAGTAACACTATAGGATTTGGTGCTGTCATGAGTGAGAAAATGTTGAATTTGTTCAGTTCAGCAGAGGTCGTAGGTGAGTGTAGGAATTGTCTGTTTTTCCTAAGACCTGAACCATTTTAACTGTCCTCTACTTTAACACACTGAACCCTACCGTAGAGTATACTCATCATTAACAAACAATGTGTTTGATTAGGGTCTCCACTGTTTGCCATTGTGTAATTAACTGTTAACCCTTTCACCCATAGTAGCCACTTTTAGCGTATTTAATTTATTCCTCCACTGAAGAAAATAGTTCCATTTTATTCCCTCATGAACTACTATTTCAAATATTTTATATAGCCTAGCAGATTTTAGCTTAAAGCAGGCTGAAAGTAAAGCAGAATGTGCCTTAAGGCACATTCTGTTTTACTTTCAACCTGCTTTAAGTGGTCACCTGTGTTCAAAACTAGAAACAGGCTATTAGGGTTAAAAATGACCTTAAATAGTCAAAAATAGGCTAGCCTTAAATGGAAACTTGATTTAAGTTAGAGAAGTGAATGAGTTAAAATGCTGTTCCTATCAGAGCTTAATTCTGCTTTACTTTACTGGCCTGGAACATTGATTGTGGGTATAGAAGGTTATGGATATGATACAAAAACCTGATATTAAAATTTGGAAGTAGCAGTAATAGCCAGAGTTGTAGATAAGCTTTGGCTTGGAATTGGGTATCAATACACGGATTTTAAAGGAATAGGGTTTTTTGGAAAATTCATTGGGTACCGGTATTGCATTGACCACAACCCCATGGTTTCTAATTCATTTGGGTATCTACAGTCCAGAACCCCATGATTTGTAATATTATTGGGTATCAGTAGGAAAATAAACTTGGATTTCCTATCCTTGTCCTTTCAACAGTGCATTCAGGGTCATTGTTGTTAACTGCCTAAAAATGATTTTCCGTGTTTACCTTACATAGTTCTATATGCAACTTTTGTTTACACACGTTCGACTAAAGTAAAAGTTCAGTTGATAACCGGATGAAATTAAAAAGCAATTGAGTATTCGTTTGGTTTTTAAGCAATCACTTTCAAACAATAGGGTTTCCTTTTGCTTTTGTTGGGTACTGTCAGTGACAGTCTGTCACCCATTAGTTTTGAAATAATTGGGTATTTCACCAATTTCAATTGGGTAAGTACACGAATGAATAAGCGCTTATAAGTGCTTATTCATTCGTGGTAAGTACTCGGATACTTTGCTTATCTACAACTCTGAATAGCTCTCTTTTCCTAACAGGTGTGACACGATAGCTGATAGTATCTACTTTTTGCAATCACTGAAGTCACAATAGACAGCTATCAGTTGCGAAATCAAACTATCAATACTATTGATGATTATATAACTTTGAGATACTATCGCTAGTACAAATTGTTTCAAGTATTAACTGTCTCTCCATAAGTTGTAACAGAATTGTGAGATGGTGTGTTCCCAGTACATGTTTAAGTCTCTTTTAATCCTTTTCCCATATAGATTTTTTTTTCAATATTGAAGGCAGATGGATGCTAAAAGCAGGTTAAAAGTAAAGCAGAATGTGCCTTAACCCATTACCCCATAGCCTGTTTCTAGTTTTGGAGACAGGTGACCACTTAAAGCAGGTTGAAAGTAAAGCAAAATGCACTGTAAGGCGCATTCTGCATGCTTCCCAACTTTTTTTTTACTCTCAAGAGGGGTTTTCATGATTTCTAAGAGGGAGATTTGGGGTCTCAAGAGGGAGATTTTCACGCGTTCACGCCGCGGCATATTTCAGTTATTTTGTTATACTATATGGTACTGTATGTATCTAGTGCTGTAATTGAAGGAAACAGCAAAGCTTTTTTTAAACTCATTGACTCCTGAAACTTTAAATGTATAATTCCTGATTCCAATTAAGTCCATTTTTTACTGTTAATGGTAGTTTTTATAATACATTTTATAATGCATGAACTTGCTCAGTTTATTAGTACTGTTTCGACCTCTCCATGGATCTTGTAAGGTAGACATGAGTACATGTATTTACTATTTAGTCACTATTAAGCTATTAACATCCTATGTTCTGCCGTCTTTTTGAATTTTTTATTTTGACTTTTTCTCCCAAATATATTCAATTATTTTTCCATTCTGTGAAGTCAAATCTCTGTGATATTCATTATTTTCTCATTCTTTGAAGTGAAGTCTTCTCCTATCACTCCCTGCATTTCGTTCTTTGTTTTCTTCATAAAATTTTAAAAACAAAAGTCAGACACGGATCACAATTCATGTGAATGTCCTATAAGAATTGTAATACAACTATCAGTTTGTCTGTTCAAAGTGACTAAAATAAAAACAAATCCTATAACAGATAACACTCGCCAGTATCTGTGGTCGAATTTTATACCTGTGATCCATTTATTTCATTAATGTAACATATGCCTATGCTATTAGAACAAAAGGGAAGAAAGGTCACGAAACAAATTCCTCGCCGATAAAACTAGCTGTCATTTCTCAACACATGAAGTGAAAAAAGTTTTATGTCAATGTCAATAATTACCTTATGTATCAGTGAAAATAAGTGTCAAGCTATGCAGAATGACAGTTGTCAGTTAGTACTTACATAAATTACGCCAAAACATTAAGCTATAGGCGCATTCATCATGAAATTATACTGGTCAACGAAAATCTACTTTCATTTTCAACGGAAGAGCGTCTTTGGGATTAGATCAATCATTCGTATTTTGACTATCCTCGGATGTTATCGTTGAGTTTAATGACTGGTTTCGCATAACCACTGAACCAGTCTACTTTTACAAAACTGTCAAATAGGGAAACGGTGTCTGCTATGGAATATGTAGAAAGCTATTCAAGCGAAACTGCTCTTCGCCAAGGCAACCGGCAGGGGGCACCACTTTAAAAATGGGTTTGCCCCAATTATTAAAGCTTTGTCGCTGTTTTAATCCCCTAATCATGAAATGACCAACCCCTCTCTAGATAATGTGTCAATCATAGACCTCCTGCAGCTGGAATACACACACTGCTGACCTATGACACATGAGTGAATGGTTATCTCATATGGCAATTGTTGTACAGTAGGACCTGTAAACAGCGACGTTTACAGATGTCGGCTTCTAATTTCAAAGTATGAAGTTATTTTTTTAGGGATTAGGCAGTCAACTTTCAATTTTTCAATAGATCTACACCTAATTCCAAATTTTTTTCAAATCTGGTTTTTAGTCAAATAATCGGGTTGGTCGGGTTTTGTCTTCAGAATCGGGAGACTCCCGACGAGATCGGGGGAGATGGGAAGCATGATTCTGCTTTACTTTCAGCCTGCGTTAAGCTACCATCTGTTATAATATAGAAAATATATCTTGTGAAACATATTCATTACTGTATAAAGTGGAACTATTTTGTTCAGTGGAGGAATATAAAAAAGGTGTAGTTATGGGGTAAAGGGTTAAGGCACATTCTGCTTTACTTCAGCCTGCTTTAAGCTACCATCTGGATATAGAAAACATCTTTTGGTGTATGTTTATGACTGTATTAATTGGAACTATTTTCTGCAGTGGAGGAATAAATTAAAAGCACTAAAAGGTTTGTCTATATGGGAATGGTTTAATCACTGTCTCTATCCATTTTGTAGCCAATGTAAAGATACAAGAAGGCCAAGACAGATGTTCTGATCCAGGATGCAGGGCCATGAAATCTCATGGCATAGAGGTTTGTAGATCGTTTTCTGTTTTTAGCTCACCTGAGCTAGCTCAGGGTGAGCTTTTGCAATCCTTGAATGTCCATCGTTTGTCGTCAACAATTTTAGTGTTTATTCTCTAGAGGCCACAATTTTAATCCAAACTTTCTTTAACTTGCTCAGAATGAATATTATCATAAGAGTTCATATGAGTTAGTTTGATTATGGTTGAAATCTGACCAATAGGTCAAGAGTTATCTACCTTTGAATTGCTGAAAATGCTATATTTAACAATGTTTACACTCTAGAGGCCACAATTTTTATCCAATCTTTCTAAAACTTGCTCAGATTGTATATTAACAGTTCAGATGAGTTTGATTATGGTAGAAATCTGACTGATAGGTCAAGAGTTATCTACCTTTGAATTGCTGAAAATGCTATATTTAACAATGTTTACACTCTAGAGGCCACAATTTTTATCCAATCTTTCTAAAACTTGCTCAGATTGTATATTACCATAAGAGTTCGAATGAGTTTGATTATGCTTGAAATCCAACCAATTGGTCAAGAGTTATCTACCTTTGAATTGCTGAAAATGCCATATTTAACAGTGTTTACCCTCTAGAGGCCACCATTTTTATCCAATCTATCTCAAACTTTCTCAGATTCAATATGACTATATAGGAGTTCAGATGAGATTGATTATGGTTGAACTCAGACTAATTGGTCCAGAGTTATCTACCTTTGAATTGCTGAAAATGCCTTATTTAAGGGTGTTTACACTCGAGAGGCCACAATTTTTATACAATCTTTCTCAAACTTGCTCAGATTGTATATGACCACAAGAGTTCAAATGAGTTCGATTATAGTTGTATTGAGACGCATAGGTCAAGAGTTATCTACCTTTGAATTGCTGAAAATGCCATATTTAAAGGTGTTTATACTCTAGCCGCCACAGTTTTTATCCAGTCTTTTTCAAACTTGCTCAGATTGTATATTACCATAAGAGTTGTAATAAGTGTTATTATGGTTGAAATCAAACTAATAGGTCAAGAGTTATCTGCCCTTGAATGGCTGAAAATGCCATAATTATCTAACAGGGTTTACACTCTTGCAACTACAGTTTTCAATGGATTTTGATTATATTTGCACACATAGTATACAGCTATAAGTTCTCAAAGGAGTGCAATTATTGTTGAAATCTAGTCATTGTGGCAATAGTTATCTGCCCTTGATATACTTTGAAATGCTAGAAAAGGCTTCATTTCAGTATTGTTTAGACTCTAGTTATCTGCCCTTGATGTACTCTACTATACTAGAATTATGAGGTTGTCTTCCAAAATTGTTTACATGCTATACTACAAGTTTGAATGGATTTAGATTAGAACGAGTGAAACAGAAAGGTAAAGCTGTCAGGCTTCAGTATAAGAGGTGAGTGATATCAGGGCCTTCAGGCCCTCTTGTATAATATGTCACATCTCAATGGAAGCTACTATCTATTAGGTTCCTTTGTGGATCGTTTCAGTTACCAAAACATGAACCAGTCTATGTACTTGGAATTCTGGGTAGTTTAATAAATGCTGGTCTAAATTAGCAAACATTGTTACTTGTAGACCCAGAGAAGAGGGTTCCTATTGGAGCCCTCTGATCAGAGTCCACACTGTTTGCAAATGTAATGAGTTTGTTCAAAAGAAAATATCATATGTAACAACTTGACTCTTTGCGACGATTGCCTGTTTCTAGATTTGAAGATTGGTGACCCCTTAAAGCAAGTTGAAAGTAAAGCAGAAGGTGTCAATCTTGAAGGACCCCCCCCCCCCCCCCATAGACTTCTATAGTAAATTGGCAATATTCTCCTGTCTCTGTCCAGTTCCATGACCTACCGACCAATATGATGACCCTGTTTCCATGGGAAACAATAACAAGGCACCAGAATTATCAAAAGAAAAAAGATACCATTAAGGTTCATCTTTTTCACAAATTTCACATTTCTAAGGTCGCCGTCAATATTTACAAAACCAAAGTTGGCTCCCCGCCGCATCACACTCACATATCTGACCACATGTTCTCCCAAAGTAGTTCCCAAATAGAACCCAGAAACACCTATGATTTATCAACAACATCACTAGTTCAGCTCAAAAACAAATACATTTGCAATTAATCAGAACTTTCAATAAAAAATAGGACCATGAAACACACACATCAATGTTTCACTGTTCTATATTTAGGCACCCTACGACCCGGAAGCACTTTCGTTGTGGTGTGACACCAGAATGTGCATTAATGCACATTATGCTTTACTTTAAGATATTGATTAGGTTTATAATCAAAGTTTATTTTCCGAAATACAACAGCTCTGTTCGATCTCTAAAGTAGCCCTTCCGGCCGTTCGGGTACATACAGAAGCAGGCCCCCATCATATTCTAGCATATAATGGACTAACCCATAGGGATTAGTGAACCTAATCATACTGTCATGTGACCAAAATTAACCAACCAAAATCAATTCTGACCTAAACGGGATTCTGTAGGGGGGTGTCTTTGTGTGCGGTCAGTTTCTTTGTGGGCAGTCAGTCAAGACAGTACCTCCTCCTCCCCAACCACCAACCTTTTGCTATTGTACAAGACATGAAAAAGGGTTCATGTAGATTGAAATATATTCTGTTTTATTATACATTCATGTTTTTTATGCATATTTATCATGGTAATTCTACCATTTTAATCCTCCCAAGCATGGGACAGTTGCTGTCTGTTGCCTGGCAGTGTTCTGGGATGCTCGTGCTATGATGCACTGGTGACTAATTCTCTCCTCTCCTAGGCAAGCATTTCTTGCCCGATTAGGAAGGCGGGATTGCAAGTGTTCGATACTTTCCTAGGTAAGCATTTCTTGCCCAAATAGGAAGTTGTCTCTCCTAGACAAGCATTTCTTGCCCGATTAGGAAGACGGAAATCGCACTTCAGTCGGAATTACAGTTACTCTGCGATGTGCTCAAGTATTAGTGGACCGGACACATATAGGCAAGCATTACTTGACCTCAGCCTGCACATACAGAGTGATTTGATTCTAGCAATTTGGTCGTGGATCAGTGTTGGGGATAAGACAGCAACATTTATGTAATGGTAGTTTATATGCCAACATATTCAGCTGCATGAGCCCTTAACTAGGATATAGAAAATCTATTTTATGGTACATGTTTCATAGCCTGTTTCTAGTTTTGAAGATTGGTGACTATTTAAAGCAGGTTGAAAGTAAAACAGAATGTGCCTTAAGGCAAATTCTGTAAAACTTTCAGCCTGCTTTAAGCTTCCAGGTGCAAGGATATGGGAAACATTTTTTGGTACATGTTCATGACTGTATAAAAGTTGAACTATTTTTTTCTGTTGAGGATTAAATAAAGGTGTTAAAAGGCATATCTAATAAGTATTGTGTTAGAGCAGAGTAATACCCTACCTGTATCAGGGTCTTCACAGGTTGTTAACCCATTACACCATAAATACACCATCTTACGCCTTTCTTTCTCTACTGAAGAAAATAGTTCCAATTTATACAGTAATGAATATGCATTATAAAAATAATATCCTATATTCTGACAGAGGGTAGCAGCAGGCTTAAAATAAAGCAGAATGTGCCTTAACCCTTTCCCCCATAGAAGCGCCTTTTAGCGGTTATGATTTATTCTTCCGCTGTAGAAAAAAAATCCTATTTAATCAGCCATGAATATCTAGTATAGGGAATATTTTCTATATTCTAGTATATGGAAGCTTAAAGCAGGCTGAAAGTAAAGAAGAATGTGCCTTAAGGCGCATTCTGCTTTACATTCAACCTGCTTTAATTAGTCACCTACCTTCAAATACTAGAAATAGCCTATAAGGTAAAGGGTTAAGGCGCAATATGCTTTACTTTCAACCTGCTTTAAGTGGTCATCTGTCTTCACAACTAGAAACAGGCTATGGGCTAATGGGTTAAATGTTTTGGAGGCAAACCTCTTGATGGTTATTATACAATGGCAATTAATCACAATCAGCAGAGTCCTTTTGATAATTCAGCAGTTTAACCCTTTACTCCATAGCTTGTTTTCAGTATTGAAGACAGATGGCTACTTAACCCATTCCCCCATAGCCTGTTTCTAGTTTTGAAGACAGACGACCCCTTAAAGCAGGTTGAGAGTAAAGCAGAATGTGCCTTACGGCGCGGCGCATTCTGCTTTAATTTCAGCCTGCTTTAAGCTACCATCTGTTAGAATATAGAAAATATATCTTGTGAAACATATTCATGTCTGTATAAAAGGGAACTATTTTGTTCAGTGAAGGAATATATTAAAGGCGTAAAAAGGCGTATGTATGGGGTAATGGGTTAAAGGAAGCTAAAAGTAGAGCAGAATGCTCTTTTATGAGCATTCTGCTTTATTTTCAGCCTGTTTTAAGCTGCTATCTCATGGATATTCAAACTATTTCTTATGGGGCGTATTAATGACCGTATAAAATGGAACCGTTCTTGAGTGAAAGAATAGATTAACCCATTACCCAATAAATACATCTTTTAACGCCTTTAATTTATTTCTCCACTGAGGAAAAAAGTTCCAATTTATACAGTTATAAAGGTGTAAAATAAGAACTATTTTCTAGCAGACTGATGATAGCTTAAAGCAGACTGAAAGTAAAGCACATTGTGCTTTACTTTCAGCCTGCTTTAACCTAAAGAAATTCTAAGATATAGAAACCAGTTCTTATCGTACATATTCATGACTGTATAAATCGGAACAATATTCTTCTGAGGAGGAATTAAAGGCATAAAAATGGGTATTTATTGGGTAAAGGGTTAAATCTGCTTAACTCTTTTCTCCCTAAAACTTTAAATGGACAATTCCAGTTTCCATTTTAGTCTAGTCCATTTCTGACTTTTAAGGGTTGTTTTTGTGCATTTTTGGAATTATGACAAACAGTGAAGACCCTGATCAGAGGGCTCCTTTCGGAGCCCTCTGATCTGGGTCTTCACTGTTTGCATAGGACAAGTGTACTATTCACATGTACACTGTTTGAAAAGGACGCCTATATGCGGGATTAGGGTTCAAAGGGTTAAATGAGTGTCTGTGAATATTTTCAGGTGGGTCATGCATTTTTACTAGGTACCAAATACTCTGAAGTGTTCAATTCTTTGGTTCAAAATACAGATGGAGAATTCAGGTAAGATCCTGCATCAAAATATAAACTTTATAAATAAACTGGTTGATTTTGTTATCATGGTTACCATAGGAAAGTTTTACCAGGAAAACTTTCATGAGGACATTTTAAAATAATTGCATGCTATGTAATTTTCCTGTTATTATGTTGGCTTAACCCATTACCCCATAGCCTGTTTCTAGTATTGAAGATAGATGACCACTTAAAGCAGGTTGAAAGTAAAGCAGAATGTGCCTTAATGCGTATTCTGCTTTACTTTCGACCTGCTTTAAGCTTCCATCTGCTAGGATGTACGACATGTTTCTCAGGTTGCCTATTCCTTTCTGTTTAAAATCATTAATGGAACTATTTTCTTCAATGGAGAAATAAATTAAATGGGTAAAAAGTATATCTATGGAGTAATGGGTTAATATCATACATTATGCTACATTATAGTAGAGCTCCAGATTAATAGAATCAAGCACGGCTTTTGGTAAAGACGGGGGATTCTATACCCTCGGTTGGTCTGTTCCCAGTCGGAAACGAGCTTTAGCGAGTTTCCAACAGGAACAGACCAACCAAGGGTATAGAATCCCCCGTCTTTACCAAAAGCCGTGCTTGATTTTTTTTCTCGGTTAAAATTACCCTTAAAACGAGTTAATTAAAGGAATTGTAAAGACCTACTTTTTATCTGTATCACACATTCCATATCCAATAGCAACAAACAGCTGTTTAAACGTCGGGCTATTTCAGTTTGGCTTTAACATTGATTTGTACACACGTTTTAAGAAGAAAACATGTCCCACTTTAGATCACAACTCAGAATTACAAACGTTTTTATTGAATCCAAGCAATTTTGTATTGAAAAAGTTATCAAAACGTCCATTTCTTCCTTTATATTCGTTCTACTTTCAAGCCATGACAACAACCGACGTCAATGACGTCCATAAGAACGTGACCTTATGCATATACTAGATCATGTGAAACAATCAACAACAACGACATGAATTACTGTTTAATCATCGGATCATTGAATTTTCGAAAGCCACAGACAACTGTAGAGTCTACTGACTGTAAAATTCTCGGTTTCATTTCTCTCTGGAAACGTAGTTTTTGGTCCATTTTAAGTTTTAGGGAATTTCTGTAAGAGTTACGTCCCTTTCCCTTGCTTTTACCCAATCGGGCGGTAGGATACAGTAAATGAGTTCCAGACAAGGTTTACCGTATGGCTATTTATAGTAACAAAATGTTGTCTAGCACTCCTGAAAAGCGAGAAAAGGGGAGTATTTCAAAAACTAAAATCTTTATTTCTGCTTTAAACCCTATGGTGTTACTACTCATTAGAATCTTTGAGATGATTCTAATGAGTAGTAACATCATAGGATTTGGTGCTAAAATAAGTGAGAAAATGTTGGATTTGTTCAGATTACTCCCTCTTATCTGGAGCCCTGGAGAGTATAAACAAGTCTGACTGGAAATCAACAGGTAATGTTATAAATAAAGCTTTGCTTCTGTACAGACTTATACCAACCTTTCATTTCAAACACCCTTCCTCTCAAAAACCCATATTTTGGTTGCATTTCATCTCTGAACTTTCTTGTTATCTGCAAAATAGTTTCTTTTATTTTCTCTTTGAGATGATTCTAATGAGTAGTAACACCATAGGATTTGATGTTGAAATGAGTGAGAAAATGTTGGATTTGTTCAGTTTACTCCCTCTTATCTGGAGCCCTGTTATAGTGGTCATGATAGAGAGGTTTTACAGTAACCATGATTTGTTTGCTTTTACAGTTTTACTCAGATGGGTTGTTATGGTCTCGGTGTGAGTAGGTTGCTGCAGGCGAGTGTTGAAGTTCTCAGCAAAGACAAACAGATAGTATGGCCCTCTGTCATAGCCCCGTATCAAGTCTGCATAATACCACAGATGGTAAATACAACATTACATATATCACACTGTGTTAACCCATTACCCCATAGTTTGTTTCTAATATTGAAAATAGTGGACTTCTTAAAGCAGGTTGAAAGTAAAGCAGAATGCGCCTTTAGGCGCATTCTGCTTTACTTTCAGCCTGCTTTAAGCTACAAGCTACTAGAAAATAGGGGAGGGCCTTTACTAATGTTGATAGAACTTGTGGCCCAACCCATTTACATGTACTTATATTCATACTTTGTGGTGTTACACGTTTTGTAAATATGTCAACTGTCTTACATGTATATATGAGTAATAAAATATGTTTAAACTAACTAGAAAATAGAAAAAAAATCTTCTGATAAATTCTCAAAATTGTATAATTTTGAACTATAATCTTCAGTTGAGGAATAAATTAAAGGCGTAAAAAGGTGTATTTATGGGGGAATGGGTCAAAGTAAGATAAACATGATGCAGAAAGCTCCTTTAGAACCTTCCTGCTTTATTTAACACAATCTGTAAGTCTATTGAGTGGATGTTTAATGTTTTTATGTCCCTGCCCTGATAGTGGGAGTGGGAAGAGGAAGAGGGAGGGGATTAACCCATTACTCCATTTATACATAGAGGATCTTGTATGAGTGCTCATTATTTATCATTTTTAATAAACGAGTTGACTAAAATAATATGACGCGAGCCTTGGCGAGCGTCATATTCATTTTAGCCAACGAGTTTATTAAAAATGATAAATAATGAGCACGAATGTGAGATTCTATTTATCACATAATAAGTTTAAGCACCTATTAAATTGACTGAAGCCGTAGTTTTTAGACCCTCCGCTATATAGAATTTCCGCCAAAACGTTGCGTTGTTTACGTTAACGTCATAGTAAATGACGTCATCTGGCGTCCCGCTACATGCAGCGCTTGTGGACGAACAAGTTGGGCCGGAGCCCAAAAAACGATATTCCACTAGTGGATTACGATATTTATTCAATCGCTTTATGCAACTCCCAGACCGCAAATTATGTGATAAAAATAGTTTCTATATGCTGGCAGGTTATAGCTTAAAATAGCCTTAAGCCACATTCTGCTTTACTTTCAACCTGTTTTAAGTGGTCACCTATCTTCAATACTAGAAATAGGTAATGTGGTAATGGGTTAAGCGTTTGTCTTTTCTGTATATAAATCCATGCAACATCTTGGTTAGACTTTAGGTTTAGCTACATTTCTGTGGTTAGATTTTGTTTTGGTGAGTTAACATACCGTATAAGTGGGTTTTTTCGCGAGAAGTAAATTTTCGCTATTTTCATGTGTGTATCAAACTCGCGTAAATCTAATCCGCCAAATATCCCTACCTTTCTCTAGACCTATTTCATTTTCGGCAGCAAAGTCCACTTGAGGCAGTTTGTCGTCTGAAAATCTGTTTACATTGTTTTATGTAGAAATACTAGTATCAATACATTGCCTGGCAGTCTATGTCTAGATTAATCACAATGCTATTCTATGCTGGACTAGAATTGAAAAAACAAAACAAACCCAACTTTGTTAATTTCATAAAATAAAACACAATTTCTTCGTTTCCCGTGTTCGTATTCCGGACGGCATGCTTGTTTACGTAATACAGGGACGGCTATGAAAAACATCAGAATGTTCTTGTATTTTAACCGAGTGTCCCCAGGTACTGTTACCTTTATCATTTGTGATTACTTTTGAAAATATCAAAATTTGGACCCAGATCAGACCTGATAGAAAACTTGTTGAAAAAACTCATTACCCAGACAGCTCGTCTTTAATTTAACAAGGCCTATATACATGTTCAATTTAATGCATTTTTAGCTCACCTGAGCCATCGGCTCAGGGTGAGCTATTGTTGTACGTCGTCCGTTCACATTTTCAAACAACATCTCCTCTGAAACCACTGACCCAAATCCAACCAAACTTTGTCAGAAGCATCAGTGACAAGGGCGAACGAAATCTTGTTCAAAGTTATTGGCTAGAGTTATTCCCCTTGCTTAGGGACCAGTTTTTTAGCTCACCTGAGCTAGCTCAGGGTGAGCTTTTGCAATCCTTGAATGTCCGACGTCCGTCGTGCGGTGTGCGGCGTCAACAATTTTAGTGTTTACACTCTAGAGGCCACAATATTTATCCAATCTTTCTCAAACTTGCTCAGATGGTATATTGCCATAAGAGTTCAAATGAGATCGATTATGGCTGAAATCTGACAATTAGGTCATGAGTTATCAACCTTTGAATTGCTGAAAATGCCATATTTATCAGTGTTTACACTCTAGAGGCCACAATATTTACCCAATCTTTCTAAAACTTGCCCAGATTGTATATCACCATAAGAGTTCGAATGAGTTTGATTTTGGTTGAAATCGGACAAATAGATCAAGAGTTATCTACCTTTGAACTGCTAAAAATACCATTTTTAGCTCACCTGGCACGAAGTGCCAAGGTGAGCTTTTAGGATCGCTGAATGTCCGTCGTCCGTCGTCTGTCCGTCCGTCCACAATTGTTCGTTAACACTCTAGCGCCTACAAATTTCATCTTATCTTCATGAAACTTCATGACAATGTTTGTCTTGATGAAATCTAGGTCAAGTTCGAAAGTGGGTCATGTCCGGTCAGAAACTAGGTCACTAGGTCAAATCATAGAAAAACCTTGTTAACACTCTAGAGACTACAAATCTCAATGGATCTTTATGAAACTTGGTCAGAATGTTTGCCTCATTGATATCTAGGTCAAGTTCGAATGTGGGTCATGTCCGGTCAAAAACTAGGTCACTAGGTCAAATCATAGAAAAATCTTGTTAACACTCTAGAGACTACAAATCTCATTGGATCTTTATGAAACTTGGTCAGAATGTTTGCCTCATTGATATCTAGGTCAAGTTCGAATGTGGGTCATGTCCGGTCAAAAACTAGGTCACTAGGTCAAATCATAGAAAAATCTTGTTAACACTCTAGAGGCTACAAATCTCAATGGATCTTAATGAAACTTGGTCAGAATGTTTGCCTTATTGATATCTAGGTCAAGTTCGAATGTGGGTCATGTCCGGTCAAAAACTAGGTCACTATGTCAAATCATAGAAAAACCTTGTTAACACTCTAGAGGCTACACATCTCAATGGATCTTAATGAAACTTGGTCAGAATGTTTGCCTCATTGATATCTAGGTCAAGTTCGAATGTGGGTCATGTCCGGTCAAAAACGAGGTCACTAGGTCAAATCATAGAAAAACCTTGTGAAACTCTAGAGGCTACAAATCTCATTGGATCTTGATGAAACTTGGTCAGAATGTTTGTTTTATTGATATCTAGGTCAAATTTGAATATGAGTCATGTCTGGTCAAAAACTAGGTCACTAGGTCAAAACATAGAAAAACCTTGTGAACACTCTTGAGGCTACAAATCTCATTGGATCTTGATGAAACTTGGTCAGAATGTTTGTCTCATTGATATCTAGGTCAAGTTTGAATATGGGTCATGTCCGTTCAAAAACAAGGTCACTAGGTCAAATCATTGGAAAATCTTGTTTACACTCTAGAGGTTGATTGTGGGTATACATGTCCAGTCATAATCTAGGTCACTATAGGTCAAGTTTGCCATGGTGTACCAGGTGAGCGATTTAGGGCCATAGTGGCCCTTGTTAAGGGTGTTTACATTGTAGAGTTCACAATTTTTATCCAATCTATCTCAAACTTGCTCAGATTGTATATGACTATAAGTGTTCAAATAAGTTTGATTATGGTTGAAATCAGACTAATAGGTTGAGAGTTATCTACCTTTCAATTGCTGAAAATGCCATATTTAAGGGTTTTTACACTCTAGAGGCCACAAATTTTATCCAATCTTTCTCAAACTTACTCAGATTGTATTTTACCATAAGACTTCGGATAAGTTTAGTTATGGTATAAATCGGACCAATAGGTCAAGAGTTATCTACCTTTGAATTGCTGAAAATTACATATTTAACAGTGTTTACGCTCTAGAGGCCACAATATTTATCCAAGCTCTCTCAAACTTGCCCAGATTATTATGACCATAAGAGTTCAAAAAAGGATAATTATAGTTGAAATCACACAAATAGATCAAGAGTTATCTACCTTAGAATTGCTGAAAATGCCATATTTTACAGCATTTACCCTCTTGCAACTACAGTTTTCAATGGATTTTGATTATACTTGTACCCAAAGTATATAGCTATACGTTCTCGAAGGAATGCAATTATTGTTGAAATCTAATCATTGTGGCAATAGTTACCTGCCCTTGATATACTTTGAAATGCTAGAAAAAGGCTTCATTTCAGTATTGTTTAGGCTCTAGTTATTTGCCTTTGATGTACTCTACTAAACTAGAGTAGGTCGACAAACTTGAATGGATTTAGAATAAAAAGGGTGAAATTTAAAGGTAAAGCTATCAGGCTTCATTACAAATGGTGAGCGATATCAGGGCCTTCAGGCCCTCTTGTCTAACATGACCAAATAGACAACTTTTACCTAATGATCTTCTTCTAAGATTGTTCAAATTTTGATCCTGGGGCCAAAAATGGCCCCGCCCTGGGGCTTATCAGTTTTTAGCTCACCTGAGCACAAAGTGCTCAAGGTGAGCTTTTGTGGTCGGTCTTTGTCCGGCGTCCGGCGTCGTGCGTCGTGTGTCAACAATTTCTTCAAACATCTTCTTCTCCAAAACCACTTGCTTGATTGCAACCAAACTTCACAGGAATGTTCCTTGGGTCAAGCTCTTTCAAAGTTGTTCAAAGAATTTGAAACCATGCAGAACTCTGGTTGCTATGGCAACCAAAGTGAAAAAATAAGGAAATCTTAAAAAATCTTCTTGTCACAAACCACAAGAGCCAGAGCTTAGATATTTTGCACATAGCATTACCTATAGGTCCTCTATCAAAGTTGTTCAAATTTTGCCCCTGGGGTCAAAATTGGCCCCACCCCGGGGGTCAACGTTTTACATAGAGTTATATAGTGAAATGTTCAAACATCTTTTTCTCTGAAACCAATATGTCCAGAGCTTTGATATTTAGCATGGTATTACTTCTAGAGGTATTTGACTTATGTTGTTGAATCGGTTCCGGTCCGTTGCATATCTGGGTCACCGAAGCTAAAAATAGATTTTTTTTCCATGAGAACTTAAAAAATCTTCTTGTCTGAAACCATAGTACACTTAGCTTAGATATTTTGCACATAGCATCGTCAACAGATCCTCTATCAAAGTTGTTCAAATTTTGTCCCTGGGGTCAAAATTGGCCCCGCCCCGGGGATCACAGTTTTACATAGAGTTATATAGTGAAATGTTCAAACATCTTTTTCTCTGGAACCAATATGACCAGAGCTTTGATATTTGGCATGATGTAACTTTTGGAGGTCCTTCACATATATGGATGAATTGGTTCTGGTCTGTTGCATATCTGGGTCACCGGAGCTAAAAATAGATTTTTTCAATGAAAACTTCAAAAATCTTCTTGTCTGAAACCATAGTACACTGAGTTAAGATATTTTGCACATATCATCGTTTACAGGTCCTCTATCTTAGTTGTTCAAATTTTGCCCCTGGGGTCAAAATTGGCCCCGCCCTGGGGGTCACCTTTTACAAATCTTCTTTTCTGAAATCACGTGACCCATCCTAGTGTCACCATTGTCAGGTGAGCGATCAAGGGCCATTCTGGCCCTCTTGTTCTTAGGAAAATCTTTAAAAATCTTCTTCTCTGAAACTGTATGGCCTAGATCATTAATATTTGTCATGTAGCTTTTCCTTATGGTCCTCTACCTAGATTGTTCAAATTATGACCCCTGGGTCAAAATTGGCCCCGCCCCAGGGCTTATCAGTTTTACATAGACTTATATAAGAAAACCCCTTTAAAAATCTTCTTCTCTGAAACTGTAGGCCCAGATCATTTATATTTCAAATGTAGCTTTGCCTTATAGTCCTCTACCAAGATTGTTCAAATTATGACCACCGGGTCAAAAATGGCCATGCTCCAGGGCTTATCAGTTTTACATAGACTTGTATAGAAAAAAACCTTTAAAAATCTTCTCTGAAACTGTAAGGCCCAGCTCTTTATATTTCTCACATAGTTTTGCCTTGTGATCTTCTACCAAGATTGTTCAAATTATGACCCCGGGCCAAAAAGGGCCCGCCCTCGGGCTTATTAGTTTTTCATAGGAAAACCTTTAAAAATCTTCTTCTCTGAAACTGTAAGGCTCAGATCATTTATATTTGACATGTAGCTTTGCCTTAGATTGTTCAAATTATAACCCCTTGATCAAATTAGGCCCGCCCCGGGGCTTATCAGTTTTATATAGATTTATATAGGAAATTCTTTAAAAATCTTTTTATAGCTATGTTTATCACAATATGTCTTGCCCAGTCAGCTTAGGTACAATGTTCTCAGGTGAGCGACTTGTGGGCCATGGCCCTCTTGTTTATTAAGGAGATCTAAAGATGGGTGTCAAACAATTTGGATCCAGATTTGTCGTGTTGCTCGCTTTCCTATCTTTACTCAAACTGTTTACCAATGCCAATCAAGTTGTGATAGGCAGACAAAGGGTTAATCGCTTTTACAGTTTGACCTATGTAATACACTCGTAAATGACAACTCGCCATCGTTCTCCATTGTCTACACGTATATACGAGTACAGGTAAATCGAGTGTGAAAAGGTTTGGATACTTGAGAGACATTGATTTACACGGCGGCTCATCTGGATCCAGTGGTGACTTTCTGCCGAATCACTTCATTACTGACGAAGACGGAAGATCATATTGTAAACAAGTGCGCCATATACTTTATAAAGGGAAGATAGATATCCACCGCTGTGAATGTTTAAATAGTTACTTCCCTTAGTTTTGAATGCGCCACTTACGTATGAGGATTTATTGACAAGACAATACCCAAACGGTAAAATGAAATATACTTTAATATCATAACCGTGAAAAATAGATTTTCAATATATGTTTGCGCGAAAAATGAACACGCTAAAAATTTATTTAGGGTAGAATCACTAAATTTGTGTCTCGCGTAAAAAAACACTTATACGGTATGTTTAGTTTGTTTCTGTATTACATAAAATATCCAGTGTTCCAGATAAGGGGAGTATTTCAAAAATTAAAATCTTTATTTTTTGCTTTAAACCCTATGGTGTCACTACTCATTAGAATCGTCTCGAAGAGACGATGCTAATGAGTAGTAACACCATAGGATTTAGTGCTAAAATAAGTAAAAAAAATGCTGGATTTGTTCAGTTTACTCCCTCTTATCTGGAACCCTGAATATCCAATACCTTTTACTTCAGGAAGGCTATTTGGGGGAGAAATTTAGTGAATTGGCTGATGAACTGAGTGATAGATTGACAAGTTTGCCGAATTTCAAAGGGGAGGTAACGATAGATGACAGAATAAGCAAGACCGTGGGGAAAAGAATGACTGGAGCAAAACAACAGGGATACCCTTATGTTGTTGTGATAAATAGAGAGGTATATATAATTTAAGTAACCGTTAACATCTTCAACCTTTTAACCTATAGCATCTTTCTAATTTTGAAGACTGGTGACCATTTAAAGCAAGTTAGAAGTCAAACAGAATGCTCTTTAAGAAGCATTATGCTTTACTTTTGACCAGCTAAAAGATCCCCGACCCACCCTATGATGAGATACATGTTTAATGTGTAATATTGTAGATGTAAAACTTCAAAATGTGTTATTACGTGTTCTTTTGTCATTAATTCATTTTAATAGTATTCACTTTCATGAATAATAACCTGTCAGTTTCATTTAGGCAACATTGTATATGCGTTTTCTCCCAAATGTTTGAGACCTTTAGATCTTATCTGGGTCTATACTGCTTTCCTAGGACAAGCATACTCTTCACAGCTACACAAGTAAACTTGTCACTAGGGTTGAATGTGTTATGCATTCTGCTTTACTTTCAGCCTGCTTAACTCTTTGACCCCTAGTCCCGCATATAGGCGTCCTTTTCAAACAGAGTACATGTGAATAGTACACTTGTCCTGTGCAAACAGTGAAGGCCCAGATCAGAGGGCTCCGAAAGGAGCCCTCTGATCAGGGTCTTCACTGTTTGTCATTATGCAAAACATTGACAAAAACAACCCTTAAAAGTCAGAAATGGACCAGACTAAAATGGAAACTTGAATTGTCCATTTAAAGTTATAGGGAGGAAAGAGTTAAGCCACCATATGTCTTCAGTATTGAAAGCAATCTCTGGTGGAAAGGATAAACACAAGATTAACTATATGGATACTACATGTATACCCATTATCATAGTATTGACTGATTCTTTAAAAATCACACACTTTGAAGACACTTTTCAAATATTTTCCTTTAACCCTTTTCCTTATAAAAGCGACTATTAGCACATTCATTTTATTCATTCACTGAAGAAAATAGTTCGAATATATACCGTAATGAATATGTGTCATATTTAATAATTTCCTTATTCTAGCAGTTAATAGCGTAAAGCAGGCTGAAAGTAAAGCAGAATGCGCCCTAAGGCGCATTCTGCTTTACTTTCAACCTGCTTCAGTAGTCACCTGTCTTAAGTACTAGAAATAGGCTACCAGGTAAAGGGTTAATCTTTGTATTTTATTTCAGACTGTAGAAGGATCTGGAGCATATGAAGTGACAAACACAGTTACAAATACCACAGACATGATGTCACAGGAACAGCTGATTGACAAAGTTTCACACATAGAAACTGTGTGAAGTGATAAATGCATTTTAACATGTTCAACCCCAAGGACTAGTTTAGTCATCATTAACAAACAGTGTACCTGTGATAAGTACACTTGTCCTATGCAAATAGTGTAAACCCTGATCAGAGGGCTCCTGTAGGAGCCCTCTGATCAGGGTCTGCACTGTTTGCCATTTTGCAAAATATTGTGAAAATCAACCATAAAAAGTCTAAAAAATGGAGTAGAATTAATTTGAAATTGTTATTGATGATGATGAGTTGGGTTTTACGGAACTGCGACACAAAATAGGTCATATAGCCCCGATGAATAATGAGGAATGATGAGATGAAATGATGATGATTTCAAAAAGATGATTTAGGCTTATCCCATTTGTTGCTGAGCAGCGCATGGGATCAAAATCACCAACCTGCCTTCCTTTTAGTTCTTGGCAGAGGGGATGATCTCGGTCTTATAAACAGAAAACATTCCCTATGGCAATTAAGCCCCAGAACTATGGCAAAGTAGGAAGGTCTCTGGAATTGTTATTGTCAATTAAAAAGTTAAGGGGTGCATGAATTGAAGAAAACTGTGCTACTATGCTAGTTATCCCATTACCCCATAAGTATGCCTTTTTAGCTCACCTGAGCCAAAGGCTCAAGGTGAGCTATTGGGATGGCCCTGTGTCCGTCGTCCGTCGTGCGTTGTCGTTAATAATTGCTTTAAATGACATCTTCTCCTATACCGCTTGACAGAATTCAACCAAACTTTACAGAAATGTTCCTTGGGTCAAGCTCTTTCAAATTTGTTCAAAGAATTAAAAACAATGCAGAACTCTGGTTGCCATGGCAACCAAAGTGAAAAAATAAGGAAATCTTAAAAAATCTTCTTGTCAAAAACTGCAATGGTCAGAGCTTAGATATTGGGCACATAGCATCATCTACAGGTCCTCTATCAAGTTTGTTCAAATTATGCCCCTGGGGTCAAAATTGGCCCTGCCCCGGGGGTCACAGTTTTACATAGAGTTATATAGTGAAATTTTCAAACGTCTTCTTCTCTGAAAGTAATATGGCCAGAGCTTTGATATTTGGCATGGTTGCACTTCTAGATGACCTATACCAAAATTGTTCAAATGGTTCTGGTCGGTTGCATAACTAGGTCACATGAGCTAAAAATAGATTTTTTCAATGAAAACTTAAAAAATCTTCTTCTCTGAAACTACAAAGGCCAGAGCTTAGATATTTGGCACATAGCATCACCTACAGGTCCTCTATCAAGTTTGTTCAAATTATGCCCCTGGGGTAAAAATTGGCCCCGCCCCGGGGGTCACAGTTTTACATAGAGTTCTATAGTGAAATTTTCAAACGTCTTCTTCTCTGAAAGTAATATGGTCAGAGCTTTGATATTTGGCATGGTGACATTTCTAGATGTCCTATACCAAAATTGTTCAAATGGTTCTGGTAGGTTGCATAATTATGTAGGTCACTGGAGCTAAAAATAGATTTTTTCAATGAAAACTTTAAAAATCTTCTTCTCTGCAACTACAAGGGCCATTATAAATGTTTGATATTTGACACATAGCATCGCCTACAGGTCCTCTATCAAGTTACTTCAAATTATGCCACTGGGGTCAAAATAGGCCCGCCCCGGGGGTCACAGTTTTACATAGAGTTATATAGTGAAATTTTCAAACGTCTTCTTCTCTGCAACTAATATGGCCAGAGCTTTGATATTCAGCATGGTGACACTTCTGGATATCCTTTACCTATTTTGTTCAACTGGTTTCAGTATGTTGCATATGTAGGTCACAGGAGCTAAAAATAGATTTTTTTTCCAATGGAAACTTACAAAATCTTCTTGTCTAAAACCCTACTACCCTGATCTTAGATATTTGGCACATAGAATCATCTACAGGTTCTCTTACAAGATTGTTCAAATTATGCCTCTCGGGTAAAAAATGACCCCTTCCTGGACATAAATATTTATCTCCATTTTGTCAGTTATTCTCAGGTGAGCGATAATTCCCCATGGGGCTCTTGTTATACCTTTCACTTAATCCTCTACTTAAGAAAATACTATGACTTGATACAGTAATGAATTTGAACCAGAAGAAATATTTTATATATCCTAGCAAATGGTAGCTTAAAGCAGGATGAAAGTGAAGCAGAATGAGCCTTAACCCATTACCCCATAGCCTATTTCTAGTATTGAAGATAGGTGACCCCTTAAAGCAGGTTAAAAGTAAAGCAGAATGTGCCTTAAGGCACATTCTGCTTTACTTTCAACCTGCTTTAAGCTACCATCTTCTAGAAAATAGAAATTATTTCTTATGATATATATTCATAACTGTATAAATTAGAACTATTTTCTTCAGTGGAGAAATAAATTAAAGCCGTTAAAAGGCGTAATTATGGGGTAATGGGTTAAGGTGCATGCTGTAATTCTTTCAACCTGCTTTAAATGGTCACCTACCATATCTTTAATACTAGAAGAAAGGCTATGGGATAATAGCTTAACTCTTTAAACCCTAGTCACACTTAAATGCTTCATTTGCAAAAAGTCTACCTGTGAGGAGTACACTTGTCCTATGCAACTAGTGTGGACCCTGATCAAAGGGCTCCTTAAGGAACCCTCTGATCAGGGTCTACACTATTTGTCATTTTGACATATATTGTAAAAATCAACCCTAAAAAGTCAAAAATGGACTAGACTAAATTGAAAACTAGAATTGTTCATTTGAGGTTCAGGGAGGAAAGGGTTACAAGAAACTGTAGGAGTATTACAGACATTGGCCTATGCCATGTTGATATATGCAGCTATGAGAACAGTTATTACATTCAACCCTTAGAGCAACTAGTATACGTGTCATTAACAAACTGTGTATCTGTGAAGAGTACAGTTGTCCTATGAAAACAGTGTAGATTCTGATAAGAAGGTTCCTGCAGGAGCCCTCTTACAGGGCTGCCATTTCTCCGGATTTTTCCTAAATCTCCGGATTTTTTTTCTAGTACATGGTAGCTTAAAGTAGGCTAAAAGTAAAGCAGAATGCGCCTTAAGGCGCATTCTGCTTTACTTTCAGCCTGCTTTAAGCAGCCACGTGTCAATAAAACTAGACACATGCGATTGGGTTAAGGTAAGAGTCGTAAAATCGCACTTGAAAAATGCAAATTTGGAAATCTTAGGATTTTTTATGTCAACTTATGGCAGCCCTGCTCTTATCAGGATCTGCACTGTTTGTTATTTTGCAATGTATCATTAAATTTTGTGTTGATTAGTCAAAAGTGTACTAGATTGAGTTGGAAATTGGAATTGTCCACTTAACCCTTTCCCTTATAGAAGCGTCTTTTAGCGCATTCATTTTATTCATCCGCCAAAGAAAAGAGTTCCATTTTATACTGTCATGAATATGTACTATAAGAAATATTTTCTATATACTAACAGATAGTAACTTAAAGTAGGCTGAAAGTAAAGCAGAATGTGCCCTAGGGCACATTCAGCTTTATTTTCAGCCTGCTTTAATGGGTCACATATCTTAACTACTAGAAACAGGCTATGGGTTAAAGGGTTAAAGTTTCAGTGATATTATAGCCAGGATGTCACTGGAACGTACCATGAAAACTGGATTTAACCCTCCCTCTATAGCATGTTTTTATCATTGATGGTATAAAGCAGGCTGATAGTCAAGCAGAATGCTCCCCAAGAGCATTCTGCTTTACTTTAAGATTGCTCTAAGCTACCATCTGCTGGGATACAGAAAATATTTGTTGTGATGCCTATTTTATACAGTATAAAGTGAAACTATTTTCTGTATTCAAGGAATAAATTAAATGCGTAAAAAGGCTTATTTATGGACAGTTGGGCGACCATTCGAATAAAGACGCTTTTTACCAGTTTGCAAACAGGATAGACCCCTATCAGACTCCTATAGGAACCCTCTGATCAGCGTCTACCCTGTTTGTCATTTTGAAAAATAACTATTTAACCCATTGCCCATTAGAAGCACCTTTCAGCGCATTTAATTTATTCCTCCACTGAAGAAAATAGTTCCAATTTATGCAGTCATAATCATGTACTATACGAAACAGTTTATATATTTTAGCGGACTGTAGCTTAAAGCAGGGGCAGATTTTCCTTATATGGCTATATAGTGAAAACTTTAAAAATCTTCTTGTCTGAAACCGCTGGTCCGATTTCAAAGTAACTTCACACAAATGATCCATGGGTGACCCTCTACCAGATTTCTTAAAATAATTTTGATATCCGCCAGTGGGTGTTGCACGTTTTCCTTATGACACTGTATATTAAAAACTAAAAATCTTCTTCTTTGAAACTACTGGTCCAAATTGAAATTAACTTTTCACAAATGATCCATTGGTGACCCTCTACTAGATTTCTTAAAATGATTTTGATATCTTAAAATACATGGCCGCCAGTGGGTGGAGCACATTTTTCTTATGATACTGTATAGTAAAAACTTCAAAAATCTTCTTCTGTGAAACTAAGTACTGGTCCAAATTGAAAATAATTTTACACAAATGATCCATTGATGACTCTCTACCAGATTTCTTAAAATAATTTTGTCATCTTTAAAAACATGGCCCCCAGTGGATGGGGCAAGTTTTCCTTATATTTCTGTGGGGTTAATTTACCGGTGATGGCTACTAGAGGAAATTTAATCATTACTGGTCCATTACTATGACCGTAAACATGGGTACCAGGTGAGCAATTTAGGGCCGCATGCGGCTCTTGTTAAATTTTGCAAATAGTTTTGTGTTTAAAGAATAAAACAAAGAATGTAATAATGCTTCATATTTATTTCATAACTTGAATAGAAATTCCTAAACCATTAACAGAAAGAATATAATAAAGTTATATAAATAATATATCAGTAACAAACACTATCAGCACTTAACACAATTCTTGTAAAACAGATAACATGTACCGTAATGACCCTAAAAATTCGGACAGTCAGGCAGGGCTGCCATTTTTCTGGATATTTCCGAAATCTTAGGATTTTTAGCTCACCTGAGCTAGCTCAGGGTGAGCTTTTGCAATTCTTGAATGTCCGGCGTGCGTCGTCCGTCGTGCGTCGTCCGTCGTCAACAATTTTAGTGTTTACACTCTAAAGGTCACAATATTTATCCAATCTTTCTTAAACTTGCTCAGATTGTATATTACCATAAGAGTTCAGATGAGTTTGATTATGGTTGAAATCGGACCAATAGGTTTAGAGTTATCTACCTTTGAATTGCTGAAAATGCCATATTTAACAGTGTTTACACTCTACAGGCCACAATTTCAATCCAATCTATCTCAAACATGCTCAGATTGTATATAACCATAAGAGTTCAGATGAGTTCGATTTTGGTTGAAATCAGACTAATAGGTTGAGAGTTATCTACCTTTGAAATGCTGAAATTGTCATATTTAAGGGTGTTTACTCTCCAGGGGTCACAATTTTTATCCAATCTATCTCAAACTTGCTCAGATTGTATATGACCATAAGAGTTTGATTGAGTTCGATTATGATTGAAATCGGACCAATAGGTTGAGAGTTATCTACCTTTGAATTGCTGAAAATGTCATATTTAAGGCTGTTTACACTCTAGAGGCCACAATTTTTATCCTTTTTTTTCCAAACATGCTCAGATTGTATATAACCATTAGAGTTCAAATAAGTGTGATTATGGTTGAAATCGGACCTATAGGTCAAGAGTTGTCTGCCGTTGAATTGCTGAAAATGCCATATCGAACAGCGTTTTGCAACTACAGTTTTGGATGGATTTTGATTTTAATTGCACACAAAGTATATACCTATAAGTTCTCAAAGGAGTGTAATTATTGTTGAAATCTAATCATTGTAGCAATAGTTATCTGCCCTTGATATACTTTGAAATGCTAGAATTTTAAGGCTTCATTTCAGTATTGTTTAGACTCTAGTTATCTGCCCTTGATGTACTCTACCATACTAGAATTATGAGGTTGTATTCCAAAATTGTTTACATGCTATACTACAAATTTGAATGGATTTAAATTAAAACTGATGAAACAGTAAGATAAAGCTATCAAGCTTCAGTACAACAGGTGAGCGATATCAGGGCCTTCAGGCCCTCTTGTTATTCTAACAGATGGTAGCTTAAAGCAGGCTGACAGTAAAGCAGAATGCGCCTTAAGGTGCATTCTGCTTTACTTTCAACCTACTTTAATTATTTGATCTTAAAAAATAGATAGTTTGGAAATCTTAGAATTTTTCAAGATCAACGTATGGCAGCCCTGAGCAAACAGTGTGGAGCAGTCTGATCAGGGTCTTAAATGTTTGCCATTCAGTTTGCACATTTTGGACAAATTTCTGTGTGATAAAAAGAATAAGTTCAATTTTTAGGATAACTACAGCAGTTTTACTGCTATTTGACAATTCTACCCTGTGGTGATAAATAATCTGCTTTCCACATTATTTTTGTCCAGTAGCATGTTCAATTACCACTGTTTGCTGTTTAGGTTAGCAGTTTGTGCTCCATGTGCAGAGTACAGTAGAGAAAACAATTTCTATCCAAATAACCCCGGTTACGATTAAACTACTATTTTCATTGCAAACAGTTTGGAGCCAGATCAGACGCCGGGTAACCCGGCATCTGATCAGGCTCCAAACTGTTTGCCACACAAATTAAAACAGGAAGTCGGAATTGTCAAAAGGTTGTCATTTTCTATATTTCATAGCAATGCGTTTGCGTTCGAACGAAAGAAGTATGTTTTCTCCACTGTATTTCAGACCGGTAGCCAACTCGCAATCGATGGCCATCGACGTCCATCGATTTCTTTAGTGAACTAATCACAGGTGTAAGCAATCACCTGTCCTTCCCTATCGCATGGCCACTTCAATGACTTGTCCCTTAACATATTTTATTTTTTATACAATGAAGAATATGGATCCATATAATGAGAAAAGGTTACGGGTATTCTTTCCCAATAAACTCGTTTACGCTAAAACTACTATTTGCAGTGCAAACAGTTTGGAGCCAGATCAGATGCTGGGTAATCTGGTGTCTGATCAGGCTCCAAACTGTTTGCCACTCGGATTAAAATAAATATTCAGAATTGTCAACAAGTTTTAATTTTCTACATTTTAGTGCAATGCTTTTGCATTTCATTTACGTTTAAACGGGAAAGAATAACCTTTTCTCCATTGTAAAAGGACAGAAACACCTCTCTGTTATGGCCACTAGATTGAAGGCTAATTGATTGTATAAAAGGTGTCAACTTAAAGCAAGCTGACAGTAAAACAGAAAGGCCCTAAAGGAGCTTTCTGTTTTAACTGGTACCTTGCTTTAAGCAGTTACCTGTTCGAAACACCTAATAATTAAAACAATTTAGTGGCTGTAATAGAGAGGTTTAACTGTAAATATAAATGTAATCAATCTTTAACCTTTTCGTTATAAAAGTTGGTTACAACATTGATGTGCAAAATGTCTTTGCCTTGTTCTGCAACTACATTGTAGCTATTTCCAAATCTATAAGCACTATCATGATATTCAAAAGTCTGCTGAATTTAGAGACAGGAATAGTTTGTGGCAATTTGACTCTCTCATTTCATGTGTTGGTAATGTTGTAACTAGTGTAGAAACAGGAGAAGTTTGTAACTTTTTATTTGTTCATATTAACCGTGATTAAACATTAAACAGAACCATTACACATAGCCGTACGCCAGGCCCTAGCAAGCTTATAAAGCGTTTTAGTTGAGTCTGAGATCATTCTCAAGCATTTGATTGGTCAGATTTGAGCGTTTGCTAGCAAAAGCTCAAATCTGATCAATCTAATGCTTGAGAACGATCTCAGCTCAACTCAACATAACCTAAGACCCTTAATTCCTGTCTTTTGATAATGCATACGTTTGAATCTACGAACATAGCTTTTGCATTTACAGAACATAATGTTATTTTCTTTGTCAATTCAATCCATGTCCACATGATATATACCAGTTTGTCAGATAAAGCAACATGTGTTCCATTGATCAGCCCTAAGGTTATAAAGTGTTTGTGTTGAGACTGAGATCGTTCTCAAGCATTTGATCAGTCAATCAAATCTGACCAATCCAATGCTTGAAGACGATCTCAAATCCTTTATTACCTTAGACCCTGAGTTAAAATTAAGTCTACTTCTTGCCTTTGTAGTCACATAAATGGGCACTGGTTTAGGATTTGTTACTCCATCGGGTTACAAATGTCAGCTCTATTGATCACAGATCAGTCAGATTAAATGGCAAGTGTTTTTATACAGTGGAGAATCTGTTATTCTTTCCCAATAAACGCGTTTACGCTAAAACTATTATTTGCAGTGCAAACAGTTTGGAGCCAGATCAGACGCCGGGTAACCCGGCGTCTGATCAGGCTCCAAACTGTTTGCCACCAAGATAAACAAGAATTATCAGAATTGTCCAAAAGTTGTTCTTCTCTACATTTTAGTGCTTTACGTTTGCGTACGTTTGCGTTTAAACGGGAAAGAATAACAGATTCTCCACTGTAACCAGTTGATTTGCAGTCTCTAATTGTTACAGATTAACAGGGTAATTGTTGTAACTCAAAAGTGCCACAATACAGTATAATGACAGACAGTGGATATCCTGAAAATCAGCCGTGGATATTATCAGGGTCTACATTGTTTGCTTAAAAAATAATTTAAGCTGTATGGAAAAATAAGTTCAATACAAAACACCTTTATTTGATAATGGACAGATCCATCAAGCACAGCGTAAGGATCCATTGAAAATTTAAAAGTATGACATGGATATAAAATCACAGATTTCTAGTGCACCATCATAGCTGTTTAGAGTCCAACAATCCTCAGCCATTCCACATGGTTTGCATTCTCCTAAACTCTTTGCCAATCTCCTTGGGCCTGTTCTGATAAAACTTGCTGAAAGCTTCCTTCAGCTTTCGTTGTGTCTCCTTCTCAGGGCTCTGCATCATTGGCCGTGGACTGAAATAGCAAGTTGTATATATTTACAACACCTCAGAGGAATGTGTTTTTCTCTAACTTCCTACAACGGCCATCCCAACAATGACTCCCTACTTACAACGACCCTTGTCACAGTTCCCTTAAAAGGACAATTATGTCTAACGTTTTTACTGCTGCAAGTTGTCATCTGCTGTGTTTTTCTCAAAGTTACATATAAGTGGACATTTTGATAGAATTAATATAATGACATGTGACAAACAGCTTGAATTCAGATCAGACAGTGTTACGATCTGGATTCAAGCTGTTTGCAAATGTAAGCCAAGTCTTAATTTCCCCTCCATAAGGCCTATAACGACCCCCTCCGAACAACACACACAACATGTGCCCCCCCCCAATGGGTGCCATAGTAGAGAGGGAGCACTGTTACGTTATTAAGGTTGCGGACCCTAAATGAGATTGGGTCAAAGTTGGCCAATATCTGTGTGTTACGGAGAATGATCGACAATTCTCGTCAACTGTCGGTCCATTCCGAACTGTGCTAAAGCATTGGTTGGAATCAACCGGTAGTTTACATAAAATGATTGATCGCTATACACAGAATACTGATTTAGGTCCGATCCCATTATGGATCCTCAACCTTAAATCCATTGGAATTGGGCTTGTTTAGCGAACAGATAGTTTCGTTTACAACAAAACACAATACGGGGCTGCCATTTCTCCGGATTTTTCCGAAATCTTCGAATTTTTTTCCTAGCAGATGGTAGCTTAAAGCAGGTTGAAAGGGCGCATTCAGCTTTACTTTCAACCTGCTTTAAGCTACCATCTGTTAGAATAAAAATCCGAGGATTTCGGAAATATCCAGAAAAATGGCAGCCCTGCCTGACTGTCCGAATACTTAGGGTCAATACGGTACATGTTATCTGTTTTACAAGAATCGTGTTAAGTGCTGATAGTGTTTGTTACTGATATATTATTTATATAACTTTATTATATTCTTTCTGTTAATGGTTTAGGAATTTCTATTCAAGTTATGAAATAAATATGAAGCATTATTACATTCATGATTCTTTGTTCTTTAGAAAGCAATGACATGCATCTATGCTCCAGCCTGACATAGTCATTATTTCCAATGAAAGAAAACTAAATACAAGTTTCATTTAGTTTTGACCCAGATCAGGGGCTACATTTTATCTTGACCAAAATGTTTGCTAATAATATTCAAGTCACATTCAGCAGGCAAAGAGTTTGCGCCTTCAGTTGCTGAATATCTAAACAGCATCTACCGAAATTGAAGTCTGCTTATAATTAATTTTGAAATTGGCTGTTCTCTTTTTAAATTGTGCAGGTATACAAAACTAAATGATAAACAGTTTTGATCCTGATGGGACAGCAAGTAGCGTAGCATCTGATCAGGATATAAATGATTGCCGAGATCTCAACAAAGTTCCCACACTAAACCCATTATTCCATATAGGACTGTTCCTAGTTTTTAAGATAGATGACCATTAAAGCAGGTTGAACATAAAGTAGAATGCGCCTTAACTCCTTGAACCCTAGTCCTGCTTATAGGCGTCCTTTTCAAACAGTGTACATGTGAATAGTACACTTGTCCGGTGCAAACAGTGAAGACCCAGATCAGAGGGCTCCGAAAGGAGCCCTCTGATCAGGGTCTTCACTGTTTTGTCATAATGCTAAACATTGACAAAAACAACCCTTAAAAGTCAGAAATGGACTAGACTAAAATGGAAACTGGAATTTTCCATTTAAAGTTTCAGGGAGGAAAGAGTTAAGGCACATACTGCTTTACATTCAGCATGTTTAAGCTATTGTACAAGAAGTTCGTGTATTTCTTATGGTACCCATTCGTGACTGTTTAAAGTGGAACTGTTTTCTTCAGTGGAAGAATAAAAATAAAGGCGTATTTATGGAGTAATGGGTTAAATGATTGGAAATGAAATTTTCTACGTTTGAACGTATGTGAATTAGTAGAAAATTACTTTCCTTGGTGTCAAGCAAGTACTCCGATAGGGAGTGTAGTGGTGCACGAAGCTTTCGTGCAACAGTAAGGTGTATGTCTAGTCATTCAGCTTTTTCATAGGACAGTTACATATCTCTGTCGAATGATAGTTTAGATCAGATCAGCTTTTGGGAGTCCAATATTGATTTTTTTAATTCAAAGAGTATTCATCAGTCTTTTCAATGTTCAAAAGTGGTATATTCCGATGCAAGTTCTACGGGTTACGAAGTAAGCTCTGTTAACGGGGTTGCCCACGGTATTTGGTCAAACGAGGAGAGTGTTAAGTCGTCAACTTGGCGAGAGTTAACAGCAGTATTCAGAGTCATTTGCGCAATATGTCACCTTTTGAAAAACCAAAGAGTAAAGTGGTTTCTGACAATCAAGGTGTCACGTCTATTATCAAAAAGGGATCTATGAAAAAAGATTTACAAGACATTGCAATGAAGATTTTTAGAATTTGTTTTCTATATTCTATTGAGCTCGAAATAGAGTGGATCCCTCGTAGCTGACTACTTGTCTAAAATCATAGATTGTGATGATTGGGGCATTTCTTATGAGCTTCTAGAGCTAATACAGGTTAGATATGGCGTGCAGACTATTGACTGGTTTGCTTCTGATTATAATGCCAAATTGCCGAGAGTTTTCTCACGATTTTGGAAGGTGTAGATGCTTTCACGCAAAGCTGGTGTCATTAAATTGGCCTGTTTGTTCCGCAAATATCAATATTATCTAGAGTTATTCGCAAGATTCGTGACGATAAAGCTCAGGGATTGTTAATCATCCCGCGTTGGAAATCATCTGCCGTTTGGCCTTTGATTTGTCCGGATGGACTGTTTGTATCGGCAGTTAGAGGTTTCACTGTCCTGCCTAGGGAGTCAAAATTCTATGTTAAATGTAGAAATGGTAAAGGTCTTTTCGGAAATTCCGATCTCAAATTTGATATGCTAGCTCTTAAAATCTCGTTCGACTGAGAATGCGAATTCGATTGTATAGTTTATACAGTGGAGAATCTGTTATTCTTTCCCAATAAACGCGTTTACGCTAAAACTATTATTTGCATTGCAAACAGTTTGGAGCCAGATCAGACGCCGGGTAACCCGGCGTCTGATCAGACTCCAAACTGTTTGCCACCAAGATAAACAAGAATTATCAGAATTGTCCAAAAGTTGTTCTTTTCTACGTTTTAGTGCTATTCGTTTGCGTACGTTTGCGTTTAAACGGGAAAGAATAACAGATTCTCCACTGTATACAGTTATAAGGTTTCAATCGTTGTTATTTGCTTACAGATTAGTTTATTGTAGAATCAAAAGATTAAAACACGGTAGAAACCCTTTATGTGTGTCTGGCATATTTATCGAGTTTTTCAACTGTAGGTAGTAAAACATAAAGCGTATGGTTGAAGGGAGGCAACTCAAAGTGGAATCGTTGACTTAGTGTTATCTGCCTATATAATGGCACATGCAAAGGGAGCTAACCTGGTTTACGGGTATAATAGCGTATGCTGTCTTAGGAGGTATCTCCGAAATGGTTTTTTTCCCCGAGTTATTTCATAGCGGATGCTGACAAAGAAGGTATCTTTGTTGATGGGATTTCCCCAAAAATGTTTACACTATTACATGTATATGTTTGGCGATGTTTATGATGCACTATAGTTATGTTACTAATGTAGAGTTTTTGTTTACAAATCTATTTATGCAGTTACACAAAGATGAGATTGACGGCCTCCGACGGTGTTGGCGGGCAGAGTGGACCACCTCCCGGAACTATTGCACAGATCCAGAGCAGAAAATATGAGCAAAAAGTACGAGTTGGCTTTCATTCGATGGACAAAGTGGGGTATGTGTAATGGTTTGGGGTCGGGGACATTTTGCCTGCTAAACCCATTGTGGTGGCACTGTATTTATCGTCATTATTTCAAACTGCAAATACGCCAAGTCCAGTTATTACTGCTTTTTATGCCATTAAATGGTTTCACGAAATTTATGGATTTCCTTCTCCAACTGATTCGACAATGGTAGTCAATACACTCGAATCTGCTAAAAGAATTTTAAGTAAACCAAAATGTAAAAAAGAACCTATGAGTATAGAATTATTGTCTGAGATTTATAGCAAGTTATATGAAAGTAACAACCTTAAATCTCAGAGAATCATTTGTGCTTGTTTGTTGGCTTACGCAGGTTTTCTTAGAAGTTCAGAATTATTAAATATTCAAATTTCGGACATGATTTTTGAATCTGATCATATGTGTCTGTTTATATTATAGAAGGCAGTAAAACTGATACATGTAAATACAGAGACGGTGCGTGGATAGTGATTGCAAAAACTGGCACACAGCCCTGTCCTGTAGTGAATATTCATAAGTATATATCTTGGGCATCTTTATCCGGCAGTGATTTTTTGTTTTGTAATTTGAGCAAAACAAAATCGGGTTATAAAGTAAGAAAATCTTGTGTTAATATGTCCTACACAAATCTCAGAGAGCAATTTATTGAGACGATACGTCCTCATGTGAAAGATGCTTTTAAATACTGTTTACATTCTTTGAGATCAGGAGGTGCTACGGCAGCTGCAAATAGCGGCGTCAAGGACAGAATGTTTAAGCGCCATGGACGGTGGTTAAGTGACAGTGCTAAGGACGGTTATGTGAAGGATGCTTTAAGACAGCGATTGCAAGTGTCTTTATCTCTTGGACTTTAATTATGTCTGACGCAATAGTTGTTCTGTAACGAAAAAGGTGTTTTTTAGAATTATATTACATGTATTAGCTTAAGAAAATATTAATCTACCATTTCCCGTTCTTTTTAGTTCACTGATCTTCCAAGTGCTTATACATTCAATTTAACCATTAAATTGTTGTCAAGTATGTAGTATTGTTTTCGTTCTCCGAGAGGAGTCTGTGAGTCCCAAGGAAATGAAACTTTCTACGTTTGAACGTATGTGAATTGGTAGAAAATTACTTTCCTTGGTGTCAAGCAAGAACTCCGATAGGGGGTGTAGTGGTGCACGAAGCTTTCGTGCAACAGTAAGGTGCATGTCTAGTCATTCAGCTTTGGAAGGTCGACGTGTACAGACGGCTTAAACTTTTAAATATTTTGAAGAAATGGTAGATTTGTTTTTCTTAGCAGCCATGTGTTGATTTATTTACACAATATAATTGCAGTTGTGCAGTTTTAATGTTGACAGTACATAATGTTTAAGAATGATTATGGAATCACGTTACACACTGATCTTCCAAGTGCTTATACATTCAATTTAACCATTAAATTGTTGTCAAGTATGTAGTATTGTTTTCGTTCTCCGAGAGGAGTCTGTGAGTCCCAAGGAATAACACTTACCCTCTTTCGGAATGGAATCGTAATGGAGAGTAATGCCCCTTGCCATGAACTGGGCTCTGAAAAAATATCATTGAAATTTAAGGATGTATCTTTGAAATCTGAAGGGGTACATACTCTATATATGTATAAAATCTTCCCACTATGAACATAATATCATCTAAACAGTTACATTTGCTAATAAAATAAGGAAAATGTTCACCAGTAAAGAGTACAGACCCGTGTCAGACATCTTATAAGGAAACGGTGCAGACCCTGATCAGACTCCTTTTGTGATCTGGGTCTACACTGTTTTCAAAAAGTATGAATTACAAAAAATTAAATAGCCAGAAAATGATTAAATTGGAAACTTTCAATTAGGCTTCCTTTGTGTTGTCATAATAGCACAGTTTTTATCGTAAGCTTGATAAGCTTGTATTGCACTGTATGAAGGTGTTTGGTAGCTCGACAACTCGATGGCATCTCAATGCATGCATTAAGTTGTCAGATTTGGCTGGTCGTCAGTGCTTATTGCTTAAATCGTCATGCTTAAACTGTCCTAACATGTGCCAAATATACCTGTGCATTTCAATTTGACATGCAAGGGGGATTTCCATATCCTTTACCCCGCGTTCAATACGGAAAACTTGTATTGAGATTTGCAAACAGTTTGGATCCAGATCAGGCCCCACTAAACGTTTGGCCTGATCTGGATCTAAAATGTTTGTTACTGAGAGCCTGTTTCCAAATTTTCAGATTTGATTATATAATTTTAGCAGACTACAGTTGCTTGGTGTTCTGAAAATTAAGCAGCTTTCAAATGACCTTAAGTGGTTTAATCTTAAATTATGTTATTGGCATTTTTTTTATAATAACTGTTTGCAGGATAAGGGTTTGGAAGTAACTCGGTAGCACTTACATTTTATTCAACCTTAATCCTTAACGTTAGGGCACTGAGAGCAAATATCTTGGCAAACAGTGTAGACCAAGATCTTAAGAAACTCCCTGATCTGGGTCTACACTGATTGCCATGCTTACTTTTTTGGCGTAGGAGGGTGTTCAGGCAACGCTGTCACCCTTTAGCTGCAATAATAATATTCATGAACACTTAAATAAAATATTTGTGAAACGAATATTGCTATTTTATCAGACAATGCAGTATGGTTTATTGGACTTTATTGTGCTGAAAAAGGATTCAATTTAGCACATATTCAAAAAATATTAAGCCAAATACAGTAAATATAACAATTCTAGATAGTTTATGTATATAATTGAGAAACTGTACTTCTCTTGAAAAGAGAGCTACACATATATAACAATGAAATAAGAATTTTGAAAAGTAGATCTACTTGAATAGAGAAGAAAAGATGTTGAATATTATATCTAAAAAGGAAAAATGGTCTAAAATAATAGACGAAAGTGAAGGCAACCCATAACCTATAGAGTATAGAATATTTCATTCAATATCGGGCTATGTAAATTGTAACAAACTATAAAAATAAGTTGTTTGAATCCAGATCAAAGTGTACAGCATGCTGTATTAACTCTATGCATGCTATAGTGGTAGAATCGTTATTATCTGAGCAAACAGTTTGGATCTTGATGAGACGCCGCGTAACGCGGCGTCTCACCAGGGTCCAATCTGTTTGACACTTTGATCCTGTTTTAAAAAAGAAATTTGGAAAGCTCTATTTTAGAACAGTGGCCGCGAGACGACAATTGTTGCAGACGAAAAAGTACCCAGCGTGCAAAGAGTAACACATTTGTGCAAAACTTGTGAATTTCAAGAACAAGAGGAAAAAGAGAGGTACCGTCTAACTACTTTTCTATCATGGCATGTTTCAGTGTTTAACTCATTCACCCCTGAAACTTCAAATGCAAAATCCCAGTTTCAAATTTAGTCTAGTCCATTTTGACTATTTATGATTGCTTTTTAGTCTAACAGTAGATCTCTCCCGAAACGAGAGGGTCATGATAACACTAAATTGCTCACACGGTAGCCCATGGTTACGGTCATTGTGACATTAAAATTGGGCAAGTGGTTTCGAAAAAAGAAGATTTGTAATTAGCTTATCAATCTACTGACAGGTAGATCTCTGTTAGGAAAGTTATTTTTCTTACAAATCCCGTAGAGTTAATTTTCAAATCGGGCATAGGGGGCCTCCGTGGCCTAGATCTAGTGGTATAGTCACTGTGACTAGCTTCACTAAGCTCCTCACCGCTGTGAGTTCGAATCCCAGTAGGGTCGTTCGGATTTTTCATGTGGGGAAGCCTTCCAGCTGGCTTGCGGAAGGTCGGTGGTTCTACCCAGTTGCCGGTTTGTGCCTGAAACAGTGCATAAATGACTTCTGGGGTCTTCCTCCACTTATAATTAGCTGGACGTCATGATATGACTGAAATACTGTTGAAAGCGATGTAAAATCAAAACAAATCAAATAAATCAAATCGGGCCTATGGTTTCCAAACAAGTTTCCACGGTATAGCTGTCTTAGGTAAACTTGCTCCACTCACCGACGGTCATTTTAACGCTAGGAAAATTATTTCTTTTTCAAACGTATTTTGGCGTTGTTTGACGTTAATTTATCAAATAAAAAGTAAATATTGATAAATAAATCATTTCCGGGGGCATCACAAGAGAATATCGATGATCTGGTCGATTTTAGCAGCAGTTTGGTTGACAGTTTAGACTACCTGTTCGAGTCCAATTGTATACCTTTTCTCTATATCTTCGGTAGAGTAAAAACAAATTTGTGTTTTTTGTTGTTGTTTCTTTAAGGTGTCAAGTACCTGTGAAAATGAGAGCTACCAAGTGCTGTGTTTGCCAGATCGCTTGAGTAGCCACAGAGACGTAATAACCATGTACTTGCCAATGACTTCTTCGGGTACTAATAATATATATAATCTGGATCAAACTGTGTGCATATTTCAGATATCCACCACGGTTACAAAGAGTTTGAGTTGAGTATGAGATCGTTCTCAACTATTTGATTGGTCAGATTTGAGCAAAAGCTCAAAGCTGACCAATAAAATGCTTGAGAACGACCTAACTCAAGTCAAACTCTTATGATAACATTGGGCCCTAAGCCTTTCTCAGGTTATGGGTCACCTTACATAGCTACAGTAAATCTATACATACTGATCTAGGAATATCTGGATGCCGAACCACTACTTTGACATTACGAACAGTAGGCTGGCGAGCGGGGGTGGGTCGGAAAGGCGGAGGTCCTATTGGAGGCTGGAGAATATATATGTTGGTATTACAAGACTAACCCTTTAATACCTGGGGTTCCCTATGATATAATATTTGCAAACAGTGTAGACCCAAATGAGATGCAACACAATGTGATGTATAATCTTGGTCCACACTGTTTGCTACATGTTACTATATGTTATATTATATATGTTTGTAATTTGTTAATAATGTATTGTCGATTAATACATGTAGTTCAACCTCTTTTAAGTTAGCAACCCAAACAGAAGACTGGGGATCCTAGAAGGCAGATGACTGCTTAAGGAGATTGAAAACCAGATTTCGCCTCAAACATTGCGTAAATGGCTGCAAGGCGCCTATATACACACACACACACACATAAGCTACTAGGTAAAGGAGGTATGTTAAAACAAAATATTAACTATATAAACTGCTCTTTTCTAATACTAGAAAATAGCAGTTTATATATTAATACCATTTTCATTCCCTATCTGGAATATTGTTATAATTATTGCAAAATGTTAACGTTCGACGTTCAAACACGTAAGGTTAAGGTAAACTTGATGCTCTATTTATTGAGTTAGCCGGGCAAACAATAAATTGTGTTGTATGTGTTGTTCATGACTAGGATTTGTGTCCCACCAAGCGTTTTCAAATGCGTCATCTCACCGTCATCCGAAGTTGACAGTGGTCAGCATCAATACAGTGGATAATCTGTTATTCTTTCCCGTTTAAACGCAAACGCATTTAGCACTAAAACGTAGAAAAGAACAAATTTTGGACAATTCTGATAATTCTTGTTTATCTTGGTGACAAAACAGTTTGGAGCCTGATCAGACGCCGGGTTACCCGGCGTCTGATCTGGCTCCAAACTGTTTGCACTGCAAATAATAGTTTTAGCGTAAACGCGTTTATTGGAAAAGAATACAGATTCTCCACTGTAATAGTGATTCATGCCTATTTTGGACTGTACGTTGACGTTAAATGGTTGTGTATTTCATGTTGTTTGTATTGTATGTACTAGCTCTTCATACTGGAGATACTGGCGGTAAATGAAATGCAAAATAACTACAGCCAAAACTTGAGAATACGAAGTCGCGTTAGTTCGAACATACCCATATTTCACAGTTAAAACGTTTGTTGACTATTTTTACATATACAGTTAACTTTGAAATACGGGTATGTTCGACTTAAGGGTGTATCAATGTCATAAGCGATTTTTTCAAAGTATTAAACTTTTTTTCTATCATTGTTATTTTCGAAGAGCTATTTATGATGAATGAAAAAATGGAAAAAAATATATATGGTGGTGTCCTTTTTTTTGAGCTACAGCGATTTGAAAAAGGTATGTCAAATTTGGACTTTTTCTCTCAAATTTTACTCTTTCAGAGTACACGCTTCAGTAAAATCTATTTCAAAACAAAACAAACATGGTAATTTGGGTTTTCATTAATTATTTCATGTCTATGGTGGTATTTTCACATATAGAAACCAAAATTAGACAAAGCAGGCACTAGGTTTGAACAATATGGATCCTCGAATATCACAAATATGCTTTTTATAGGGCATGATTTTATTAGATTTTTTATTGTATGAAAAAAAAGTAAAAAAGTTTGAAAATGAAATAGTTCTAGTATTAAACTTTTTCTTATATTCTACCAAATGAAAGCCAATGCTAAGGCAGTTCAAAATATGAAAAGAAATTGAAAGGTCAGTGTTGAAAATTTTGAGTTATTAAAGTAAAAAAGAGTTATCTCCCCTTACAAAATTTACAAAAAAGTTCCACATCGATGATATTTAGAGCTTTATAAATTTCCCATTTGGTGCCTGTTTTCTCTTAAATTAGTTTTTGTATGAAGAAATACTACCATAGATAGGAAATAAATAACACAAAACCAAATTATCATATTTGTTTTCATTAAAAATGGATTTTATTGAAGCGGGCTGTTTGAAAAGGACAAAATAAGAGAAAGTGGGTGGGGTAAATTTTCCATGGCCATGGAGCCAACTGTTGTTCAACAAAATGTACACTTGTTCTATTTTTTCATTCATCTTAAATAGCTCTTCAATACAATACATCATAAAGTGTTTTCATATACTTTGAAAATTTCTTAAATTCATGACATTGATACACCCTTAAATGGTTGTGTATTTCATGTTGTTTGTATTGTATGTACTAGCTCTTCATACTGGAGATACTGGTGGTAAATGAAATGCAAAATAACTACAGCCAAAACTTGAGAATACGAAGTCGCGTTAGTTCGAACATACCCATGTTTCACAGTTAAAACGTGGCATAGCCACGTTTTAACTTTGAAATACGGGTATGTTCTACTTAAACGAGATTGATCTATCGAAATAAATCTTATGAAATACTGGTAAGGTCGATTTAAACGAGTTCGAAGTATGGACTTTCGACTATACTATTCAGGAGTTTACCTCAATTATGAAGAGTACATGGACATTGACATGGCAAAGCGTGTTAAACGGGGCAAAAATATGCGATATGAAAGGAAAATAATGCAACCCAGTGATATTCCTTAGGTAAAGTTGTATGTCAGTAATGAAATTGTTATCACATTTGCAACCATATTTATAGATTTCTTTTATCTCAATTAAGGAATGTCAATTTCTCATCTGGTTTTCAGTCTCTTTGGCGCAGGACAAGGATCTGTGAAAGAAGCTTTCTGTATTACTTCCAGCTTGTATTCGTATAGCATTTTAAAGCCCGACAACGGTGCTTATTTCGAGTGTTACTTAATAGAGGTTAAACTATAAAGCGTTTACAACTGGTATCTGTTAACAACTTTTCAAAGAAACAATATCGAATCATCTGTTGCAAATATTGCCCAGGCATAATGGGTTTAAAGAATAGTTTAGTAGATACACGGTCAAACCTCGATAACTCGAAACTGCTTAAGTCGAACGACGAAAGTTTAGCCACGTTTTAACTTTGAAATAAGTGTATGTTTGACTTTAAAATCCCGCCATGGCCTTACCCCGAGTACAATGGTTATTTGAAAACAGGTTTGGATCCTGATCAGACGCCGCGTAACGCGGCGTCTGATCAGGATGCAAACTGTTTGACACTCATTTCAATATTTCTGATGTCAAAATACCTAAAATATAAATTTGAGAATTAGCAGCAGACGACATTGTTTAAAATTGATTACGTCATGGCAGTGAATGGATTAAGCGAGTTCGAGTTTTCAAACTTTGACTGAATGTGGAAGCATAAGGGGAACATACTGGGTAAATGGTATCTAAAATAGATTAGTTTCTGTACGAAATTCTTTACACCACCCCATATAACATATTAAGTCCACTATGGCCACCTATATGCTTCCAGTAGTATTATGGTTTGAGGTTTAGTGTTACTGAATTTACAAGGAAAGACAAAAAGACCAACACCCCACAAACAACACACACTGCACAAAATGCAAAGACAAAACATGTAAGTAGTGAATCGAACAGCAAATATCTCCTTGTCAGCTTTTGGGAAAAAACACAAATATAAGTTATTGTTTTCAGTTCATAAAAGTATTAATTTCATATTGCTTCGATCTTGTCTCATATAATTGAACAGAGCAAAGCAGAACAATAATGGTATTCTATTATTACATTTCTGACATACACACATGCAGTAAAAGGTAGTGTTGTCATTCATCAACTGGTGTATGCTACGTGACCAAATAACGTCTTGAATTTTATATAATATACAGATTGTACTACATGTATAATTATGTATTATGTAATGTCTCATATAATTAAGCTATTTGATATATAACTAAAACAAATCTAAACTTTCAACACCATAATTACATTCTGTTTAACACATTCAACGTCGTAATTTAGTATCCTTACACGTTTTCTCAAAGAATTAAGTACAAACGATTTTATTTTTCTGCTTAATCTAATAGATTTCTAAATATAATTTACATAACAACAAAAGACACAACAACAAAAACTACACTATATATTATTAACACTTATTTTAAACCTGCCTATCGTGACGTGACTGATATTTGAAATCAGTTTGGATCCAGATTCTGAAGACGCCACGAAACGCGCCAACTGATCCGAGTATTTTAGACACTAGTCATAAAGTTTCTTCACTGCATATATCTCAAACAAATAACACGTTATAATGCATGGATATTGACTTTCTCCGCAGTGTGTTCTTGTTGCATTGCCATTAATGTTCCGTCATTCTGTTAGTCATGTTTATGCATATGTTCTGTCCTCAATGGGCTTTAAAGCTCAATAGAATTATTTGAATTAAATTTAAAACTTCATCTTAGTTTGACAAACATTGCACACGACAATTTGAAAGCACACGATATTAGCCCGGGCAGACTAATGTTTAACATCTATCATGTATTGTTCTAACCCAATTTTATGCCTAGTGGATTCTTCAATGTTTATGTATTGGATTAGTCCATAAATTATTGGTCTAAACTTTCATTTTCGCTTTGTTTTATACTGAAATTCCCATCAGCAAACAGTGTAAATTCTCAGACATTGCATTATGCGTCGTCTAATCAGAGTCTGCACTGTTTGCCTATGTGCCATATACAGGACCGTATGCAAAATGGGTTAAATACGAAATTACTTACGAAAAGATCACAAGGTTTCAAGTATGATGTTTGTGTGTAAAAGCTAAGGATGTTTATTTTCAAATACAGTGATCCCTCTCTATCTCTACAATAACACCCAATGGGATACATCGATTGTGTGTGTTGTTCGGGGGGAGTTGTTATAAACAGGGAACCTTAATACCCCTAGAGTACTGAACATGGCTTGGCTTAAATTTGCAAACAGTTTGAACCCAGATCAGACAGCGCGTAACGCGGCGTCTGATCTGGATTCAAACTGTTTGTCACTCGTCTTTATGTTTCTTCAAAATGTCCAATATGAAACTTTGAGAAAAACAGCAGACTATAATTTTAAACAGACGATATTGCAGCAGTGAAAGCATTTGACATACTTGTCTTGTTGGTGGGGAACTTGCTACGGCATTGTTGTAAGGAGGGAATCGTTGTTCGGAGGGTCGTTGTAGGGAGGGAGCACTATAGTGTGACACATTTTGTGAAGTATCTCTTGTGGTCACTAAAACTGAAAATGTCTACATAATGTGACATTGATGTTATATGGGGGGAAATACACACTCATTTTGACTACACTACGTGACAACAACAAAACAACATTATTTAAATACCAAAGTCTTCTTCTTATTATGAAACTGAAAGAAAATGCACATGTATTGTAAGTCTGTGATTCACTCAAACATTAGTCCTTACCTGTACACTGTTACAATAATTGCAAGTTAGATCTATAGTTCACCCATAACCCTATAACCTATTTCTATTTTAAAAAATAAGTGGCATCTTAAAACAGATTGAAAGTAAGGCAAAGTGCACATTTGGCCATCTACTAGGATATAGAAAATAGTTCTTATGGTACATATTCGAAACTGACAATGACATACTGTTAGGCCCATGAAAGCTATTCATGTATACTTCGACCCTGAGGTTTAGCGGCGTCATTGCGAGAATATACTTATTTCGTAAAGTGGCTACATTGTACGTTTAATATTCTCACACAGGCAAGCAAAAGCAAATGCATTTTGTATTTATAAACAAGATCGCAGCACACGAGTTCAAGCATCATAACGCAACAGCATATCACTATACTTAAATTAAAAACAAGATTTATTTCAAGCCGCAAAAATGGGCAAGTAGTCGCTAACGGAATGTATCAGATATAAGCCAATGAAAAACAACCGTTACCACATCGTTTGAATTTGATGATGAAAGCTGAAAAAAGAAGAGATGTGCGTTCATATTTATATAAAACTGATTGTCTAGCACGTATCTGCAATAGTGCACATCATTGCTTAGGGTCCAACGTCATAAAGCAATTTGAGTTGAGTCTGAGATCGTTCTTAAGCATTTGACTGGTCAGATTTGAGCCTTTGCTCAAATATGACAAATTAAATGTTTGAGAACGATCTCAGACTCAACTCAAACGCTTTATAAACTTGGGACCAGACGACACGAGAGGGCATACATATATAGTAATGGGTACGATATAACCTGAAAATATTATTAAAAAAACTAGTCCACTTCATAAACGACCAATAGAATAAGTGAGATAAGATACAGTTAAAACTGTAAATCACTGCCATGACGTCATCGAGAAATAAAAGCAGGCGGCAATTGTTTAAAGCAGGTGACGCCATAACAGTGAGAGGGTAATAGCTTTACAGGATGTTCTTTTTAGCGGTCGTTAACTGCAATTAATTGTTAATGTTATGTTGTTATAGAGTTGTGGTGTTATATAGATAGACTGCTGCTTATTAGCGGTTAATATAAGTTAACATGGCAGTAACTGTTATTATTTTATGATAGTTATAAATGGTTTCAGCGATAATTTTCGAAACGTCCAAATCCTTAATTCCTTAGAACCACTTAGAGTTTAAACCATTTAATATCACAATAAATTTAATGAAACACGTGTACATAGTGTAGACTGTAGACAGACCAAGATCAGATGGCTCATAGAGTAACAATCTGACCAGGATCTCCGCCATTTTGATTTTGCTATTTAGTGTCCAAACTTTCTAGGAGTATAAACAGTTTTTTGTTGTTGTTGTAGAATTATTTACAGAGACTGAAAACCAGAAGGCAAATTGATATTTTCCCTGAAAAATATTTCACGATCAAAGTTATGATAATCATTCTACAAAGGTCATTATAATAAGAATTTGTCTGCTGACATAAAACATCACTTGGATGCAATTATTTCTACTCTGTCTTAAGCCTTTCACTCTCAATGACGTCATATTAGCGCATTTGCAAACAGTTTTGATCCTGATAAGACGCCGCGTCACGCGGCGTCTGATCAGGATAAAAATTGTTTGCCACTTGTTTTGAAAGTACGTCAGTTATACTGCCTTAAATCTAACTTTGCAACGATATTGCAGACAATAATATTGAAGCAGACAACAATATGGCGGTGAAGGGGTAAAAACCGCACGATAAGTTTGATCATGAAAGGGTTAATGGATTATGCAATGCCTCGTCCATACCCATGTGCAATTATCATGCACTACAAATATGATAGAATAAACTGTCATAAGATTGTTAAAGTGTCTGAAAGGTAGATCATATAGAGTTTATTTCTACCAGGTACTGGTCACATTCATCTCAGGTTCGAATCCCGACGGAGCCCATTTAACTTTTTCTTTGGTGCATTTTTTTTAAAAACAATGTTCACGTGCATCTATTAATGCTTGAAATTCACTTTGTAAAATGCATCTTAAGCCAAATCTGGTTTTCAGTCTCTTGAAAAAAAAGAGTTCTGTTTCAACAATTGTTTTAATTAAAGTGACGGATAAATGTGTTATAACTAAAGAGAAAGGATTTGTTTTAAGGATACTTTAAAGAGGATTTAGATATACTGTAATTTCAAGTCTACTAATTCTACATAAATTAGATCTAATCAAGTTTTAATAACTCCTTCACTGCCTTTTCCAGAGGACAATGGTTATATGCAAATAGTTTATATCATGATCAGACGCTGCACAACGCGGTGTCTGATCAGGATCTAAACTGTTTGCCACGCATTACATGATTACAATTTACCTAAAATTGAATTTTAGAAAAGCAAACGACTCTTTTTTTTAAAGCAGATGACGTCGTGGCAGTGAAGGGGTTAAAGTGGCTAATCATTGGTACCTTATTCGTGTCTCCAGCCAGTGCATCCATTCCCTTCTGTAACAGCAGGTATCCGTCATCCCTGGTCACTCGGTGTTCCTCTATCGGCCCTTTCCCAGAGTCGGTCAACATCGGGGCCATACCATGATATTTTCTACTTTGGTGCTTTACCCCCAACTTGCCCTTTACAAACTGATTTGTATAAATGCTTTTATCCATTGCAGGTAACAGATCACCAATACAGTATGACGAAGCCTGTCTCTCGATTAGAGAATACTCCTGGGACCACATTGGCTCTTTCATTGTTTTTGTATCTTTGTCCTGGCCAGTTTCCTTGGAAAAACTATTTCTTCCATGTTTTTGTTGCATTCTATTCTTAAACTCCATCTGCGGAGTCAACAAGACTCTGGAAGTAGCGGAATTGACACGTGACTTTGCTGAACCAGTTCTTGATTTGGAAGAGCCAACACGTGACGTAGATGACATCACAGAACCAGAACGAGACAGCGCAGACTCTGCTCGGGAACCAGCGCGAGATCCTGACCTTGACACTGAATTGCCATCTGAGGTGTTCAAAGGAGGAGTGCTTGTGCTCATTACGGCTGTCACATGCTGGTCAGCATTTTGTATACTTATCTTTCTGAGAACAAGTGTCACCGGTTTAGGATTATCTACTGGCAGTTGTAAAGCATTTATATCATATAGGTTATTTTCATGAACTAACTTAGATGGAGACTCACTTTTAATAAACTTGTTAATTTCCTTAGCCCGTTTTAACCTAGAATATGAAAATGGAACTTCTTCACTCGACGCCGTTTTCTCAACTCTATAACGGTTATGTACTAGCTTCATATCTGGGTTTGGAATCTGTAAAATAGTGGGTTGGTGAGTGTATGAAAACTTCACCTTACCAGAGTCATACTCGTCGTCTTTGACTTCTTTTGAAGCTTCGTATTTGTTTGTGTTTTTATGACCCTCTTCTACTTGATCTGAATGTGAGGGTAGTTCAGAAAGATTAACCATGCTGTTAGACAATCTTTTCCTGCTTAAAAGTTCTTCACCATATTCCCCTTCACTCTCTGACAATGCCTTTGTTTCGGCACTTGATGTTTTGGAACTATATCCTTCATCTTCATCTTCATCGAACTTACTGAACTTTCTTGCACCATTGTTTGAAAACTTCAGTAAACGTTTGAACTTATTTCGCAGTTCAATATTGTATTTAGCATTTAGGTCCGGTACACTTTTACTTCTACGCATACAAAGTTCCGCGGGTAAGAATGCCCCACCTGTATGTTTGGCATGTCTGTAATATTGCATAACCTTCTTTACGGAATCATAATCGTTTTCTTGCTCCTCTTTTGGCTGAAGCCGGCTAGATGTGTTGGCAGTGGTCACATTATTCTCCTCGGCTTTAGGTGTATTGGAATATTTAAATGTTACTTTCGGTTTCTGGGGTTCAGTATTGACGCTGACCTTGGGGTGGAAGCGACTGTGAAGACTTTGCTGTCTCAGTATTTCAATGTCGTCAGTTTCCGGGCACTGGTTATTGACGGGGAAGTAGTGCTCGTTATCGAGTATCGGTGAGTGCTTCTTTGTTCCTGTAAACATAAAATCATCGAATGAAAAGTTAAACCTTTAAACCGTTTCTTCGATTTAAAGATAGGTCGCCATTAAAACAGGTTGTAATTTAATAGGACTGCGCCTTTACTAAATAAAGCGCATTCTGCTTTAGTCTTCAGTCTGCGTTGAGCTTTGATCTGCTAGGGTAAAGGAATATTTTTATGTTGCATACTCATAACTGCATTAAGTAGATTTTTTCTTCAGTAGAGGAATCAATTAAATGCGTAAAAGGGCGTGTACATAAAGAAAATGCAACAATTAAACGAGTGGTAGATATTTTGGATCCTGATCAGACACCGAGTTGTTCGGCGTCTGGTCTGAACCTAAACTTTAAGTCGTGGTTGGCAATGTAAGAGTCAATTTGCCTATACACGTATTCCCAATAAACGCGTTTACGCTAAAACTAATATTTGCAGTGCAAACAGTTTGGAGCCAGATCAGACGCCGGGTAACCCGGCGTCTGATCAGGCTCCAAACTGTTTGTCACCAAGATAAACAAGAATTATCAGAATTGTCCAAAAGTTGTTCTTTTCTACGTTTTAGTGCTTTGCGTTTGCGTACGTTTGCGTTTAAACGGGAAAGAATAACAGATTCTCCACTGTACATACACATGGAACAGTTTGGTATTCAGTAAATTCAATATAGCGAGGCCACTAAAGCATGAAAGCAATGGTTAATTTGCATAAAACATACATTTTAAACGCAATTAATTTTCATTTTGAAAACAAACACCATTTGATATATCATCCCACTCGTTAGAGGTTAGTCCTCTTTGAGTTGATACACGTCGCAAACATTGAAATACCATTGCCTTATTGTGTGTCTATCACTAACGTTTTTAGATGTCCACTTACGGCAAACAAATGATTTGTCTGTTACATTAGTCGTCGTAAGAAATTCTCAGAGCTGATTTTTCTCCAGTTTATTTCAAAATGCCGAACAGTTTGGATTCAGATGACACGCGTAATATATTGATCCATAGAGATCTATTTGTCCTTTACAAATGCTTTAAGTCTACTTAAAAGGAGTACATTTTACTTTTCAAACCGTGAAGATAAAAAAAAAACAGAGGGCCCCTTAAAGAGACATCTGACCAGGGTCTGCACTGTTTTAATGTTGTAATGTTTTAACTAGTAAAATGGGACTAGACTACATTGGGAACTGGAATTCTTCATTTGATGTTTTAGGAGTGAATACCACCTACAGAGTATCTTTAACACAATCATTTTGCATGCTTTTGAGTGCTTTCCTGTACATTTAATGCCCTACCCCTTGTTTCTAATGTTTAAGACAGGTTACTACTTAAAGCAGGTTGAAAGTAAATTAGAGTGCGCCTTAAGGTACATTCTGCTTTACTTTCAGTATGCTTTAAGCTACCATCTTCTTTAATATAGTAAATATGTCCCATACTACATATTCATTACTATACTGAATTGGAACTTTTTCTTCAGTGGAGGAATAAATAAAATGTGTATTTTTGGAGCAATAGGTTAAATGCAAAAGAGCGATATGGATCAATAAAATTTGCCCGATACACATAGTTTGCCATTTTCAATTAATTTACGGGATTTTCAAATGAGGACAATGGATACTCTATTCCGAAATTAGATCTCGTCGAAGCGTTAACCCCTTCACTGTTATGACGTCATTAATTTCAAACAATTGTCTGCTTTTATTTCTCAAATAAAATTTTAGGTTTTTTGACTTAAGATGTTGAAATGAGTGTCAAACAATTTGGATCCCGATCAGACGCCGCGTTACGCGGCATCTGATCAGGGTCCAAACTGTTTGCAAATAACTATTTGTACTCGGGGGAATGCAGTAAAGTGGTTAATTACCGTTTCGTGTATAGGAAAATGACAAAACCGATTGAATACATACATCGGAAGCTTCTGTTTTTTGTCAGTGTTATTTCGTCATTATATCACAATCATTGGCTGAAAGGAGGCATTCAAAAAAGAAATACACTTTGTCTAATTTTTCAATAAAGCTTGTCTCAGGACAACCAGTCCAATTTATTGCATTTATTATCATAAAATATCGAATACCAGTCCATTGAACTACCGTCTTCGTTAGTAAAGAAGGTCAACAAATTAAGTTTTGGAAAGAAACATGGTTGCCAAAGGTTTAAAACGCGTCGCACTGGTATTCCTAGTGCTATTAACCCTTTCATGATCAAATTGTTGGTGAGGTTTTTACCCCTTCACCGCCATATTGTCGTCTACTTCAATATTGTTGTCTGCAATATCGTTTCTAAGTTAGATATAAGGCAGTATAACTGACGTAATTTCAAAACAAGTGGCAAACAGTTTTGATCTTGATCAGACGCCGCGTTACTCTTTGCAAATGCGCTTTTTGGCGTCATTGAGAATAAAAGGGTTAAGAAAAATGATTGCTTTCGTTAACTAAAGCTTTTCGTTACCTATTAAGAATATTGCTGCTTAAAGCAACACGACTGTAAAACAGAAACTATAAAAATGTTCTGCTTTATCCGTATCTTGCTTTAACCCTAATTATGAATGCTGAATTGTCGTCAAGAAGACGTCATTTTCCCCCGTTTAAACCAAACGAACCCAAACGCAATGATATGACATGAAGAAAATTAAACAATTTGAAAATTAATTCTTCCCAAAGTGGATACTTTTACTGGCAAAATGGTTTAAGTGGACAATGCTCTGTGGACAAAAACCCTAATTTTTCAGAAACCCGATTCCTTCATGTCAGTATAAGGATAAATTAAATCAAGAATAAAATATTACCTCGCTTGGCTTCCATGTTTGTTCGGCGTTTCACCCAACCAACTATGCCTGAAAAATAATAATAAATCGACATTGACTACAGTAGTAAAACCTGCTTTAAGCGGCCAGTGAAAATATGATACATTTATGATTTATCATATTGTTGCAACAAAATATCTAAACATGTGCAAGTACTGTTGTACGTGTGTATAATTATCACTTACTAAAACGCTTCTTTTCGGTGTTCCGGTTGTTTAAATCAGAAACTAAGTACAAATGTATAATTAAAGCTTGTAAATGATTAATTCTATTTCACGTTTGCTTTGCTTAATGCTTCAGAATGTCTAGAACATATTATTAATCTATTTTTGAGTATAGGACTTTCTGTTACCGTTACGTTAACTGAAGAAAAAAACGTTTGATCCCAACCACTAAATTAAATTAATTTTGAGGTGTTTAAGGCAAGTGGCTGCTATATGCAAGATTAAATAAAGTAGAAAACTCCTGAATGTTATTTCTTCTTATATTTCATCTTGCGTTAACCCATTACCTCTTAGCCTATTTCTTGCTTTGAAAACAGGTGACCACTTAAAGCAGGTTGAAAGTAAAGCAGAATGTGCCTTAAGGCACATTCTGCTTTACTTTCAGTCTGCTTTAAGCTACCATCTTCTAGGATATGGAAAATATTTCTTCTGGTACATGTTCTTGGCTGTATAAACTTGAACTTTTTTCTTCAGTGGAAGAATAAATAAGAGGCGTAAAAAGGCGTTGTAAGGGGTAATAGATTAAGTCACCTGGTTTTTTAATACCAGCCCTCTTTCCAGTGGTCGTAATAGAGGGGTTGTACTATACCCGAGGCAAACACCATTTAGCATTAACCGAAGAAACAGGAAACATTCGTCAAAGATTGTTCGGCCTCTTCCGTCGAATTCGTGTTGCCCAAAGTTAACTGAGGCCTAATGGGTTTATATTGGGACGTGGCAATAACTTGATCGCCGTCTTTCTGATCTTACTGAGGTGTCAATATGTAAAGTTAATAGTTCGTACCAGAAACATTTACCGATACATTCAAACCATCGACGATATTTAAGATTGAATTACCGATAAAGACTTTACAACGGGTCACTAGAACAATATATACAATTAACCCATACACTGCCGATCGCGACTTCACTGGTATATGCAAACAGTTTGGATCCAGATCAGACGCCGCGTGACGCGGCGTCTGATCTGGATCCAAACTGTTCGACAACCGTGTTTAAGTTCCTTCTATTCAGAAATACAAAAAAATATGAAAATTTCAAAGCAAACGATATTACGGCAGAATAAGGGTTTGACGCGGGCATCAAAACCACGATGAATTGGCACATTTATGAAAAGGCTTAATAGCTTTGTGTAATATAACTGTTATGCAGAAAGCTCCTATAGTATCGGTTTACATTACTTTTGTCTTACAGTAATCATATCTCTGCCTTGAAAAATACAAATGTTTCTTGACCCATTACTCCACAAATCGGTTTACATTACTTTTGTCTTACAGTAATCATATCTCTGCCTTGAAAAATACAAATGTTTCTTGACCCATTACTCCACAAATCGGTTTACATTACTTTTGTCTTACAGTAATCATATCTCTGTCTTGAAAAATACAAATGTTTCTTGACCCATTACTCCACAAGTACGCCTTTAACGCTTTTATTAATGTATTCAAATGGAGAAAGTACAGTGGAGAATCTGTTATTCTTTCCCAATAAACGCGTTTACGCTAAAACTATTATTTGCAGTGCAAACAGTTTTGAACCAGATCAGACGCCGGGTAACCCGGCGTCTGATCAGGCTCCAAACTGTTTGCCACCAAGATAAACATGAAATATCAGAATTGTCCACAAGTTGTTCTTTTCTACGTTTTAGTGCTTTGCGTACGTTTGCGTTTAAACGGGAAAGAATAACAGATTCTCCACTGTAGTTCCACTTTATGCAGTTATGAATACGCACCATAAGAAATGTTTTCTATATTCTAGCAAATGGTAGTATACAGCAGGCTGGAATTATGCAAGATGCGACTGAAGGCAATCTGCTTCCAATCTGCTTTTAAGTGGTAACGGTAGAGCAATGGTAGAACAAGCTTCATGAGAAAAGGTTTGTTGAATGGATGTATAATCTACATTATTTGAAATCTCACGCAAAGGTGGCATCTATATTTGACACCGTTGTATGACATTACTACAATTTGAACTACCCTTATATATCATTTGAATATTGTTGGGGTAGGCTATCTTTTACAATTCAAACACCCTCGTATTCCAAAGCTTTTACGTCGAATAGCCACATATTGACTCTGCATTACGGGTTAGTTATCTTTATGAGAACAAATAAATATATGTTGATATGCATCCAGTATTCCATTAACAACTTTGAGACATTGTAAACAGTGTAGAGCCAGATCAGCCATCACGTAATATGGTGGTTGGTCTGGGTATGCAATGTATTCAGTCGTAAATGTATTAGTCAAACTAATCAGTGAAAAATAATTTTAAAAAAAAGTTTAAGTTCTGAGCACTAATATCATTTCAACGCGACGTCTGGTCTAGGTATAAGAACACTCACGACACATTTTATTCAGACTTGTACAAACGTACATCATAATAATAAAAAACTAAACACAACATTATATTATAGACATTTCAATTCAAGTAGTAACTGTTGGTAATAACTGTTTTAATTATTCTCAGCCATAAGCCATTTATTTATGGTAAGTGAGATATTGTTTGCAACATTAACTTGAAGACAAAACAAGTGTGTTAAAGTTTAATTCCTCTTGATTTTTAAAGTTTAATTCCTCTTGAATTTTAAACTAGGCTTATTGCCTGATTGTTTTGTAAAGTTTAGTACACCTATACCATAAGACGAACTAGGCTTCACCTCTAACAATGCTATGATTAAATATGCCTTCTGCATATTTATAGGTCATACAGTGGAGAAAACGTTATTCTCTCCCAATAAACGCGTTTACGCTAAAACTATTTTTTCCATTGCAAACAGTTTGGAGCCAGATCAGACGCCGGGTAACCCGGCGTCTGATCAGGCTCCAAACTGTTTGTAACCAAGATAAACATGAATTATCAGAATTTTCCAAAAGTTGCACTTTTCTACGTTTTAGTGTTTTGCGTTTGCGTACGTTTGCGTTTAAACGGGAAAGAATAACGTTTTCTCCACTGTATAAACTTAAAATTAAGAGTAACGGAAGAAATACAAACAGTTTGTATCCTGATCGGAAACCGAGTTACTTGGCGTCCGACCTGGACCCAAACTGTTTGCACTTGGCCAGTATAGTCTGGTTTTGCAATTTTAAGGGTCCGGTCAAATAAACTATACCTTTAAACACGCCGTGCAAAACTAAACAGTTTACTATACATACGGTGTGCATGATTATAAAGTTTTTATTGTGATATTGTGCCAACGGCTTTAACCATTATTTTACTGAATAATCGCCTTAAAAAATGTCATCTGCAAAATTACACAAGAACTGTCTCATTTTTTTTAAAATGATGAAGACTTCAATATGATTGTCAAACAATTTGGATCGTGATCAGCCGCCGAGTTACTAGGCGTCTATCTGGATCCAAACTGTTTGCAGATATTAGCCAAGTGACACTAAGCACAATATGGGCTAATATGTAATAAAGATCAAATGATAATCTGTCGTTAAATGGTCACAGAGATCAATGCCTATTCAGCCTTTTATGAGGTTTAACTTTAAAAGCATATGCTATGTAGTGGCGAACGTATCAATATTGTGAAAGCCGTTGAAAACAGCTAGATCCAAACTGTTTGACAACCGTTTTCATGTTTCATCTATCTAAAATTACAGAAAAATAATTTTACAATGTTTGCAGACGACCATTTCAAAGCAGACGATATTTCGACAGGATAAACGTTAAGCAAGTATCGAAGACGTCAACACTGCAACACTTGGCTGTGCTAACTGTCTGAGAGGTATGCCAAGGTGTTTTATTTTTCGCGTCCCACGTGCACTAAGGCAACCTACACATATGCCAATTCAATTCAATTTCTTTATTACACTCAGTTCATGATTTTACATGAAAACATGAGGAAATGATAGTCCAGAGCTCCAGATAGGAGAAGTATTTCAAAAACTAAAATCTTTATTTCTGAATTAAACCCTACGGTGTTACTACTCATTAGAATCGTCTCAAAGAGACGATTCTAATTAGTAGTAACACCACAGGATTTGGTGCTGAAATAATGTAGAAAACTTTGGATTTGTTCAGTTCACTCCTTCTTATTTGGAGTCCTACATCTGTAAAGATTCATACTTGTATAAATCATTGGCAACATAATAAAGAGTTAAACTTGTACTAATAGTTGATACTATACACTAGTTTACAAACGTGTACAAACTGTTGACAGTAAACATATTCAAACATATACTAAAGATTGATACGAACTGTTTGACAATTTGATTCAGTAGATTCAAACGTGTACGCATTATTAAAAGTATCAAATGCGAGATTCAAAACTGTACGAATTATTGACAGTATGGCACTGATTTTAACGTACACAAATTATTGACAGAATGATACACAACTTATTTCTAGTATGATCGAATTGTTGCCAGTATATGTATGATTCAAATTGAAACGTGTACAAAACATTGACACTATTATACACGAATTGTTACCATGTATCTGTATGATACAGATTGAAACGTGTACAAACATTGACAATATTATATACGAATTGTTACCATGTATCTGTATAATACAGCCTAAAACGTGTACAAATTGTTGACAGTATCCTATACGAGATTATGGGAAGGGCCGAATCTAATGTTGCAATAACTTGTGGTCCAACCCTTTTATTTATATTAAACAACTTTCACGACGCTTGTGTGAATATGTAAACTAATTGAGCAATAGAATATTAATAAACTAATATACGAGATTCTAACGTGTACGAATTGTTGCCAACAAGTAAAATACAGACTAAACGTTTAGACTCAGATAATATAGCCCATTCTACCATAGAGGGTAAAAAGCAACCATAAGTTATCAAAAATGGAATAGACTTAATTGGAAACTGGAATTGCCCATTTGAAGTTTCGGAGGGAAATTGGATAATGCATTATGTTTTCAATTATAGCAGTGGTTGAAATAACGTTACAGTATATGATATACAAATACCTTATTATCTGTATCTTCACTGTTTGTATAAGAAACGTGTACTCTCCGCAGGTACAAAATTTGTAAATACGACGAGTATACTCGTCGCAAGAGTTGAATGTGTTACAACGCTCCCTCTTTACAACGACACCAAGTGGCAGACAAAAAACGTGTGCGTCGTTCGGAAGGAGTCATTATAGGGACGGAAATTGGCTTATATTTACAAACAGCTTGAATCCAGATCAGACGCCGCGTAACGCGGCGTTTGATCTTGATTCAAGCTGTTTGTCACTCGCATTTAGTTTTTTTCTGTCAAAATGTCAATTATGTAGCTTTGAGAAAAACAACAGACGACACTTTTAAGCAGACGATATTGCAGCCGTGAATAGGTTGGATATGACTGTCCTGTTTAGGGAACTGCGGCAAGGGTCGTTGCAAGAAGGGATTCGTTGTTGGGAGGGCCGTTGTAGGGAGGAAGTCATGTACAATCAAACATACCATCTTCTGGCCTTTCTGTGCTGTTTGGAACGTCCCATCCTCTTAGAGACCATCTCTTCACTTTCTCCGCTGGTTTTCTGCGGATATAATTGGAATAAGACTTAACAGAATATAACTGTTCCTGATGAAACCTGCTCTTCTTGAGTTTAGCAATTTTGTTGTGGACAATCTGTGGTAGATACAGCCTGGGGGAATCATTATTTCGTACGATTCTGCTACCACCAAGATATCCAGCCATAACCTTGGTCTTCATGTAACACAGGAACTATACGTAGTTGGGAATCCACATCTTCTTACGTGTTACACCTGAACTATTGTTATGGATCTATATTTTTTTACTTATAGCAACACAATTATTGCTAAAATAGAGGAAAACGTTACTCTCTCCCGGTAAAAAACTTAATGCATTTGTAATGCAATGAAAGTTAGGAAATTACGCATTGACTGGAAGGTATCTTAATTTGAGCAGTAAGCCAGGCTTATTACGCGTTTGAGTTGAGTCTGAGTTCGTTCTCAAGCATTTGATTGGGCAGATTTGAGCCTAGGCTCAAATCTGACCGATCAAATGTTTGGTTACCATTTCAGACTCAACTCAAACGCGTTATAAGCATGGACTATGATCAGACACCGAGTTACACGATGTGTCTCATCTGACTCCAAACTGTTTGCAATGGACACGGGTTCTTGAAATACTAAAGCTTTTGTTTCGGGAAAGAATATCGTTTTAACTCCTGTATAAGTCTACATCCTCGAAATAAAAAAAACACCCAACAAAAACTCCGTACACGAATAACTATTGTAGATTGTATCACAATGGTCTCTTCCGAACTACTGAGAGAAAACAGAATGCTAATTTAAATCTGAATAATTATTAACCCTGATAATGCTAATACTACATGGCTCTCATTTGCAAATAAATTGAATCTAGATCAGACCCGTGGTAAATCAATGCCAGATCTAGATCCAAATTGTCGGAAACATGTTTAGGTGTGGGTTTTTCTGCATTGAAAAGATACTAAAAAATTATTTTTTAAAAATTGCAGACGACAATTTTGAAGCAGACTATAAAGCATGTGCATGGTACAGTTTAAGGCTGGTTTCACAACTGCATGACCTTTGGAGACATTGAAATCTCTCTGGTTAATCTACTAAAACACTTAGCCCTTCAATAGAGAAATTAGAAAGACATTAAGACTGGGGTGCAATAGTTTTCCGTTGTGTTTCAAATGATTCAGATTTATACAGTAAAATCCAGCTAAACCGAACACTTGGTACACATATTGATTGCGCTAATGACAACGAACAGCTTAAAGCAAGATTAAAGTAAAGCAGAAAGCTCCTTTAGGAGCTTTCTGCTTTACTTTCATCTTGCTTTAAGCAGTCACATACATTCAAAATCGGGGGGAAATCTTAAAAATGGTTTGTTTAATAGTGGGGTTATATTGTATACCACCAAAGACTGTAAAGTATGGGCTGTAATTCACGAGGGCTGGATTAGTGGAGATTTGCATTATAATACGCCATTACTGTGCAAGTTAAGAGCTCGGCTAATATTGCCTTAAATTGAATGTGTATCAAGTGCGTAACGTCCGCCAAGGGGGCAATTTAACAAGCATGTGATATATTAAAAGTTAATTGCTTTATGCAATTTTATCAATGTCTAAAGAAATGGCACTGTCTGTTCTAAAATAGACACTAAACAACCCGGATGTACATGGACGGATGGAATAAAAGTATGAAGTACAAAAAAATAACCCTCTGAAAACCGAACACTACAAGACTTCAGGACTAGACATGTTAACCAGCCATTATAAAACAATGTTAAATTTCGTGGTCGATTGATACAGACCTGTGCTTAATACAGGACACTCGCGGCAGTATTACAGAACGCTCATTTAGGAGCTTTCTGCATTATTTGTCCTTTGAGATCTTTCTACGCAGTCTTTGAATACCTAATAAGCAAACAGAACAGACGCTTTGGAGTGGAGAAACTTGTTCGGGTTAAAGACTTCCGGTTTGACTTTCGGTTTAAGAGACTTCCGGATTCAAGACTTTCGTTGAAAGAGACTTCCGGTTTTCAGAGATTGCATTGTACATTTACAATGTACTTGCTTAAACGACCATTGATGATAGCTATTACTTTCTCGGTTAGTACAATCAAGTTTTGACAATTTCGGTTTTCAATTCCAGTCTATGAATCTAAAAAAAATTTAACTATTTAGGGGTGCTTCCCTCTTCATGAGTACACCGTTAGTGTCGCTTTAGATTTTATGGGTTATCGCAAAATTGACTATATATTAGTATACCTAAGTTCTTTTAGACAAGAATGTGGTGATATGGACGTTCTCTTGTCGGGAATTATCTGTTATTAGACAAACAAGACTGACAGTTATTTATTCAGATTAACCTGGTATTGGTTTAAAAGGTTATCTAACGATTTATTGATTAACTGATTAAATGATTTGAAAAGTCTGGTCAGTGGGTAGTCTTCGTGTATCTGTTTAACCCTTTACTCCATAGCCTGTTTCTAGTATTGAATATAGGTGACCGCTTAAAGCAGGTTGAAAGTAAAGCAGAATGCGCCTTAAGGCGCATTCTGCTTTACTTTTATCCTGCTTTAAGCTAACATCTGCTAGAATATAGAAACTATTTCTTACAATACATATTCATGACTGTATAAATTGGAACTATTTTCTTCAGTGTAGGAATAAGTTAAATGTGTTAAAATGCGCTTCTATGGAGTGAAGGGTAAACCTATTGATCACTACTGACTCTTCTGCGCGCTCTATACGAACATAGAATTCTACCTGCGAAAAGTACATTTGTCCTCTGCAATCAGTGTATACCCAGATCAGAGGGTTCCGACAAGAGCTTTCTGATCAGGGTAAGCACTGTTTGTCTCTTTGCAATACGTTGTATAAGCAGCCCATAATTAGTAAAATATGGACCAGACTAAATAAGAAACCGGAATTTCCATTTGCATTTTCTTGTTATACTGAAAAGTAAATTCAGCTAACGCGCCGTAGACGTGAACCTTTGTACCAGTGAGTTAATGTATGCATGGCAAATATGTTTTTTGAGGGACAATACGGAAATCTCTAATGGAAATCAATTTGATACAGCATATGAACAATGCAGTAAACTCCGAATTAAGTTATTGAATTAAGTAGTTATTGTCGTTTTGACCCTAAAATTCTCAATGACGTCATTAAGCGCATTTGCAAATAGTTTTTGATCGTGATCAGACGACGCGTAACGCGGCGTCTGATCACGATCAAAACTGTTTGCCACTTGTTTTGAAATAACGTCAGTTATACTGCCTGAAATCTAACTTTAAAACGATATTGCAGACAACAATATTGAAGCAGACGACAATATGGCGGTGAAGGGGTAAGAAACTCACGATAAATTTTGGATCTTGATCAGACACCGCGTTACGCATAGTCTGATCGGGATCCAAACTGTTTGCAAATAACTACATGTATTGTAAAAGGCACTTCTATAGGGAAAAGGGTTACTAACTAAGTGTAACTGTTAGTCTATACATACCTTTGGCTATAGCTTTGGAAGGAGGAGGCGACCGACGCCCTATCTCTTGGCGTACTCTGGAAGGAAGATGCCACTGACACGCCCCCTCCCCTCTCTCCGATCCTGTCCCTCGGGGTGAGGGACTGGGTAGCAAGCCTAGGCACAGTGCTCTGGAAACACACGGGTCCGTACTTCTGGGGCTCCTTGTACGATAATACTGGAGGTGGACCGAATTTCGTCATGGACTCGTATAGATGGTTCGCACTAAGGCGTCACAATTAACTTTAAACATCCATCCAAATAGTCACTATTCACAATGAATGTATTTATCATCTATATTATACAGGAGAGAACTCGTTATTCTTTCCCAATACGCGTTTACGCTAAAACTATTATCTACTTCAATTGCAAACAGTTTGGAACCTGATCAGACGCCGGGTAACCCGGCGTCTGACCAGGCTCTAAACTGTTTGCTACTCAGATCAAAATAATGTAGATAGTTAAAAAATTAAAAAAAAAAGTTGTCGTTCTCTACATTTGATTCAATTATGTTTGCGTTTTAAAGGGAAATAATAACGTCTTCTCCAGTGTTCATACGTCGTGTCTATAGCACTCACAAACACTGTATGCTGTCCGGTTTCTTTGAATAAACGATTGTTTAAATCATATTATCCTCAGCCATTTTCGAAGTACTCAGTAGTCTAATATCCCATTCCAATTATTTCAGGATATGTGCGAGTCATAATGCAAGCGTGATTAATACGCATAAATATTGACGTGAAATTGGTAGTTTAAAGTTAAATTGTTTATCTCATATAGTAAAATCCTCTTATTGACAATACCCCGGTTTTCTTTTTAAATCGTAAAGTCAACAAGCATTCAGTCTTATTTTGATTCCGGTGCTATGTGTAAACGTATATACAATATACCATCTTATTTTTCTTTCCAATCGTCCCTAAACGTTCTATACTACGGTCACAAATGAAATAACACTTTCCATACGCTTAAATAACTCTTACCATGCTAGCAGTGAATCCATGATAACATTTGCAAACAGTTTGGATCCTGATGAGACGCCGCATAGAGCGGCGTCTCATTAGAATCCAAACTGTTTAACACTAAAGAAATTTCGAAAAATTTCGAAAAATTTATTTTTACAACAGTAGCAGTAGCAGAAGACAATTTTTGCAGACAATAAAAATTAACTACAGTGGAGAATGTGTTATTCTTTCCCAATAAACGCGTTTAGGCTAAAACGTTTATTTCATCTGCAAACAGTTTGGAGCCAGATCAGACGCCGGGTAACCCGGCGTCTGATCAGGCTCCAAACTGTTTGCCACCAAGATAAACATGAAATATCAGAATTGTCCAAAAGTTGTTCTTTTCTACGTTTTAGTGTTTTGCGTTTGCGTACATCTCTACTGCTTCGACAGTGCCGTCTGCAAAAAAAGTCAACCTAAGTGCTCGTGCATTTTAACTTAAGGATCCTGATCAGACGCCTAGTTACTCGGCGTATGATCTGGATACAATCTGTTTGCAAATGATTGTAAGTTTAATGCGCATTTGGCATGCTAAGGCGTGGTATTTTTTCTTCGTTTTACCCCTATGTCCTTTTTAAAGAATGTCTTTAATTGCGCTGTAATGGGTTGCATATCAATAGAAAGAGAACTACAAGTGCTATTAACCTCGAGTCTATTTCAAACGGAGATTTATCATAAAAAACAAATCTACAAACGAACTCGTTATTTATATACGGAAGCACTCGACCCCCATTATACCGCCCAACTTGTATTTACCGGCCATTCATTGAATGCTTTAGATATTCTTAAAGCCAAAGTATACTGCTTAATTCATGCGGGATTTTAAAAAAATGCAGAAACTTTCTGCATTTTTTTTTTAAATTGTAATGCTGTTTTAAGAAAACTGGAATAAAACACTTGGTATGGGCCTTATATTGAATGGGTGGTCACTTGAATATAAAGCTTTACTGTAAATCTTTATGAAAACAAAGTTTTTATATTTGCTCAACTGTGCTGAGTTTAGAGAGCTCTTCAAACTTGCACTCTCTTTCAAACTCTCCGGATTGATAATCTTAGCCAAACACCGATTAATCCCTTCTCTACATTGAGCCAAATTAACAAGCATTTACAAACAGTTTGGATCCAGATCAGACGCCGAGTTACTCGGCGTCTGATCAGGATCCAAGCTGTTTGACATTCAACGCGATATATCTCTAAAGTCAAAATATCAAAACTCGAAATTTGATAAATAAACGCAGACGATATCTTTAAGCAGACGATGAGGTGGCAGGGAACGGGTTAAACTGATATAAGGTTGATTTGGCTTTGTCCTAATTGGAATCAAACACACTTAAGAATCACTAACACAGTGTCACGCTGCTCAAATTTACATTAACCCCTTTTCTTCCATATTATCGTCTGCTAAATCGTTGTCGTCTGCTTTTATTTATCAAAAATCAAATTTTAGACATTTTGATTGAAGAAACATCGTTATGAGTGTCAAACAGTTTGGTTCCAGATCAGACGCCGCGTTACGCGGCGTCTGATCTGGATCCAAACTGTTTGCAAACGTCCAGTGCGCTCGGAATTATGTTGTGAAGGCGTTAACATCTAGATAAATATGATTGCATAAAAACTGACCCTGTAATTTGGCAAGATTTTGTAGATATGTGGATATAATTGTGATATTATTACAGATCCTATATCGTCCCTGGATACTAAGTGGAAATTAGCGTTACGAACTTGAAGGCTTAGTCTTGAAAGAAGACCTCCAATAACAAACTCTCAAACACTCTCAACCCTTTAAATAACATGCGGAATTATCGTCTGCTTTGAAAATATCGTCTGCGAATTAAATCGTCATGTTTGTTTTTTTAAAATAAAGATTCAGGGCTGCCATAAGTTGATCTTAAAAAATCCTAAATTTCAAATTTTCTATTTTTCAAGCGCGATTACTTAAAGCAGGTTGAAAGTAAAGCAGAATGTGCCTGCTTTAAGCTACCATCTGCTAGGATAAAAATCCGAAGATTTCGGAAGAAATGCCAGGTGTCAAACAGTTTGGACCGTGATCACACGCCGAATTTCTTGGCATCTGATTTGGATACAAAGCATTTAAATTCTGGTCAGGTGCCGTGTAACTGGGCGTCTCATGATCCGGATCTAAACAGTTTGACATCCATATTTAGGTGTAAATAAAGCGACTCGCGACTTTAACGTGACTCGCAACCAGATGGTGCATTTGCAAAAATAAAAGAAAATACTCAAATATAACCAAAAGGGTAGCATTATCGTGCATCTGGGATTGGAAAAATATGACCAGTCTAAAAACACCCTCTAGAAATGTCTTCAAATCTTAATTTTTTTTAAAAATATTTTCCATCGTTTTATCCATAGCGTCGAAAGATATATATAATAATGTCAAATAGTTTGGAACCTGGTCAGATGCCGCGTTATGCGGCGTCTTATCAGGCTAAAAATATTTTCACTTAACCATTTTACTCGGGGTAATGCAGTTTAGGGGATCAAAGTAACGAAAATGAAGACTACAGTATGCATGAAGACCTTCAATGACAAACTCTTGACTTAAGTCTTTATGTATAAAACTGCTATATTGTCGTCTGCTGAAAAATTATGTTCTAAGTTTGTTTTCCCCAATCTACATGTAGATATTAGGCACCTTGGTTGAAGGAACACTGATACATGTGGTTAACAGTCTGGGTCCTGATGTACCGCCGATCTACTCGGTGTCTAGTCGGGATCCAAACTGTTTGCACGCGGCATTGATGTTGCTATTAGCAGTGAATTACATAACAAGTAGAATATGGCGAGGCAATAACTCATTCACCTCAGGGCTGCCATTTCTCCGGATTTTTTTCGAAATATTCGGATTTTTATTCCAACAGATGGAAACTTAAAACAGGCTGAAAGTAAAGCAGAATGCGCCTTAAGGCGCATTCTGCTTTACTTTCATCCTGACTTAAGCATCACGTGTCTTAAAAACTAGAAACAGACTATGGGTTAAAGGTATAATCAGGAAAATTGGGCTTGAAAAATTGAAAACTTTGAAATCTTAGGATTTTTATTATCAACTTCTGGCAGGCCTGTCACCTCAGATACATGTTTCGACTGTAGTTAGATTGATTTTAAAATAACATTTATTTTGCAAAATGACAAACAGTCAGAAGGCTCTTTTAGCATTATTCACAATTACAGTTTGTGAATGACAAGTATACTCGTCGCTAGGACAAAATGTGTTACCAAGATACATTGTATATATGCAGTTACCAAGGTAAAGATTTGCGAAATGGGTAACAAGGGTCTTGACCATAATCTATAACCTATTATTTGATAATTTGTTAAAATGAAACATTCCACTTTCGAAAAAATATCGGTTTTTAACGCTTTGAACCCTAGTCCCGCATATAGGCGTCCTTTTCAAACAGTGTACATGTGAATAGTACACTTGTCCTATGCAAACAGTAAAGACCCAGATCAGAGGGCTCCGAAAGGAGCCCTCTGATCAGGGTCTTCACTGTTTGTCATAATGCCAAACATTGACAAAAACAACCCTTAAAAGTAAAAAATGGACTAGACTAAAATTGAAACTGGAATTGTCCATTTAAAGTTTTAGGGAGGAAAGAGTTAAAATACTTCAGAAAATTGAAAGTTAAACAAACAGCTAAAGCCATGGTCAGATGGCTCTTTAACTCATTCCTCCATGGAACTTCAAATGGACAATTCCAGGGCTTCCATAAGTTGAAATGAAAAATCCTAAGATTTCCAGATTTGAATTTTCAAGTGCGATTTTACGAATCATACCTTTACCCCATTACCTGTTTCTAGTTTTGTTGACACGTAGCTCCTTAAAGCAGGCTGGAAGTAAAGCAGAATGCGCCTTAAGGCGCATTCTGCTTTACTTTCAGCCTGCTTTAAGTTACCATGTACTAGAAAAAATCCGAAGATTTAGGAAAAGTCCGGAGAAATGGCAGCCCTGCAATTCCTATTTATGTTCTAGTCTAGTCCATTTTTTCCTACTAAGTGTAATGTTTACCATATATTTCAAAATAGCAAACAGCACAGACCCCGATCAGAGAGCTCTTGTATGCAGAGGGGTTTTTGGTCTACGACCACTTTGGTAGGAAAACGATGGTTTGAGCTACAGTTTTCATTGTTGGCAGTTAAATCTCATTCACTGTTTTCGTCCAGGTACACTGACATTATAATATAGTTTGTAGCCAGGTCAGACACGTAGTAAACTTTAATGCCTTTACCCTAGTAGATTTATAATGGTTCTTTGCAAACAGTTTTTATAAATAATTGGTATTATCCAAGTTCTATTTTAGGCATTTTGACTTGAGAAATATTGAAATGAGTGTCATTCAGTTTGGATCCTGACTGGACGCCGCGTTACGCGGTGTCTGATCAAGATCCCAAACTGTTTGAAATAAATGTAATCATTGTAAAGTACTGAAGGAATAAAATGATAATGAAAAATGTGTTGAATCCTGACGTTAAGGTCAGTCTTATATATCTAAACTCTACTCTGTATATTTACCAAGCATTTGTTATTCCAAAGTTTCTAAATTTTACGTTTTCTGAATAATTTTCTCCGATTCGAATTTCGAACAGTTAGGACAGTTATCCCGTAAAAACACTTTAAACACTTACTTCCATTTTACCAATTTCACCTCAATAGAATCCACCTGTTGTTTGTAAACAATACCTCGTTTTCACCGCTAAACAATTAAAATTCCTAAAACATGATTCCAACCAGCAATTTACGAATTTACATTTTTTCACAAAAGCGTTTTCTTTATAATTTTCGCTGTTTTGTGTGTTGTTTTCACACACGCGTTTTCTGTGGCACTAAAACATTCCGACGTTCAATATCAAATCAGGCGATTACATGGCCAGTAATAAACGTCTAACTCAACCCATCGAAAGACACAATTTATCACAGCTCGTCTCCAATTTTGATAAAAAGATTTTCCCAACAGCCAGACAACAGTCGGGTTATACGTTGCATTATGTAGTTCAAATTATTATCTTTTTAACTCTTTGGACGCTAACGGCGAAAACATGCTTACCTTTGCAAACAGTTTGGATCCTGATGAGACGCCGCGTAACGCGGCGTCTCATCAGGATCCAAACTGTTTGATACTTTGATCGAATTTTGATTTTTTTTTGTTGAAAATTCTAATTTTAGAACAGTAGCAGACAATAATTGTTGCAGACGAAGAATTTAATTGGCGTTTAAAGAGTTAACATTGAGGCTTGTCAATCGGCAGGTATGTAGGCAGTGTATGGGGATATTTGACGGATAATAGATATAACCAAGATAATTGAAGTGCTGACATATATAACCCTTAAATCGCTAAAATACCGTCTGCTTTAAATTGTCGTCTGCAAAATTTAGAAAAAAGTATGTTACAGTTATGTTTGTATTCCTGTAAAATTGAACTAGCGAATCTGTTCGGGTGTTTTAAAGCTTGGAATCTGATCTGCCGCCGAGTAACTCGGAGTCTTATCTGGATCCAAACTGTTTGCATATATATGCAAGACGAAGTCGGCCATTATGTAGCGTGATTAAGGTTAATACACGCCGAAAACAGAAACAACGTAACGGTGTTTAAATTTAAATCCCCTATTCCGTTATTATTGAATTCCATATACGACAGCCAACTGCTAGCTGCTAACTGCCAACTAGTTGCTACCCATCATCACTTATACAGTAAGCATTTGGCGGTTAGCAGTTGGCAGTAAGCAGTTGACAGTAAGTAGTTGGCAGTAAGCAGTTGGCTGTAAATAGTATATACATTTTTGTAAATTGCTCTTCTTCCTAATATTTTGACGTTAAGGTTTTTTTTATGTAATTAATATTAATTTAATTTTCCAGGGTTCCAGGTAAGGGGGAGTAATCTGAACAAATCCAACATATTCTGACTCATACTGCACCAAATCCTATGGTGTTACTGCTCATTAGAATCGTCTCGAAGAGACGATTCTAATGAGTAGTGACACCATAGAGTTTAATGCTGATATAAAGATTTTAGTTTTTGAAATACTCCCCTCATCTGGATCCCTGATTTTCTATCTGGAATATTGAAAACAATTTTTGTAAACAGTAGACAGTAAGCAGTTGACAGTAAGCAGTAGGCTGTCGTATATGGAATTCCATACGTTATAGATCTACTACCGCCTGCCTCAAAATTGTCGTCTGTAATAATAATAATGATGATAAGAAGAAGAATAACAAGCCAAAAATCTCACAAATATTGTTTTGTAATTTTGTTTCGAAAAAGCCTGATTATCAAACTTGTCAAACAGTTTGGACACATCGGTGATATAGCTCGTTATCTAAAGTGTGACTCTTTTTTAAAAGAAAAAGAAAAGTTAAGTAGTTTTTGAGCAACAAATTCGAACGGACAATGGCCTGACGCCAAGTTACTCGTGGCGTCTGGTCTAAATCAAAACACTAGATTATAGTCCAGCCAAGTCTCGCTAAAAAGCGGCGTCTGATCAGGATTCAAAACCGTTTCACACTCATTACAATATTACGTTAACCAAAAATAAATCAAATTTGAGAAATTTGTAAAACAGATGACGTCATGACAGTGAAGGGGTTAACTCTTTCACCATCAACGACGACATAAGGCGACTTTGCAAACAGTTTGGATCCTGATCAGACGCCGCGTAACGCGGCGTCTGATCAGGATCCAAACTGTTTGACACTCGTTTCGACATTTCTTCAGTCAAAACAGTCCTTAAGCTCACTTTAAAAATATTGTAGACGACATTACCAATGCAGACGATAGTTTGGCGGTAAGAGGGTTAAAGCAGACGATAACACTTTGCAGTGAAAGAGTTTAAATAAGGCAGCCACCTGTTTTTGAATGTTCCAAACATTTCTCAAAGTTGACTGAACAGCTGTGTCCTATTGCCAATTCATTTTCCTGTCGAAATATCGTCTGCTCTTAAAATATCGTCTGCAGATTCTTACATACAGTTAAACCTCTCTATTACGACCACTTTTAAAATTACGTGAATTAGTAGATGTTTAAGGTATGTGACTTTAGGTGACTTCTGTTTGACGCTTACCTTGCTTTAACCTGTATTTTATGAAATCAATTAGCCCTGTTTTAGCGGTCGTAATTTAGAGGTTTCACTGTAATCATTTTTTTTCTGTTTTTAAATTGATTCAACCCAAAGTCGAGTGTCATAGAGTTTAGATTCAGATCACACGCCAAAGTATCGGCTTCTGATTTAGATACACACCAATTACATGGTTGGACAAATACAAGTAAAAGTCGATCGGCAGGTAAAATATTTAAACCCAATTTCACTTTGACATTATTGGTCTAGATATTGTTACAGTGGATAAAACGTTATTCTTTCCCACTAAACGCGTTTACGCTAAAACTATTTTTCCATTGCAAACAGTTTGGAGCTAGATCAGACGCCGGGTAACCAAACTGTTTGCCACTCAGATTAAAATAAATAGTGATTTGCGTTTGCGCACGTTTGCGTTTAAATGGGAAAGAATAACGTTTTCTCCACTGTAACTGATGTGTGTATAATTCAAGCCCGACAATCCACTAGGGACACGGCTCCAAATAAGAGTGAGTAAACTGGAGTACTAATTTTCTCCCCCATTTCTCCACCAAATCTTCTATTGCGACTACTCAGTTATTACAATAAATTCACCTCTTTGATACTTTTCTTAACCAATTACCCCATAAATAAGCTTTTTACACCTTTAATTTATTTCTCCGCTGTCGAAAATAGTCCCAATTTATAGTTATGAATATGTAGGATAAGAATTATTTTCTATCAGATGGTAGCTTACAGCAGGCTGGAGGTAAAGTAGAATGTGCCTTAAGGCGCATTTTGCTTTACTTTCAATATGCTTTACGTGGTCACCTATTTTCAAAACTACAAACAGGCTATGGGTTAAAATTCACGTCACAGGGTTTGGAAAAAACATTAAACACTCGCCTTATCCCTGTTAGCACATGATAGAGCACCCTGACAGAGGCAGGCAAGAGGTTAAAGTTGTATTAAACTTCTAACTGTAAACCTTTAGGGTAATGAATTATACCTCCACCCCACCCTAAATACCAGGTTCGACGCTTGCACGTATAAACAGTTCAGTTCAATTCTTTATTTGCTATAAGGCCTCCGGCCCATACACAAAAACATTCAGTACATAATATACACAAAGTATAATATAGTGTAATACAGTGCGGAGTAAAGGAACGAAGTTGTTCCTTAGGCAAAACACAGAAATTCTGCTTTATTACAACAGTTACATGTATTTAGTATCATTCTGTACTTGCAAACAGTGTAGATCCAAACGAACGATCCATTCAAAAGTCATTGGCTCTACATTCACACTGTTTGTCAGATGTAGGAGTTCTCAATAATATAAAGTCACATTTACCTCACTATAAACATGTTTAGAAAGGAAGAAATACATACTTCTACAATAGTTTTGGTACATTCAAACAGTGTGGATCAAGATCACAGTGCTACTACATGAGCTCTCTGATCCTCATTCACCTAGTGTGCCCTATCAAAGAGATAGTCACGCTAAACAATGCCAGTTTAGTTTGTTTAACATTACAGATATGGAATGGACTTTAACACTTCCACTGTAAATAGTGGAGATCCAGAGTATGATGCACATTGATGGACCCTCTAGTCCTTATCAAACATGTTAAACTAAGCTTTTGAACATTTTACTTGTTTAACTGAAACAGTGTAGACTCAGAACCTGTAACTATGTTAAAGCACAATCACAGGATCCAGGTCTTCACTGTTTTGATACTATCATATTTAGTTATCATAACTTTTTATATGTTCACACCTTTCCTTAACAGCATAAAAAATGTACATAGCAGTGTTGCGTATAATTGTCTTATTTGGACATGACATCAGTTTTGCAAACTTGTCCACTGTTGGATTTTGTGTGAAATATTCTGGTATATACATTAAGCGCAAATGATTGTACAGTGGACAAATCAACACGAAATGATATTCATCCTCGATCAACCCTTCACAGTAGTGACAATGTCTAAACTCTCTTGGAATACCATAATGTCTTCCCTTTTCAATCATCAAGCAGTGTGACGAACTTCGTATATTCACTATACTCTTTCTAAACTTTGCTACACAGTTGGTATCAAGAATTCTACAGGAACTGGAAGCGCATAGAACTGCACACTGAAAGCTAACATAGAAAGTGCTCACTGAAAGCTAACAAACAGACGGCCAGACAGCTACAAACACTGTGCTGCAACATGCTGTACTTATTGAAGTACAGTAGAACTATTACGACCACTAAAACGAAGGCTACTTGATTGAATAAAGGCAGGTGACAGCTTAAAGCAAGGTCACAGTGAAACAGAAAGCTCCTGGGGGAACTTTCTGTTTCACTGTTACCTTGCTAGAATGTAATGGTCGTAATAGAGAGGTTCTACTGTATACATGTATAATGAAAACAGGTGAAATTGTCGTAGCTGCAGTGCTTAGTTGACCAAGATGCAAAATGTTAACCTAGGTAACAGAAGTCAAGGTCAACGCCATCAAACTGTTTTGCAACATGCTGCATAGTAGCTGTGACACATCAGAATGTGAAATTGCGTGATCTTTGCTCCATTTATTAGTCAGTAACTGACACTTAAATAATATTATCTCTTTTTACTAGTAACATTGGCGTTCATAGCTGACCCTTTGAGTCCAAATGCAATCATACACAAAATATTTTCGTCTGGATACCAAATTATATATAGTGCTAAAAGTCTATTTTAAGTAAAAGTGACCTTCATAGTTGACCTCTTGACATCAAAACCAAACTTAAGCTAGATATCCTCATAAGGTAACTTTGTACCAAGTTTCAATCAAATGTCATCCAGAACTCAACAGGGGCAAACACTATAATCACAATAGGGCACTTAAAATACAATGCTCCCTCTCTACAACAACACCCAATGGGAGACATTATATTTCTTCTTTCAAAATGTCCACCAATATGTATTAAACACTAAACAAGAGCCCAGTGGGCTCTAAGGCGCTCATCAGAGTACAAAGTTCCCAGATTTAACTAGACTTAATACCTCTTGCTAGTGCCTTATCACAAGAAGCAATGTGACAGGATAATGTTGATGTGTGTTCTCCATATGAACTAGAGGGTTCAGAAGCCTTTTCTACCTTTGACCTACTTTTTGACCTAACATAAATAGTGTGTCTTAAGGGCATTCTGCTTTATTTTCAACTTGCTTTAAGTGGTCAGATATCTTTCACACCAGAAACAAGCTATGGGGTAATAATTTAAACTATGAGTATTCACCCCTGAAACTTTCAAATTACAATGGACAGATCCAGCTTCCAAGTATGTCTATTCCTGTTGGACTGTTTAGGGTGGGGTTTTTGTTGTTGTTAGTTTGCCTTTTAAAAAAAATATTATATATATACAAATTGCAAAAATGACAAATACTGCAAACCCTGATCAGAGGGTTCGTTCAGGGGCCATCTGATCTGGAAACATATACACTATTTGTACAGGAAAAGAGTGATACACTGATTGTAAAATATGAGTATACTCCTTGCAATTGTTGAATGTGCTAATGGAGGAGTTCTTTTCAAGAGACAGATGATTTACCACATATAGATAATGGATGTCTTATATATTATAATACATGTAGAATATAATAATAATACAGTAATGCGTTAAAATACAGTTTTTTTTATAAATTCAGTGGGCTTGAAAGCCCATGCGGAGAACATGAAGTGTAACATAGTTATGTTAGAATATGCAAGTTGTATTTAAGAATTCTGAATCTTTTTTATAGGAGCCACACCATACTGGTGGTCATACCTAATAAAACTTAGGCTAATGGATAGTTCATGCCTTTTAACCCATTACCCCATAAATATGCCTTTTAACGCCTTTAACTTATTCATCCATTGTCAAAGAAAATAGTTCCAATTTATACAACCATGAATATCTATCATGAACTTTTTTTTGAGTTCTAGCAGATGTTAGCTTTTGAGCAGGTTGAAAGTAAAGCAGAATGTGCCTTAAGGCACATTCTGCTTTACTTTCAACCTGCTTTAAGTGGTTACATATCTTCAAAACTAGAAACATGCTATGGGGTAATGGGTTAAAGAGTCTGGCAACCAGATTTAGCAATAAACTAGTAATTTGTAAATGTATGTCAAACGCTTATATAAATACATGTATAAATAAGTAAATATTAATTCTGAGAGAAAAAATGCATTTCAATGAAAACAAGAGGGCCTGAAGGCCCTGGTATCGCTCACCATTTGTAATGAAGCCTGATAGCTTTACCTTTGAATTTCACCCGTTTTATTCTAAATCCATAATAAAGCATGTAAACACCATTGGAATACGACCTACTCTAGTATAGTAGAGTACATCAAGGGCAGATAACTAGAGCCTAAATAATACTGAAATGAAGCCTTTTCTAGCATTTCATTGTACCGGTATATCAAGGGCAGAAAATTCTTGCCACAATGATACGATTTCAAAAATAATTGCACTCCTTCCAGAACTAATAGCTGTTTACATTGTTTTAAAATCCATTAAAAACTGAGGTTGCAAGAGTGTAAACACTGTTAGATATGACATTTTCAGCAATTCAAGGATGGATAACTCTTGACTTATTTGTCAGATTTCAACCATAATCAAAATTATCTGAACTATTATAGTCATATACAATCTGAGCAAGTTTCAGGAAGATTGGATAAAAATTGTTGCCTCTAGAGTGTAAACACTGTTAATTAATAATTTATGACATTTTCAACAATTCAAAGGTTGATTTATATAACTCTTGACCTATTGGTCTGATTTCAACCATAATCAAACTCATTCAAACTCTTATGTTAATATACAATCTGAGCAAGTTTGAGAAAGATTGGATTCAAATATGTGGCCTCTAGAGTGAAAACACTGTTATATATGGCATTTTCAGCGATTTAAAGGTAGGTAACTCTTGACCTATTAGTGGGATTTCAACCATACTGGAAAACATCAGAACTCTTATGATAATGTACAATCTAAGCAAGTTTGGGAAAGATTTGATTAAAATTGTGGCCTCTAGAGTGTAAACACTAGACTTGTTGACGAAGAACGATGGACGACAAACATTAAAGAATTGCAAAAGCTCACCCTGAGCTAGCTCAAGTGAGCTAAAAAGAAAAGAAATAAGAGACTTGATAATAACATAAAACACAACGGGAAGGAACAATTATTGTTAACAATATTTTACAAAATGACAAACAGTGTAGACCCTGATCAGAGGTCTACACTGTTTGCATAGGACAAGTGTACTCTTGATAGGTATATGATTTGTTCATGACGAGTATAGTATTCGTTAAGGTTCAATGTGTTAACTGAACAGGGCTCTAGATAAGGGGAGTATTTCAAAAAATAAAAGTTTCACTTTTCACTCATTCTCTGATAGCCAGGACAATTAGCCGTAGAGAAAACTGATTTTTACATGTCACGGAATCTGCATGCGTATGTCCTAGTTGCAAAGTAACAATCATCGTGAGTTGTTATGAAAAAGATCATCAACTCAGCATTAGTGGTTTTCGAAATATATACATACGCGTATTGGCACATTGCATCTTTTAGAGCAGGATTTTGAAAATAAAGGTTTTATAGACATATATAGTAAAATTAAAAGTAGGGGTACTAGATAAGTCAAGAAATGTTTAGATGTTCAACACAGTATATAACTTTTACCTCGATATGGGTTCCTTCAGATTTTGAACTTGAAAATGTGTTATATCTTGGGGTTATTTATAAAATATAAGATGAAATTACATTTTAATTGTAAATGGAACACTTTAAAGTTTTGATGAAATAGTAACAAAAAACAACATATTGAATCAAATATACATCAATTGTACACGCGAATGTGCTTTTGATAAAACCCCAAACATTTGCCAGAAATTATTACTCTACAGATGGATGTTTAACAATTCACAATTGTCCCGTTCATTACTAAGTCACTGTCTCGTAAATTACATAAACATTGCTTTCCAATAGAAATGTTTCAAGGAATTCCACGTCTAAATTTAACTTTTTAAAATGTGTGGATTCGATAACCTCTGACCAAAAATAACGCAAGCTTAAACGCGTCGGTCTTTAACAAGTTTGACGCACATTAACTGTAGTCATCAAGTTCAACATTAACGTATTTCATTGAGATACTATTTCGCAAATTAACAGCTTTTTTCAAAATTCATTTTTTCAAAATTCAGAGTGTTTTTGATTTGTTTTTCAAATATAACATACTAAAAAAAGTAGATCTAGCTTTTGGTATCAGGAAATTTCCTGATTATGCAACTGTTGATAATAATGTTGGTTCTGTCCCGTTCATTATTGGTATCTTATCGATACCAGTTTAACCGAGGGCCACTAATATTGTTATATACTGAAGACCTCACTGTAACAGTAAGACACATTTAACCTTTAGTCTTTTTTAAACACTTTAATTTAGTACATCTTCGTCAAAAACGAACATTCTACCACTTTTACCCGTTGCCTTTGGGTCTGGTATAACCTTAACAACATGTATCATAAAAACTAAATTTACAGTCTATATTCTAGCAGATGGTAGCTTAATGCAGGCTGAAATTTCAGTAAAACAGAATGCGCTTTAAGGCACATTCTGTTTTAATTTCAACCTGCTTTAAGTGGCCACTTATTTTGAAAACTAGAATCAGGCTATGGGGTAATGGCTTAAGCTGCTGATCGCGACTTGACTTGCACTTGCAAACAGTTTGGATCCATATCATATGCCGCGTAATGGGGTATCTAATCTGGATCCAAACCGTTTGAATGAATGAACGATTTTATTTATCAAAGGTTCTATGAATCTCACTTATTAAGGCGGCTTATCTACAAATATATTTATAAATTAGAACTTGCACAAATAGGGCTGCCATAAGTTGATCTTGCAAAACCCTAAGATTATTTATAAACTTTCTATTTTTCAAACGCATTTATTTTAAGCAGGTTGAAAGTTAAACAGAATGTTCTTTTAGGTGCATTCTGATTTACTTTCTGCTTGCTTTAAGCTACCATATGCTAGGATAAAATAATAATATTTAGGAAAATATGGAGGAATGGCAGCCCTGTACAAAGTATGTGCATGTAGTATTCACGTGACCAGTACAGTGTGCTATTACGTCACATACGTATATGACGTAATATTTCGTTCTCACCTTGTTCAGAGATCATGATGTCACATATTGTATGTGACGTCACAATGTGTCGCGAAAAGAAACACTTACGTCATGACGTTAGTTCATATTCTTTTATTTAAATATAAGTGGGTTGCTAATAAATCATAAGAACATTTGTGTAAAAGAGAAACGTTCATATCCTATGGAATAATCAACGGGTCAATAAACCCGTAATCAACGGGACATCTATGTTTTGACATTTTAAGACTCCCGGTATATCTTTTACGTGCATAATTAAGCAAGATATTAGATCTACTCTAGTTTCAATTAGTTATAGATTCTAAATCATTACCAAATTTGTCATTCAATAAGATATTTTGCCAATTTAATGGAAATGCATTGGTCCCGTTTATTACGTCCCGTTTATTATTTTCACTTGGATTTATGTCAGCAAACCGTTTATTTTGACTAAAATATCAAATTGCAAACTCTTTGAACGACTCAGCACTTACAGGTAGATAAAGGGAAAGAACTCCGCATGACTCACTCTTTAGCTTGGGTACACGTATCATTTCTAATACAGATATTGTAACGGACTCGTTCATTACTTTTGTAAAATTACGCATTTGTCGTGGACTTTTGGTCACAAATGAAATTCTGTATGTTTACAGTACACATTAAGTTGAAGCATGTCTAAAACTAATACGACTCCTGGTGTATTGTATTGTCTGACAATATTGACCTGACGTTGAACTTTATGCATGAATAAATTATAATAAGATGGCACAGTATAAATCAATAATCGATAGCCTACGTACAATTTCGGGTTATTTCGGCTGATTACGTCAATCTTGTTACAGTTGTGATCCTCAGTGGATTAACACTCCACGTTGAGCAAGTTCAAAAAATTGTTGTTGATAAACTATTATTCCCGAGTCTCCTAGTATAATCGCATCTACTAAAACGCACCATGTTGCGCATTCGAGTGGGTTTTAATCCAGGTAAGATCATCGATGTACTCATTTGCGACTCTTGCCAATATATACCTAATTTACAACCACTAGATCTAACTTATCTGCAATAGGTGTGTCGATAGAGCAAGAGATTTGTAACATCGAGGTTCCGGGTTCGAATCCCGATAGCGTGGAAAATATTTTTATTTTATAAAATGTTATTATATAGACCAAACAGACGCTTTGACATAATGTTTTTAAAAATAACAAAAGAATCGTGTTCCAATCGAAATAGATGATGTATGTTTACTTAAAAAGAAACAGTATAAATTGTAAAAAAACAAAATGAAAAAATGTATGAGTATTGCATGGGATTCGAACCACTGACTGTAGGGGAAAATAATGTATAGTCGTCTCTCTTACCACTTGCGCTAAATACATGTCGATATGTACGGTACCGAGCAACGCTATAGTTTCTCGGTACCGATGTGGTAACGATGTGCGTTCTCGTATAAATGATAACGAAGTGTTCCGAAGCTATATTTAGAAATGCAACAAGGTGTGAAATTATGCTAATAGAGGTCACCAACGTCAGGTCAATATTGTCGAACAATAGGCAATAATTATCATATATTGCAGATGTATTCAGCGTCTAAGTAAATTATTAGTTAATTGTCCCGTTCATTTCACAGAATTTGAGACACATGCACAAATTTAGCCAATTATCGTTCTTCTTGAAGTAAGTCTCAAATTAAGTTGCGTTGCACTTGATATCACCCAGAACTAAAAAAGTAATGAATTTTAATGATAGAATAGCATTTATTCGTTAGTATTTGCATCACACTTCTGGATATAACGTGCATGGAGACATGCAAAATGTGACTACCCTGTCATCTTTGGAGGGCTAAGGTGAACAACAGGGAGCAAATTGTACGTTAAAACCTGTTTTTATTGTTTTCATTCATATCTCTTTTCATGGCTAGATATGAATGACATGTATCAAAACAGATACGTGTCAAATATAACTTATTGAATAGTGGAGACATCAATTGTCCTGGTTAAGGGAGAATGAGTGTTTTGCATTAAACCCTACAGTGTCACTACTCATTACAATCGTCTCTTTGTGACGATTCTAATAAGTAGTAACACCATAGCATTAAGTGCTGAAGAAAGTGAGAAGATGCTGGACTTGTTCAATTTACTCCTCTTATCTAGAGCCCTGCTGAATGATCGAAATTGATTGCCCTGTTGTATGTACAGTAAAACCTCGCTATTACGACCACAAAACGAAGTCTTATTGATTATATAATAGACAGGTGACAGATTAAAGCAAGGTGACAGTGAAACAGAAAGCTCCTAAAGGAGCTTTCTGTTTCACTGCCACCTTGCTTTATGCGGTAACCTATCGTAAACACCCTAATATTTAACATACTTTAGTGGTCGTAATAGAGGGGTTTTACTGTATATGTATAGCATCGGCAAAAATTGCACTTTCTCTCATCAGACACAGTCTCAGCATTTTGAAAAGCTGCTATTGTTTATAGTCACACAAAAGATATTCCTGGTTGGCCTCAACATCAATACTATCACAGATTCTTCTATCCACCTGGTATCCACTATCCCTGATCAGTCGTTCTTCAACCCTTACTGATGCAAAGGATTTCCTGGAAAGTAAAATAATCAAGAATTTTTAAAACCTTCTCCCAAACACACAAGTCCAAGGACTCCAACAAGATGGCACAAATGAATCTAAACCGATGCTGGATACATCTGGCACCTTTCCCCATTACCCCATAAATATGCCTTTTCATGTCTTTAACTTATTCTTACACTGATGAAAATAGTTTTGTACCGTCATGAATATGTATCATAACTTCATAAGGAATATTTTCTATATAATTGCAGATGGTTGTTTAAAGCAGGCTGAAAGTAAAGCATAATGCGCCTGAAGGCGTGTTCTGCTTTACTTTCAACCTGCTTTAAGAGGTCACCTGTCTTCAAAACTGAAATAAACCTATGGGGTGTTGGGTTAAACGTTTCAGCTCTCGCAAAAAAATATTAAAGCAGCTTTAATTTAAGCATACAATTCATAAACATAATATACTATAGAAGCTTTCTGCTTCATTTCAATCTCAAGCAAAGTAAAAAAGAAAAAAATATCCAAGTTATAGTCTACTTTCAGCCAGAATGACCTTTCAACCAACTGTACATTCACTCCACTGATCATTGAGTCATCTTGCCTACAAAATTGAGCACTGCTAACATAATTATGGTGCATAGGCAGTCGCATTACCGACTCGGACCCTTCACAGGTACCGACTTTAACTGCTGGGTTGAGGAGCAATTCGCTGTGCGTATCTAAACTTCTTGCTCAAAAACAGTCCTGTGCATCATCAGGGATTCAGAAAAAATCCCCTAGTTAGGCTGCAGGTCTGACAGGGGACCAAACTCACAACCCCTGGTACCACAGCGAGTGCATCACCCTCGACCACTATCCGCCAATCTTGCTTTATGCAGCCTCAATCAGTCAATGCCTTAACCCTTTACCCCATAGCCTGTTTCTAATTTATTTAATATATGGATAGGTGATATAAAACAAGAGGGCCAGAATGGCCCTTGATCGCTCACCTGACCATGGTGACACTAAGTTGGGTCAAGTGATTGATTTCAGAAAAGAAGATTTGTAAATTTTCACTGATGAGGAAAACTAAGGGTGGGGTCATATTTGATATGCAGGGGGGAATCTTGAACAATCTTGATAGAGGACCTACAGATGATACTATGTGCCAAATATCTAAGGTTTGTCCCTTTGTGGTTTTTGAGAAGATGTTTGAAGATTTCACTAAATAATTCTATGTAATACTGTGATCCCCTGGGCTTGCCATTTTTTACCCCAGGGACATAATTTGAACAACTGTGATAGAGGACCTGTAGATGATGATATGTGTAAAATATCTAAGCTCAGTGTACCATGATTTCAGACAAGAACATTTTTCAAGTAGTCATTGAAAAAATCTAGTTTTAGCTCCGGTGACCCAGATATGCAACAGACCGGAACCAATTCATTAACGTCATATGTGAAGCTACCTCTAGAAGTTAAACCATGCAAAATATCAAAGCTCTGGCAATATTGGTTTCAGAGCAAAAGCAAAAGATGTTTGAATATTTCACACTATAACTCTATGTAAAATGGTGACCCCTGGGCTGGAGCCAATTTTGACACCAGGGGGAAAACTTCAACAACTTTTAATTTTTATAGAGGACCTTGAGGCAAAGCTATGTGCAAAATATGTAAGCTTAGTCAAGTTAGTGTACTATGGTTTCAGACAAGAAGATTTTTCAAGTGTTCATTGAAAAAAATCTATTTAGCTCCGGTGACCCAGATATTCAACAGACCAGAACCAATTCAACAATATGTGAAGGACCTCTAAAAGTTACACCAAGCCCAGTATCAAAGCTCTGGCCGTATTGGTCTTGTAGAAAAAGATGTTTAAACATTTCACTATGTAATTAAGTTTCATGTAATGCAGTGACCCCCGGGGCGGGACCAATGTTGACCCCAGGGGTAAAATTTGAACAATCTTGATGAGGACCTATAGATGATGCTATGTGCTAAATATCTAAGCTCTGGCCCTTGTGGTTTTTGACAAGAAGATTTTTTAATATTTCCTTATTTTTTCACTTTTGTTGCCATGGCAACCAGAGTTCTACATTGAGTCAAATTCTTTGAACACATTTGAAAGAGCTTGACCCAAGGAACATTCCTGTGAAGTTTGTTTGCAATCAGGCAAGTGGTTTTGAAGAAGAATATGTTTGAAAAAATTGTTGACACACGACAAACACCAGACAAAGAGTTTAGACCGACCACAAAAGCTCACCAGGGGCCCGTTTTACTAAACTACTTACGCAAATTATTTGCGTAAGTCAAAATTTTTATTTTTTTTTATTTTTTTTATTATCACTTGCTACAAACAGCAAATAGTCAGATCAGAGGACGCGCTTTTAGCGCGTCCTTTGATCTGGCTATTTGCTGTTTGCAAACGTTTATGATCGAAAAATAAAGAGTTAAAAGATTTTGACTTACGCAAAAATTTTGCGTAAGTAGTTTAGTAAAACGGGCACCAGGGGCCCGTTTCATAAAACATCTTACGACGGATGTTGTCATAAGTCACAACTTTAAAATACATTTAATTTCTGATTTCTCTAACTTATCCTGTCTTGTGATATCTCGTTGGAATCGTCTTTTCAAGACGATTCCATAAAGATGTCACAAGACAGGATTAGATGGAGAAATAAATAATAATTGAGACTTTTATAATCTGACTTACGACAATATTTATCGTACAAAGTTTTATGAAACGGGCCCCTTGAGCACCAGGTGAGCTAAAAATGGCTAAAGGTACAGATGCTTAAGTCTGCATAACTCATTTGATTAGATATTGCACTGTTTGCATAGAATAGGTGCACCATTCACAGGTAGACTTTTCTTAATGATGAGTATACTTGTCCGTAAGGACTTAACCCTTTCCCCAATAGAAGCGCCTTTTAGCGGATATGATTTATTCATCCGCTGAAGAAAATAGTTCCAATTTAATCAGTAATGAATATGTATTATAGGGAATATTTTCTATATTATAGCACATTATAGCTTAAAGCAGGCTGAAAGTAAAGCAGAATGCGCCCCTAGGCGCATTCTGCTTTACTTTCAACCTGCTTTAAGTAGTCACCTATCTTAAGTAATATAAATAGCCTATCAGGTAAAGGGTTAAGGTTGTTATAAAACAACATTAAAAATTAAATTACCCGTCTTGCAGCTTCTACATGGCGTGCCCTTATTACAGATGATCTATCTGCCTTGGCATTATCTGCAGCCATTTTTGTAAGCTTCAGCAGGAAAAGCTCATAGTTCAGCCATACCTGAAAATATAATGGCTTAATTATTAATAAATAAGTTTTTAAAATTTACATATTTTAACACTTTACGGGCCATAGCCATTTTATTAGTTTTGAAAATAGGTGACTACTTATAGCAGGTTGAAAGCACAATGTATGTGTAAAGCAGAATTTGCCCTAAGGCGCATTCTGCTTTACTAATTACTTTCAACCTGCTTGCTAAGTTACCATCTGCTAGAATTTTGAAAATATTTCATATGATACAGAATGAATGAATGGTGTTTTACATATGATACAGTAACATATTCATAACTGTCAGAATAAAGGCGTAAAAACATATTTATGGGGTAATGGGTTAATGTAAGACCAGTGTCTTTCTTTTTTTAAAGGCATAAAAAGGGTGTTTAAAAATAAAATCAAGTGTTGCTCTGGTCAATTAAGTTTCACATCACTCCAGTGGATTATGGTAAAAGTGTACTATGGCCAAAGAATACACATGCAAAACCCCAATTTGCCAAAAGCGTGCCACATACAGAACTTCTAATACTTATAAGTAATAGGGAAAGTCGAATTTCGGAACATCTCAGAGAGATGAAAAGGACCTCAAAATAAAGATAGGAAGGAATGTGGTAAAATTAGGTCATGTTGGACCCTCGAGCATAACGTCTGGACTTTTGGCTCAATGGTAAGAACGCTCGCCTGCCAAGCAGGAGGTCTTGGGTTCGATCCTGCATCTAGCTTAGTGGTAGAGCGTCCGCTTGTAGTGTGGGAGGTTGCAGGTGCAATCGCCGCCGATTCAAACCAAATACTTAAAAATTGTCTTCCCTCCATGGTGCTCAGGACTTCAGTTTAGCATTTCTAGTTTGTCAGTGTCAGACTCAGGATAAAGACAAAGTGGCCGGCAGGTAAAGTCCCTGGTGCACCTCATAAGTGCCCCTTCTCTTAATCATCAATCTTGATTGAGAGAAGTAACTAGTCCAAATAATGAGGACCCTTGATTTGCTCAATTCCCGATAGCAATGAAAGGGATATCGTGTTAACACTAACAATGTCAGTAAGGCGAACTAAAGTTCTATTTTTAGGTAAAAAACATTTTTAAATAGCATTCTGCACATTCTGATCTAATGTAACATGTCACATTAACAGAAGCGCTGCATCAGCAATGTTCACAGCCAGGTCTAAAAAATCCAGCACCTTAATTGCCCGTAGGAAACATTTTACCATTGGGGGGCACAGGTTAAATTGTGAACGAAGTCTTACTAGGGGGATTCAGGGGCATGCTCCCCCGAGAAAATTTTATTTCTAGATGGTCTCTGGTGCATTCTGAGGGCGTTTCCAGCATTCCAAACAGGTATAAAACCAACACAATTTTGTGTAGAAAAATCAACTCAAAATGGGCAAAATATTTCCCAAGTATAGAAAGTTTCATTTAGATATGCTGATACTACTGATGCTGATATTGATAATTCTCTGATTTGGTTTTGTGGATGAAAAGGGTACATTCACTTACGTTTATTTTCAGCTGCATAACAATCTCTGAATACTTTGACACTTGAGTTCTTAGTCCGGTAGCAGACAAGGATAAATTAGCTTAACCTTGCTTGGAGTTGTATAGAAAATATTTTTGTGGGTTTTGGTTGAAAATACCCTCAGCATCAAGAACGTCATCTTGAATATCTGGAAATGCTCAAAGATGACCGGCGGTCATACATTGGATCCTTGAATTTTGATGCTGAGGGTCTATTCTACCATGGAGGAATTATACCCTGGAGAAGTATCCGGCCGGCTCGCGATTTATCGTGTCGTCCAAAATCGGTCAAATAGCGGCGCTCACTGGCGGCTAGAAAACAACGTTTTTCCGAAAGTTTGGTGTTAATAGAAATGCTTTTAATATCATATTTTCGTTATAAATTTTAATACAGATGTTTTATTAGACAATAATCTTACGCATAGTACAAAATTTGAGGCGATAGCTTATAAATTGTTAGTATAGTGAGGTTTTGAAAATGAAAGAAAAACGTATTTTTTCGTTTACCTACGAAGTTTGGTGTTAATAGAAATGCTTTTAATGTCATCTTTTCGTTATAAATTTTAACACAGATGTTTTATTAGACAATGATCTTAGGCGTAGTACAAAATTTGAGGCGATAGCTTATAAATTGTTAGTTAAGTGAGGTTTTGAAAATGAGAGAAAAACGTATTTTTTCGTTTACCTACGAAGTTTGGTGTTAATAGAAATGCTTTTAATGTCATCTTTTCGTTATAAATTTTAATACAGATGTTTTATTAGACCATGATCTTACGCGTAGTACAAAATTTGAGGCGATAGCTTATAAATTGTTAGTATAGTGAGGTTTTGAAAATGAGAGAAAAACGTATTTTTTCGTTTACCTACGAAGTTTGGTGTTAATAGAAATGCTTTTAATGTCATCTTTTCGTTATAAATTTTAATACAGATGTTTGATTAGCCCATGATCTTACGCGTAGTACAAAATTTGAGGCGATAGCTTATTAACTGTTAGTTAAGTGAGGTTTTGAAAATGAGAGAAAAACGTATTTTTTCGTTTACCTACGAAGTTTGTGTGTGTCTATTTTTCTCTGCCACTGTCTGTTTGCCTCTTGTCTGTCTCTCTGTCTGTCTGTTTTTCTCTTATCTCTGTCTGTCAGTCTCTCGCTTCTTCTTTTCTGTCTCCATCTTTCTGTATGAATGTCTGTCTGTCTCTCTCTCTCTCTGATGATCCTCATGCGGAGAAAAGGTAAAATGTGTCATAAAGAGCTTAATTTGAACAAGAGTTGTCAGAGAGACAACAAAGCTCGCCATCGGCACATTTAGAAACTTAAAAGCACATTTAAGGTCACCGAGGTCAACCTTTTTGCCTGCATGGAAAGTTCTTGTCCATATAGGCATATACACATGAAAATCAAATATGAAGTTACACCTCAAGGTACATAGGAAATGTAAGCATTTTTGAAACCTAAACACAGATTTCAAAACCATAACCCTGGATCTAAGTTCAAGGTCAAGGTCACAGGGGTCCAAATTTTTCTGTGCATGGAAAGGTCTTGTCCATATACACACAAATACCAACTATGTAAGCAATACCTCAAGGGACATAAAAGTTATATGAACACAGATTTCGAAACCTAAACGCGGGCCCTAAGTTCAAGGTCAAGGTCACAGGGGTCCAATTTTTTCTGTGCATGGAAATGTCTTGTCCATATACACACACATGCCAACTATGAAAGCAATTCCTCAAGGGACATAGAAGTTAAAGGCATTTTTCAAAACCTAAACACAGATTTCGAAACCTAAACGCGGGCCCTAAGTTCAAGGTCACAGGGGTCCAAATTTTTCTGTGTATGGAAAGGTCTTGTCCATATACACACACATACCAACTATGAAAGCAATACCTCAAGGGACATGGAAGTTAAAGGCATTTTTCGAAACCTAAACACAGATTTTGAAACCTAAACGCGGGCCCTAAGTTCAAGGTCAATGTCACATGGGTCAAATTTTTTCTGTGCATGGAAATGTCTTGTCCATTGCACAAACATACCAACTATGAAAGCAATACCTCAAGGGACATAGAAGTTATAGGCAATTTTCGAAACCTAAACACAGATTTCGAAACTTAAACGTGGGCCCTAAGTTCAAGGTCAAGGTCACAGGGGTCAATTTTTTTCTGTGCATGGAAAGGTCTTGTCCATATGCACACACATACCAACTATGAAAGCAATACCTCAAGGGACATAGAAGTTATAGGCAATTTTCGAAACCTAAACACAGATTTCGAAACTTAAACGCGGGCCCTAAGTTCAAGGTCAAGGTCACAGGGGTCAAATTTTTTCTGTGCATGGAAAGGTCTTGTCCATATGCACACACATACCAACTATGAAAGCAATACCTCAAGGGACATAGAAGTTATAGGGATTTTGTTCAAATTGTTTACGCCGTTCACGACGACTACACCGGGGGTATTGCAATAGGTCGTCATGTACTTCGTACAGGCGAGCTAAAAAGGGGTAAACTATATTTCAAGAGACATACTCTATGAATCCGACATTTTTGCAGCCTGGTCTGGATTACAACTGTTTGCAATTGCAATAGTCATCATGTTACTGGTATTCAGTAATGAGAGGGTTAATCCAGTCATCAACCAAACCAGGTGCATTGATGTTTGTTTGTTTTTTTTTGTTTTTTTTCAATTCAATTCTATTATCTTTATTTTTTGTGATTTGTATAATATATAGAAATCATGCGGTTACAGAAGTAAAAAACACATGTTCAAGTTACACGCACGGGTAGCATTGATCTTTTTTATTAAAGTGGAAACCCCCTGGTGTCCAGTTCCCTAACATGCACTTCATAGATAATCGGCATGTTCAAGAAGCATGGACTTCATGCTGGGAGAGTTTTATGACACTTATAAATGGCCTGCTAATTGTGTACGGTTACGTAATGTGTCACATTCCTTTGTGATGTGTAATATGGTAGACAGATGAATAGCCCTAGTTCATTATTTAACCACATTTACTTGATGATTTTATTTTTAAATAAACGTCTATTATCTTAAGGGGTAGGTGCACCTTTAGAAAGTAATTACCAAATTCTTCAAACTTTGCATACTGACAGTAAAAGTAGTTTCTATGACAAAACTGGTGAAAAAAGTGGGGGTACCGGAACTTTCTTTTTCACAATTTGAGATTTTTCAAGGCTACCCCCCTAAAATTGAAGCTTCTCAAAAAACCTACTTTTTTGTACTACGGGTTTTCAATCTTTATTTAAACAAACTATTTGTACAAAAAGTATCCTAATTTATATTACCATATAGTAAGAATAAACCCTGAAAATAATGTTTTGTCAAGATCCAAAATAAAAATGTTTGATTTCACCGGAAAGGAGTAAAATTTACCCCACCCACTTTTTTATAATGGGAGAATAAGGCACAGTGAAAATTGCCCTACAAATTGTAGAAAACTAATTACCAAATTTTTTATTTGTTGTTTTTAGCCTTGCAAACATAAAGTTTTAGTGAAATAGCAAATAATAACACAGGGTCCCGGATCTTTTAAAAAAGATATAGATCATTTTATTAAAAAAATCCATTTTTTCTCATTTTTTCACTTTTTGGTGTATTTTTACCCAAAAAAATTTTTTTCAAAAAAATATTTGATCTATTGAATTATCCATAATTTATACTAAAACTGTACTACCATGAAAATTTCATGCTTATATTCTGAGAAATTGAAATGAAATTTGATGTAACAAAATGCAACCTACCTATGAAAACGGTGTATGCTGTAAACTACGAATAGGACATAAAACTTAAAAAGTCCTTTCCGGAACGAAAAATCCAAATTTTTCCCGGGAAAATAGTATTTTATGACTGTATGCATTCACCAAAAATGAGTTCTTAACATTTTTTGGGAAATGATTTCGTAAAAATTTTCGGAAATTTCATAACGCTCAAAAAGACAGGCCGACATCCTTAATTTAATTGATCGATGTGTATTAAGTAAAGTAGCAAGTTTTTTCACACTTTTGTTTTTATCGCTCGAAATTGTCGGCTGCATTTTTTTTTTTAATTTAGATTTGTACATTTTGTAAGTAAATAAAGCTAAAGACGAGTGTCAAACATTCTGGATCCAGATCAGACGCCGTGTTACGCGGCATCTGATCTTGATCCAAGTTGTTTGCAAAAAAAAAAGTAAAGGCGCGATCAGCAGGCAAAAAGTTAAGCAGTCTATAAAATAGATTGCTTAAGGCATTGACTGCTTTATAATTTACTCCGTTATATAAGACATAAGTAAAGCAGAAAGAAACGGAGATCTCATGTTATCGTGTTTGCAATTAATTTCTGAAGATAATGCAAGCTGTAACCTCTTTCATAGAAATGGGACGGATAATATGTATATTTTAGTCTGGATGTAAAACTAACCCTAAATTCCTTTTTTTTGAAGTAATATGTTAATAATTCTAATTTTCCTTTCAATAATAATAATGATCACATACGACATAATAATACAGTTACAACTTTGGCCTTTTGATTATGGCCGTTTGACGCGCACTCCTTTCAAATGTTGGTATTTTTACAACCGAAAGATAAGTGTCACGGCTTTATATCAAGACCTTTTTTTAAAATATATATATATATATATATCGGACGAAAATTATGGATTAAATTCAAGTTTTTGATACAGGACATTGTATTTATTTCGCGATCGCCTGCTCTCGTTTATCGACTATTTCATTGGGCAATCGCTCTTTAACTCGCCATAACATTTGTCGATTTCAAAAATAAACACTGGCATTTTCTACAACTGTAAGAAAAATATCTTAGCTGTCCTTTAAGACCATTGTTATGGAAATCGGCCTAAAATTGAGGATTTTATGAAAGGTTTTGTAACAGGGCGTGATATATTTTTGAGCGAGCGCTTGCTCCCTTTTATCGGCAAATTCATTTGGTAACCGCTCTTTAACTCGCCATAAAAATGATCAATGTAAAAGTTAGATTATGTTATTTTCACAAGTGAAAGATAAATGTCTTAGCCTTCTTTTAAGATCATTATAATGAAAATCAGGTAAAAATTAAGGATTTTATGTAACTTAAACTAACAGTAGGTAACCATTCAACACGATAAAAAAATGCGATAGCCCGCTATAGGCGTACCGGTGCAGTTGAATTATCGATCGATTAAGCGTTATCGCGCATACAGGTATTGGACAGGGCTTGAACTTTAGATTTTTTCCCACTTGCATTTTTTTGCAAGTGCCCATATTTTCTACTTGCAAAACCAGGTTCCAACTTGCTTTTTCAATACGATTATCTACAAATTGACGTTTCACATCATTTTGATCAAAATTATAAGATAAAGTTCATAAACATTACTTTGTTGAACTTTCATTCTGTATCTCATTCTGTGCTAGATTACTCATGTAAATAAAGTTTCAAAAATAATAACTAGTGTGTGTCTTTTTGTGTATAAACTGTACAGTTACTTACTATTCTTAACTCTAAATAACTCTTTATTTGCAGTCCATCCCATATAGTCAATTTTCATTCAAAACAGCAAGGTTCGCAGATTAATTAATTATTAAACACAGACTATAGCTGAAACTTTGTAACTGGGTCGTTTTGTCAAGGGGGCGAAAGGCTTGTGTTATACTTTCAGAGTTCGATGTTTATGGATGATTTTTTTTATCTTTGGTGAAGACAGTCAGCAGACAGTTCACTATATTTCGAAAACGCTTTCACTATAGTCCATAATATTATGTTCGAGAAAGATGCGCATTTCTTTCTACCATTTTAGGACAGATTTTAGCGACGCCGTGGTTCGTCCCATTTTCGCACAAAGCAATAAAACCAAATTACTTCGTGAGTTTCGTAACTTGGTTTGGGCTAGCTTTCAGTCTGTTTTCGGCTGTTCTTCCTTAAATGTCTCGTCAGCCTTCCGTTTATAAACCCTAGAAGGACGAGTCGACTGGAAACGTTGTAAATTAGTTTAATTTAAATCAACATTCGCAGTTTGCGGTCACTAGCTAATAGACTGGTTCCCCTTTTTCTAATGCTGATTCGGCATTGGTACGTATAAGCCGGGCTATCAATCATGCGCATGCGTTAAGCCCTGGGTTTCCCGAAGTTATAAATAGCCGAGATATGAAAAGAACAAGATGGGCGAACAGCGATAGTTATTTAAATTACTGCAAGATTAGAAGGGTTAGACAGTATTCGTCTTTACCATTATAACCTTACATTTTGGAAAGTCTGAACATGAAAATATACACTCGCAATTTTTTTCAAGTGCTGAAATTTTCAGCTCGCATTTTCAAAATTCCACTCGCATTTTGCGAGTTCGCAAGAGCGAAGTTCGAGCCCTGTTGGACGACACCATTTTCGGGAAAATGCAGATTTGTGTATATGATTCTTCTCCAGGGTATAATTCCTCCATGATTCTACCAAAAACCACAAAAACATTTTCTATACAACTCCAAGATGTTAAATGTGTCCGCTGCTGGACTATCTAGGACAATGGTTACTTAAACTCCATTATCCCTTCTCTTCAGTTAAGATGCTGATTATTTCAACTAGTTAACAGAGTAGGCACTGATGAATAATATTAATTAACCTATCAGATATGGATAAACATTAAGCTAAATAGACATTGTAAATTGCTTAATTACTACATGTTCCTAACCGTATTAATCAACTTTTAAAGAAAGTCAGGAAGAGAGGCTATCAGTAGTCAAGATTTCTCTCTCCAATTTCTGACAAATTCCCTGATAATTCCCTGATTTTTAGTAAATTTTCAAATTCCCTGATTTTCCCTGCAGGGTGTATCGGTGTATTCTTTTCAACCATTTTCCCTGTTTTCCCTAGTCCGTGGGCACCCTGGTAAGTATTAACAAGTTTATATGTTTCCGTTTCTACACTCGATGATAAGAAATGGGGAAGGTGATTTCTGCTTGCCAAAGTGCAGACTTCCGGCCGTGCGAAAATAGGGAAGGGGCAAAAGTCCGCCCCTGAAAAAAAAACAGAAAGGGGCAAAAGTCCGTGTTGGAAGGGGCAAAAGTCCGTGTTGGAAGGGGCAAAGTTCCGTGTCGCGATTTTTGACGAAGGGGCAAAAGGCCGGAGGGGCAAAGTTCCGGTATTCGAGTGCCCCCATTATCACTGGTATACATCGTACAGCGGATGTTGCTCCAAAGTGATACAGAATCCATGGTGAATTGATGTAAACAATGTCAGGCCAGGTAAGAAATACGTCTATTACACACTTATTGCAACACATGATGTATTAAACCTTTAATCGTACCGAGTCAGAACTAATTTCTGCCTGTCGCAAACAAGCCTCTTCTGTTACAAACGTCGGATGGTCCGTGAATTATGAGAGTTTAGTCTGCCCTATCACTATCAACGTGTGCCGAGTTTGCACAAATTGAGTGCATATGTGCAATATATACAATTAAAATATAAATGTTTTTCACTGGATCGGTGGCAAATAACTACATGCATTTGTAATATCTCACAGTGTTGGCTAAAATGATCTACAGTTTGCAAATTTGATCGATTTATTGCAGCATTACTGTACTGCGTCTTGCAATACGTATGTACTGTTTCTTGCAGAGGCTGTGATATTTACTGTACTGCTTCTTGTTAATACTAAATGACCGTTCTTCGTCTATTTTCAGGTAAACTATGGATAACAAGTGTGCTTACTGTGCAGATTCATTCCAAACATTTAGACGAATATTTGAACACACCAAAGAAAACCATCCAAGTAGAGAAACAAAAATTCATGTTGTTGAAAACAACAAAATAAAGACAACAAATTTTAAAATTATCCCTGATTTATGTCGTGAGCAAGGACGGGTTATTATTGTAAATGACTTAGAGAGAAAAATACACTTATCAAAAGAAGGCACGATCCCGAAAGACAGTCCACGGATAAAAATATTGAAAGTAAACGACAGTGTTAAAATAGATTACCAATCAAGCTGTGATTAAGGTTGTGAATCATTACCAGAAGAGACAAACAGCGACTGTCAAAATATGCTGAACAGCAAAAATAACTATACATATGTAAAGTTAATGAACAATTACAATCGGTATACAAGAGCGTAAATTTTGTCTTTCTTTCCTATATTTGATTAACGCCTGCCATTTTAGCACGTGCAATTTTGAAATCGGTCAACCGTTTAGCCCAAGGGTATTGTTAAGCCGTTTTCCACGAATCGCACGTACGCTTTTCATAAAAAGTCCACGTGTTGAACATTTTGTGTCATTGACGTTATTGACGAAACAGTAACAGAAAAAACAGTATTTTATTAAAATTAAAGAGTTAATCTGATGGCTAGACTAAACCAAATACAACACGAACGCGCCATTAGCATGCTTACAGTGTATGTGCAATATACGCATAAATGAGATTGCACGGACATTTGTATGCACACGGGCATCTATCCATTCGCTGCACAGCAGATCCAACGTTACTTTGATTTTATGCGTAGACGTCTAGTGTCAGCGGAGGACATATTCGATACTAAACTTTCATACAAGAGTGGATTTTAGCTACACATAACTGGATATAAACTTGAATTGTTTCATCGATATTGTGGTGCCAGAAATATGGCATTTGTGGATTTTTACTTTTGATACTATTAGTCTTTAAAAGCGAAACCGTAACGTTATACTTCAATAGATTTTCATAAAATTTCATGAAATGAGTTGAAATTGAATACTGTTTGACTTCTTATCATTTCTGTTATGATTTTTAAACACACATTAAAATAAATACACAGTATTTCTCATATATAGTTTTGTTTGCTATTATTGCTTCGACAACTTGAGCTCCTTCTTCCTGCCGTTGTTGATACTCTGCAAAATGCCGGTAGACTTCATGCGTATTTTGCCTTTAAACCGGCTTCTTGCTGAAAGCAGATTTTCCGTGAACAACATTGCTTTTTTATTATTTCTTGATGTGGTGCAATGGTACGATTTGACCGAAACAACCACTGCAATGATATACAACCCCGATGTTAAGGGTGTATCAAACCCATAAGCGAATTTTTCAAAGTATCTAACTTTTTCCTTTCATGTTTATTTCGAAAGAGCTGTTTATGATAAATGAAAAAAAAAGAAAAATCATATGTTGGTGTGCTTTATTTTGCACTACGGCAATTTCGAAAAGATGTGTCAAATTCAGACGTTTTCTCAAATTTTGTCAAAGCTTCAGTAAATTCTATTTTAGAGAAAAAACAAACATGGTAATTTTGTTTTTCATTGTGTATTTAATGTCTGTGGAAGTATTTTGACATAAAGACTCTAAATGAAGACCAAACAGGCACCAGATTTGGAAAATATGAATATCTGAATCAACAACATGGTTTTTATGGGTAATGATATTTTTTTACAACAGCAAATTATGAGAAATAGTAAAAATAATAATATTTCTAGTATCTTACTTTTTCTTAAATTCTAACAGATGAAAAAATCCAAACGAAGGCATTTCAAAATATGAAAAGAAATTGATAGGTTAGTGTTGAAAAAATTGAGTTATGGAAGAAAAAGGAGTTATCTCCCTTAATAAGTACCATATCGATGATATTTAGAGCTTTATAAATTTCACATTTGGTGCATGTTTTGTCTTAAATTAGTTTTTGTATGAAGAAATGCTACCATAGACATGAAATAAATGAAACACAAAACCAAATTATCATGTTTGTTTTAATTTGAAATGGTTTTATTGAAGCGGGCTGTTTGAAAAGGACGAAATTAGAAAAAGTGGGGTGGGGTAAATTTTACATGGCCGTGGAGTTAAACGCTTTTCACCAAAATGTACACTTTTTCTATTTTTTCGTTCATCTTAAATAGCTCTTCAATACAAAATCATCATAAGAGTGTTTAAATATACTTTCAAAATTTCCCAAACTCATGAGTTTGATATACCCTTAAGTTATTTAGGGTAACAGGCTTAAAATTGTTTAAGGGGCGTTTTCTGAGGTTTATGGGTGGCCCAAAGAAAAACTTTCAAGGGACAGAAAATGAAACTACTCCCTAACGTTATGCACCAGAGACATCAAACATCAATTTCATCGTACTAGATTTACTGATTGTACTTTCCAAGACATGCTAGTCCGACTCTTTCACCATTGAGCCACGGCGACTTCATTGAAATTCGGTTCGTTAGTTAGTTATATAATTGTAAAACTAATTATGTACTTACATGTACGCTAGTTTTGGTACCTACATGTAAAGTGATCATGTATATCTCAAATATAGATTTTGAATAGATATCAATGTTTTCCACGTTTTGCGATGAAAACCGTGGGTAATAATGTCTTAAACAGTACCCTCAGTCGTTTGTAGTGACGGTACCCCACCCCGAAGTTGACCCAATCTCACGAAGCAACTTATACACAAACGTCGGCTCAAAAGCCTCAGCTAAACGTATTTTCCTAGAGAAAAGGTTAGATACTAATTTTTTCTTAGCGAAAATACGTAGAATGTTTCAGAAGGGTCCATGGAAAAACCCCATACGACTGGCACACTACTGGCACACTACTGGTATGGCTGCCCATACGTATCCATACGAGTTGAATCTATACTGTAGGGGCTTTTTTATGGGTTTTATTCTATCATATATGATAAATATGATCTTTATGAAGATATTCCATAAAAAAGATTACATTAAATCCCATTATTAATCATATAATATCGATATTTCCAAATACGTATGAATATCCCATACGAGTAAATGACCATACGAGTTGAATCTATACCGTAGGGCCATTTTTATGGGTATTATTCTATCATACATGTTAAATGTGATCATTATGAAGAAATTCCATAAAAAGATTAAATTAAATCCCATTATTAATCATATAATATCGATATTTCCAAATACGTATGAATATCCCATACGAGTAAAAGGGCCAAATACGAGTTGAATCCATACCGTAGGTGAACGTGTGTGGACATAAGTCTATATAAAAAATATATGACCATAATATAAACATATAGCTATATCTTTGGGTTTTTTTTTAATAATGTATCAAAATTTCCCAAAAATGTCAGAAAAGGCACGAAACTAGTATTTTTCTATTAGAGATAATAATTATAATTTTACACGTTTTAGAAAGTTTTTTCTCCATTTTCTAATTATGATAAAGATATTCTATTAGGTCTTTTATAAAATATACAAATATTGAACGTGTAACTCAAGCTAAGCTTGTACATTCCAAACACGCTTGATCTCGCCTATGTTTAACACCTTTGCCAATCACTTCCTGTAACACGTGTCGCTTTTAATAACACGTGTCGGTAACAGCACGTGCCCCTAATTGCACTCAGGATACGAGTTTTGGAAGAAAGCTTCCGCCACATCAAATCTTATACCGCCTGTTGCATGCCTAGTATAAGTTGATGCACTCGGGGCTCGGGACGAGAACCCAGCTTTCGTGAGCCCCAAAATTTGGGAAAAAAATGCCGAAATATAAACAAAATACCTAAAAGTGTCCAAAAAGTGTCATAAAATGCTTGTGTGTATTGACCTCACACTCTAAATGGCGCGTGCTCTTTAACCCTATTCACTATAAATTGTCGTCTGCTTTTATATTATAAATTCTTTTTCAAGTAATTTGGACATTTGTCTGATGACGATCCAAACTAGCTGTTTGCACCTAATCGATGTTCTCAGTGTTAAGGAAACAACCTTATAAGAAAAAAGCAATCAATATTTTTATGAGCAAGATGACAGTTAAATACTGTTTAAATTACTGCATTCAAGTAGGAAAGCGTCTGAGATACCCACTACATTATGACAGTGACCTAGTGCACCCAGGATTAGAAGAAGGAGGACTTAATATTTTTAGACATTATGTGCAGAATGTGTTTAAGAAATTGGATTAACCCTTTCACCACCAAAATATCTCTTCACTGTTTCAATTTCGTCTGCTTCATTTCTTTTGTATGCAATATCGTTTAAATAAGAAGGTATTTAAATAAGAAGGTATGAACAATTTAAAAAACGAGTGTCAAAAAGTTCCGAACATGATCAGACGCCGCGTTTTGCCGCGTCAGATCAAGATCAAACAGTTTGCAAATGCGCTTGAAAGTGAACGGGTTGACTCAAGATAACCAGTGTTGGTTAATATTAATTCACTACAAAAGTTTGTTAGTTTTTTGTTTAACCCTTTCCACACAGTAGACCGTTATTTTGGATCCTAATCATGGCCCATTTTTCATATATTGTATCCTGATCATTGAATTATTTGGATCATAACCTTTAACAAGTCTCAAAATTAAGAGCAATCGTCAATCATCACGCGGTGTGTAAAGAGGATTAAGTCTAATTAACAGTATCGGTATGACACCATTCACTCGTTAAAGCGATTAACGGTAGTCTGATTGCATAATCAATCAAACTTTGATCTCATATCAAAAGAACCGTACTTATCTTATGTCATTCTGATCTGTAACTATACCACAGACATTTTTTTTTAAATTTGTGTTTCCTTATAAAAAGTATGCTTGTAATGTATGATTTTTGCTTATTGCTTAACTTTATGTATGTATGATTTGTTTTATGCTGATTGTGTATATGATGTATGTACATTCGAACTTCATCAATCTCAAACTCGGTTAACTCGGACTTACTCGTATTTCAAAGTTAAAACGTAACATAAATTGTGCATTTTATGTGTCGAATTACTGGATAGTTCGATATCATCAAAGTCCCTCTTCGCAGCAGTTAATAATCATGATATTTAAATATAATCATATACAGACTGTTCCGTATTACCGACTATCCCTGGCAAATTTTGGTTTCGATTATACTCTGCATGCTTATATTCCTTATAGTGTAGATTCAACTCGTATTTGGTCTGGTTCATATGATCATTGACTCGTATATGGGATATTCATACGTATTTGGAAATATCGATATTATAGGACAAATAATGGGATCTAATCTAATTCCATTTATATGGGATTAATAAATAATGATCATATTTAACATGCATGCATTAGATTCAACTCGCTTGTTGACAATCAACACAGGTAACAGATAACAGTTTGGCGGCACATTAAAGCCAGGCGACTATCACCTTGCGGTTTGTTAAAGGGGATTAGTGGTATGTAATTAAAGGTCTCAGCATGACACCCTCCATGTTTTATAAGTGATTATCGAGTCTAATTGATATTTGGCATCAATGAAATAACCCATCAAAAGGACCGTGTCTCATATTATTTATTGAATAGTATGTATCCTTATCGTAAAAATCTGATCTGCATATACACCAAACTGATTTTATTCTGAATTAATGTTATTATTGCGTTTATTGTCGTTTTTATTATCAGCATTTAGTCAGCATATATTAAAATAAATTATAGATTCTATTCAATTGTGAATTTATTTGTGTTTTCCAAACCTTACGAATTGTGTGTGCATTTAAATTTGTGGCCATGTATTATAGATTTAATTCGTATGGGGTTCGGGTTCACATATTTAATCATAGGAATATTATAGGATAAAATGGAATTTAAATTAAAACAAAATATTTGGATCTCTAATTATCATATCTATTGTTTCTAATAGAATATCAGCCATTTAAATGAACCTTACAGTGTAGATTCAACTCGTTTTTGGCCCTAGTTCATATGGTCATTTACTAGTATGGGATATTCATACGTATTTGGAAATATCGATATTATATGATTAATAATGGGATTTAATTTAATCTTTTTTATGGAATATCTTCATAAAGATCATATTTATCATATATGATAGAATAATACCCATAAAAATGGCCCTACGGTATAGATTCAACTCGTATGGTCATTTACTCGTATGGGATATTCATACGTATTTGGAAATATCGATATTATATGATTAATAATGGGATTTAATGTAATCTTTTTTATGGAATATCTTCATAAAGATCATATTTATCATATATGATAGAATAAAACCCATAAAAAAGCCCCTACAGTATAGATTCAACTCGTATGGATACGTATGGGCAGCCATACCAGTAGTGTGCCAGTCGTATGGGGTTTTTCCATGGACCGGTTTCAGAATACGCGTCCAGGTCTAATTTTCGATCCATTTCGTTCAGATTTACTAATTGTATTTTCCAAGATGCAGTACAGTAGAAATGCAAGATGCGGTACAGTAAACTGTCACCTGCTTGCAAGACGCGGTACAGTGATGGTAGAATGAAATGGCCAAATTTACAAAACGTGCAACTGTTTCGCTAACACAAGGAGAAAATCCTAATACATAGAGTTACTATCTATCTGTAGAGGAAAACACAATTACACTTTACATGTATATATTGCACATATTCGACCGATTTGTGTAAAGTCGGCACACGTTGTTAGTGATAGGGCATACTAAACTCTCATAATTCACGGACCATTCGACGTTTGTAACAGAAGAGGCTTGTTTGCGACAGGCAGAAATTAGTTCTGATTCGGTACGATTTAACGTTTAAAACTTATGTGTAGCAATAATTGTGTAATAGACGTATTTCTTACCTGGCCTGACATTGTTTACATCAATTCACCATGGATTCCGTATCACTTTGGAGCAACATCCGCTGTACGATGTATACCAGTGATTATCTTGATGGAAAAGAAGAAGAAGATTCCCGGTTCGGTCATTCTATCAGTTTGCTCACTAACAACTTACCATAGCTAAACCATTTGGAGGTATCGATACTTCTGCTTTGCCTTTTAATTTTGAACGAACCTTGGCTGCTGGCATCTCACAAAGCATTTTGAGTTAGATGTATAATTTTGTGATTTTAAAATGCCCTCCTTTTCTTTTCAGAAGACGCTTGGATACAACCGGAAGTGTTTAGGAGACGCTTGCTAAAAACATATTCTTCGTGAACAATACCTTTTTTCTCGGCGACCAATTTTTTTTTATCTTTGCGTCTCGAGGCGGTATCTAGTACTATCTACCGCTTCGGAATTTTAAGAAGGTCCACAAAACGGAAATTAAACTTTTTTATGTAGAAACTTGGGTTTTTTGGTCAATGAGCGAATCTCTAACAAGATCTTACATCATCCTAGAATAAAGACGACGTAAAACGCTTAAGGGGGAGAACAGGTGAAAATCCTAAACCTTTGAACCCTAGCCACACATATACGCGTCATATATACTCGCCCTTGGCAAACAGTGTACATGTTAAGAGAATTCTTGTCCTATGCAAACATTGAAGACCCGGATCAGAGGGCTCCTAATGAAGCCCTCTGATCGGGAGCTGCGCTGTTTGTCATATTGCAAATTATAATAATAAAAACATTAGATTTTTACTCTGTGTATGTAACAAGATCTATCAGTGTACAGCACAAATGACGAGCACAATTGGAAGCTACATTTAATAAACATAATCCATGCCATCACTTACATATTTAAAAAAATTAAAAAACCCGACAAACTCTACTTGAAGCTACACATTCGATAAATAATGAAAGAGCTCAAGTAGGGACTATCTGTGTAAACTTTATCACTCACGGTGTAGTCGTCTGAATCCAATGATATGCTAGCTTCTTCAATGAGTGGTCATGCTCAATAACAGGGCTGCCATAATTTGACATGAAAAATCCTAAGATTTCGAAATTTGCATTTTTCAATTGCGAATTTATGAATCGTACCTTTACCCCATAGCCTGTTTCTAGTTTTATTGACACGTGATTACTTAAAGCAGGCTGAAAGTAAAGCAGAATGCGCCTTACGGCGCATTCTGCTTTACTTTCAGCCTGCTTTAAGCTACTATGTTCTAGAAAAAAATCCGAAGATTTAGGAAAAATCCGGAGAAATGGCAGCCCTGCAATGATTTGATACATTTTATACTTATAGACTGGCTCATTTTTTTAATGGAATCCTTTAACCCATTACTTCATAAATACGTATTCTTTTTACACATTTAATTTATTCATCCACTGAATAAAATTGTTCCCTTTTACTCAGTCATTGATATGCTGCTTGTTGTATTATGGCTAGTCTATGCACTTCACCTATAGCTGTACTACGTCATACTGGTCAATAGAATACACATTGAGTAAGCCTGCTCTAGGCATTCTGTATGTAGCTTCCAACCCGTTAACTTGTATATCCTTAAACTAGTAGACTTAGAAATCGTGAATCTAACACCACCGTGAGTGTCAGATAAGAATATCCCACCCGAGTTTTGAAGATATTTTTGGAACACGAGGCTTTGTCGAGTGTTCCAAAAATATCTTCAAACGAGGGTGAGATATTCATCTGACACTCAACTGTGGTGTTAGATTTATTTTTTCCCCCGAGGGTCAGAAAATTCATGCAGGGACGAGGCTTGCCGAGTCCCTGTGTGAATATTCTGACCCGAGGGGGAGAACATTCCTATCCCACTTCAACAAACGAATGGTGGATTTTTTTCTCCCATTTAAATCATTATAACATGATAAAAATAACGAAATAATTGCAGTTTCTGTACACTTTTTCCGCCAAAACACGACGTTGTTTATATAGTAACGTCATAAGAAATGACTACATTTAGTTACCCGCGTCATGCAGCGCTTGTTGTAAAGCGGGGCACCCAATAAAAGATGTCACGTGGTATGGAGGATAGAGTGATTCCACATGGGGAATATCTCTATCTCACATGGGCGAAAATGGGAAAAAAGGTTATCTCACACACCCTAGATTTCGGGATACCTCTGTCCGAGAGGTGAGAAATACACATCTCTTATTAACAGACCACATATCACAACATGTTGTCAAAAGTGGAACTTTGCACAAAAAGGACATACATGTAGTTAATCTTCTGGAAGTTAAAGGATTAGGACATAGTTGAAAAAAATACGTAAAAGGAGTACTATTTGGACAATCATCATGGAACTAACAGGCGTGCCAGTTTCCACTATGGATTGGGGGCGTTTCTGGATAGCTTTAAAAAGTTTCGGAAGCATTCAGAATTGATCTTCAAAGGTGCTCTCTTGGACAAACCTGAGGAAGTTAAAGTAACATACCTGTTACTATGGCTAGGCGAAAAAGGCCGAGAAGTTTTTGAGACACTTGACTTAACACCCGACCAACAGAAAAAGTGAAGGACACATGTGATGCTTTTGAGAAGCATGTGCAACCGCAGTCAAATCTAACTTCGAAACGTGTCTTGCAGACAACGATACTGAAGCAGAAGACAATAAAGCGGCGAGGGGGTAAAACCACCCGAACAATTTGATCATGTAAGGGTAACAACAATGTGTGTGTTGTTAGGAGAGAGTCGTTATCGGGAGGGAACATTATTACCCTTAGAGTACTGAGCATAGTTTCGCGTATAATTATTAGAAAGCAGTTAGAACCAAGACCAGACACTGCGTAACGCGGCGTCTGATCTGGGGTCAAACTGTTTGTCACTCGTCCTTACGTTTCTTCTGTCAAAATGTTCAATATGTAACACAGAGAAAAAACAGTAGACGAAAACTCTAAGGAAAAAAGCAGAATATTGCAGCGGTGAAAAGGAAAGGCCTAAATGTACATTTTTGGGAAGAGCGACAATCATTGTTGTAAGGAGGGAATCGCTGTTCGAAGGGCCGTGTAGGGAGGGAGGGCTATACACTAAAACGCTATTTATTACGACCGCTTAGAAGAAGGCTAATGAGTTGTTTTAACCCTTTACCTCATAGCCCGTTTCTAGTTTTAATGACAGCTGACCACTTAAAGCAGGTTGAAAATACATGTAAACCCAATAACCCGTTTACAACATTACATACAGGTGATCACTTAAGGAGCAGGTTGAAAATAAAGCAGAATGTGCCTTAAGGCACATTCTGCTTTACTTTCAGCCTGCTTTAAGCTAAAAATTGCTAGGCTATATAAAATATTTGTTATAGTAATTGTTCATGGGGGTATAAACTGGAACTATTTTCTTCAACGGATGAATAAATCATATCCGCTAAAAGGCGCTTCTATTAGGGGAAATGGTTAAAGACAGGTGACAGATTATGGGAAGGTGACAGTAAAGGAGCTTTCTGTATTACTGTTACATTGTTTTAAGCAGTCACCTGTCTTAAACACCCAATAATTAGCACACATTAAAAGCCGTAATAGGTTTTACTGTATATATCTGTAACTCTACGGATAAGTTTTCCGTTGACCCCCAAATATAACAATTTGTACCATACTGCATTTCTCTTTAAAATGAATTATCACACATGCATTTTGCACTTATTATATTGAGGTTATTGATCAGTTGCCATTACTTTCCATACGCCCTCGTAAATTATAATCATTCTATGATAATTTCTTATAGAGCATTTACATACTGAAACAATAGGCCGTGTCACAGTTGGTGATATCGCTACTGGTTATCAAACAGCTCTTTGTAAATGCTTAAAGACATATAATGTGCCATTTGTCAGCAGAATTTTATCCTTCATTTGCACTCATCGCTTGCACCATATGTATGCACAAGAGTTCGTCAGCATCTACATTGTGTGAACTTAGATAAATCTCCATAATGTGCTCCAGCTAAGTATACTGGGTTCATACTTATAAAACGTTTGAGTTGAGTCTGAAATTATTCTCAAGCATTTGATTGGTCAGATTTGAGCCTAGGCTCCAATCTGACCAATCAAATGCTTGAGAACGAAATCAGTCTCAACTCAAACGCTTTATAAGCACTTGGCCGCTACGTTATTCAATCCTCTTATTGAAGCTTTCATTCAACAAGAATCGTCACATAAAGAAAATTGATACAATTTGATTCAATCAATATTTACTGTAAATCTCGGGTAATATGTACAATTTAAAAAAGAAACAGTTTCTAAAGCATATATGTACACGTGATCAATATTTTACATTGTTATACCAGATTTTGCGTAAGGATTGGGCCACAAGTTATACCAACCAACATTACCAACATTAAAAAGGCCCTGTCATTGACGTCAAACATCATTAGTTATATACAGTTTCTTCCCAGGGTATGTGGGGATTTATTCCCGGCTGAGTAAAATCATGTTGCCCGAGCCGTTAAGAAACTAAGAGGGGTTAAGTTTGTAAGACTAATATCAACGACTTTTCCAGAAAAAATACAGCCGGTTGTTCAATGATCCAAACCACTATTGGTTCTAAGAAGGGATGGACTTATTAACGGAGGTTGCACGATTGAAGATGCACACCCCTGTCGAGCAGTCGACCATCTTTGTTTCTGTAAAGCAAGACTGAGGGACATGTCAGACAATGAATTACATGTAGTTGCATTTCTACGTACCCTGTCAGCTCACAGGGTACGTCGGCTCACGTCTACGGCTCGTTGGCCAATAAGAAGTAAGGAATTTACTTTGCAGTATTATACAAGTACCAGTATAAACGTTATGCTGCAATACAAAATAAAGTTATATTTCCACCATAACATACAAAAACTCACATAATTAATGAAAAGGGAAAAGATAATAAAACCCATGATTTAGGTATAGATCTACATCAGTAAACAAAGCAAAGGTAAGCCTTAAAGGTGTCATGTTTCAAAACGTTTAGTTATTTTAATATCTCTATGATATTCCATAAACAGCAGCCAATCGTCTTCATGTGGAATGTCAGGGTTGCCGACTAATACAGCATGAGATAAGTATTCAGTGCATGAAGATGTTGGGTTGTTTGAAAAAAAAGAGATGACGTTCATCGGCGTACGTTTTGGCATTTAAGATAAAACGCTCAGCACCTTCGCCATCGGAGCTGCATCTCAACCCGCATCTACAAGTAGGACTTTCATGTAAATGATTGTACAGGTCGTTATTTAGAACACTACAGTTATTACGTATTCTACAGTGGTATACTGATAAACGTCTGTCCCCACCTATACACGCCCTGTAATCTCTGGCTCCCTCTCATTTTCGCGATGTATTGAAAAAAGAGCCAAAGAAACTTCCGAGAAGCATCCAAAGACGGATATGGCCACGAAAGGTAAGACAAACAATGCATCGTGCACATATTTCTTGCTCTATAAAAGTCATCAAGTGTTTTTCCAAAAATCGGGCTTCGTCATTCCACATAGAAATGTACATATCTTAAGTCCGTGTTGATTTATTTGCAAAACAATTCTGTTTGTAAACCGTGAAATCGAACCAAAGTTTGGACAATGACCCGATTAAAACCGAAAGTAGACAATAAACACATCTGTTCGATGTTTTATTCCGAATTCCATTACTTTTAGCGTGGAGCGTTATTAATTGATATATACTTGTTCGATTTTGCATTATATAACGTTATCAATCATTAAGATCATGTCCTGATCATCAATTTAATTGATTGAGAAGGAGCCTTTGTTATAGAGGGGGAGCGAAGATGCAGAGATGGAGCCAACGTATGCACTAACTAATTACATTAAAAGAAAGATTGTGGAAATTTATTTGTTTTATTTTAATTTTGAACCATAAAAGCGCGTTATTGAAAGTAAAGATATTCATACAGGGAGGGGACACTATATACAAACCACACAGTCGTTCAAACAGCATAATTACACAAAAGACAGCATATATATGTTTAAGTCTAAGACAAAGAGAGAAACGCGTGGATATATTACAAACATCAGTTAATTAACGGGAAGATGAAATTTATAGACGTATGTCAAATGCTGAACGTCAATATTAGTTCAGAATAACAATTGATATCATAGATATGTGAGAAAAAGTACTTCAAAGAAAATACATATTTATAAAATATATATGTCTATATATTTCCATTTGATATGATTTCGCTCCATCAATAAAATGCAAACATCATTTGCTTCTTCAATGCCGAGGATAATCGGAAGATTTTGTTGCTCTGCTTGCTACATAATAACTGTTCAACGTCATATGAAAGTGTCTAGTCAGGATCGTCATCCACGGCGAGCTCTTGTACCATCGGATATTGTTGTATTCTCTCCTAAAAAATATTCAGGGTTATTTCTTTATTTTTTTCGCAGTTGCCGAATCTCCATGAAAGTTTTGATGTCGGTATACATATTGTGTTCTTTGAAAACTTTCAATGCAGCAAGGAATGTGTTACATGCTTCATCACGTGGTTCCACGAAAGTTCGAACAACTCACCAAAAGTCATTTCTCTCTCAGACGAAACTGGGATAGCGTTTCGAACATATGAATGCAAAATGGTAGATTCATCCTTAAGGGGTTTGGAAAAATCTAAATAAGTTTGGCTAGTCTCTTTAATGGGGAACTGATTGTGTAGGTGCGATTTACAGGGGACAGGTTTGGTCTGCAAATGAATGGTGATCTTAAGAGGGTTATATTTCTGCAGTGGATGGTTCTTTTTCGAATGTAGATTAGTGTGCTTAACAATGTCAGTCCTCTTCCTTTCACCTTTCCTCGTGACTTGAAATATTTTCTATGTTAAGAGAGTCTCGCGTTTTCTTTTAAATATCCCCATCTTGAAATATAAGTATTCGGACTTTACATAATTTGCAACAAAGTACTTTATTTCACTACAAGATATTTAATAATTGTTTAAATGAAAAAAATCAACAAAATGTCGATTTTAACTAAATATCCAACCTGTGAAGAATTTTGCAATAGTTTTTTATTTTTATTTATTCTATTTTATTTCCGTTTTTTACAAATTTAGAAGCTTGAGCCTTTGGGGGATATATTTTCCTTTGTTCAGCAACAAATCAAGTCACCAAATCTTATTTATTGAATTCGTAACTTCACCGATAGGTTTCTGTGTTCAAAATATTTTGACACAACGCTTTATTTGAAGAAGACAATAATTCGCACATTTTGTCATACTGCATTAAATGCGTTTAGTGGCTCCTCATCTGCACATTGACTCCCTCTCTTTAACACTGGCTCCATCTCAATCGATAAATTGGCGAGTATGAAAGGAATGTAATAATTGGTAACATAATATGATACAAAATCGAACAAGAATATTTCAGTGAATAATGCTCCACGCTAAAAGTAAAGGAATCTGGCATAACACATTGAACAGACGTGTTTTTTGACTACTTTCGGTTTTGATCTGGTTTTGTCCAAACTTTGGTTCGATTTAACGGTTACAAACAGAATTGTTTTGTAAATAAATCAACACGGACTTAAGATATGTACATTTCTATGTGGAATGACGAAGCCCGATTTTTGGAAAAACACTTGATGACTTTTATAGAGCAAGAAGTATGTGCACGATGCATTGTTTGTCTTACCTTTCGTGGCCATATCCTGTCTTTGTATGCTTCTCGGAAGTTTCTTTGGCTCTTTTTTCAATACATCGCGAAAATGTGAGGGAGCCAGAGATTACAGGGCGTGCTATATAAAAGATGACATTTTAGAGCTGTTTAAAGTTTTTTGAGTCGCGAGTAGAAAATTGAGAAAGATACGTAGTCTCGTATGTTTAACGGAGTTTTATTTCAAATATCTACCGAGAAAGGATTTGGTGAGTTGGAGAATATATAGAACTGTACTTCTAGGTTTAGTTACTAAATCGTTTATTGGATTGAATCGCCACCAAAGATGGGGGAAATGTCATTTACATAAATTGGTAACACATTATTTACTTCTTTATATATCAATACTGAATTTTGCATATTTCTTCTACCTTTTAAGGAGACCCAGTCAATTTCCTTTACAAAGTTCTTAACTGAAGAAATACAAACAACCAAGCAAAGTCACAAATGTCAAGATAGAGGTCACCTGCCTTCAATACAGTCCGTTTGCTCATACAGGCATTTCAGCATGTGCAAAACAGACACTAACGCAATGACCTAATTTGTCTCAGAGGTCAAGGTCAAGGTCATCAACCTGGGATGTAACATGTACTTTCTGAGGTACATAAACAAATGCAGTTACATGGCCTTAGCTACAGTATTTAGTCCACAATTGGTCTAAACGAAAATAAAAAATAACATTATGTACGTACGTTCGAACGTTTGCGCAAGGGTTATAGTAGTATGCCTATCACTACTTTTGGATTGTGCATGCTGCATTTTGGCTCAATAGCAGTCTCTCAACAGGCAAAATAAAATCATACAATAGCAAATTACAAATTAAATTAGATAATAGATACATGTACAATTGTATATTCATGGTGGTATTTTTTTCTTCAGATAGCAACAGTTTACTAGTCATATATCATAGATTGTCATATCTATGTCAAAACTTGCATTACATTCATGAAGAGAAAAATATTATTGGTGCATAAGAAATAGATATACTCGTATATAAATATATGGCATTTAACCCTTTACCCAATAACCTATTAATAATATGAAAGACAGGTGATCACTTAAAGCAGGTTGCCTTAAGGCACATTCTGCTTTACTTTCAGCCTGCTTTAAACTACCATCTGTTAGGCTATATAAAATATTTGTTATGGTAATTGTTTTTTAGGGTATGAATTGGAACTCTTTTCTTCAGCGGAGGAATAAATTAAATACGCTAAACGTCGTTTCTATAGGGGAAATGGTTAACATGCATGGCGTTCTCAGGCAGATACAAAGTAACCTGACATCTCATTTGAATCCCAACTATTTCCTCTTTGTGAAAACATCAATTCCAAACTTCAGTAAAGATGTTAACATTTTATTGATAAATCTATCGTAAGGATTTACTCTTTCACCGACATTACACCATAGGACTTTGTGTTAAACAGCTCCCTTTCTACAACAACACCCAATGTGAGACAGAGATTGGATGTGTTGTTCGGAGGGAGTTGTTATTGGGAGGAAAAAATAATACATGTACCCTAAGAGTGCGTACTTTTGCAAACAGTAACGCGGCGTCTGATCTGGGTTCAAACTGTTTGTCACTCACTGACAGCGTTATATATGTTATAGGGATTAAGTGTAATCAGGGAACACGTGAAATCCCTGAAAAATCAGGGATTTCACGAAAACCCTAAATCTCCCAGGGAAAATGCGTGATTTTGAAGCTTTTCGTTGATTTTTTTTTATAAATATTTGGCAATTACTTTTTGTTCAAGTAATGAATCTTACCTCGTTTAGTTCATTAAGTTCAAAGGCAAATACCATGCTATGAAATATGTTGTTAGCCTTATTAACAAGACAGTTGTCTTAGTTTTTTAATTGTCTTGACTTAAATGCACACTGTGCACTTATTTTTATTCACTTGTGCGAGAAAATTGTATGCACGTTCATTAGAGCATGATATTTCAAGAAAGCATGATGTTTAAAACCAATTGAAAAAAAAGAGACATTTCATAAATTCCCTAAAACTCCCAGTGATTACGCGTAATCCATAAAAAGTCTTGTTTGGGGAACAGCGACAAACACCGCTGTAAGGAGAGAACCGTTGTTCGGAGGGCCGTTGTAAGGAGGGAACACTGTAGTCTGTATATCATTTCAACATTAGACTGTAGGCAATATGAAAAGAAAAGTAGATACGGTATGTGTACACCTTATTAGATACCGATATACATGTACATCTTCTGTATTGTTATGGTAGAGCAAACGGTAGAGGTGGTGAAATGGATTGTACACACTAAGACAATTCGTTATTCTTGTTGTGCGAGACATTGAGATACTCTACCATATCACCTACAAATATCGCATAAGACAGCGATCACAAAATTTGTTTCTTTAGTGAGACAGTGTCGCTTACAATTTCCAGATTGCCGCGATCTCTCCCCATCGAGTCTGAAAGTTCACACAGACCAAGGTCCATGCTTATAAAGCGTTTGAGTTGAGTCTGAAATAGTTCTAAAAGCATTTGAGTGGTCAGATTTGAGCCTAGTCTCCAATCTGACCAAACAAATGCTTGAGAACGCACTCAGACCCAACCTTAACGCCTTATAAGCGCTGGGTGGGAATCTGTAGGTATCGCCCCTGCGTGAACTTTCTGACCTGCGATATTCCATATCTTACATAAACACTTATGTTGGATTCCTATAATCTTGGATGATCTAAAACCCTATCTTTGATGTACGAGGATGGCAGAAAACGTCGCCGAAACTGTAAGAATGAATAGGCATTCAACATATTGTCATCTGTGTGTTTTACTTTTCAGGAATCAGAGCTAAGACGAGATGATATTTATGTTTTAGAATACAACCACGAACCAGAATCAAGTTGTGCGACCAGTGACAGAATACCAGACCACACACGTCATTTACAGACAAGACATACTGGTAGCACTTGTGTTAGAAACAAGTACCCACATAGTTTTCAAAGCTATTCCAAGCTACTTTAAACATGATTCAGGCAACAATGACACATGTCAAGAAATATAGGAGTTGCTTTACAGCACCTAGGCGGGCGTTAATGGCAATTACATTTAGCTGCCTGTTAGGTCTTTGTATGTTTTGTCTTTACTTTATGTTGGTCAATGCTCATGTTTCCAAGCTTTATGTTAAATATCAGAGCTTACTTTATCCTGCAAATATAACTATTCGACCAAAATGTGTATGGGACGGTAAGGAACCATTTGATTTCAAAGACTACAGACCTTACCAACATGTAGCAATCGCTAAAATGCTGCATGTTGCTTACAAGCAATTCGGCATGATTCCTGTACTTAAACATGGCTCCTTTCTTCATACTTTCCGCCGAACAAAAGCTGATGATGATATGGATATATACCTCATAGTACCAAAGGAATTTACATTGTCCATGGCATACGAAAAGCTTCAAAACATAACAAGATCTTTCCGGGAATTCAGAAATATTTCATTCGGTGTGCTGAATCCGTATTTATCAGCTTTCGTGTACAACAAATGTGATAGTGCGCGAATCTTATTCAATGGAAAAGTAATTACAGACCTAGTTATGTTACATGAGACCCTCTTGAACGATCCCGCACTGCAAGCACCCTGTTTATTAATTGATTCGACACTCTGTAAACCTTTCAGTGCTATTGGTGTACCATATATACAATATCACAAGAGAGAACTCAGTACTGCAAATATGTTTGAAAACCTCTGCGAGTGCCAGTATATGGATGCCATCCTAGTTTGCTTTAACGACAATGGTGCTTTATATCTAGAGACTAGCTACGGCAGGAGCTATAAACAGAAAAGAGATGACCCTAAACAGTACAAGATAAGTTACGACAGACGACATAGATATTTGGAAAAACTTGTCACTAAATTTCCTCAGCTGATTAACATTCGTTATATTTTCAGACTGATATACTTTGGTCTCACAGATTTCCCATTTAATTCATGACTTCATATTCGCCAGACATATTCTGAAGTTACACTTGACCTCTTGTATTTTCTAGATCTATGTGCATGTATTGTTTGAGGTTTTTATTGTTGCTGTTTTGGTTTCGGTTTAGTCAGAGTGCGTTCTCAAGCATTTGATTGGTCAGATTTGAGCATAGGCTCAAATCTGACCAATCAAATGCTTGAGAACGATTTCAGACTCAACTCAAACGCTTTATAAGCATGGGCACATGTTTTGCATTACGTTTCTTGGACACGTGTTCCAAAGTAATTTTAATTACTGATATTCCTATGTTTGATTGTATATAGTTGAGCTTTAGATTTTGACCTGTCAATGCGTGATTTTTTAACTCTTTCACTGCCAAATAAATCGTAATAGTTTACCCCTTCATCGTTTCATTGTCGTCTGTTTCAATTCTGTTGTTTGCAAAAATCGTTTCAAAGTAAGATTCAAAGTAGTATGACTTTAAACATATCGATACGAGTGTCAAACAGTTTGGATCCTGATCAGGCGCCGCGTTACGCGGCGTCTGATCAGGATCCAAACTGTTTGCAAACGCACTTTCTGACGTCATTGAGAGTGAAAGGGTTAAATACGGATATCAACTGTCACCAGGCCCCAAGGTTATAAAACTTTGTTTGAGTCTAGACTCACACTCATACTCAGGCTCAACTTTTGGACTCCGCTGAGGTATTCACTCAGTTGGAGGTTATAAAACTGTTTTAGTACAGACTCAGGTTTGAGTGAAAACCTCGAGTTTGAGTCTGAGTCTAGACTCAAAAAAGTTTTATAACCTGATAGCCTGACGCTGTGCCGGGATTTCCCACCAATACAAACTACGTCTTGGACACTGTTTTTGAGGGCTACAGTGGAGATTGGGAGAATCTGTTATTCTTTCCCAATAAACGCGTTTACGCTAAAACTATTATTTGCAGTGCAAACAGTTTGGAGCCAGGTCAGACGCCGGGTAACCCGTCGTCTGATCAGGCTCCAAACTGTTTGCCACCAAGATAAACAAGAATTATCAGAATTGTCCAAAAGTTGTTCTTTTCTACGTTTTAGTGCTTTGCGTTTGCGTACGTTTGCGCTTAAACGGGAAAGAATAACAGATTCTCCACTGTATACCTCAACAAATAAAATAGCATTGCTATATACTGTTATTACTAACAATTCGCTATGACATATAATTGTGTTAGATTACCACATTTAATAAAACGTACTCTGGATATCCTGGACAATTAAATATAATAAACCAGGGCTGCCATAAGTTGATCATGAAAAATCCTAAGATTTCCAAATTTTCTATTTTATAAGCGCGACTTTACAAATTGTATCTTTAACCCTTTACCCAATAGTCTGTTTCTAGTTTTGAAGACATGATTGTGGCAACTTAAAGCAGGTTGAAAGTAAACAAGAATGCACCTTAAATTCCATTTTACAATAACAAACTATAACGTTTGTGTTGGTTTTTAAGACAGGCGGTTAAATGCAAGATGAGAGTAAACGACAGAAAGCTGATTAGATGTACAGTGGATAATCTGTTATTCTTTCCCAATAAACGCGTTTACGCTAAAACTATTATTTGCAGTGCAAACAGTTTGGAGCCAGATCAGACGCCGGGTAACCCGGCGTCTGATCAGGCTCCAAACAGTATGCCACCAAGATAAACAAGAATTATCAGAATTGTCCAAAAGTTGTTCTTTTCTACGTTTTAGTGCTTTGCGTTTGCGTTTAAACAGGAAAGAATAACAGATTCTCCACTGTATACAGTTATAAGGTGTCAATCGTTGTTATTTGCTTACAGAATAGTTAATTGTAGAATCAAAAGATTAAAACACGGTAGAAACCCTTTATGTGTGTCTGGCATATTTATCGAGTTTTTCAACTGTATATGCGGTTTGGTAGTAAAACATAAAGCGTATGGTTGAAGGGAGGCAACTCAAAGTGGAATCGTTGACTTAGTGTTATCTGCCTATATAATGGCACATGCAAAGGGAGCTAACCTGGTTTACGGGTATAATAGCGTATGCTGTCTTAGGAGGTATCTCCGAAATGGGTTTTTTTCCGAGTTATTTCATAGCGGATGCTGACAAAGAAGGTATCTTTGTTGATGGGATTTCCCCAAAAATGTTTACACTACATGTATTACATGTATATGTTTGGCGATGTTTATGATGCACTACAGTTATGTTACTAATGTAGAGTTTTTGTTTACAAATCTATTTATGCAGTTACACAAAGATGAGATTGACGGCCTCCGACGGTGTTGGCGGGCAGAGTGGACCACCTCCCGGAACTATTGCACAGATCCAGAGCAGAAAATATGAGCAAAAAGTACGAGTTGGCTTTCATTCGATGGACAAAGTGGGGTATGTGTAATGGTTTGGGGTCGGGGGACATTTTGCCTGCTAAACCCATTGTGGTGGCACTGTATTTATCGTCATTAATTCAAACTGCAAATACGCCAAGTCCAGTTATTACTGCTTTTTATGCCATTAAATGGTTTCACGAAATTTATGGATTTCCTTCTCCAACTGTTTCGACAATGGTAGTCAATACACTCGAATCTGCTAAAAGAATTTTAAGTAAACCAAAATGTAAAAAAGAGCCTATGAGTATAGAATTATTGTCTGAGATTTATAGCAAGTTATATGAAAGTAACAACCTTAAATCTCAGAGAATCATTTTTGCTTGTTTGTTGGCTTACGCAGGTTTTCTTAGAAGTTCAGAATTATTAAATATTCAAATTTCGGACATGATTTTTGAATCTGATCATATGTGTCTGTTTATATTATAGAAGGCAGTAAAACTAATAAATACAGAGACGGTGCGTGGATAGTGATTGCAAAAACTGGCACACAGCCCTGTCCTGTAGTGAATATTCAAAAGTATATATCTTGGGCATCTTTATCCGGCAGTAATTTTTTGTTTTGTAATTTGAGCAAAACAAAATCGGGTTATAAAGTAAGAAAATCTTGTGTTAATATGTCCTACACAAATCTCAGAGAGCAATTTATTGAGACGATACGTCCTCATGTGAAAGATGCTTCTAAATACTGTTTACATTCTTTGAGATCAGGAGGTGCTACGGCAGCTGCAAATAGCGGCGTCAAGGACAGAATGTTCAAGCGTCATGGACGGTGGTTAAGTGACAGTGCTAAGGACGGTTATGTGAAGGATGCTTTAAGACAGCGATTGCAAGTGTCTTTATCTCTTGGACTTTAATTATGTCTGACGCAATAGTTGTTCTGTAACGAAAAGGGTGTTTTTTAGAATTATATTACATGTATTAGCTTAAGAAAATATTAATCTACCATTTCCCGTTCTTTTTAGTTCACTGATCTTCCAAGTGCTATACATTCAATTTAACCATTAAATTGTTGTCAAGTATGTAGTATTGTTTTCGTTGTCCGAGAGGAGTCTGTGAGTCCCAAGGAAATGAAATTTTCTACGTTTAAACGTATATGAATTAGTAGAAAATTACTTTCCTTGGTGTCAAGCAAGTACTCCGATAGGGGTGTAGTGGTGCACGAAGCTTTCGTGCAACAGTAAGGTGTATGTCTAGTCATTCAGCTTTGGAAGGTCACCGTGTACACATTGTCTTACGTCAAAACTGCCGATATACCAGGAAATTCACAGCAGAAATTGCGAGGCATTTACTTTTAACCCCTTCATCATGCGGCTGCCATGGCCTCATTTGCTTTAAACTATTGTCGTCTGCTGTTATTTCTGAACTTTAAATTTTATGCAAATTGAGCTCATTTGACTAAAAAAACTATCGCAATGGGTATAAAACAGTTTAAGTCCTTATCAGAAGCCTCGAAACGCGGCTTCTGGGGCCCGTTTTACTAAACTACTTACGCAAAATTTTTGCGTAAGTCAAAATTTTGAATTTTAATTTATAGTTTTTATTATCACTTGCTACAAACAGCAAATAGCCAGATCAGAGGACGCGCTTTTAGCGCGTCCTCTGATCTGGCTGTTTGCTGTTTGCAAACGTTTATGATCGAAAAATAAGAGTTAAACGATTTTGACTTACGCAAAAAAATTGCGTAAGTTGTTTAGTAAAACAGGCCCCAGATCAGGATCAAATTGGTTGCAGGCATACCCTCTGTACTCCGAGTAAGACAGTGAAAAGGTTTAGCATTAAGAAGAAACTGGTTTATAACTTAATAAATTCATAGTGACCATGTTTACCTAAAATGCTATGATTTATGCTAAATATAACAGATTAGCAGAAATGATTAGCCAAGTGCATGGCAAAGCTACATGTCCTTAAGCTAAACTTCTAACACCTTCACTGCCTTACCCCGAGCACAACAGTTTGTTTTGCAAACAGTTTGGATCCTGATCAGACGCCATGTTGCGCGGCGTCTGATCAGGATTCAAACTGTTTGACACTCATTTCAATATTTTTTCAGTCAAGATAACAAAAATTAAAATTTAAGAAATAAAAGCAGACGACAATTGTTTAAAATTGATGACGTCACGGTAGTGAAGGGGTTAAGAGAATGCAAAGCTCACCTGACATGTTTTGGGCAAAATACTTTTCGAGACAACTAGTGATTGCCACACTATACTTCCTTAGAACTGAGATTCAGAGAATATCAGAAGTATTTGGCAAATAAATGTCCCGTAAGAATGTGTCAGTTTTGTCAAGAGTAGCATTACAGTGGAGAATCTGTTATTCTTTCCCGTTTAAACGCAAACGCATTTTTTTTAGCACTAAAACGTAGAAAAGAACAACTTTTGGACAATTCTGATATGTCATGTTTATCTTGGTGGCAAACAGTTTGGAGCCAGATCAGACGCCGGGTTACCCGGCGTCTGATCTGGCTCCAAACTGTTTGCACTGCAAATAATAGTTTTAGCGTAAACGCGTTTATTGGGAAATAATAACAGATTCTCCACTGTACCTAACACTTTAACTGGACACTTCCAGTTTTCAAAATACATTGTAGTCTAATCTATGTTTGATTATACATATAGGGTTGTTGATTTCAATGCATTGCAATTTGACAAACAGTGCACATCATTTAGGATCCCTCTGATCTGGGTATTCACTGCTTGCATATAGGAAAAGTACGGTACTCTTCACATGCAGGTAGACTTTTTGCAAAGGATGCATATATGCTTGACGATGTTTAAAATGTCTTCATCCCCTTTCCAAATGCCATCGTAATCAGACTTGAGCATTACTAAGCCCACTTCAAGAGGACACAAATCAAGGAATACATGTCAAGTTTTATTGAATAATTATGCCAAGTGATTTAGGGCTTCCATAAGTTGATCTTGAAAAAGATTTCCAAATTTTCTATTTTTCAAGCGCGATTTCTTAAACCATGTTGAAAGTAAAGCAGAATGCACATTAAGACCCATTCTGTTTTACTTTCAGCCTGCTTTACGTTATACCATCTGCTAGGATAAAAATCCGAAGATTTCGAAAAATTCCGGAGAAATTGCAGCCCTGCAGGTGATTATATATTTTGAGTAATTAATTACTTTTTTTAGCAGAAACAGAAACCATTTTCAATATGCATATCTAAAAGTCTTGAAGAAAACGAGAGTAAATGACAAAAACATATTGACCTATGTTAGTTTAAAGTAACTTAATTATCACATCTAATAATGATTACCATATTCCCAGACGTAGTTCAGTAGTAACGAGCTCGACTATGATACCATATAAAGCATTTCAGATGAGTCCGAGATCGGTTTCAAACCATTGATAGATAAGATTTGAACATCAGCTCAAATCAGACCAATCAAACGCTTGATAACGATCTCAGACTCGTCTCAAAAAAGTTTAAGCATAGAACCTGGCCCCGAGGTTATACAACTTAAAACGAACTCTGTGCTCAAAACTCTATAAGTTCTGATTACATGGTCTAGTTTTTACAAAACATGCTTGAACTGATTTAAGTAACCTGATTGGGATATATTTTTACAGTAGAATTATGATATGAAGCTACTAGCTATATACAAAATGTTTGCTGAAAAGTTATGAGCTGAGGCAAACTCTGAGTTTTGAGCACAGAGTTCATTTTAAGTTTTATAACCTTGGGCCCAGGGGTCAATCATGAGTTCGATCCCCCGCGGGACCAAGTCCTTCAGGCAGATAATACTTTATAAACCGAGGTCCGGTGTATCAGTACTTTACACTAGGTATCCAAAAGAACCAGAGAACTCTATAGAACCCATTTAGCCCATAGATGGCAGAAACGAACGTTATCATACAGACCAGACCAAATTGTCATTTCCCCCAAAATAAGCATTAATTCCACGTAAAATGACGTCATCAAAATATGTCAGACGTTATGACGTTGTTAAAACTGCACAACGTTATGCATGACGTCACCGACGCTACCTTAGTAACCCGCTCATTCAACGTATCGATAAGCAATGAAGTCATGCTCGTTGCATTCGCACATTGAGTAAAAAACCTCAATCCACCATGGAGCCGTATGGGTAATTTGCTTAGTTGCATTCGCCCAGAAGAGGGGAAGACCCCTCCGGCCAAAAAGAAAGGGAAGCGGCCCAGTATGCGGCGAAACAAAGAGTTTCGCGAGGTGCAACTTGGCGCTTGTGTAACAGAGAAGTTACCTACGATAGGAAACCAGGAACACCAGTGTGAAGGTAAGCATGATGCTGCAGAGGCGGCAAAAACTTTTACAGTAGCAACAATAGTTGCAGTAACCTTCTTGCATGCTACGAGTGAATTTGTGATATTCTTTTTCAAGCAGTTTGAATCCAGATGAAACGCCGAGTACCTCGGCGTCTCATCTGGATTCAAACTGCTTGATACTTTGGCGATTTTTATTTGAAAGACATGCTAGATAAATATATGTACTGATGTTAGCAATTGAAGCTGATGAAAAATACCCGGCCTGCTAAAAGTTTAAAGTTTATTTATATTAGTTAATCTTATGTTACATTAACACATTCAGTGCATGCAATGTCGTCAACTGCTTAAACTCTTTCCTCCCTAAAACTTTAAATGGACAAACCCAGTTTCCATTTTAGTCTAGTCCATTTCTGACTTTTAAAGGTTGTTTTTGTCAATATCTTGTATTATTAAAAACAGTGAAGACCCAGATCAGAGGGCTCCCTAAGGAGCCCTCTGATATGGGTATTCACTGTTTGCATGGGACAATGCACTTTTCACATGTATACTGTTTGAAAAAGACGCCTAAATGCGGGACTAGGGTTCAAAGGGTTAAGAAACAACTGTCGTCTGCCTTATTCTAAAAAAATGATTTAAGGTAAATTGACTTAAGTAATATCGAAATATCAGCCAGTCTGTTTGCAAATAACTATTGTATTTGGAGCTATATTGCAAACTATTTTATGCCATTGGCTTTACATGATTAGTAGTTAGTGTGTAGTTTGACTTGCTAACTGTGATTTTATTTTCTTATTAGCTGAATGCATCACTTGTATAAGCATTTAGTATGTCTTATATAGTGTGACTAAACCCATTCTTGTCTGAGATTTGTGGGTTCCATTGAATTAACTTTAATGAACTAACAAGTCTTGACGCAAGTGTGACATTTTTATCTTAGAATTTTATCCACATATCCATATATAACTTTATTCAAGATTTTCAAATGTGATACCAGATAGATTAGATAATGTTTTGTACCATATGTGCTCTAAGTGTATTAACTAGTCTAGTTATTCATATGTGCTTTAAATGTCTTACCATTATTATTTTTCCTAAACACTTTTGAAGTAATTTTCTTAGTTCTTTCAATTATTTTATGTCTTTCAATCATTTATCTTAGATTGTTTATTTAGTGTAAAGAGGTATGCAATTTATTGCTACAATGTCACTTATTCAGATTATGTTTTAATATAAAGTGATATGTTTGAGTCGGCTTTAAAAGCTCACTAGAGCTTGTGTTACCATGTTTGTTACACCGAATTTATAAATAAATATTAATTGACTTGACTTGACTTGGTCTTAGGGTAAAGCAGTGAAGGGGTTAAGTCAGAAGATTGAATATTGAAAATATTGTGAAATTTAGAAAACTTTGATAATCTTTAAAATTGCTTTATATCATATTAGTTTTGTAAAAATGTTAAAAAATAATATTAAAAAGACTTAAAATAAAATAATAAAAAAGTTTCATATAACATGTAATACTTGTAGATCTAGACATGCATGTCAATAAGTCACTCGTGTTTGTAGTATTTAGAGTACATGTATATGTTCATAGCATATTTGTACATGTTTCGGAAACGGAGATATCTATTTACATTACTAATAATTTTAGTAAAGTTTAAACGTTAATATTATTTTATAATTTGCCATACTTTCGAGACATTCTGTGTAAAACAACATTTCTTTTAATGATAAAGAGAATAGTTAATGCTGTAATACTTCATATACAGTGGTGATATAAAGGCACTGCAAGGGGACCTCCGTGGCCGAGTGGTTATAGTCACTGTGACTGATAATCACTAAACTCCTCGCCGTTTAGAGGCTCGAATCCCTGTCTGGGGGACTTCGATTTTCATGTGTGGAAGCCTTACTTGTCGATGATTCAACCCAGTTGCCAATTTGTGCCTGAAATAAAGGGCTTCTGGGGTCTTTCTACACCTATAATTAGCTGGACGTTGCGATATGACTGATATACTGTTAAATCGACGTATTTAATCATAAATCAGTCATAAAGACACTGCAATGTTTTCCCTTTCAAATACAGCAGCACGTTTCATATAAAGTAGCTAACAATGACTTATGTAGACCCTCATTAGGGTCTACACTGTTTGATAATTTTTACTTTTTGGACAATAGGCATTGATTGGTTTTATGCAACCCTATGGCACACATCTCGGTATGAAATCGCTGTAGTGTGACATGATCCTACAAAACACAAAACACCAATGAATAGACATGAATAAAGCTTACTAAACAGTGTTGCCTTTTGTTTTATATTGTTGTCATGTCTGAAACGTAACGTCATATGACGTCAACAATCGCAAGGGAGGTAATGACGACATTGTGCTATAAACGGAATATGCTGAATTGACATTTCAAAAGTAGTAATACTGTACGATACTACATAATTATATGAGAATATCTGCAGTCTCTTTGAGCAAAGGGATTTAATCGGTATAGAGTCCATGTGACACTTGATGTACCAGATATTTTACGGTAAAAAAGTGTTGCGATATATAATATATAACAGGCTCCGAGGTTATAAAGCTTTTGACTTGAGTCTAAACTCGTTCCCAAGCATTTGATTGGTCAGATTTGAGCCTAGCATATGAGAAGCATATAGTTATCACACTGTCCATCTGTCTGTCAGTGTGTCTGTCTGTCTAAGTGCAACTTGGTAGAAATGTTCACCACATTGAGACGATGCGTAGAGGTTAAGACCAAGTTTCGTAACTCAAAGGTCACAGTCTGGTGTTGGCGTCTGGTTTTAACTCAATCATGCATGGGTGAGTTTTGAAATAACTTGGCAGGAAAGTGGTAGAAATATTCTTCTTTAGAAAAGGATGTGTCGCACACATTGTCAAGACCAAGGTCAAGGTCACGATTGGAGTTCAAAGGTCACAAAGGTGACATTGTTTGGGCCAAACTGCATCAATCATGGATGGATTTTTAAAATAACTTGGCAGGAATGTTATTCTAAAATTCGAAATAATGTATCATGAATGTTTTCTAACGAACGAAAGCAATAATGTCGTACACAAGACACATATTTGTAGTTTAAAGGTCAAGGCCACAGCCAGGAGTCAGAAATACTGGTTTGAAAGTCTTGTTTGGGCTCTCACTCCTTTATGCATGGATGTAGCATGAAATAACTAAGCACAAATATACAATATATGACGGTGTTGCGGATGACATGCCCAGGGCTGTAGCTCAGTGGTCAAGGTCACAACCAAAACGAACGGCGTCTGCTCAGGATCCAAATTGTTTGACACTCGTATCGGCATTTCTTAAGTCATACAACATTGGATATAACTTTGAAACGATATTGCAAACAACAATATTGAAGCAGACGACAATAAAGCGGTGAAGGGGGGGGGGTTAAATATCACGACTAGTTTGGCACCGAAAGGGTTAAACGTTCGAATGGCACAAGGGTGTCCACTGAAAGGTTACCAGAATGCGAGTTTTTCTGATTGCAAGTTAATTTAAAGACACACCACGTATACATTTGGAAAAATAGTGAAAACCTGATGTAAATTTCTCAGAATAAAGAACAAATTTTTCAAACTCCAAATGGTTACCTAGCATAGTTATTGAGAACTGTTGTCTTGAAAATAAAACTAAAAACCAACAAAAACGATACTCGCTCGACTTTTCGAAAAAATTGAGCTAAACATGATACTAGTACTTAATAAATAAATAAACATGATACAAGAGGATCGTGGCTAAAACTTTCGCTCACCTGAGGACATTGTGCCTAAGCTGACCGGGCAAGACAACATTTTGATGTACAGGTAGCTATTAAAATCAGAGAATATTTTTAAAGGTTTTACTATATAAGTCTATTTGAAAATTATAAGCAAAACAAACCACAAAGTCATACCTTCTTGAAACCCAAATCCAAATAATAAAACAACTACCCTTCCATACATCTCAACATTTAACCCAAACAACCGAAAGAACTTTTTAACAACATAAAAGCTAATTTACCAATATTACAAGCAGACCCAAACATGTCTCAAATTTTAAAAAATTGTAAACTTATCAAAAGTAAAAAACATGCTCCAAGCTCAAAGAAACAGCTTACCAGAGCTAACTTTAAGTAACAAAATGCAATGAATCTAATTGTTCATTATGCCAACATATCAAAGAAAGCGAATTTTATAATTTTAAAGGAATGAAATTTTATGTTAACCAATCATTGTCATGTGAACTTCAAAATGTTTTATATGTTCTTACATGCACTTGATGCAGAGAATACTATATTGGTGAAACTGGAGAAAATTAGGTCAAGAAGATCTGTACACTCACAACACAACAAGACCAATTCCTTTAAGTTTAAGCGCCCATTTAGAAAAAAATGCGGAAAGAAAGACCTAAACTATGAAATGATTCCTTTTTTTTAATTAAAGACAAATAGTGTTTCAGCTAGGCTAGCGAAAGAAGAATATTTTATATCTAAATATAAACCAGTTCTGTATGCTTAATATTTACATTTGCCCCATACAAATCCATTGAAAAAATGCCTTTCAATTCGTGTAAACGCAATTTTTCGAGAGGGCGGGACTTGTGAATTTATTATACTGCAAAGTAAATTCCTTACTTTTCATTGGTCACCGAGCCGTAGACCTGATACGAAGTACCCTGTGAGCTGACAGGGTACTTGGAAATGCAGCTGTTTTCATTGGCTGACAGGTTCCTGAGTATTGCTTTGCAAAAAATAAGATGGCCGATTTGAGTGCATTCAATCGTGCATCCTCCGTTTTAAGTCCATTTCGGCTAAGAACCAATCGGTGTTTGGATCTTTCAACAGCCGCATTATTTCTGGGAAAGTTTGACGTCGAAGTATGCCGAGTATGCCCATTTTTCTTATGAATAACAACCATCAGACGTGACGACATGACGTCATTTACGCTTGAACGTTATCTGCTTTGGCGCGATTTTGTTATAGTTTATTATGAGCGCTATACACGACAAATTCAGAAATATTTCGTTTGAACAGTGAAAACTTTGCAGTATAATAAATTCGTTATACAGTTTCTTCACAGTGTACATGAGGATTTCTTCCCGGCTGGTAAAATCATGTAACCCTCGCCTAATGGCTCGGGCAACATGATTTACCTCAGCCGGGAAGAAATCCTCATGTACACTGTGAAGAAACTGTATAACTAATAAAGTTTCGAAGAGGAGGCGGGGCATGTGCAGTTTTTCATTCGCGAATTAATCTCTGGAACTTGGACAGCAAACAGCTGGCGGATTTTTCAAAATTTGTTCATAACCGATCTATGTCTTCCTATTAGTGAAAACCATGATTGCCGACTATTTCTTCTTTATTAATGAGATAAATTGCAAGAAAATTTACATACCTTATAAACAGCAGGTATCTCCGTTTTTTATGACAACCCCCCCCCCCCCCCCCCCCCCGATATATTTATTCTACTTAAAAAATGACGTCACTTCCAAATGACGTCAAATCGGCATTTCACGCCAAACTGTCAAAGTTGTTGACCTAAGAATATATATTAATATATATACTGCTCTTTTCTAATATTTCGACCTCTAAGGGCCTTTTTCAAAGAAAATCACGTCAAAACACACGTCACATTTTTGTTACATGCATTCAGCCATAAAATCAAAGAGAATAATGTTAACAACATTGTTTGTTATTGCCGTTGTCATGACGTCGTTATGACGTCATCTTCATGACGTCATGTGTGCAATGGCGTCATGCATGCATTAGCGCATAATCCTCCTTGACTTTACAGCCAAATGGTATGTACGTTCTCAGCTTCCAAATCCAATCGGTTTCATAGATCTGTCTTTCAATTCTACTTCCATTAAACATCTTCTTCAAAATGACAAACCTAACATCTTCACTACTATGTCCTCCGACTCCAAAATGCCTATTAATTGGCTTCTCTCTCTCATGCCTTATATCACTCAAATGTTCTTTCATTCTCTCTCTGATTTCTCTCTCAGTCTCGCCTACATACACCATCCTATCACATTTACTACATCTTATTCCATACACGACATTTCTCTCCCTACAGTTAATATTAGTACACACCTTGAAAATTGATTGTTCATATGTGTCTTTAACACTTGACATTTCAAAAATACTACAAGTAGCACATTCTTGTGAACAAACCACATTGTTAGGTTTAACAATGCGGTTAGTCTTAGAATGTACCAGTGTGTCACAGAGATTTTTATCACGCCTGAATGCTACAATTGGTAATTCCTGAAATACATCTTTCAGCCTCTCAGATTTGTGTAAAACTTTTGAGTGCTTTTTTACAATGTCGTGTATGTTTGGCAGTAGGTTTGAATAAGTCAAAACTAAAGGAACCCTATTCAATTTCCTATTATCTGATTGTTTCTTGAGAAGAGTATCTGATCTATTAAGCTTATCAACCCGTACTGATTGACTTTCTATCATCCTACCGCTATACCTCCTCCTTCTCGACTGACCCTTAAGTTTACTTCTTTCCCTAATGTAGTCTGACTCTCTTTCACATATACGTTTAATTCTTAAACCCAAACCATACGCTATGCCTTTCTTTGTATTGGGAGGATGACAAGAAGAATTATTAAGGTACAGTTGTTTATCTGTAGGCTTAACATAAAGATCTGTATATATCTGACCATTGTCCATCTTCACTAAAGTGTCCAAAAACTCTATTTTATCCAAACCATATCTAAGTTCTATCTTGATATTTTGGTGGATACTGTTTGCATGTTTGGTAAAATCTTCTAATTCTTGCACTGTACCATTCCAAATCCCAAAACCGTCATCTATGAATCGTTTATAAAACAATGGCACTTTTTTGTGTGCCATTAATTTTTCATCCCATTTCCTCATGTATGTACAAGCAAAATTTTTTCCTAGTTTTGAGCCAATTGCTATACCATCCTTTTGTATGAATGTACTATCACCAAAACAAAACGTGTTGTTGTCTAAAACTGTTTGAATCATCTTCAGAACATGTTCAGTTCCTATTAATGGATCCCTCCTGCTTGCAAGGGCTTCCCTACATGCATCTAGTCCCTCCTTTTTAGGAACTGACGGATACAACTTAGCCACATCAAAACAGAACAAAATGCAATCATCTGAAAACGGACCTTTTAATTCTTTTAATTTATTAATAAAATCAGTAGTATCCCTAAGGTAGCTTGGTGATGTTTCGACAAATTCGCTTAGTTCATGTTCAGCAACCTCAGCTAACTTTTCAGTAACAGTACCTATGCCGCTAACTATCGTTCTAAAAGGAGCAGCTGGTTTATGGATCTTGGGGTTACCTTTTAATTTACCTGGTCTAGAGTACTTTGGGATAAGATACTGTTTCATGTCTTTTGATATAGCATCTTCCCTAAACATTTTATTAACTAGTTTTTTAACTTCCTTCAGACCTGACTCAGTGCGATCACGAGTAGTTTCCTCATATGAATCACTAGTTAAAATCTCATTCTTTATTGATTGTATAATATTATACTTTTCTTTATCTATGATAACTATACCTGAGCCCTTGTCTGCTGGTCTAATCACTATATTTTCATTGTGCAAAAGTTCATGAAATGCCTCTTTTTCATCTTTAGAAATATTCAGCTGACACTTCTTTTTCAAACTATTGACTATAATATCATTCTTAACTAATTCTATGTACAGATCAAGATGCCTGTCTCTACCTGAATTCGGTGTAAACCCCTTATCTTTCTTTAACTTAAATTTATCACTCTTGTTTTCATTATCTTCAGCTCTACGCTATCCTTTTCAAAATAATATTCTCTCATCTCATCTGTCTTTCCCATTCTGATAGATCTGAAAGCAATTTTATCTTATCTATATTTGTCTTTGATGGTATAAATTTCAAACCCTTTTCTAAAAGTGATTTTTGTGCTTTCGTTAGTGGGTAACTAGACATACTAATGACTGATGTACTATTGTTACTTTTACTGTCCACATTGCTTTTTGTGGCTTGATCTGACTTAACATTATTTTTAACATGAGATAATTTCTTTTTGCCTCTTTTATCCTTACTACTTTTTGTCAGTATTTTTGGACCTAATGGTGTTTTAGCTTGACTGTTTTCCCCTAACAATACATTTCTAGCTTCTACTGAAAATTGATTGTCTTCCTCAGTTGGTACCAATCCATTTTCTGCAGAGTTTAAATTACCTAAAACCCTATGGTTACTAAACCCATCTGCTGAAAATTGACTGTCTTCCTCAGTTGGTACCAATCTATTTTCTGCAGAGTCTAAATTTCCTAAAACTGTAGGGTTTTCAAACCAATCTACTGAACCTATGGAATCATTAGCTACAAACGGGTGGACATTTTGTTTAGAACTATCCTTAAAAACTAAACTAAAATGGTGATTTTCTAGTAAAAGATAAACTCTTACCTTACTTTCTCCACTCTCACACTTCTCACTTACAAACCTGTGCCAATTAATACGTTTTCTATCATATGTCACCATGATGTCTACACCGAAGAAATCTGTAGCAGCCTGAAGTTCTGCCTCAGTGGCCCATGATGATACTCTGCCATCAGAAAAAGTCTGATTCCTGATGTGATTATCAATATCACCATCCACCAAATGACTATACGATGTTTTATTCACTTTCATGTATTGACTCAGTTCCTTTCTGATGATCTCGTGTTGAAACTGAGTTCCATAGAAATACTGACTTAAACACCTATAGAAACAATTACCATCTTTCACGATACTAACAACTCTGTATTCTGGCTCTGTGGTCACTGCATGGTTGAGTTCTTACAAAGATTGCCATTTTTTAGATTTAATAACGTCCAACCTCGCCTTCTCGCTTGCCTTCCATGCATTGATCTCATCTCCAGAAACAGAATCAACTTCCCTGAATAACCTTTTCACTTCCATTCCCATCTCAAGAGATTTCTTATCACATGCTTCTCTGACAATTTCCATCAGTTTTAAAGAAGCATCTTCTTTCACTTTCCTACAACACTCCAACTCTGTTTCACAAGCATCCATTTGCATCTCCCACTTTATCCTGAAACCTTTTGGAATTACAGAAGCTCTACTACAACTCGAAAGAAACTCCAAATGACTCTCATATCGAAGTTGTTTTTCCAATGCATTCCTCAACTGTCGCGCGCTATCCATGATAACTTGAAGGAGCACAATTTCACAATATTTTTTTCAATATTCCAGATAGGGAATTAAATTAATATTAACACATTATTCTCTTTGATGTTATGGCTGAATGCATGTAACAAAAATGTGACGTGTGTTTTGACGTGATTTTCTTTGAAAAAGGCCCTTAGAGGTCGAAATATTAGAAAAGAGCAGTATATATATTAATATTAATTTAATTCCCTATCTGGAATATTGAAAACATTACTAAGAATGTAAACAAAGGAACTTTTTTTTTGCTATCGAATGTACACAGCTTCAGTAATTCGGCCATGGCTGTTCCTTATAGAGTACACATTATTCGTGTTATCAACCTCTAATATGGATTAAACATACGTGCGTACAAAAAAAATGTTATTCTAGTACATGTACTAGAAATTACAGCAAATACATTGTCAATCTAAGAAATAAACTAATTTTTCGACGTTCAAGCGAAACAAACGACAGAAAATCATCGGCAAATTTACCATGAATCGCTAGCATAAAACGACAGAAAATCATCGACAAGCGCGATTCATGGTATTTGCCGATAATTTTCTGTCGTTTATTTCGCTTGAACGCCGAAAAAAATCAGTTCATTTCTTAAATGATTTACCTCCCTTTAAAACTCTGCAGTTATCTACCTTAGAGGAAGTTATTACGTCTACAGGAAGCAATGACGTCAACATCATAACAACGACGTCATGACGTCATTATACCTTAGATTTGCGCCTGATGGTCCTATGAAACGTGCCACGCATAATTTATTACTATAACTGAAATTTATAGTAAAATAAACAGTTTTAAAAAGTCTAATTTCATCATCCCATCTTTTAAAATCAAATATAGGCTATGAATCAAATATAGTTAAAGGTTTCAGAGAAGAAGATTTTAACGGTTTTCCTATATATATCAATGTTAAACTGATAAGTCCCAGGACGGGGCCATTTTCGTCCCGGGGTCATAATTTGAACAATCTTGGTAGAGAACCACAATACATGTACAAAGCATTATGTAAAATATTAAAGATCTGGGCAATACAGTTTCAGAGAAGCAGATTTTTAAAGGTTTTCCTATATATATATAGTCTATTATAAAACTGATAAACCCCGGTGTGGGGCCATTTTATACCCCCGCAAACGAGTTCGTCAGTCCGTCCGTCTGTCTGTTCGTCTGTCCATCCTACTAAGCGCAACTCCTCTTACACCGTTTGTCGGATTTGGAAAAATAATTCACAGGTTGATAGAGCACCATTAAAAAATGTGCTTGATGAAATATATTTCCATTCCACCATTTCTAAGGGGAGATAATGCAGATGGTGACATAGTTTAACTTAATGTTCCTGCAATATTGGTTACATGTATAAGCACTCTTAAGCGCAAATCCTCCTACACGGTTTATTGGATTTTAACAAAATGTCACAGGTCCATAGAGTATCATCTACAGGTATGCATGAAGAAATATTTTTATATTCCGCCATAGCCCCCAGGCGACAATAGTTGACCCAGGGGTTGTTATATGAACAATCTTGGTAGAGAACCATAATGCAAAGCTGCATGTCAAATATAAAAGAACTAGGCCTTACGGTTTCAGAGAAGAAGATTTTTAAAGAGTTTCCTATGAAAAACTGATAAGCCCATGCGCTGGACCATTTTTGACCCGGTGTCATAATTTGAACCACAAGGCAAGGCTGTATGTCTAGTATTAAAGATCAGGAGCCCGTTTCATAAAACTTCTTACGACAAATGTTGTCGTAAGTAAAAACTTAATTTAATTTCTTATTTCTCTATTTAATCCAGTCTTATGACATCTCTTTGGAATCGTCTTTTCAAGACGATTCCAAAAAGATGTCACAAGACAGGATTAGATAGAGAAATAAACAATAATTGAGACATTTATAATCTGACTTACGACAACATTTGTCGTAAGAAGTTTTATGAAACGGGTCCCAGGGTCTGTCTTACAGTATCAGAAAAGAAGATTTTTAAGACGTTTTCCATTATAAGTCTTTGTAAAACTTATAAGCCCCGGGGCGGGGCTAATTTTGATCCGAGTTCATAATTTGAACAATCTCGGTAGAGAACCATAAGGCAAAGCTACATGTCCATCTGAGCCTTACGGTTTCAGAGAAGAATATCTTTAGAGGGCGGTGCAATTTTTGGCCAAGGTCATAATTTGAACAATTTTGGTAGAAGACCATTAGGTTATGGTACATGCCAAATAGCAAAGATCTTGGCTTTTCAGTTTCTGAGAAGAAAATTGTCTGATGCATTTAAATGTGTCTATACGGTCATGTTAGAAAAACTAGCCCCACAACACTGGGATTAATAATTATTGTAGCCAAAGATTTCGAACAAAATTGCGTCCCCTCTTGTCACTGATGTTTCTGGCAAAGTTTGGTTGAAATCGGGTTAGTTGTTTCAGAGAATATGTTGTTAGAAAATGTGAACGGACAACGGACGGAGAGCGGCCACAATAGTTCAGTATGGGCTATGGTTCGGGTGAGCTAAAAAAGAACAAGAATGGTTTTGTGAAAATGGTATTCGAACCTCTGAAGACACCAGGGGCCCATTTTACTAAACAACTTACGCAAAATTTTTGCGTAAGTCAAAATCGTTTAACTCTTATTTTTCGATCCTAAACGTTTGCAAACAGCAAATAGCCAGATCAGAGGACGCGCTAAAAGCGCGGCCTCTGGTCTGGCTATTTGCTGTTTGTAGCAAGTGATAATGAAAAATATAAATTAAAATTTAAAATTTTGACTTACGCAAAATTTTTGCTTAAGTAGTTTGGTAAAACTATGGTACTCCGCTTGCGTTTATTGAGATATATGCCTTCTATTAATAATCAAGTGATATCCTTGCGCAGTGTGTATAGGTCGGCGTGTTGATTACTTTGCAAAATGTAATTTAGTATAGTATACACGTTTTGGTGTAAATAAAAAAGAAAAAGAGCTAAAATAATTTTTTTAAAATGATTATCTGATAGGCTCTGTCTGAATCTTTCTCTTTCAAGTTCTTGGTGTTGTAAGGTTTGTTTAATCTTTTAGAACTGTCATATATATATGGGGTGGTTTTTTCACCTACGCCGTCAAAACAATAATTACCATGACATATAGATCTGCCAGTTCAGGCACGGACCCGAACAAACCGCCTGTATAGCTCAGTGGTAGAGCGTCCGCTTGCAGTGCGGGCGGTTGCGGGTTCAATCCCCAGCCGGGTCAAACCAAAGACTTGAACATTGGTAGTAATGGCTTCCCTCCTTGGCGCTCAGGATTTCCGGTTAGCATTACGACTGGTTCGTCGATGTCAGGATATAGTGAACGGCCGGGTACAGTTCCAATGGTGCACCTAAAACTGCCCCTTCTCATAATCATCAGTATTGATGGAGAGAAGTAATAAATACCAATCTCCTCCAACCGAGAAGATTTAATATACAGTAACCACTCTATCCCCTGTTTTACTAACACTAAATGAGGTTTAATTTTCAGTGTTTTAACTTTCAAAGCAGGTGATTGCTTAAAGCAAGATGAAAGTAAAGCAGAGAGACCCTAAAGGAGCTTTCTGATTTACTTTTATATTGCTTTAATTGCCACGTGTCTTTAATACCATAAATGTAGACGAAATATTCTAAAATGGGAATTGATATAGCATACATTATACTACTTGAATTTCCGCCACTACGGTACTTTATCAAGGAAATTCATAACCTGGTTTTCTTTGATAAAGGCCCGTAGAGGTCGACATATTAGAAAATAGTACTTTAGTAACTTTAATACGAGTAAATGTACCATCAATGCGTTTTCTTTTAATTGGTCGTTATAGAGGGGTTTTCTACGGAAGCCCATTGGGGCCTTTTTGAGATAGAAGTTAGAAGGCATTCATTCGAACTTTAGCTCTAACTCCTAAGTTCGAATTGTTGCCGGAATATCTAAGATCTAAGACCTTAGTTCTAAGTAATAATTTCTAAGTTTGAATTTTGCCAGAACTGTTGCCGGAACATCTAAGATCTAAGACTTAAGTTCTAAGTTCTAACTTCTAAGTTCGAATTGTTGCCGAAATTGTTGCCGGAACATCTAAGATCTAAGGCCTAAGTTCTAACTTCTAACTTCTAAGTTCGAATTGATGCCGGAAATATCTAAGATCTAAGATCTAAGATCTAAGTTCTAAGTTCTAAGTTCGAATTTAGAACTTAGGTCTTAGATCTTAGATGTTCCGGCAACAATTCCGGCAACAATTCGAACTTAGGAGTTATAACTTAGAACTTAGATCTTAGCTTTTAGATGATCTGGCAACAATTTCGGCAACAATTCGAACTTATGAGTTAGAACTTAGATATAAGATATTAGATCTTAGATATTCCGGCAACATTTCGAACTTAGGAATTAGAACTTAAGTTCGAGTTAATGCCATCTAACTTCTATCTCAAAAGGGCCTCAATGGGCTTCCGTAGTTTTCTTATAACGGCTCGGGCAACATAATTTTCCTCAGCCGGAATTAAATCCTCACGTATCCTGGGAAAAGTTGTATAGCTATTATTACAAGTCCCCTATATAACATGACATTAAGTCACATGCTTAGGCCTACCTTAGTTTGGGCGTTTATAATTCCGCCTAGTATCTTTTAGTTTCAGTCAGTGATGAAGGTTTCGCTGAGGATGAGTTTCCAGTTTCGGACGAGTGTCTGCCTACACCCGAGAAAGCCCCAAGCACGCAGTCTACTCCAAGGTCTGGGAGAAAGGCATGTAGCGCCAACCCTTCCACACAGCCTCAAGAAAACACGACCTCTGTACATATGGCCAGAGGAGAACCAGATGACCAGACCATGGAACTGATCCTGAAGGCCCAGGTCAAGTATGGAGACGGAGATAATGACGAAGATGTTAAAATTGATAATGTTCCTGCCCCCAACTGTGACAAAGAAGATGAAGATGATTTTATACACCCAAGCCCTAATATGATTTACCAACACAATGCCGAGACCTTTAGCAGCTATAGTGAATATCTTGAAAAGGTTTACACCGAACAATATTGCCATGACCAAAGCCCGCGTAACACCCTGCCCAGACAACCAGATGACGACACCTCAGTCGAGGAGGAGACTGATACAGCCAACGAGGAATCTGATACCACCGATGATGACACTGATACACCCGATATAGACGACGAATACAACCAAGCATATGACCGGGTCACCCATATTCTTGAGAGGCTGCTTGATCACGTCGAAGACGTAATTGAGTACAGGGAAAATTACAATGGATATGGTAGCGACGACAGTGTAGCTACTGATGATATATCAGTAGGCCGACGCACCCCACCAGAGATAGAAGGAGAAATCTACTATGAAATGGGAATCTTAAAGAAGAGACTAACAGATGAGAACTGCAATAGTCCCAGGAGGAGCATCAGTTGGGGCACGGGCGTTAAGGCTCCCGCCAATGATCTGTGCTACCTAGGTAATTAGTTTAACTATATAAAGCCAAAACACGATACTTCGAACTCGCGTTAGTTCGAACATACCAACATTTCAAAGTTAAAACGTGGCTGAGCCACGTTTTAACTTTGAGATACAGGTATGTTCGATTAGAGCGCTCATATAGGAGCCCTTGGATCGGAGTCTACACTGTTTGCATGCAGGGGACAAGTGGACTCGTCACATGTATATACTGTTTGTAAAATGTAAAAGACGCAAATACGTGACACTAGGGGTCAATTAGTTACTCCTCTCAATGACTACATGCATGTAATAACGTCATAACCCGTCTAAAAGTCATTGCAATACTATCATCGGTAAACAATATTTTCTAATGTTTTTAGTTATATTAATTCTAATAAAGTAAAAGTTTTAATCTTTCTGCTTACTATATTTCGTATGGAATTGTTCTTGTCTGTTTACAGCCTTGGTGTCTAACGACTTCATGCAAGAAAGGCAAAGGCTGATGATGCAGAAACATAGGAATATAGAAGTGAGTATCATTTGCATAAGAATATAGATTTGAGTATAATTTGCATAAGAATATAGAAGCGAGTATAATTTGCATATTTTGCCTATAAATATAGAAGTGAGTATAATTTGCATAAGAATATAGAAGCGAGTATAATTTGCATAAGAATACAGAAGTGAGTATAATTTGCATAAGAATATAGAAGTAAGTATAATTTTCATAAGACTATAGAAGTGAGTATAATTTGCATAAGAATATAGAAGAGAGTATAATTTGCATAAGAATATAGAAGTGAGTATAATTTGCATAAGAATATAAAAGTAAGTATAATTTGCATAAGAATATAGAAGTGAATATAATTTGCATAAGAATATAGAAGTGAGTATAATTTGCATAAGACTATAAAAGTAAGTATAATTTGCATAATTTGCCTAGGAATATAGAAGTGAGTATAATTTGCATAAGAATATAGAAGTGAGTATAATTTGCATAATTTGCATAGGAAAACAGAACTGAGTATAATTTACATTATTTGCACAAGAATATATAGAAATCAGTATAATTTGTAAAAGAATATAGAAGTGGGTATAATTTGCATAATTTGACTATAAATATAGAAGTGAGTATATACTTTGCATAACTAGTATGATTTGCATAAGAATGTAGAAGTGAGTATAATTTGCACTCTTATTTGACAGCTAGGGTCCATGGTTATATAACTTTTGAGTTGAGTCTGAAGTCGTTCTCAAGCATTTAATTGGTCAGATTTGAGCCTAGGCTCAAATCTGACCAATCAAATGCTTGCGAACAAACTAAGACTCAACTCAAACACTTTATAACCTTGGGGCCAGGAATTGTTCATGGTTTCATGGGTGGATGAGGTGACGCAAGTATTTTTAACGTTTTACTGGGTTTTTTTCACTGATTAGTCGGCAAAACTGTCATGCAGACTAGTCAACAGCAGAAGTGCAGGACTGATTGCGCCTAGAGCCAGGATACCTACACCCGGCCCAATACGTCGAACACCAGCCACAAGGAGACCAACACCAGCCCCACTATATAGACCGATACCAGCAACATACAGACCAACACCAGCCACAATGAGACCAAAGCAAGCCACATATAGACCAACACCAGCCCCAATGAGACCAATACCAGCCCCAATGAGACCAAAGCCAGCCACATACAGATCAACACCAGCCCCAATGAGACCAATGCCAGCCCCAACGAGACCAAAGCCAGTCACATATAGACCATTACCAGCCACAATGATACAAACACCAGCCACAATGATACCAACACCAACCACAATGAGACCAAAACCAGCCACATACAGACCCATACCAGCCACATATACCCCAACACCAGCCACATATAGACCAATACCAGTCACATATAGGCCAACACCAGCCATGTATAGACCAAAACAAGCCGCATATAGGCCAAGCATGCTGCCAGTGAGGTCAACAACACTACCAATAAGACCAACAGATGTCCCAGTAAGGACACCATCCTTCGCAATCAAGGTAACACGATAAAGCATTTCGAACTACTTTTGTGACCACGGCTACGCTCCTGACGTATATACGTCATGTCCAAACTCGACGTTTCTAACTCGCTTAACTCTTTGAACCCTAGTCCCGCATATAGGCGTGCTTTTCAAACAGTGTACATGTGAAAAGTACACATGTCCTATGCAAACAGTGAAGACCCAGATCAGAGGGCTCCGAAAGGAGCCCTCTGATCAGGGTCTTTACTGTTTGTCACAATGCGAAATATTGACAAAAACAACCCTTAAAAGTCAGAAATGGACTAGACTAAAATGGAAACTGGAATTGTCCATTTGAAGTTTCAGGGAGGAAAGAGTTTTAAATCGACATTACCGGTTTTTCAAATTTAATTTCGATAAATTTATCGATCTCGCATAGGTCGAACAAACCCGTATCTTCTTTAGATTGGTTGACTATTTGGCTGTATGACAGAATTTTAAAGTGTTATTTCATTTTCATCAGTCCTATTCAACGGAAGACGCAGAAATGATATGGCCACACAAAATTGACGAGATTGGCAATGCCAGTGCAAAGAAATACTTCATCGAGGAGTTCCAGAAGACATTGCTGTACAAAGAGAAGTTGCAGAACAAGCAACAAGGGCACTCATTATGGCAGAGGGGACTTACACCATTTCAGATCTGGGTCGTTCAGTAAGTTCTCAGTATATTCACATTTCAGATCAAGACCAGACCGTTTCAATGTATTATGGTTTTCTGCTAAACATACCTTATAATATATTAAGCTGCCATAAACACTGTCAAAAAGGGGGCTAGTGTCACTGGTGACTTCTTGAGCGAGGTGGAAGAAAATGAGAGTTTCTTTAGGGGCTATTTTACTGTCATTATCATAAACACCACCATCGTCACCACCACCTCTTCTTTTGTCAGATGTCCTGATCAGGATCCAAACTGTTTGAAACTCGTTTCGGCGATATTTCTTAAGTCATCTACATCGTACGTTGACGCAGTCAATCGTGACTATTACGCAACGGTGGTGCTAGTCAAGAAAAGAGTATGAAATGAAGTAAAGGAAAGATAGAAATAGGTTGAGTTTCTTACTTTGAAACGACTTTGCAGACAACAAAATTAAAGCAGACGATAATGAAACGGTGAAGGGGTAAAATTCTCACGAAAACTTTGGCAGTGAACGTATTGAAGACATACAATGAGACGTTTGTGGATGGTTGCTTAACCCATCCAATCCTAGATATCAGTATACTTATAGTCGTCATTTACAAACAATGTGCCTGTAGAAAGTAGGCCTATGCTGGTAAGGATGCAAACAGTGTAGGTCCAGATCAGATGATTTCTGAGCAGGCTCTGTACTGTTTGTTATTTTCTAATGAATTGTAAAAAACCAACCCGGCCCTGGATATTAAAAAAGGACTAGACTTTATCGGAAACTGGAAGTGTCTATTATGAGTTAAAAAGGGGGTATACTGTAATTGCAGGGCTGCCATTTCTCCGGATTTTTCCTAATCTTCGGATTTTTTCCCAGTACTTGGTAGCTTAAAGCAGGCTGAACGTAAAGCAGAATGCGCCTTAAGGCGCATTCTGCTTTTCTTACAGCCATGGAGGAATTCCTCCATGTTACAGCCTGCTTTAAGTAGTCGCATGCCAAAAAACTAGATACAGGCTATGGGGTAAAGGTACGATTCGTAAAATCGCACTTGAAAAATGCAAATTTGGAAATCTTAGGATTTTTCATGTCAACTTATGGCAGCCCTGTGTAATTGCAGGGCTGCCAATTTTCCGAATTTCTCCAGACCTACGGATTTCTTTCAGAAATCTTCGGATTTCTGCTATCACTCTTAAAATTTGGAATTTAATGCATTTTTGTACTGGTTTCAAACAGTTTAGATCATGCTCTTAGGGTTTTTATGAGAAACTTCATTGTAATTAGCGTGAACTGTATTTGCAAATTTGTTTTTCAGTAATACTGGTACGGTGATGATGGATAAATCGACAAGTACAAGACCTGCTGCAAAACGAGTCAAAACGGCTAAATCAAGAATTTCAAGCTGGAGAGGACCAGGCCCACCTGGTTCTCGCTAACTCCAAAAACCTTATTCACCATTTTTTTTTTTTTTTTGGTTTTAAAACATCAAAATTTCGCTGACGCACATGGACAAACATTTGTATTTAGGCATTGAAATCTATTGAAAATGTGTATATTTTTAATAATTAAGTAAATGCCACGTGGGAAAGAAAACCTTGTGAAAATACCGAAATTGCAGTGTCGAAAATCGCGTAAAAAAATATGATACCGAGTTTTACTTGGACCCGGAGATTGCTAAACAGTAAAATTAAATTGTACTTCCGGTCACAACACGGCGTGAGAGTTGGCAATCCGAAGTTGAAATCTTGATTTACCAAAGTATTTAGAGGACAATCAGTATTAAAAACAACCAAGATGGCAAGAGTAATAAAGAAGAAAAAGATTCGTGAGGGCGTCAACAAATCTGGGCACAGTATGAATATGGGTAAGTAAAGTGTCATGCATTTTCGCGACACCACATCAGCACCTTTCATGATTTTATATATTTGCAGTCTCTATTCTAGGAGAGGGTTGGGGATTTGTCCCCTCTATTTTAAAAGTTTCGTTTATGTTTGTGTGAGGGGGAATTTTCTATATAGATTCAGGACACAAAATATTCTTAATTGGTATTTCATAAAAAAAAATCCTCCCTCATTTTCGATTCTTAGAACTTATAGAAGTGCCTTAACTCTTTAACTCTTTGAACCCTGGTCATGCATATATGTGTCATTTGCAAACAGTATACCTATGAGAAGTACACTTGTCCTATATGCAAACAGTGTAGACCCTGATCGGAAGGTTCCTTAAGGAACCCTCTGATCAGGGTTTTGCACTGTTTGTCATTTGACATATAGCGTGATAATCAACCCCTAAAATGTGAAAAATGGACTAGACTAAATTGATAACTAGAATTGCCAATTTGAGCTTTCAGGGAGGAAAGGGTTAAACTAAAGCTTTGGCTTATTATGCCAACACTATCTACTAAACCATCAAGTCACACTTAAGCATATCAACCTTTCACCAGGATCCCTACTTTCTTTTTCTTTTTTTTTCTCTCTATATGCTGCTACACGCCCCTTTTGGGTATTACGAGCAGGGGCACTTTTTAGGAGCACCAATGGGACTGTACCCGGCCGGTCACTATATCCTGACACTGACGAACCAGTTGTAATGCTAACCTGAAATCCTGAGCGCCAAGGAGGGAAGCCATTACTACCAATTTTTAAGTCTTTGGTTTGACCCGGCCGGAGATTGAACCCACAACCTCCCGCACTGCAAGCGGACGCTCTACCACTAAGCCACGCAGCCGGTACTTTGCTACACATTTACCATTTTGTTTAATTTGCAGATCGTCCAAAGGGCTCAGACACAAACATGAGAGACAAATCTACAATCAAAAGGCTGCAGATGTACAAAAACTTCAAAGCAAAAAGGTAGGTTTTTTTGTTTCATTGTAATGTTTCTCTGATAATTTCCAAAAATTCTTCCCACTTCCTTTTAAGCTCACCTGGCACGTAGTGCCAAGGTGAGCTATTTTGATAGTTCTGTGTCCGTCTTTGTCCGTCTTTCGTCTGTTCGTCGTAAACAATTTCTTCAAACGACATCTCCTCTGAAACTACTGGATGGATTTTTACCAAACTTTGCAGGAATGATCCTTGTATGGTCCTCTTTGAAAGTTGTTCAATTAGTTCCGGTCCGTTGCATACATGTGTCTAGGTCACAGGAGCTAAAAATAGATTTTTTCAATGAAAACTTAAAAAATCTTCTTGTCTGAAACCACAGTACCCTGAGCTTAGATATTTGACACAAAGCATTGTCTTCAGGTTCTCTATCAAGATTGTTTAAATTATGTCTCTGGGGTAAAAAATGACCCCGCCCCGGGGGTCGTAATTTGACATAGAGTTAGGTTGTAAAAATTTTAAATATCTTTATCTCTGAAACTAATATGGCCAGAGCTTTAATATTTGGTATGGTGACACTTCACTTAACCAATATTGTAAATATGGTTCCGGTCTGTTGCATATCTAATTATCTAGGTCACAGGAGCTAAAAATAGATTTTTTTCAATGAAAACTTGAAAAATCTTCTCGTCTGAAACCACAGTACACTGGGCTTAGATATTTGGCATAAAGCATCATCTACATATTCTCTATCAAGATTGTTCAAATTATGCCCTTTGGGTCAAAACTGCCAAGATCCTAGGGGTCACAGTTTTATATAGAGTTATATAGTGAAACATTCTTCTCTGAAACTTTTATGGCAAGAGCTTTTGATTTTGACAGAACACTTAATTTTCAAGTTCATCATCAAGATATTTGAAATTATATCTCTTGGGTAAAAAATGATCCCTGGTAACCCCAGGGGTCATGTGACCCTTGTGTTGGTTTTTCCAGGTGGGCGATATTTTTCATTTATGGAAAGAGCTTGACAAGTGGAAGTGTGTTGCACAAGGGTCATAACTCTTGTATCAATATTGTGAGAGTTTTTCCCTTTTAAACAAGTTCTTTTCATGCTGATTTCTCCTGTTTTACTTAAGATTTTGACATGAAATTTCTTTTATGGAAAGAGAATGTTATACTGATGCTTGCTGGCAGGTGACACAGGTGTATCTGAGGAACCCGTCTATTTTTAAAGTTTCATTACAAATATTTCCATTTCTTTCAGAGACAAGGTTGGTAAAATTGTACGACCTGCACCATATCAATCATGGTTAGTGTCTGGTAGTGTTGCCAGAGTGGATCCAAACAGAAAATGGTTTGGTAAGTTCAGATGTAAACTTCTCTGCAGATTTTGTTAAGAGGCTTATAACTGCCTTTACAAATATAGAAATACGGTAGTTCATCTTTAGTTAACCTTTACTGCATAGATACATCTTTTTACACATTAAATAAATTCCTCCATTGAAGAAAACAGTTCCATTTTATACAGTAACGAATGTGCAGCATAAAAAATATGTCTTTTAAACTAGCAAATGGTAGCTTAAATAGGCTGAAATGTAAAGCAGAATTGGCCTTATGACAAACACTGCTTTACTTTCAATCTGCTATTAGTGGTCACTTATCTCAAAACAAAGAAACAGGCTATGGTGTCAGGTCTCCAGATAAGGGGGAGTACATTGCACAAATCCAACATTTTCTCGCTCATTTTAGCACCAATTCCTACTGGTACACCATAGGGTTTAAAGCAGAAATAAAGGATTTAGTTAAAATACTCCCCTTATCTTGGACTCTGTGGTGTAAAGGGTTAAGTTTGACTTCATACCTTGCCTCACTGTTGACAGGAAATACCCGTGTGATTACCCAGAATGCTCTGCAGAATTTTCAAGATGAGATGGCGAAGGTAAAGAAGGACCCCTATAAGGTGGTGATGAAGCAGACAAGGCTACCCATCTCTCTGCTGAATGAAACTGCAAAGGTAACCCATTACCCCATAAATAAGCCTTTTTACACCTTTAATTTGTTCCTGAATATCGGGGCTATTACTTCTGTATCTCAAGTTTAAGAATCGGTTTGTAAACTTCAGCTCGTGATTGGATAAAAAATAAGATGTTTCAATGCAGAAATGAATCTGTAATGGATTTCATTTGATCATTAACAATTTACAAGACAAAGGAGAGGTTCAATCATACATATACGAGGGTTGTTCGGAAAGTTCGTAGAATTTTGTTATAAAATTACGTATAGTCGTAGTTGGATGCAAAAAATTAGATCAACATTAATTTCCAGATCTGTGCTACACATTCTGTGAAAATCGGCAATTTATGCCTCAATACATATTTTCTATGCATCTTAAAAATACATACATAACGCATACCCGGAGCACGTCAGCGTCGACGTGACGTCAAACGTTATGTACGCCGAGCGAACGTCTAACTTTCTCAACATAATCACACGCAATATCCACCCACTTGTTATGCCTTCTAACTCATTTTGCGTACGATTCTGCATACAAGTCTTCACTGAATGTAGATACAACTTGCTGGGTCTGTTTGATTAATTCAGCTACTGAAACAAATGTAATTCCACGTAAGCTCTCCTTTAACTCTGTGAGAACTCTAAAACCCACGGGAGCCAATTTGGACCGTTAGGCGGGTGTTCTTACATCTCAAACCACAGTAAGCTGATTTCTAACTGCGTTGAAGCTGCTCTACGGTTCGGTTCATCATCCTGATGTAGCATTACGCGCTCAAGATCCATGTGTAGTCGCTTCTCTCGTATCTCATCCGTAGTGATAATTCTGTCAAAAAAATCGCCACCTTCGGCATCGTTGCGGCTGAGAAACATCTGAGAGCATCTAACTCTGTTCTCCTTTTCCTTGTCCGTGAATAACCTCGGCACCCAGTGTGCTCTAACATTAGAATACCAAGTTCATCTGTTAATATTTCTTGAACGGTAGTGCACGAAACACCAGTTTTACCAGGCATAAACCTTACTGTGTTTTTCTGTCCGCATTTTCCATATCTTTGCACTGTCCCTTAATGGAAGCAGCTAAGATTGATGGTCGGTCGCTCCTAGGAGCGTCCTGGATCGGTTATCTTCGATTTCTAAATAGTCGGTGCCATTTATACAGGAATGCGAGACTGAACTTTTTGTCATATTTTCCCGTTGATTTAATCATTTTAAGAGTGTTGTCGGCGATTTACCTAGAGTAACACTTTTCTTTTAATAACGCTTCGCAAGTCACCGTCACTGGTCGACGTCATTTCTTGTTAGTTCTATTTAGACTAAATACTGTAAATTCTGTTCAAACGCTTACAATGTTTTGAAATTATGAGTAACTAACGTCATGACGTCATGTTACAATCAGACATTTTCGTGCTTTTCTAGCGCCAAAGGGATGGAGAGAAATCACATTTACTTAATGAGAATAAATTTTAAAAAGTCACAACTTTCGAGCTGCTCCGGGTCCCGGTTACTGCGTTGCTACGGTAACATGTATATTCGGCAAACATAACTTGTTTCATTTCTCTCTTTGTAAATGTTTTAACAATAAGATGAGGTACTTACATACCAAATTTCCAATTGATCAAATGAAGCTAACCAGAGATATAACACAATTCTACGAACTTTCCGAACAACCCTCGTAAAATATGGAATATTGGACATGCCTTGTATGTTCAATCACTTTAAGTTTATTTCACAAGTACATTTCATGGAATCTAAATTGCAGATCACTTGCATCAAATTCTTACCAGATAAAAATGATGTACTCCCCATGGAAGCACCTTTTAATGCATTCAGTTTATTCCTCCACAGAAGAAAATAGTTCCAATTTATACAGTCCCATAAGAAATATTTTCTATATTCTAGCAGATGGTAGCTTAAAGCACATTCTGCTTTACTTTCAACCTGCTTGAAGTGGTCACCTGTCTCCAACACAAGAAACAGGCTATTTGGTTAAAGGGGTAATAGAGATTCTTATGCTATGACCTTCGCTTTCAGAATGCACGAGTTCATGTATTGGACACAGAGCCATTTGAATCAACTTTTGGGAAGAGGAAAACAAGGAAGAAGCCCAACCTTAAAGTTACAGACATGGAGGTAATTATTTGTAGATGTATTAACCCATTTACTCCATAGATGCACTTTTTACGCCTTGAATTTATTCTTCGACTGGGGAAAGTAGTTCCGTTTTATACAGTATACAGTTATTTTAATTTTTATGTGTGTTGTCGAAACTATTGGCCTGAGGTATCAGGGAAGACTTTTGATAGGCCGAGGGCAACAGTTCGAAATGTCTTCTCTGATAACGAGGGACAATAGTTTTGACTGTTCCCCAAATAAACATGAAATAACTTTTTTATTACCTAATACTCTATACAGGGTTAGAAATTAGCTAAAAATTACACTTGCATTTTTTTGCGAGTGACTTTTGAACTTACTCGCAAAATGCAAAAACTACTCACGAAAGTTAAACTGTCATTCTGAACATACAGTATATGTTTTAACTTTTAACCCGACACAGACGTGTAGTAATCAAATACGATCTACCTACACTTCGTGTATTTCATAGTTGTACATTTGTGGTTACAGCTGACAAGGGATAAGATCTTGATTTTCATATCTATGTGTACATACCAAAGGAGTATTTTTCTTACATTTTTAGCTCACCTGAGCCAAAGGCTCAAGGTGAGCTATTGGGATGGCCCTGCGTCCGTCGTTAGTCGTCCGTCGTCGTTAACAATTGCTTCAAATGACATCTCCTCCTATACCGCTTGACAGAATTCAACCAAACTTTACAGAAATGTTCCTTGGGTCAAGCTCTTTCAAATTAGTTCAAAGAATTAAAAACAATGCAGAACTCTGGTTGCCATGGCAACCAAAGTGAAAAAATAAGGAAATCTTAAAAAATCTTCTTGTCAAAAACTGCAAGGGCCAGAGCTTAGATATTTGGCACATAGCATCATCTACAGGTCCTCTATCACGTTTGTTCAAATTATGTCCCTGGGGTCAAAATTGGCCCCGCCCCGGGGGTCACAGTTTTACATAGAGTTAAATAGTGAAATTTTCAAACGTCTTCTTCTCTGAAACTAATATGGCCAGAGCTTTGATATTCATCATGGTGACACTTCTAGATGTCCTTTACATATTTTGTCCAAATGGTTCCAGTCGGTTGCATAAGTAAGTCACAGAAGCTAAAAAAAGTTTTTTTCAATGGAAACTTAAAAAAATCTTCTTGTCTAAAACCCTAGTACCCTGATCTTAGATATTTGGCACATAGCATCATCTACAGGGCCTCTATCAAGATTGTTCAAATTATGCCCCTCGGATAAAAAATGACCACATCCTGGACATAAGTCATTATCTCCATTTTGTCAGTGATTCTCAGGTGAGCGAAATATGCCCCATGGGGCTCTTGTATAATATTTGGGAGAATGCATGCTGTATGCACTAGGCAGACCGCACACGATTTCATTACTCGAAAATTAGGTCAGGTTTAGATTGCCAATCCGTCTACGATACAAACGTTTTTACCTCGCCTATTCGGAGAATGGGGGGGCTTATGGAATCACGTCGGCGTTGGTTTTTCATGGTTAAAGTTTTGGGGTAAGTGTTGTAATGCACTAATACATCATGAAATATTTGCATTAGGAAGCTGATATTTGGATTGGAGGTGCTCAGTGGGTTGAACATTGATGTTGTGTAGTTAAAATTTAAAAAAAAGTTTAAATTTAGTCAAAATTTCACCTTTTGTGGACTTAGGTTTTTTGGCTGATTTCTCATGGTTAAAGTTTTGGGGTAAGTGTTGTGATGCTCTAATACTACATGAAATATTTGTATTAAGAAGCTGATATTTGGATTGGAGGTGCCCTGTGGGTTGAACATTGATGTTGCTTAGTTAAAATTTAAAAAAAGTTTAAATTTAGTCAAAATTACACCTTTTGTGGACTTAGGTTTTTCGGCTGATTTCTCATGGTTAAAGTTTTTGGGTAAGTGTTGTGATGCTCTAATACTACATGAAATATTTGTATCAAGAAGCTGATATTTGGAATGGAGGTGCCCTGTGGGTTGAACATTGATGTTGCGTTGTTAAAATTTAAAAAAAAAGTTTAAATTTAGTCAAAATTTCCCCTGTTGAGGACTTAGGTTTTTCGGCTGATTTCTCATGGTTAAAGTTTTGGGGTAAGTGTTGTGATGCTCTAATACTACATGAAATATTTGTATCAAGAAGCTGATATTTGGAATGGAGGTGCCCTGTGGGTTGAACATTGATGTTGCGTTGTTAAAATTTAAAAAAAAAGTTTAAATTTAGTCAAAATTTCCCCTGTTGAGGACTTAGGTTTTTCGGCTGATTTCTCATGGTTAAAGTTTTGGGGTAAGTGTTGTGATGCTCTAATACTACATGAAATATTTGTATCAAGAAGCTGATATTTGGAATGGAGGTGCCCTGTGGGTTGAACATTGATGTTGCGTTGTTAAAATTTAAAAAAAAAGTTTAAATTTAGTCAAAATTTCCCCTGTTGAGGACTTAGGTTTTTCGGCTGATTTCTCATGGTTAAAGTTTCGGGGTAAGTGTTGTGATGCTCTAATACTACATGAAATATTTCAAAGTTAGTTGGTTTAAACATATTTTATTTCAGATATTGTACATGAACATAATACATGGATATAATGAAAAAGGATTGGATCGAAAGCTATGCTTATAGAGATCCTTTTCTTTGCAGTATTTGAAATACACTATAGACAGTAGATGTTCACAATTGCATGTTTATCATAATTGACATGTGACTTGACATTTAGAAAAATATACAAGTTATACAAAAAAGAAAAAAAGAAAAAAGTTTAAACAAATATAAGTGTTGGTCATCCAAAGGCTGGCGCCCCGGCCAGCGACATGCCCGAGTTCGAGAAGAAACCAGCAGTCCAGTTCAGAGTAATGTACACAAAGTTCTCAGTTGAAACTATTGGACTTTACTATATATGTCTGTACTGCTTCAAAAATCTGCTTATTAGTATCATTATCAAGTGTTGGATCGCCATAGAGGAATAACTTCACTGAAACGCGACAGATTGGGTTTACTACATTTAGAAGATTAGTACGAATGTTTTGATATGTTTGACAGTGAAAGAAGAAGTGTTGCGCGCTTTCGATTTCACCGCAGTGACAGGCTGGTGACTCGACTATACCTTTTTGTAAAAGGCTTAAATTTAAAGAGCTACAATTAGTCCTGAGCCTCGTATGGAAAATTTGCGCTTTCCTATTTCCAATAAAATGATAGGAAGGTATACTGGTAATCGGGCCATTTATTGCTCTTTTAAAAGATTCTACAGAGCTCGAGTTTCTTATTTCTAACGGAAGAGAATTCCACTCACGAACAACAGATGGTAAAAATGACTCAGAATATAGTTTTGTTCTAGCGTGTAACAATTGCACGTCTTCAGTATTTCTTAAGCTGTACCTTGACTCATCACCTACAAGGGCTGGGACTAATGAGTTAGTTATGGAGTTAGTGTTGGAATGCACTTATACTACATGATATATTTGCATTAGGAAGTTGATATTTTGAATGGAGGTTTCCTGTGGCTTGAATATGAAACTACTGATACACATTTCTATTGATAGTAACCTATTTAAGAAAGGTTTCATTAGGCGAGTTTTGCTGTTCTCCGACAGCTCTTGTTTCACTGGTCGTATATTTCAGGGCTGTGGTTACACAGTAGAATTAGAAGTATACTTGTACTCGTGCGAGTCTTTTAAATGGCCTCGTCTTTGGAGAACGGTTTCGGTTGTTGAGTCTCAGACTCTGTGATAAGAATTGTTTACACATCGGAACTCCGAAGTAGCAAAGTGCGCGTTTCATTAGCCAATGAGAATTGGGAAAGTCCGTCATTACATCATTCTTACAGACAAAAAAAAGGTTGAAACTGCCTGAGAAGCTAAGATTGGCTTACGAAAAGTATTCGCTTGTCTTCTTGTCCATTTCCGCCACTCGAAATGCCACGGAATAAACCGAGCATAGCCTCTGTGTTACCGTACTCGCATTTTTTTGCGAGTTTGTTGAAAAATCACTAGCAATTTACAAATTCCACTCGCATTTTGCGAGTATGCGAGCTTAAATTCGAACCCTGCTATATAACCAGATATTCAAAAAGAACTAATCTGAGCTAAAATACAAATGAAATAAAAATTTGTTAGTCATTTTGAGTTTTTGACAGATGTCTGTTGCATGATCAACATCTTCATGTATGCGCTTGCATTTTTACATCCCCAAATTATTTAATGTTTGGGTCTGTTTCGTTTTTCGGTATAAAGGATAGCGGCTAAACTTGACTTGGTGTTTCATAAAGAAAATCCAATTTGCTCTCTTACAATATTGTGCTTTTCAGTTGAGATTTTTCATACAAATTGTTTCTTCCTTCAGGCTCTGTTAGCCCATGCTGAATCTGCGGGCGACAAATATGATGTTGAGAAAGACCGTGACCTGGCAGTGGAGGATGATGGTGTAAAGATTGAACCCACAGAGATGGTGTTCAAGGCGGGCCAGTCGAAGAGAATCTGGAATGAGTTACACAAGGTAATTTCAAGCTTGGCTCCACTTAAAGTGGTGTTTTAAAAAATGTTATCTTTATTCCTGCATTAACCCATTACCCCATAGCCTGTTTCTAGTTTGAAGACAGATAACTACTTAGAGCATGTTAAAAGTAAAGCAGAATGCGCCTTCAGGCACATTCTGCTTTACTTTTAGCCTGCTTTAAACCACCATCTACTAGGACATAGAAGATATTTCTTGTAATTCTTATTCATTACTGAATAAGGTAGAACTAGTTTCTTCAGAGGAGTAATAAATTCAAGGCGTAAAAAGGCGTATTTATGCAGTAATGGGTTTAACCATAATTTTAAGGGCATGCATAAAGGAGAAAATGTTGAAAAACTTGGGTGTACTCCCGCTTATATGGAGCCTTGGGCAATATATTTTGAGGAATTTCGAAAGGGGGATTAGATTGTGCAGGGTTACTCTTGGTGCTGTTGATCGTTAATATAGTAAGATGTAAGAATTATGCATGTGAAATATGACTTTAAAACCTTGCAGACGTTATAGAACTTGATCAGTAGACCCATAGCAGAGTGCTCTGCTTTGCGTTCAGCCTGCTTTAAGCAACTGTCTAAACATCTCAAGGAAATGGTTAATGAGCAATACTAACGAAAGCTTGATTGTATTTTGGTCATTGAAATTATGTTAAATTTTTTGTTTACTCTTTATCTCTGAAGAAGGCCACAGGCCGAAACATGTTAGAAATAAATTAAAACTAATATTCAATCTTTGGAGTTTTCTCTGTTGTAAATATATTGTTAAATAACATAAACAGACATTGGTTATACCTTAGATCACATGTCCATAAGTTTTTATTTGTATGGTGTCAGGTGATAGACTGTATATGGTATATGTTAGATTACATTAAAGTTTTTATTTGTATGGTTTCAGGTGATCGACTCCTCTGACATCCTGATACAGGTGCTGGACGCCAGAGACCCTCACGGTACCAGATGTTACCAGGTGGAGGACTTCATAAGGAAGGAGAAGCCACACAAACACATCATCTTTGTCATGAACAAGGTGGACTTGGTCCCGGTCTGGATCACAGTAAGTCATCTTACAGCATGATTGTGTATTGCTTGCTTCTAAGTTCTCAATGTCCAGGGGCCTGTTTCATAAAACTTTGTACAGCAGATGTTGTCGTAAGTCAGATTATAAAAGTCTCAATAATTATTTCTTTCTCCATCTTATCCTGTCTTGTGACATCTCTTTGGAATCGTCTTGAAAAGACGATTCCAAAGAGATGTCACAAGACAGGATTAGATAGAGAAATCAGAAATAAAATGTATTTTAAAGTTTCTACTTACAACCCTTTTTGTCATACAAAGTTTTATGAAACGGGCCCCAGGGCTCCAGATAGAGGGAGTACATGTATCTCAAAAACTAAAATCTTTTTTTTTTTTTTTTTTTTTTTTTTTTTTTCAGGCCTTGTCAAAGTAGGACCTCGTTTATTTTCCCCGTCATAGGTGTGTAGGGGTCGGGGAGCCATCCTCCTGCACACCTTACATAACTATGTATATAACATAGAAATACAATATAATTGCATTGGCAAAGGTCTCTAAGTTTTTAATTAGATCTACTTAGACCAGAAAAGAAAATGTGAAGAAAAAAGTAATAATGAAAAAAAAAAAAAAGCATTTTGTAGAAAAATCATTTTGTAGCCCGGCATACTTTCATGCAAATTTTTATTGCTTACCATATTTTCACGTCATATTTTTTTTTTTTTTGCATATTAGGCACACATATTTGGACACGGACGTTTGCATCCCTTCATTCATATAATATATTTTATATACAAACATAGATTTAATATAGGTGTTTTAAGTTTCAAAAAGAATTTTAAAGCGATCCCATTGATTATAAAAACAATCCGTAGAGTCATTTTTAATTGCTATTGACTTAAATATATTGTATTTAAAGGATAAGTAGAGTTTTATACCTTGTATTGTAGGTAGATATTTATTGTATTTGCATTGGAAAATATACATTTTAAAAATAATGAGAATCAGGTTTTTTATATAATCTGTTGTATTTCTAAAACCAAAAATCATTGTGTCGATATTAAGATTTTGAAATTCCTTCATTTTGGGCGAAAAAAGGCTTTTAATTAATTGTTGACTGGTAGGACACGTCCAAAACAACTGGTCGATAGTTTCTAAATCTGATTTACAAAAAGTACATAATGGGCTTTTTACATAGTTCATTTTGAATAGATAATAGTTTGTTCCAAGTATTCTGTGTATAATACGGAACTGAAACCACTGTATTTCTGTATCATTTGATATCTTAAAAGGTATTTGAAATATTTCTTTCCAATCCTTTTTGTCAATTGTTATATTTAGTGTTTTATTCCATTTCTCTATAGAAGTCGGCTGGTCAAAATTTCTGTTTAAGCATTTGTATATTGTTTTTGAACCTTTAGAATCCTTTAAGATAAGTTTTAAATAAGGCGGGAACATTGGTTTCTGTATAGAGTTTAAACTACCCTTTTTTATTTGGATACGCTCAAGTCCCTTTTCAATGGCAAGTTTAATTCCATTGTATATTAAAGAATTGGTTGGTAAATTATATTTATTTGCAAATTCGTTATAAGTCATGATTGCACCATTTTTATTTATCAAATCGCCAATGCAGTGTAAACCAGTTTGAAACCAAGACTTTAAGAATACACTTTTATGTCCAACCAAAATCATGTTGTTATAAAATAAAGGGTAATCTTGAATAGTGTTTTTATCTATTATATGATTATCAATAACTTTCGAAAATGCCATGAATGTTTCAGCCCAAAACTTGTTGCTACATTTACCTGCGATAATTTCATAGAAATGTTTTCCACAATTTAGCATTTTGTTAATGTCTATGTTATTTTTAATAATATCTACCCATCCGCCACTTTTTATTACTAACCGTCTGATCCATGTTGTTTTAAGCGAATCAATAAAAGCTCTTAAATTTACCATTTTCAACCCCCCTTCATCATAGTCTTTTACAATTATAGATTGTTTTATCTTATGACTTCCGCCCCAGATGTAGGTATAAAATATATTTTGTAAGTTATTCAACATTTTCTCTGTAGGTTTCGGTAAAGCAAGAAACAAATGATTTAACTTTGCGACTAGTAAACTTTTAATGACAGTTATTTTACCAATAGGTGTTAATTTTCTTCTATTCCATGATTTTATTGTTTTTTCTATTTCAATTATTTTTGGTTTGTAATTCAAGTTGATAATTCTGTCTAAATCTACATGAAAATGTACCCCTAGCATCTCAAATTGATTCTGATTCCATGTTACGGTAGTTTCCATTTAGTTTTAATTGTGTCAGAGCTATATTTTTTCTTACCTATCCATACTACTTTCGTTTTTTCAAAATTAACCTTTAAACCTGAAATTTCGGAGAATCTTGAAAGAGTATCTAGCGTTTCATTAAGTGATTCGCTTGAACCATCCAAAATTACACTTGTGTCGTCAGCAAACTGGGAAAGCTTAAATTCATTTTGATCTATTGTTATACCTTTTATATTTGGATTTGACCTAATTTTAATTGATAAGATTTCGGCACATAGAATAAAGATGTAACAAGATAAAGGATCACCTTGTCTGCAGCCCAACTAAAATCTTTATGTCTGCATTAAACTCTATGATGTCACTACTCAATAGAATCTTCTCTTTTATGCAATTCTAATGAAGTTACACCATAGGGTTTGGTGCTGATATGAGTGAGAAAATGTTTGTTCAGTTTACTCCCTCTTATCTGGAGCCCTGTTCTGCTGCCTTTGCCTGTTTGGAAATTATTCATGGTGTAAAAATCCAACTAGTTTAGATTATAATCTTTAGCTACAATCTTAACAGATGCCTACTTAACCCTTAATCCTATAGCCTGTTTTCAGTATTTAAGACAGATAGTTTCTTTAAGTAGGCTGAAAGTGAAGCAGAATGCTCCTTGAGGAGCATTCTGCTTTGTTTTCAGTCTAGTCGTAAGCTAACATTTTCATGGATATAGAAAATATTTTGTACAGTGCATAATTCATGATTGTATAAAGTGGATCTATTTTCCTCAGTGGAAGAATAAGTTTAAGGTGAATCTATGGGGTAATGGGTTAAGCTTTAACTCTTAGCATGCATCAAGAACACACCTGATATCCATTTCATTGATTAATGCGTAAATTCTTTTGTTTCATTTAGCGAAGATGGGTAGTGATTAATTTGTTATTTTGTTTGTTTTAGCAAAGATGGGTAGCCATTTTGTCTGCCATTCACCCCACCATGGCTTTCCATGCTAGCATCACCAATCCATTTGGTAAAGGAGCTCTCATTAACTTGCTGAGACAGTTCTCACAGGTACGTTACATAGTTGTCTATTGCTAAAAATATTGTCAGCTAAATTTTGAAACCGTTTTTTTTTTCTTTTCATAAAACCTAAAAAGGCCAGTTAAACCATTTAATCCTGTCCCTTTTAGCGTATTTAATTTATTCCTCTGCTGAAGAAATTAGTTCCAGTTTATACCCTCATGAACAATTACCATAACAAATATTTTTATATTACCTAGCAGATGGTAGCTTAAAGCAGGCTGAAAGTAAAGCAGAATGTGCCTTAAGGCACTTTCTGCTTTACTTTTAACCTGTTTTAAATGAGTACCTGTATTTAATGTTATACACGGGATATTGGGTAAAGGATTAAGCCTCATGTCTATTAAAGGGGACATTGGCAAACAGTGTAGACCCTGTGAGAACATAAATTTGGTGTTTTTCTAAAGGCCTAAAAAGGCTAGTTAAGTCACAGATAATGCTGGAACTGGTGATTTTCATATTTGCAGAAGCATGATCTTAGTGACAAATAGTTTTTATCCTGATCAGGGCTCCAAATTAAGTGGGACCTGATCTGAATTCAAACTGTTTGCGAAGCTCTTCAATATGGGCTATTATCCTGTTAACGAGATTTACAGCTTACTAGAATGGTTGGATATTGAAACAGCTATTGCCTTGGACCATCATATCACCCAATCTTAATTTGACAATTGACCTAATTTTGACTGAGAAAAGATTCAGAATATATTGTCAAGAAATTTTACTGATACGTTGCTTTAAGCAGCCACCTGTCTTAAACCCATGATAATCAAAACAATTTCATGGCTGTGATGGAGAGGTTTTACTGTATATGCATTACTGCTTGCTTATTTCAGCTGCATGTAGACAAGCGTCAGATCAGTGTCGGGTTTATTGGATACCCCAATGTTGGCAAGAGCTCCATCATTAACACACTGAGAGCCAAGAAAGTGTGCAAGGTGGCCCCTATAGCTGGAGAGACAAAGGTACGCCCAGTAATCACAAACAACTTACTGAACTATGCAAAGTAATGTGATAGTTTGCATTTTACTACGGATTCAGTTGACTTTACCCTTTTCCCCATAGTCTGTTTCTAGTATTGAATATAGGTGACTACCTAAAGTAGGTTGAAAGTAAAGCAGAATGTGCCTTAAGGTGCATTCTGCTTTACTGTCAGCCTGCTTTAAATTATCGTCTGCGAGAATATAGAAAATATTTCTTATAATACATATTCATGACTGTATAAATTAGAATTTTTTTCTTCAGTGGAAGAATAAATAAAATGCACTAAAAGCAGGGCTGGACAAATCCACTTGCCCGACGCCCCGGGCAAGCTCAAATTCCGTTTTGGCAAGTCCAATTCAGACAGCAAATTGCCCGGGGCAAGGCCGATTTTCCGATCTGGGCAAGCTCAAATTCTTGGGAATTTTTTTGTAAATAAACCAACCTGTTGTCTAGTTGCAGTTGGTAAACATTCAAACACAGCAATAATTAGTGCCTCAACCCCCAACCGTGACCTCTTTTGTGTTTCTGATGCATGACACGACCAACAGGGGTCTGTTTAATTAACCCATGCTGAGATTTCGTGTTCTGGTCTCGGTGACAAAACTGAAAATTATCGCGGGGAATTTTGTTTGATGTTGCAGCCGAATCGGCAAAATACTTTGATGACTACGTTCATCATTTCTTTATTTTGCTCGCGGAGGTCACAAATAGGTAATACGGCATTTGTAATTAGGCTTCAAATAGAGTTTTTCGAAGCAGATATCATTTCCTTTATTGTCAATATTTGTTACAATCGTAGACGGATACCAACTTTCGTAAAACTCTTACACAAATTCAACGCAAGTATTTGTGCACCAGTCAGTAAATAAAATATACGTGCGAACCAGTCAAGAAACTATACGATAATATCCGAAATTCCGAATGATCTAAACCTAGGAACAATGGACGCTTTCAAAGTGAAAGTACGCTGAAATAACTGGATCGATAATGTTGATTTTTAAACAAAAAGTAACTGTTTAACCAGACGAGTGTCATGACTGTCTACCTTTATTATTATTTTCTTCGTTAGGTAAGATGAATATCGCCTTTGACATTTATTTTTGCGTTTACAAGTATTGTGAAACTGCTTCGTCCTCGGGAAGCTTCGTTTATCAGAAACTTTATGAAAACTAGATTCGCGATTTTTTTTCGGAAGACATGTGCTGTATTTTAATAATTACTAATGTTTAAAACCAGACCACTGTTAAATGTCCCTATCACAGAGACTCTGGAGTGTCAGGAAACGGAAAAAGTAGTTTTGCTTTAACCAAATCTTATGTGGGCAGGTCTCGTGCGGGACTTTTTTGGGTGTTAAAACCTGCACCAGTGAATCCCCTGCATAGAACATCAAGCTTGAAAGGTGTAGTAGAAGTTGATATCAATGGACTTAGGATGATTATAAAGTCATTTTATAGCAGAATGTCGGAGTTTTAGCAAAATGAATTCCACCAGGGACTTATAAACTTATACATATCCCTGATTCTGTGCAGAAAAAACTACCCTGTCTCAAGGAATAACACAAGTCAACAGGCTAAGCAGAGTCGATAAACCTGCATCTTAAAGATATTTATCACTGACAGTACAATCTCCATGTGAATGGTCATCTTAATTAGAAGTACATGTAGTCATATTCATCTTCATGACCACAAAATCATGCAAGACAATAAATATTTTGTAACAAGACTGTGATTAAAGCATTAGACCTACTTATTTGCAATGGTGTTAAATATCAATCACAATAACTGATTTTTTATATAGAATATATTAAAATATGAAATAAAAGGGATGATTATATACTGTATATGGACCAAGCCTATGACTTGTTTCATTTTTCAATATTCCGCGATGAAAATATGGGGCAAGTCCAAAATTTTGAGCAGCTTGCCCTGAAAAATATTTGTCCAGCACTGGAGCCTAAAAGGTGCTTATATGGGGTAAAGGGTTAATAGGGTTTTATAACGTTTATGTGATAAATAGAATCTCACATTCATGCTCATTATGCATCATTTTGAATAAAACTCTGACTGAAATAAATATAACGCTTGCAAAGGCTCGCATCATATTATTTTAGTCAACTTGTTAAATAAAATTATAATTAAAGAGCACTCATGTAAGATCCTTTATTTACCGCATACTATGGCCATTCTTCTTCATTCAGTAGCTCCTTAACACATTTCTTCTGCAATAATGCCAAGAAAGCAGACAATACAATGATAGTGTCAGAGAGAGTCTTTGGTGATGAGGGTAAGTTGAAGAAGATGTGGCAAAATGTGTGTTGTAATTGCTGGGAGTTTAACTTTATATTTTCTCTGACGTAGGTATGGCAGTATGTGACGTTAATGAAGAGGATCTACCTGGTAGACTGTCCAGGTGTGGTATACCCCACAGGCTCCACTCCAACAGAGTGTGTACTGAAAGGCGTGGTAAGTACTGGGGTCCTCTTGTTTAACCCTTGCAAATCAACTATAATTTATGAAAGTGTCTTTAAGGCAGGGTACTTCTTTAAACCTTTATCCCATAGCATGTTTCTAGTTTTGAAGACAGGTGACCAGTTAAAGCAGGTTGAAATAAAGCAGAATGTGCCTTAAGGCACATTCTGCTTTACTTTCAGCCTGCTTTAAGCTACCATCAGCTAGAATATAGAAAATATTTCTTCTGGTACATTTGTATGACTGTATAAATTGGAGCTCTTTTCTTCAGTTGAGGAATAAGTTGAAAGCTTTGAAAGAAACGTGTATGGGAGAAAGGGTTAAGCAATATTAAAATAAAGCAGAAAGCTCCTTTAATCTTACTTTAATTCACCACCTGTTTTCCAAATATTCATCATTTTGTTACTGCCAGACCTGTATTGATATTAGCTTAACATTAGATGAATGAGAAGTCTTTAGTACAGGTGGCAACTTAACCCATTAATGGAGTAATGGTTCATTAATGGGTTAACATAAGTTTGGAAGTACAGGATATTTAGTTCAACTTAACTCTTTTGACACCATGGACCTGTTTAAAGTATACTCATTACACTTGCAAACAGTGTAGACCCAGATCAGATGGCTCCTTTTAGGAGCCCTCTGATCTGGGTCTACCCTGTTTGCATATTTAGTTAAGTATTTATTAAATTACCCAGAATTCCAAGTAGACTGGTAATTAAAAGGATCCACATTGGAACTCAATAACCAACAAGAGTTATTGTTCGACAATATTGACCTGACGTTGGTGACCTCTATTTGCATAATTTCACACTTTGTTGCATTTCTAAATATAGCTTCGGAACACTTCGTTATCATTTATACGAGAACGCACATTGTAACTACATCGGTACCTAGAAAATATAGCATTGCCTGGTTCCACAAATATCGACAGGTATTTAGCGCAAGTGGTAAGGAAGACGACTTTCGGACTATACATTATTTTTCCGTACAGTCAGTGGTTCGAATCCCATGCAATACTCATACATTTTTAGCTCACCTGAGCCGAAGGCTCAAGGTGAGCTATTGTGACCGCTCATTGTCCGTAGTACGTCTGTCCGTCTGTCCGTCTGTCCGTCTGTCCGTTCACTTTTACTTCAAACGACATCTCCTCTGAACCCGGGGATTGTAGGGCGGATTCAAACTGCTCATGATGTTCCTTGGATGCTTCTCTACAGAAGTTGTCTAAATGAAAGAGAAAAAGCAAAAACTCTGCTTGAAAAAGCAAAAAAGCAAAAAACTTTAAAAAATCTTCTTGCTAAAAACTACTAGGCCCTAAGCTTTGATAATTTTACAGTAGAATCTCCTGGTCAATCCCTCTATAGTTTGTTAAAATGAAATTCCTACTAGGGTCACACTTGACGCCACCCTGCACAGTTTAAGTGCTGCTCTAGGCAGGTTTCACAGTATTTTTGATGAAACAAAAGCAGAACTGTATTTTACCTGAGTTACTCTTAATATACTAAGGGCAAATAGCCAATATTTGCAAACGTTTTGGATCCAGATCAGATGCAACATAATGCTGCATCTAATTTGGATCCAAACTATTGGTACTCATTTACCAACTGAACATGTTCTAAATTCTTTTATTTGTCATTTTTCGCATACAGTAGGTTTTAAGCAGATATCATTTCAGTCTGGTAAGGGTAAGCCCACAGAGCAGTTGCTAATTCTACCATACTACCCAGTATTTGACCTCAGCCACTGAACTGATGGTCTTAGCTGAACATGTTGTCTGCTAAAGTTTAGAAATGGATCAGTCTGCTTCATACTTAGAGAAACAGGGTCTGGAAGTGATCCACTGACAGTTATGTAATTATGTCTTTTGCCATATTTATACATATGTTTAATATTCAAAATATGTATAGCAGACAGCAATTCAGCATAATAAGAGTTAGACCCTAGCCAAATTTCCTACTGGCAGAGTTACATAACTGAACTCTGGTCAGCTGATGAGGTTGCATGATGGTGGTGTCTGCTATATATTTATGCCCTGCAGTTGGGGGCATATTGTTTTTGTCTGTCTGCTTTTTTGTCTGTTTGTCCATTTGTTTGTCTGTCAGTCCACAACTTTAATCTTAGCCATAACTTTGTTAAAGTTAGAAACTTTATAACTTGGGTCATGTCGTACAAAGGTCAATGTCAATTTTGAGATATTTCCCAGTGTCATATTTTCTTGTCTTTGAGATAACTCCAGTTCTACTGATGTTAACCCATTACCCCATACATATGCCTTTTTACGCCTTTAATTTATTCCTCCTCTAAAGAAAATAATTCCACTTTATATAGTCATAAACATGTAAGATATAAGAAATAGTATCTATATCTTAGTAGATGATAACTTAAAGCAGGTTGAAAGTAAAGCAGAGTGCGCAATAAATAATCATATGGAAATACATGTAGCTTGATAAGAAGAAGTGTCATGGATAAGGGCCATAACTCTGCCAACAATATTTTTTTAAGTTATTCCAATTTGTCATGTTTTTTTTGTCTGGAAGATAATTCCATTTACAGCTATATTAAAATGTTGTCTTGCCTATTAAGCTAAGGCACAATGACCTCAGGTGAGCGAATTAAGGGCCATGGCCCTCTTGTTTCATAATTTATACTGTTTCTTTTAAGTATTCATACAACATCTATTTCGATTGGAACACGATTCTTTTGTTATTTTTTAAATAATTATGTCATAGAGTCTGTATGGTCTATAAAATAACATTTTATAAAATAAAAATATTTCCCCTCTATCGGGATTCGAACCCGGAACCTCGATGTTACTAATCCCTTGCTCTACTGACACACCTATTGCAGATGAGTTACATATGAGGGGTGTAAATTAGGTATATATTGGCAAGAGTCGTAGGTGAGGACATCAATGATTTTACCTGAATTAAAACCCACTCGAAAGCGCAACATGATGCGTTTTAGTAGATACGATTATACTAGGAGACTCGGAAATAATAGTTTATCAACAACAACTTTTTGAACTTGCTCAATGTGGAGTGTTAATCCACTGAGGATCACAACTGTAACAAAATTCACGTAATCAGCCGAAACAACCCGACACTGTACGATCCGCTATAGATTATTGATTTATACAGCGTCATCTTACAATAATTTATTCATGCATAAAGTTCAACGTCAGGTCAATATTGTCGCACAATACTTAGTGTTGACAGAGTTAACTTATGCTTCACTATTGTTTCCTCAGGTTCGTGTAGAGAACATCAAGAATCCTGAAGATTATATTCAGCCCATGTTAGAGAGAGCCAAGAAGGAGTACATTCAGAAAACCTACGTTATCAAGGATTGGACAGACCATGAAGACTTCCTCACTCAATTTGCAAGAAAGTCAGGCAAGCTTCTGAAGGTGAGATTTTGGTTCTGGAAAAGCTGCAATATTATGGACATACTTAACCGGAGGTCCTTTTTCTGTCTTTAAGGCAAATTTTTTCTGCAGCAGAAAAAACTCCATAAGAAGTGTCTTTTTCACTTTAAAGCGATTCGCAACCGGATTGTGTACTTGTCAAAATAAAATAAAATACTCAAATAAAAGCAAATTTGTGGCATTATTTGGCTTCTGACATTAAAGAAATATGATCGGTCCAAAAAAAGTCTCAAGAATCGTCACCGAATCTTAGTTTTTCTTAGATATATGTTCCATCGTTTTTCAATAGCGTCAGCTGACGGTTTTGCTGTTGTTGTTGCTTCTCTACACGGGCTCTGACATAAACCGGAGCCGAATAATGAAGTATTAAGCGCTACCAGTACGTTAATTCGCTACCATATATATAGAGAGCGTCCGTGGTCGAGGCGGTAAAGGCGTGTCCTCATTTTTCTTGATTGTCTCCGCAATGGAGGGTCACGGGTTCGAATCCCACCAGAGCTTCTTCTTTCTTTTTTTTGGAAATGCATTTTTTTACAGAATTTATTATCCTAAACTAAATCTTACACATTTATATAATCATTTGACATATATTTACAAATTTCCATTTTTAATGCTAAATCCAGTTGCGAGCCTCTTTAATATACAGTCTGAACTGCAGAGGAAAAGAGGAGTGGCTAGAAAGAGATAGAATATGTGCATTTAAAAATCTACAGGTTTTATATTTGAATCTGACTTGAGGCAATAAGGTTGAATTATCTGGGGCCCTTTATGCATGCTTGTGAAACTTTGCTTCTGAGAAGAACTCTTCTCTACTATAAACATGTATATTAAATAATATTGGAATGATGCTAGAAATACATCAGAACTTTGATATTCTTCTGAAGTAACTGGAGTAAACAGTAAAACCTCTCTATTAGAACAATTAAAATGAAGGCTAATTGTTTGTATAAAAGACAGATGACAGCTTAAAGCATGGTGACAGTAAAACAGAAAACTCCTACAGGAGCTTTCTGTTTGACTGTCACCTTGCTTTAAGCAGTCACCTGACGAAAACACTACATAATTAACACAATTTAGTGGTTGTAATAGAGACGTTTGATTGTATAGTGAAACTGAATGCTGTGAATTTTGTTACCTATCAGGGTGGTGATGCTGACCTGAGTACAGCTGCCAAGATGGTCCTGAACGACTGGCAGAGAGGCAAGATACCCTACTTTGTAAAACCACCTGGATGTGAGGTGAGTACTTGGCTTAAGTGATACCTTGTCATAAACATACAGTATAAGTAATTTGCACATAAGACTTTCAGAAGAAAGAGTTACTATGGGATGAGTAAGAAGTCTTGGTTGAAGACATAATGGGTTATTCTTGTAACTTTCATAGCACTTTATAATACAGGAAACATCTCAAATATGACCAGTGAAATGTAGGCTTATTGGTAGCATTTATGACTGGTGGCAGCTTAAAGCAAGATGATGGTAAAGCAGAAAGCTCCTACATGAGCTTTTTGCTTTACCGTCACCTTGCTTTAAGTAGCCACCTGCCTAAAACATGGCAAACTATACCTCATGTAGTGGTCGTAATAGAGAGGTTAACCGTTTTACTGTATAATTTTTAAGAAATTGAAAATAGGAAAGTAACCTTTAACCCATTTCCCAATAAATACGCCTTTTTACGCTTTTAATATATTCCTCCACCATAAAAAACAACCACTTAATACAGTTATGAAAATGAACCATAAGAACTGTTTTGTATACCCTAGCAGATACTATATAGTAGCTTAAAGCAGGTTGAAAGTAAAGCAGTATGCGCCTGAAGGCGCATTCTGCTTAACTTTCAACCTGCTTTAAGTGAACAATTCTGTCTAAACAACTAGAATCTGCCTATGGGGGAATGAGTTAAACTATTCTTAAAGGTTGGTGAAAGCTGTTTTCTGTTGTATATTGTTGATTAGGATGGTAGGAAAACAGACACAGAAGCAAAGAAAGCAGATAGTGATGAAAAGGCAGTGGAGAAAACAACCGAAGAAGCTGTACAGTCAACATCAGGAGAAAAACAAAAACGGAAAGTTATACCAGTGGTTCAGCAAGATTTCAGAAAGATAAGGGTAGATCTGGACTTCTTTGATGAAGATCTAAAAGAAGTAGAGTTAGATGACGACTTTGAAGACGACTCTGAAGTAGAAAGTGAGTCAGAATCTGAAAACGAAGAAAATGGAGGAGAGGAGGAAGATGATGATAAAGAGGAAGTTGAAGAAAATGATAAACAAGAGTCTGAAAACATCAGTGATGAAGATAATTCTGAAGATCTAAATGATGCAAATGATGTAGTGGAAATATCCAGTGGTGAAGAGAACCCAGAGGATGTCGTAGTTGTACTGTCTGATGATGACACGGACAAACCTAAAACTGGTGTGAAACCTAAAAAGAAAAATAAGAAAAATAAGAAAAATGATAGAACTGTAACTGCTAAGAAAAGTGTAAACTCGAAAAAATCTAATCTTGCTGGTAAAGTGAAGGATATAAAGAAGAAAGACAAACAAACGACAAAGCCTAAAAAAGAGAAACAGATTGAAGTGGTGACTGTTGAAGAAAGTGAATCTAAATCTAAACATACACAGAAAAAAATGAAGCAAACCAATGGAAAAGCAGATAGAAGTATTGCCGGAGGCTCAGGGAGCTTTGCAGTGAACATAGCAAACAAATACTTGAAGCAGAATAGAAAAGGTTTGGAATCATCTTCTTATACTTCTGGGGCCCGTTTCATAAAACTTCGTACCTCAAAAATAGTCGTTAGTCAAAACTTTAAAACACATTCAATTTCTGATTTCTGTATCTAATCATGTCTTGTGATATCTCTGTGGAATCGTCTTTTCAAGACGATTCCAAAAAAAATGTCACAAGACAGGATTAGATTGAGAAATATATAATAATTGAGACTTTTATAATCTGACTTACGACAACATTTGTCATACAAAGTTTTATGAAACGGGCCCCTGCTCACTATCATTAGGTTGTCAACACTATTGGTGTGTTGGCAGTAATTGTTGCAAACGGTATAGACTCAGATGAGAGGCTGAAAAATTACCTCGTCAGGATCCAAAGCTTTGATTCAGGTCTCATTTGCAACTGATCCTTTTCCCCAGGGCTCCAGTGAAGGGGAGTATTTCAAAAACTAAAATCTTTATTTCTGTATTAAACCCTATGGTGTCACTACTCATTAGAATCGTCTCTTCGAGACGATTCTAATGAGTAGTAACACCATAGGATTTTGTATTGAAATAAGCGAGAAAATGTTGGATTTGTGCAGTTTACCCTCTCTTATCTGGAGCCCTGTTTTCCCCTCATAAGAATCACACTGTTCCCCTAAAATTAAATGCTTCTACCTGTCCATATAAAGTGTCAAAAGAAACCTTTCATACAACCGTACAGGAGACGGCTAAATCCTTTACCAAATAGCTTGTTGCTGATTTTGAAGACAGGTGACATTTTCAAGCCGATTGAATGAGCAATCTCTCTATTACAGCCAATGAAATGTAGACTTGTAGGCATGTTAGACAGGTTGGCATGTTAAAGCATGATTAAACTAAAGCAGAAAGCTCCTAAAGGTGCTATCTGCTTTGCTTTCATTTTCTTTTAAGCAGCCATCTGCCTTGATCACAACAATTTGAACTTAATTATGTAGAGGTTTTTATTTTAGTGTTCTTTTTATTTCCAGCATTGACTGTGTTTTCAATAAAGGAAACAAAAGATGTAACCTGTGTTGAGCTGGAACCTGACACTGGAAACCAGGCAGAAGTAAGACAGGAACCAGACAGCAGAAAACCTGAAACAAATACACCTAAAGCTGGGAAACAGAGGCAAGCAGGGAAGAAAAGGCAACATGAGGAAGATGAAGAGGAAGTCCAGCCTAAACTGACCAGCAAACAGGTATCTTTAATACTACTGTCAAGTGTATTTAGCAGGGCTCCAGATGAGGGAAGTATTTCAAAAGCTAAAATTTGTATTTCTGCATTAAACCCTATGGTGTCACTACTCATTAGAATTGTCTCTTCGAGACGATTCTAATGAGTAGCAACACCATAGGATTTGTTGATAAAATGAGTGAGAAAATGTTCGATTTGTTCAGGTTACTCTCTGTTATCTGGCGCCCAGTGTGTATGTATGAAGTGTTTACATACCTCCAAGAAAACAGGTATGCTTATTACTACTGTCAAGTGTTTGTATCTGGGCTCCAGATAAGGGAGTATTTCAAAAACTAAAATCTATATTTCTTCATTGAATCCTATGGTGTTACTACTCATTCGAATCGTCTCTTTGATATGGTTCTAATGAGTATTAACACTACAGGATTTGGTGCTAAAATGAGTGAGAAAATGTTTGATTTGTTCAGTTTACTCTCTGTTATCTGACGCCCTGTATGTATGAAGGTTTTACATACCTTGAAGCAAACAGGTATCCTTATTACTACTGTTAAGTGCATGTATTGGAGCTCCAGATAAGAGGAAGTAAACTGAACAAATCCAGGAATTTCTCCTTCATATCAGCACCAAATCCTATAGTGTAACTACTCATTAGAATCGTCATGAAAAGAAGATTCAAATCAGTAGTCACACCATAGGGTTTAGCGCAGACATACTTTCAACCTGCTTTGAATGGTCACTGGCCTTCAAAATTAGAAACAGACTATAGGGTGATGGGTTAAAGTTAGAGGGGTGAATGAGATAATTAAAGTCGTCAATTTTACCGACTTATCAACTCTGGAAAACAGCTTATCTGGCGCTTGCTATTTTTATGCCCTCTAGACGATAAGTCGAGGGGCAAACTGTTTTATTCCTGTCCGTCCTTCCATCTGTTTGTTTGTTTCATCCCGTACAATCGAATACCGTTACCTCGAAGTTGAACGGTCTGTGAAAAAATATCGACGTAGCCGAAGTTCGAGCTAATGGGAGTTTCTCATTTGAGATCTGTATCGTCATATCGAAGTTTTAACGTTATTCTTGATCCTAGTGTTTATTGACAGTTGATTGGTAATTGAAAATAAATGCGTAGGAAAGTAGAATCTGACAAAATCTTCAACTCATAATTTTCAAATTGATGAAGTTGGTCAGTATTTTTAAAAGTAGAGAATCTACGCGTCTATTAGATATGATATGCGGGAGCGAGTAAACAATTTTCGTATTTTAATACATTTGGTAGATCTACCTGATTTCATCAGCATAAACATCCAGCGCATGGGTGCTAACACAATTTTTATAACATAAAATTAGGTTTACACATTTCATCACACCAACACAGTGAACTGTTTACACTTCCGGTGACGCTCTGGAAGCGTTAGTTGTTTACATGTTTAATTTTTAAAAGGGTGTGTCCGACTTCGAAACGCCGGCGAATTATTTCGGCGTTTCAAACAGAAGCGGCGTGTTTGAACTGACTTAGATAAAAAATAAATCAGAAATGAAACAGGGTTAGAAATGAGCTAAAAATTACACTTGCATTTTTTTACGAGTGACTTTTGAACTTCCTCGCAAAATGCAAAAACTACTCGCGAAAGTTAAGCTGTCATTCTGAACATATATGTTTTAACTTTTAACCCGACACAGACTTGTGTAGAAATCAAATACGATCTACCTACACTTCGTGTAGGCTATTTCATACTGTACATTTGTGGTTACAGCTGAGAAGGGATAATATCTTGATTTTCATATCTACGTGTACATAACGAAGGGGTATTTTTCTTACATTTTATGATATTAGGAAGAATGCATGCTGTATGCACTATGCAGGCCGCACACGATGCTACTTCATAACTCGAAAATTAGGTCAGGTTAGATCGCCAATCCGTCTACGATACAAACGTTTTTTTCACTGGTCGTATATTTCAGGGCTGTGGTTAATAAACAGTATCATTGTATGTCACAGTAGAATTAGAAGATACTTGTACTCGTGTGAGTCTTTTAAATGGCCCCGTCTTTGAAGAACGGTTTTGGTTGTTGCGTCTGTGATTAGATTTGTTTACACATCGGAACTCCGAAGTAGCAAAGTGTGTGTTTCATTAGCCAATGAGAATTGAAAAAGTCTGTCATTACGTCATTCTTACAGACAAAAAAGAGGTTGAAACTGCCCGAGAAGCTATGATTGGCTTACGGAAAGTATTTGCTGGTCTACTCGTCCATTTCCGCCACTCGAAATGTTACGGAATAAACAGAGCATAGTCTTACAGACGTTATACTGTGTTTAGCTGTCCGAAAAACCGTACTCGCATTTTTTTGCGAGTTCGTGGAAAAATCACTTGCAATTTACAAATTCCACTCGCATTTTGCGAGTATGCGAGCTTAAATTCGAACCCTGTGAAAAGTAACTTTTGTTTGATCTCACTACACTTATTCGCCGTACGGCACCTTCAGTCTGCACTACAAAGAATTCTGTAGTCTGATTTAAACAGCGCGGCTGGTTTGACAGAATCGTCATCGAAAATATTTACGCAAACTTCGTAACCAAAGTTATTCGGGAATTCATTAATAATATTGATCCAGTGCAATTAAGATGGGATTATCTTTCGTGCTGATTAGTGCAATTTCGGACATGTTCACTCATTTGGTGCTACAATCAGTCACGGTGGCCGAGAGCCATTTTTCGCACCTCCATCCAATGTTTGCCGAATGTGCAATATGCGGTCACGGTGAAGCAGATATCGACGTAAGGGTGAGAAAAATTCTCTGGTTCTGAAAAATTACATCGACGTAACCGATAATATCGAGGAAACAATATCGAGCAAAGGAGGGACTTACTATATAGATAAAGAAGGAATTTGCCGGGACCGGTGAAAAATATCGACGTAAGCGGAGTATCGACGTATCGAATATCAAGGTAACGGTATTCGACTGTATATGGTAATACTTTGTGTGGCAAACTCCTCCCACAGTTTTTGAGCTACCTTATAATTTTGCAGAGTATTTGCACATATACCAAAGATGTGTATGTGGTCAGGACTTTGATCTGATTTAATTTTCACAGAATTACAGGCGGTTGAACACTGTACCAGGGCACCATATTTGTCTTTAACCCTTTACCCCATAGAAGCGACTTTCAGCGTACCCGGTATTTGATTTATTCCTCCGCTGAAGAAAATAGTTCCAATTTATACAGTCATGAAAATGTATCATAAGGAATATTTCATTTATTCTTGTAGGTGTTGGCTTAAAGCTGGTTGAAAGTAAAGCAGAATGCGCCTTAAGGCGCATTCTGCTTTACTTTCCAGAGCAACAGATAAGGGTAGTTTTTCAAAACTTAAAATCTTTATTTCTGAATTAAACCCTATGGTGTCACTATTCATTAGAATCGTCTCTTCGAGACGATTCTAATGAGTAGTAACATCATAGGATTTTGTTCTGAAATGACTGAGAAAATGTTTGATTTGTTGAAATAACTACCTCTTATCTGGAGCCCTGACTTTCAACTTGCTTTAAGTAGTCACCTATTTTAATTCTAGAAACAGGCTATGGTGTAAAGGGTTAATAGAGACAAAGCCATCTCTCTAGTTTTCATTTGTCTTCAAGTTTACTATTTTTTCTTTGCAGAGAAGACGAATGGAGCGTGACAATAGGACTAAGAAGATTGGTGTACACTTCTATGCTTCAGCTAACGTAAAGAACAGAAGTCATAGAAAATGATGTCAAAGAATGGTGGAATGAAAAGAAAGATTCCCATCTTATATGCTGTCCTGTTGAAATAATTATAGATCTGCCAATGTGCATAAGACATTTATATCTGCCAGTTAACATAAAATTTTGTAGTTTGCTAAATAGCATTAATCATTTGTATTTGCCAGTGGGAGGAGACAATATCAGTTGCCAAAGAGAATACCACTAAATCAGCTGCCTATAGGCACAAGGATGCCAGAGAGCAAAGGTCATAAACATCTGCCAGAGGGCAAAGGACATAGTCATCTGCCAAAGGGCAAAGGACATATACATCTGCCAGAGGGCAAAGGACATAGTCATCTGCCAAAGGGCAAAGGGCATACACATCTGCCAGAGGGCAAAGGTCATAAAAAGCTGCCAGAAGGCAAAGAACATAATCATCTGCCAAAGGGCAAGACATAAATATCTGCCCAAGGGCAAGAACACATACATCTGCCAGAGGGCAAGGACACATACATCGGCCAGAGGGCAAGGACACATACATCGGCCAGAGGGCAAGACACATACATCGGCCAAAGGGCAAAAGATACATACATCGGCCAGAGGGCAAGGACACATACATCGGCCAGAGGGCAAGGACACATACATCGGCCAGAGGGCAAGGACACATACATCGGCCAGAGGGCAAAAGACACATACATCTGCCACAGGACAAAGAACACATACATCTGCCAAAGGGAAAGAACACATAAACATCTGCCAGAGGGGCAAGAACACATTCATCTGCCAGAGGGCAAAGGACACAAACATCGGCCAGAGGGCAAGGACACATACATCGGCCAGAGGGCAGGACACATACATCGGCCAAAGGGCAAGGACACATACATCGGCCAGAGGGCAAAAGACACATACATCTGCCACAGGACAAAGAACACATACATCTGCCAAAGGGAAAGAATACATAAACATCTGCCAGAGGGGCAAGAACACATTCATCTGCCAGAGGGCAAAGGACACAAACATCGGCCAGAGGGCAAGGACACATACATCGGCCAGAGGGCAAGACACATACATTGGCCAAAGGGCAAAAGACACATACATCTGCCAGAGGGCAAGGGCACATACATCGGCCAGAGGGCAAGGACACATACATCGGCCAGAGGGCAAGGACACATACATCGGCCAGAGGGCAAAAGACACATACATCTGCCACAGGACAAAGAACACATACATCTGCCAAAGGGAAAGAACACATAAACATCTGCCAGAGGGAAAAGAACACATTCATCTGCCAGAGGGCAAAGGACACAAACATCGGCCAGAGGGCAAGGACACATACATCGGCCAAAGGGCAAAAGACACATACATCGGCCAGAGGGCAAGGACACATACATCGGCCAGAGGGCAAGGACACATACATCGGCCAGAGGGCAAGGACACATACATCGGCCAGAGGGCAAAAGACACATACATCTGACACAGGGCAAAGAACACATACATCTGCCAAAGGGAAAGAACACATAAACATCTGCCAGAGGGGCAAGAACACATTCATCTGCCAGAGGGCAAAGGACACAAACATCTGACAGTGGGCGATAAAACACATTCATCTGCCAGAGGGCAAGGACATAAACATCTGCAAGAGGGCAAAGGACAAATACATCTGCCAGAGGGCTAGGGCACATACATCTGCCAGAGGGCAAAGAACACATACATCTGCCAGAGGGCAAAAGACACATACATCTTCAAGAGGGTTAGGACACATACATCTGCCAGAGGGCAAAGAACACATACATCTGCCAGAGGGCAAGGGCACATACATCTGCCAGAGGGAAAGGGACACATACATCTGCCAGAGGGCTAAGAACATATCCATCTGTGAGAGGGCATAGGACATAACCATTTGCCAGAGGACAAAGGACATACTAATTTTCCAGAGATCAAATGACATAAAGCCAATGGGCAAAGGATATTATCATCTGCCAGAGGGCAAAGACATAAAACTTATACCAGAAAGCAAAGGACATAAACATATGCCAGAGGGCAAAGGACATAAACATCTGACAGAGGGCAAATTACTTAAACATCTTCCAGAGGGCAAAGGACATAAACATCTGCCAGAGAGCAAAGACATAAACATCTGCCAGAGGGCAGTCATAAACATCTTCCAGAGGGCAAATACATAAACATCTGCCAGAGGGCAAAGACATAATCATTTGGCAAAGGACAAAGGTCATTAACATCTGGCAAAGGTCATAAACATCTGGCAAAGGACAAAGGTAATAAACATCTTGCAACGAACAAAGGTCATAAACATCTGACAAAGGTCATGAACATCTGGCAAAGGGCAAAGGTCATACACATCTGGCAAAGGGCAAATCAAAGGTCATAAACATTTGGCAAAGGTAAAAAAGGTCTGGCAAAGGGCAAAGGTCATAAACATTTGGCAAAGGGCAAATGTCATAAACATCTAGCAAAGAGCAAAGGTCATAAACACCTGGCAAAGGGCAAAGGTCATAAACATCTGGCAAAGGTCATAAAGGGCAAAGGTCATAAAGATCTGGCAAAGGGCACAGTTAAGATCTGTCACAGGGCATATTGACATAAACATAAAGATATTTGCTAAAGGGCATTGGGCATCATAAAGGCTTTTAACAATAACACCTGCCAAAGGGGCTATGGCATAGCATTATTGTTTACCAACCGTATAAGACTTTGGTATTTACCATTGACAACAGCGTAGAACTGCTACGAATGGCTTTTAAATCATTTGAACCTATTGAATAACATTTTGATAGCAGTACAGAGAAAGCTTGGGACTCTGTATTGCTTAAATAATGATATTCATGTATATGTAGCGTTGAACTCCTATAAAGACTTTGTGATTGCAGTTGTCCGATAGTCAACTTTGTGTAACCCTTTACCTCACAAATAGAGTTTTAACATCACTATTTATACCTACACCCAATCAAAATAGTCCTTATGTAACAACTAATGAATAATACCATTGGGTCGGAGTGTCAAACAGTTTGGATTCTGATGAGATGCCGCATTATGCGGCATCTCATCAGAATCCAAACTGTTTGCAAAAGTTATCATGATTTCTACGCCAACATGCTAAGAGCGAAATGGGCTCATGTTTGTTCTTAGAAAGGCTGTTTGAGCACAAATTTGACTGTACAATTGACAAGTGGGTTGGAAAAGTAAGAGATGGGGTAGGGCTTTATGGGAGTTAAATGTAAATGGGGAAAGTGATCAAGTTTCAGTTTCCCCCATGTAGAAATTTGTTTTTATTGATTTTCAAAGAGATAATGTTTGTTACTGTGTTATTGGGGGTGATGAAAATACATAGAAAAACAAAGAGCTTTGATATTATTTTTTATTGATATCCAGTGTTTAGACACAGTACATGGAAGTAAATACAGTAAAACCTCTCTATTAGTATTACAACCACTAATTTGTGTCAATTGTTAGGTTTTAACTGCAGGTGACTGTTTAAAGTAAACTGACAGTAAAACAGAAAGCTCTTTTAGAAGCTCTAGGTGTTACTGTAACCTTGCTTTAATCTGCCACCTGTCTTTTATACAATCAATTAGCCTTCTTTTTAGTGGTCGTAATAGAGGTTTTACTTTATGTGTACTATAGCTTCATTCAGTGCAGCAATACTTCAAAATGCAATAATAGTGTTTAATCAACTTTATCTATAACCTCTCTCTAATCTGGAAATCAGTACAGTAACACCTCTCTACTACGACTATTAAAAGAAGGCTAGCTGAGTCTTGTAAGACAGCCAATAGCTTTAAGCAAGATTTAAGTAAAACAAAGATCCTAAAGATACACATTACCAGTTGACAATGCAATACAGAGTGATGTTGTCAGCTCGAGACATTTTTTGCCGGAAATAGCAGATCTGACAAGCGCCTTGGCGCGAGTCTGATCGGTTGTTGCCAGCAAAAACGTCTGGACTGAATGCAACACACTGTAGTCCACTGTCAACTTGTATGTCTTGAATACAAATCAAAAACAACTAAATAGTTGTTTAAATAATTTTATATCCAAAATTTATTAGTTATTTGAAGCAGAACAAGATTTTTTGTATGCCACAAAGAATAACGCAGCACTTGTACATGTACGTAAATGACATCACGCTAAATCAAAAGCAACATCAGAGTAAAATACAAAGTGGCTGATACAAGGTTGCTGATACAGACTCTTGTATTTTACTGTGCAGATACACACGGAAACGCTCGATATCATACGAAGGCATATAATAAACTGTTTTACTTTCACCTTGCTTTAAGGCACCACTTATATTAAACACCGTTATCAACACAATTTAGTGGGCGTAATTGAGGGGTTTGCCTGTATATGTATATTTTACTAAAAGTGTTGACCCAGATCAGAGGGCTCCTTAAGGAGCATTCTGATCTGTGTCTACACTGTTTGCTTTACTGTTATTTTCCCGAACTTGTCAGTTTTCATAAGTGTAACATTCAGCATGATGAGGGTTACCTTTCACTGTGTTGCCCTTGAACACTTTCAAACAGTTCAGCCATTTACACAGCATCAGGGCCCCGTTTCATAAAACTTCGTACGACAAATGTTGTTTTAAGTCAGATTATAAAAGTCTCAATCATTATTTGAAAAGACGATTCCAAAGAGAAATCACAAGACAGAATTGGATAGAGCAATCATAAGTTAAATGTATTTTAAAGTTTGGACTTACGACAAAATTTGTCGTAAGAAGTTTTATGAAACGGGCCCCTGATCAGAACCTACACCTTGAATTTAATTTGTCAAACTCCTTAACTCTTTCACTGCCAATGATGCCAAAAGGTGACTTTGCAAACAATTTGGATCCTGATCAGAAGCTGCATAACTTGGCGTCTGATCAGGATCCAAACTGTTTGACACTCGTATCGACATTTCTTAAGTCCGACTACATTGAATCTTTCTTTTAACGATCTTGCAAACAATATTGAAGCAGAAGTAAGGCGGTGAAGGGGTAAAAATATCTGACATGAATAATTTGGCAGCGAAAGAGTTAACAAGAGGGCCTGAAGGCCCCGATATCGCTCACCATTTGTAATGAAGCCTGATAGCTTTACCTTTGAATTTCACCCGTTTTATTCTAAATCCATTCAAGTTTGTTGACCTACTGTAGTAAAGTAGAGTACATCAAAGGCAGATAACTAGAGCCTAAACAATACTGAAATGAAGCCTTTTTCTAGCATTTCAAAGTATATCAAGGGCAGGTAACTATTGCCACAATGATTACATTTCAACAATAATTGCACTCCTTCGAGAACGTATAGCTATATACTTTGGGTACAAGTATAATCAAATCCATTCAAAAATGTAGTTGCAAGAGGGTAAATGCTGTAAAATATGGCATTTTTAGCAATTCAAAGGTAGATAACTCTTGATCTATTTGTCTGATTTCAACTATAATTATCCTTTTTCGAACTCTTATGGTCATAATAATCTGGGCAAGTTTGAGAGAGCTTGGATAAATATTGTGGCCTCTAGAGCGTAAACACTGTTAAATATGTAATTTTCAGCAATTCAAAGGTAGATAACTCTTGACCTATTGGTCCGATTTATACCATAATTGAACTCATCTGAAGTCTTATGGTACTATACAATCTGAGTAAGTTTGAGAAAGATTGGATAAAATTTGTGGCCTCTAGAGAGTAAAAACCCTTAAATATGGCATTTTCAGCAATTCAAAGGTAGATAACTCTCAACCTATTAGTCTGATTTCAACCATAATCAAACTTATTTGAACTCTTATAGTCATATACAATCTGAGCAAGTTTGAGATAGATTGGATAAAAATTGTGAACTCTACAATGTAAACACCCTTAAAAATGGCATTTTTAGCAGTTCAACGGTAGATAACTCTTGATCGATTTGTCCGATTTCAACCAAAATTGAACTCATTCGAACTCTTATGGTGATATACAATCTGGGCAAGTTTTAGAAAGATTGGGTAAATATTGTGGCCTCTAGAGTGTAAACACTGATAAATATTGCATTTTCAGCAATTCAAAGGTTGATAACTCATGACCTAATTGTCAGATTTCAGCCATAATCAAACTCATTCGAACTCTTATGGCAATATACCATCTGAACAAGTTTGAGAAAGATTGGATAAATATTGTGGCCTCTAGAGCGTAAACACTGTTAAATATATCATTTTCAGCAATTCAAAGGTAGATAACTCTTGACCTATTGATCTGATTACAACCAAAATTGAACTCATCAGAAGTCTTATGGTAATATACAATCTGAGTAAGTTTGAGAAAGATTGGATAAAATTTGTGGCCTCTAGAGTGTAAACATCGTTAAATATGGCATTTTCAGCAATTCAAAGGTATATAACTCTCGACCTATAAGTCTGCTTTCAACCATAATCAAACTCATCTGAACTCTTATAGTAATATACAATCTGAGCAAGTTTAAGAAAGATTTGATAAAAATTGTGAACTCTAGAGTGTAAACACCGTTAAAAATGGCATTTTCAGCAATTCAAAGGTAGATTACTCTTGATCTATTTGTCCGATTTCAACCAAAAGCAAACTCATCCGAACTCTTATGGTCATATACAATCTGGGCAGGTTTTTAGAAATATTGGATAAATACTGTGGCCTCTAGAGTGTAAACACCGTTAAATATGGCATTTTCAGCAATTCAAAGGTAGATTACTCTTGATCTATTTGTCCGATTTCAACCAAAATCGAACTCTTCCAAACTCTTATGGTCATATACAATCTGGGCAAGTTTAAGAAAGATTGGATAAATACTGTAGCCTTTAGAGTGTAAACACCGTTAAATATGGCATTTTCAGCAATTCAAAGGTATATAACTCTTGATCTATTTATGTGACTTCGGTCATATACAATCTGGACAAGTTTTAGAAAGATTGGATAAATACTGTTGCCTCTAGAGTGTAAACACTGTTAATATGGCATTTTCAGCAGTTCAAAGGTAGATAACTCATGACCTATTTGTCCGATTTCAACCATAATCGATCTCATCCAAGCTCTTATGGCAATATACCATCTGAGCAAGTTTGAGAAAGATTGGATAAATATTGTGGCCTCTAGAGTGTAAACACTAAAATTGTTGACGCCTGACGACGGACATTCAAGGATTGCAAAAGCTCACCCTGAGCTAGCTCAGGTGAGCTAAAAAGGAAAGAGTGTAGACTCGTGCCTGACAGATCCTATAAGAAGACTACAGACCCAGATCAGATAGCTCCTTCAAGAGCTGTCTGATCTGGGTCTAGTTTTCAAACAGCTTTCCTATGCATTAATAGCATGAGAAGGATTAATACAAGATCAACGGCATACAAATATATTTTTCAAGTCTCCATATAGTCTCTCTATGCCTCCCTATCCTCATAAACCTTTACTCCATAGCCTCTTTCTAGTTTTGAAGACGTATAGCCACTTAAAGCAGGTTAAAAGTAAAACAAATTACGTCTTGTGGCCTTTTTACGCCTCTAATTTATTTCGTCATGGTAGAAAATAGTTGCAATTTATTAAGTTATGAATATATATCCAAAGAATTTTTAACCATTTCTAGCAGATGGTAGCTTAAAGTAGGCTGAAAGTAAAGCAGAATACGCCATTAGGCACATTCTGCTTTACTTTCAACCTGCTTTAAGTGGATACCTGGCTTCAAACCTAGAAACAGGCTATGGGGTAGTGGGTTAAGCTATGATCTAGGATATAGAAACTGTTTCTTATGATGCAGATTCATTACTGTATAAAATGGATCTATATAAAATTTCTTCAGTGGAAGACTGCATTAATTGCATAAAAAGGTGTATCTATGGTCCTTTGAGCAAAGTAGCAAGATCACTCCACGTTTGACACAGCTTGGTTCAAAGACTTCAACCTGGCTCGACAGCTTGTAGCTGTCCATATGGTCTGGAACGAGCTGTTGAAACCTATGGTCTGGTCTTTGAGACCACATGGTGTTGTTGGAATATATGGTCAGCTGTTGGAACATAATTATAGTCTGGTCTTAGAGATCACATGGTGTTGTTGGAAGATCACATGGTCAGGTATTGTTTACCATTCCAGACATCATACTCTGTTGGACAGACTTGGCCTCTGTAACCTGGTCTGCTGTGCAGTAATCCTGTCAATGAGATTACACAACAAAGCAGTTGTTTATTAACTCTTGCTGCAAAATTAATCATGAGAATTTTACCCATTCACTGTTTCAACAGTTTCATTGCATCTGCTTAAATTCTGCTGCATGCAAGGTGGTTTCAAAGTAAGATTCATTGTAGTATGACTTAAAACATTGATATGAGTATGAAACAGTTTGGATCCTGGTCAGACGCATTGTGCGGCGTCTGATCAGGATCCAAACTGTTTGCAAGGCCACATTTTGGTGCCATTGGCAGTGAAAGAGTTAAAGTCTAGTATAGTTCATCTCTGAAAATCAAATCTTTATAGACTATTTAACCCATTACCCCATTTCCTGTTCCTAATTTTGAGGATAGGTGACGACTTAAAGCAGGTTGAAAGTAAAGCAGAATGCGCCATAAGGCGCATTCTGCTTTACTTTCAGCCTGTTTTAAGCTACCAGCTGCTAGAATGTAGAACTTATTTCTAGTGTTAGATATTCACAACTGTATAAATTGGAACTATTTTCTTCAGTGGAGGAATAAATTATAAGCGTAAAAATGCATTTTTATGGGGTAATGGGTTAAAGCAAGAAGTTTGGTTTTAAGAGATTTCTTGACTAGAGAGAGATGTGTAGCAGCCATACAACCAAGAAGACAGCAGCTATACAACAAAGAATTGAAAGAAGACAACAAAGATCACTTGCGGCACATTTCTGGACAGAAAACCAGGGGTTTAGGTCAAGGTCACAGAGGTCAATTTTGACATGGATGAAACAGTCTTGTCTGAAGCCAACATGAAGAGGCTGAGATCAAGGTCACAAGGGACCAAAGTTTCACATTGTTGAAAAGGTCATGTCTACGGGAATGCATACTGTAAGTATTCAAACTGTAGATCAAAGGGTAGGGTTATAGTAGTTGGAAACACTTTTCAAAAGACAAGGCACATAGGGCATTATTCTGCTTTACTTTCAACTTGCCTTAACACATTACCCGAAGGAAGCACCTTTTAGCACATTAATTTATTTCTCCACTGAGGAAAATTGTTCCAAATTATATAGTCATAAACATGAAACATAAAATATATATTCAATATCCTAGCAGATGTCAGCTTAAAGCAGGCATAAAGCAGAATATGCCTTAAGGAGCATTCTGCTTTACTTTCAACCTGCTTTAAGTGATCACATGTCTTCAAAATTAGAAACAGGCCATGGGGTAAAGGGTTAAGTGGTCAAAAGTATTCCAAACTAAAAACAGGGTTAATGCCATTTCCTATTCCTCAAAAGAAATGCCATATTAGGTCTATAAAAGTGCTTTGTCAAGCATCGACCTAGTCTGGTACCCGACTTCTTCACAAAGTACGTCAGGCAATATGTAATAATGGCTGCCCCCATGAAATAGAGAAAAGTGGGTGGAGTTATATGAGCTGTAATAGGGGTTTTTCTTATATTAGGTGGTTCACAATATCTCATTGTAACCTACGGGTTCAATGTTATTCAAAACTAAATTACCAATTCAAACATATGTGGTAAGCGACTGAATTCAGCAGAAATTCGTGCAACGAATCATTTTAAAGCACTCCTATTTTCGGCTATTATAAATAAGTTGGATTACATATTAGTATATTGTATCGTTGGTGTAGTGGTTAGCGTCCCTGCTTCTCGTCCAGGCGACCCAGGTTCGAATCCCAGCCAGCTCAATATTTTTTTACTCTTTATTTGGAAATGTATTTTCAATATAAAACGTTAAATATTTTTACGATCGAATAACACCACTAAGAACATTAAAATGTAAAATTCATTGAGTTTAAAAATGTTGATGAAATCTCAGAATTTCCTCAATTTTCCCCTCCGGAACCTGAACAAATTTAAAAGTGTAGATCTATATGTAACCGAATGAATAACGACGACGTATTAGAATCTGTAAAATTTGATAGCATTGATTTCTCCATGTTTGTATGGAATTGATCAAAATATTTTGGAAGTTATACGGTGAGACAGTGGCAGGGTCAATGCATTAATTGGTAGCCAATCTATGAAGGCGTATACCTTTGTTGCTAATTAAACTTTGAGTGGTAAATCAAACATTAGTTTAGTTATTTTTATTGGTTTTCCGAAAAATAAATCATAAATAGATGACATTTATTATTTACTACGTTTAAAAAATTATGACCAAAAAAGAAAAATACATTCCGGTGACGGGAATCGAACCTGGGCCGCCTGGACGAGAAGCAGGGATCCTAACCAATACACCAACGGCTCAGTACGGAGGTTAAATCAAACTGATATATATAATAGCCGAAAATAAGGTTAGTATTCCAACAAATGAGACAACTTAAGGGCATACGCGCCAAATTCATGGTAACAAAGTACAATAATTCAAGAATCGTTACTCAACGAAATTGTGCGTGTCGGTTACCTCCCGTGGATACTTTCGGTTTCTAACAATCTCTATAAACGTGAAATTTAGTGTGAACCCGAGAACACATACAGACACACAGACCTTAGTTATCGCTTGTGATCAAAAGCATGACACCCTGGCATATTTCGATCAAACTTTAGACACGTGGTGCTATGTTAAATTGTGGTCAAGACGTCATTTGAATTGGAAGCAGGCTGACTGGCACCGAGTTCTCTTTCGTGACGAATCTCACTGAGCAATGCAGATGGTAGGCTACACAAATTTTAACATTCAAGATTCAGCAGTCAAGATTTGAGACAGGCTTCACAGCCAAGCGTGGAGGACTGAGGTACTTATTGACCGTTACGCTACGCCGTAGAAATGTAGCGTGTATTGGTGCAAATAGTGGCCATTCACGATATTAATGATACTGAATACAACTTTGGACTTTTTATGATAATTCATTAAACACCTAAACATTTTAAGAAAAAACAACAATTATTCAGACCCCTACCAACTTCTTCATTAGATCACTCGAAAAAAATTCTTCACAGCAGTATGAGGTTAACTGATATGGATAAAAAATGATAAACTTCATTTTCGGTATAGGTTTTAGACCATCAACATTATAACTTTCCAGCAAATGTTCCTGTAATCATGTGGGACGTTTCTACTTTTGCTCAGTATATGTAAAAATATACTTCAAATGACCCCACATATTTAAATCTTGGACAACATTTCTCGATAGGTTTCTTTCCAGATATTAAGCTTCAACTTCTACCCTACATACTCATATCAGTATACCCCCTCTAACTAGTTGGGGTTCGGGGACTTGCTCCCCCGGGGAAATTTTATTCTTAGATGGCTTCAGAAGCGTTCAGGGTCGTGCTGTGCATTTAAAACAGGTAAAATACTAATAAAAATACATGTAAATGTTCAACTTAAAATAACAAATTATTAATGATAAAGGATCATATTTTTTGATGTTGTCTTCCGGCTATTAGCCTAGTCTACCTCTACCCCCTCTAATAAGTGTAGCACTTTTACTAGCGTGTCCGGGGCATGCTTCCCGGGATATCTTTTAATTCTATTGTCTTTGGTGCATTCTAGGGGCGTTTTTTTTATATAATATATGCTTTTTTTTTTACCATTTTCTTATTATCCATACCTAAAGCATTTAGATCTATTTATGAAGTTTGATCCATTTCTTAAGGATATATTTTGATTTAGTAAGTGTATTCATTGAATTTGAGCCAAAAAACAGTTAAGAAAAATGCACATACTTCAGGCAACACACTCTAATGTATACACTTTGCATCATACTTTTAGTAAGCATCACCTTTTAAATGTTTTATAGTCTGTTTGTGCCAATTATTACTTAACATTATTTCAGAAAGCCAAAAATAATGCATGCCAACTCTTTGCCGAGAAAGGCTATATTATATATTTCAAATACCCATAGACAAAAAAGAATATTATAACCTATGTTTTTACTTTTTACCATGGTACATGTACTAAGGTACGTTCGAAGAACCTATGTAGAAATGTTCATAGAGTTCCTACGAAGATTTCATTTTGGCGCGTATGTCCTTAATTCAATAATAATCATACAATCTGGCGAGGTTTTATTTATCCGAAATGTCAACGGACCTGTATAATTTCTGATAATAGGGCTAGTTTTGAAATAAATTCGTTGCCCGAATTCATACTGAATTCAACTGGTTCGCCTGTATTTTTTGATTGATAATGTAACTTTGTATAAAACTGTTCCCATTTACTACAATGGCTTATCGTGAACCACCTAATATAAGAAAACGCCCTATTAAGCTCATATACTCAACCCACCACTTATCATTATAGTTCCCGGTTTCCTCTTTCATGGGTGCCGCCAGTTTTGCCCGTTGCCTGGCCCTAACTGTCTGAAGATAAAGGGACATAACCAGGCTAGCATCTACCTTATTCAGATAAATTAGTTATAGGATATATTTCCCGCATTTTGACAGGTGTCTATTTTAACCCATTACCCCATAAACATACCCTTTTATGCCTTCTGATTTACATGTATCTCAAATGAGGAAAAAAGTTCCAATTTATACAGTCATGCTTCATACAAAATATTTTTATATCCTAGCAGATGATAGTTTAATGCAGGCTGAAAGTAAAGGAGAACGTGCTTTAAGGCACATTCTGATTTACTGTAAGCCTGTTTAAAGTGGTCATCTATCTTCAATTCTAGAAACAGGTTATGGGGTAAAGGGTTAATCAACAATCTGTCTTAAAAACTTAAATTTTGCTATGCGCCTGATATTCAACAAAAACTCTAAATAATTGATATAAAGTTTACCTCTAGAAAGACTGTAGCCAAGTTGGATAGTCTTTTGTTTTTCGACTGTGAAAACCTTAGCATACATTCTACCACCGGAACACTCGTTATTTCTGAAACATACAATGTACACAATAATTGTACTTATATAACCCTTTCATGATCAAATTTATCGTCAGGTTTTTACCCCTTCACCACCATATTGTCGCTTGCTTCAATATTGTTGTATGCAATATCGTTTCAAAGTTATATTATAAGTATAACTGACGTCATTTCAAAACAAGTGGCAAACAGTTTTGATCCTGATCGAACACCGCGTCACGTGGTGTCTGATCAAGAGCAAAACTGTTTTCAAATGCGCTTTATGACGTCATTGGGAGTGAAAGAGTTAAACAAGGTTTTTTGCCTAGGGGTTAACTAATACCCTCCAAGGCATTTATAAGCTATAACGCAATATTAAAGTTCAATTAACTCCCCATTGAAATGGCCAAATATGTTTCTTTATGCATATCTTGAGATGGTACTGAAACTCTATCAACCTGTGAAGGTTTTCTAAACAACTGAATAGTTTTGGAGTTTGTGCAGAACAACTCCAAAGTTTGAACACTGTTGTTTATTATTTTTCTTACAGGTTATGGCCTGTGGCCTTCTTCAGAAAAAGAATAAACGAGAAACCGCCAATGTCGGTATGGCCGGATTGTCTGCACTTTTGCTTTGTATATATATATAATATAGTTACCCATGGCATGTGATGATGACCTCACTACAACTGTACATGCCAAATTTGGTTGCTTTAGGACTTAAATTTGACTAAAACTGACACTAACAAAAAGGTAAACCAAGACGCAAACGAAAAGGTTAACCAAGGATTCTCTAAGTCATTGGACCTTGAAATCTAGGTCACAGTGACCTAGTTACCCATGGCATGTGATGATGACCTCACTACAACTGTACATGCCAAATTTGGTTGCTGTAGGACTTAAGCTTTGGCTAAAACTGACACTAACAAAAAGGTCAACCAAAGTGAGGACGGACAGACGGACGGACGGCATTCGCCAACTATAGACCACATTTTCAATCCGGCCAAAAATGCTATGATGTCATATGAATCTAGCTTCAGAATCAGGAGCCCTTTGATCTGGGTCAACACTGTTTGCATAAGACATGTGCGCTCTACACAGGTACACTGTCTGACTTTTAGTATACATGTACAGTGGAGAATCTGTTATTCTTTCCCGTTTAAACGCAAACGTACGCAAACGCAAAGCACTAAACCGTAGAAAAGAACAACTTTTGGACAATTCTGATAATTCTTGTTTATCTTGGTGGCAAACAGTTTGGAGCCTGATCAGACGCCGGGTTAGCCGGCGTCTGATCTGGCTCCAAACTGTTTGCACTGCAAATAATAGTTTTAGCGTAAACGCGTTTATTGGGAAAGAATAGCAGATTCTCCACTGTACTTGTCGCCTAGGGTTGAATATGTCCAATGCCTTTCCAAGCCTAGTTATGATGCATCATCCAATCCCTTGGGGCTCTGTTCAGGGACAAAATCAGAACAAATCTGACTCCTGTTCAGTGACATAGTTTCACTTACCTGGTCTGGACGCTGGGGTAACCAGGTACATGAGAGTGGTAACTGCTGACAGAACAATCTCCTCATTGGGCCTGTAGATATATTTATTAAGTCAATTAAACCCATATACAGTAAAACTAACTCATTATAACAACCACTTAATTGTGTTAATTACCAGAAGTTTAAAGCAGGTGACTGTTTAATGCAATAACCTGTCTTCGATCCCATTAGTTATATTTTAGCACTTGTGCATACCTATTTCAATATAATGGTTGTAAAGGGATATATGTATAAATCGAACTATTTTCTCCAGTGGAGGAATAAATTAAAAGCGTAAAAAGGTGTATTTATGGGATAGTGGGTACAAATAACTTTAAGTCCTCTAAAGACCGGTGACTGCTGATTGTTGGAAAACAATACTGCAGAAATCTTCAGTAACAAGTGTTCTATTGGGTGGTCACTTAACCCATTATCCCATAGCCTGTTGTAGTTTTGAAAACAGATGACCACTTAAAGCAGGTTGAAAGTAAAGCAGAATGCACCTTAATGCGCATTCTGCTTTACTTTCAACCTGCTTTAAGCTACCATCTGCCAGGATAAAGCACATATTTCTGATGGTACATATTCATGACTGTATAAATTGGAACAATTTTCTTTAACGGAGGAATAAACTGAATGCACTATAAGGCACTTCTATGGGGGAAAGGTTTAAAACTATCTATTGGGTGGTCACTTGATGCAAGATTGACCCTAAACTACAGTGGAGAATCTGTTATTCTTTCCCGTTTAAACGCAAACGTACGCAAATGCAAAGTACTAAAACGTAGAAAAGAACAACTTTTGGACAATTCTGATATTTCATGTTTATCTTGGTGGCAAACAGTTTGGAGCCTGATCAGACGCCGGTTACCCGGCGTCTGATCTGGCTCCAAACTGTTTGCACTGCAAATAATAGTTTTTAGCGTAAACGCGTTTATTGGGAAAGAATAACACATTCTCCAATGTAAGACCTCTCTCTTGCTTCAAATCTCGATTCTATTTTCAGGGCTGCCATAACTTGATCATGAAAAATCCTAAGATTTCCAAATATTCTACTTTTCAAGGATGTTTACTTAACCGATTACCCCATAGCCTCTTTCCAGTATTGAAGATAGGTGACTACTTAAAGCAGGTTGAAAGTAAAGCAGAATGCACCTTAAGGCACTTTCTGCTTTACTGTCAGTCTGCTTTAAGCTATCACCTGGTAGAATATAGAAATTATTTCCTAATGATACATATTCATGACTTTATAAATTGTAACTATTTTCATCAGTGGAGGAATAAATTAATTGCGCTAAAAGGCACTTCTATGGGGGAAAGGGTTAAAGAAGGTTGAAAGTAAAGCAGAATGGGCCTTAAGGCGCATTCTGCTTTACTTCCAACCTGCTTTAAATAAACTACCATTTGCTAGGATGAAAATCCGAAGATTTCGGAAAAATCAGGAGAAATGGAAGCCCTGTATCTTACCTGGACAGACATTTGATCACTAACTGTACAGCCCCACTTTCTAACAAATGTTTCTTATTCTGCTTGTCTGTAACAAATAAGACAGAAGCTATGATATCTATCATGCAAAGGTTTTTTGTATTACTGGATTAATTTAACCCTATACTCCATAGATTCACAGTTTTACGCATTTAATTTATTGCACCACTGAAGAATATAGTTAACTTTATACTGTCATGAATCATAAGAAATATTTTCTATCTTCCAGTATATGATAGTTTAACCTTTACTGTATAGCCTTTTCTAGTTTTGAAGATATATAGCCACTTAAAGCATGCTGAAAGTAAAGCAGAATGTGCATAAATACCTATTCTGCTTTATTTTCAACCTGCTTTAAGTGTTTCCCTGTCTTCAAAATGACGAAACAGGCTATGGAGTAAAGGTTAATGGTTCAAAAAGCCTTATTTGCAGTCCCAGGGTTGTCCGTGATTAAAACTATTCTAGACTTATGTAAACTTTCTAACATCTTCAAATTTTAATGATAATTTCCTCATAATACATGTATCTATTAAAACTGTTTCTCATAATTTCTAATTGATTATTTCTGTATGTTTATTCTCTGGAAAAAGTCTTTCAATAACAAGTGTTAACAAGAGGGCCATGGCCCTAAATTCGCTCACCTGAGGACATTGAAGTTTGTACCTAAGTTGACTGGGCAAGACAACATTTTAATATAACTATAAATGGAGTTATCTTCCGGACAAGAATACATGACAAAAGTGAATTTTGTTGACAAGCTTATGACCCTTATCCATGACACATCCTCTTATCAAGCTATTTCCATTTCCAATAAATGATAATTATTTCACTAGCGTCAGCAGAACTGGAATTATTTTCCTGACAATAAAATATGACAAAGGGGAAAAACAAAATATTGCTGCCCTTGTGCATGGCATTTTCTCTCATCAGTTTCTTTCCATACATAAAATTTCATTACAATAGCATCAGTAGAACTGAAGTTGTCTTCTTGACAAGAAAATATCACAAAGGGAAATAACTCAGAGTTATGGCCTTTGCAAATGGCACTTCCTCTAATTAGGCTCTTTCCAAATAGGCAATTTCATTTTACCCATTACCCCATAGCCTGTTTCTAGTTTTGAAAATAGGTGGCCACCTAATGCAGGTTGAAAGTAAAGCAGAATGCATCTTAATGCACGCTTTGCTTTACTTTCGCATCTTACATTTTCATGACTGTTTAAAGTGGAATTATTTTCTTAAGTAGAGGAATAAATCAAAAGCCTAAAAATGCACATTTATGGGGGTAATGGGTTAACAAACGTCAGTATTTATGGAGGAAGGGTTGAATCCTGGACAAGAAAAAATGACAAGACATACAGATAACTCTGACAAAACCAATATTAAACATAAGTATAAATATGGCCTAAGACATAATTACATAACTGTCAGTGGATCACTTCCAGATCCTGTTTCTCTAAGTATGAAGCAGACTGAACCATTTCTAAACTTTAGCAGACTACATATTCAGCTGACACGACCAGTGATCACTGAGGTCAAATATTATGCAACAGTTGTTGAGTATGGTAGAGCCTGCTAGGGTTTACCCTTTCCAGACTGAAATGATGTCTGCTTAAAACCTACTGTATGTGAAAACTGTACAAAAAAACAATTAAGAAAATGTTAAGTTGGTAAATGATTGGCAAATAGTTTGGATCCAGATTAGATGCAGCATTATGAATATGTTGCATCTGATCTGGATCCAAAATGTTTGCAAATATTGGCTATTTGCCCTTAGTATATTAAGGGTAACTCAGGTAAATACAGTTCTGCTTAAATCAAAATACTGTGAAAACTGCCTAGAGCAGAACTTCAACTGCGCAGGATGGTGTCAGGTGTGACCCTAGGGATTTCATTTTAACAAACTATAGAGGGATCCACCAGGAGATACTACTGTAAAAATATCAAAGCTTAGGGCCTAGTAGTTTTTAGCAAGAAGATTTTTTAAAGTTTTTTGCTTTTTTGCTTTTTCAAGCTGAGTTTTTGCTTTTTCTCTTTCATTTGAACAACTTCTGTAGAGAAGCATCCAAGGAACATCATGAGCAGTTTGAATCCTCCCTACAATCCACGGGTTCAGAGGAGATGTCGTTTGAAGTAAATGTGAACGGACAGACGTACTACGGACGGTGAGCGGTCACAATAGCTCACCTTGAGCCTTTGGCTCAGGTGAGCTAAAAAGCCACTCAATAGATGGAAGGAGGTCTTCCTATAAGATTCCCAGTTTATTCTCTTTCTGATCAGCCTCTGAATCCAATTTCCTTTGCAGTAGGAAGCCTTTATACCTCTTATTTGCATAAACACTGCAAACAAATACAGGTGACAGCTTATAGAAAGATGAAAGTAAAGCAGAAAGCTTTCTGCTGCATCCTGATTTAAGCACAATCCTGTTCTAGCCCTTTCCCCATAGAAGCAATATCCTTTTTGCGCATTTAATTTATTACTCTTAAAGCATGCTGAAAGTAAAGCAGAATGTGCCTTCAGGCGCATTCTGCTTTACTTTCAACCTGCTTTAAGTATTCACCTGTTTTCAAAACTAAAAACAGGATATGCATATTAAGTAAACGGGTAAGCAGTTCAATATTAGGTTTTTGCTATTTTGGTTATAGAGGCACGGCACAATTTGTATCAGTTGCAGAGACCTCACCTAAACAGGCATTGCAGACTCCACCAACAGCAAACTCCACCAGTTTATCATCTGTTTCTTCAAGGCCATCTGTTAGATATAAACCAGTAAAACATTAGAAACTGTTAAATATAAACCAGTAAAACATAAGAAACTGTTAAATATAAACCGGTAAAACATGAAAAATTGTTAAATATAAACCAGAAAAACATAAGAAACTGTTAAATATAAACCGGTAAAACATGAAAAATTGTTAAATATAAACCAGTAAAACATGAGAAACTTAAATATAAACCAGTAAAACATTGTAAGAAACTGTAAATACAGTGAAACCTGTGTGATGTTACCACTCCAAAGATGAAATTATAGCCTAAAATTAATATAAACGTTGCAAAGATGAAATTGTAGCCTAAAATTAATATAAATGTTGCAGCTTGATTTAGGACTAGAGCATTACTATGGTCCTTCATAATAAGGCTTAAATTTACAATCACAATTTACCAATTATTTAAATATGTTGGGTCATAATTATTCTCTTTAACCCTTTCCAGCGGTTATAAATTGATAGTTTTTAACAACAGTGTAGACCCAGACCGGACAACTCCTGATTATGGTCTGCACTGCCTTCTGGTCTTTCATACTCTAAGTCTGAACTATTTCTTGAGCAAAATTTTCTGTGTTTTATTATCTAGTCAATGTTATTGATGTTCATAATGGGTGGAGCTTTATGAATATTCAGCTGGAAAAGGTCAATATTTAACGCCTTTGTGCATTTAATTTATATCTACACTGAAGAAAATAGTTCCAATTTATACAGTAATGAGTATGTATCTACGAAATATTTTCTATATTCTTTCAGATTGTAGCTTAAAGCAGACTGAAAGAAAAGTCAAATTAATACAAGCATTTATGCGCATTCTGTTTTACTTTCAATCTGCTTTAAGATGTCACCTGTCTCTTATAAACTTAGAAACTGGCTATGGGGTAAAGGGATACAATGTAAACATAAAACACACATTTTAATACAATGTGTTGTGCAAAATTTTGATTTGCTATCATTGCAGGGATACAATAAGTTGATAAGCAATTTTCAAAAGAATGTTCAACTTCTACTAACTGAATACACACCTAGGAACAGGTCTAAGACATTCAGTTTCCTCAAGTGTTCATAGTTGATTGGATCATAAGCAAAGTTGGCAAGATTTGCAAGCACCTGTTGTTTGGATTCTGAAAAAAAGTAGGTTAATTGGTTAGAATTTCAAGCCAGACAACGGATGTTCAAATATATGTATACCAGGAATTATAGGCTACTATTGAGAAAGTTATATTTAAACCGAGGGGTTATTTATAAACCTATTATCAGAGTGCTATCATGGAGCAGACTGTGCAAATGTGTGATTAAAACATCTGGATCGATGCAATACAAAATAAACAGGAAATGTGATCCGTTGGATCTGTGGTGTCAAACCCCACATTGATGTCTCCTTAGGTACAGCAGGGCTGCCATTTCTCCGGATTTTTCAAAAATCTTTGGATTTTAGCTCACCTGGCACAAGTTAGTGCCAAGGTAAGCTATTAGGATCGCTGGATGTCCGGCGTCCGTCTGTCCGAAATTGTTCGTTAACACTCTTCATTAGATCTTCATGAAACTTGATGACAATGTTTACCTTGATGAAATCGAAGTCAAGTTCGAATGCGGGTCATGTCCGGTCAAAAACTAGTTCACTAGGTCAAATCATAGAAATACCTTGTTAACATTCTTGAGGCATCAACTTATTTGATCTTCATGAAACTTGGTCAAAATGTTTGCTTTAATTGACATCCAGGTCAATTTCAAATCTTGGTCATGTCCGGTCAAAACTAGGTCACTAGATCAAATCATAGAAAACCCCTGTTAACACTCTTGAGGCTACAAATTTCATTAGATCTTCATGAAACTTGGTCACATTGTTTGACTATAAATTGATATTGAGGTCAAATATGAATGTTACATAGGTCATTTCCGGTCAAAGACTAGGTCACCAGGTCAAATCATGAAAATACATTGTTTACACCCTAGAAGCTGTAACATTTCTCGTTTGATCTTGATGAAACTTGGTCAAAATGTTTGCCTTATTGAAATCTAGGCCACAGTTGAATGTGGGACATGTCTGGTCAAAATCTAGGTCACTATATAGGTCAAGTTTGATATGGTGTATCTGGTGAGCGATATAGGGTCATAGTGGCCCTTGTTCTCAAGGATCAAAGAAAATCTCTAGACCTACAGATTTTTTCCGAAATCTTCAGATTTCTACTCTTACTTTTAAATTTGAAATTTTATGCCTTTTTACTAAGGAAACATTGCTATTGGTGTCAAACAGTTTAGATCCAGATCAGATGCTGGTTACGCAGCATCTGATCCGGATCCAAACTGTTTGCATAATTATGTCACTGTTAAATTTGTGAGTATAATGTGCTTCTGACTTTGGGCTTAGGTCTCACATGCGGATACACAGATAAAACCCCACCCATGCGCTAGGTTGGACTTTATCGATTACGATAGTCGACCATATATATATAAATTTGAGAGCCTGGCAGCGAAAGGGTTATAGCCTTAGGTACGATTCCGCTTGAAAATTTGGAAACCTAAGGATTTTTATAAGCAACTTTCGGTAGTCCTGATGCAGAATTAGGTATTCATGCACTGAGGTGACATTTACTGGCCTTGTATTGACATTTACGGAACAGTGTCAGCAACCTTTGGGATACGTATTAATCCACTGAACAGAGTGGATCTCGAGTAGAGATTGGGTGTTAGACACTCTAGCTACGGAACCTGCTCCCTATCCCAGCAACTTTATATCAAGTAACTCAATGTATAAGATTGATGATTGCTGAGTTCAGGACAAAAGTAATGCAGAAAATAATAAGGTGGAAGCTAGCTTTCTCAGTTTCTGTGTTATTTTGGTTATTTTGCTCTTATTATGGAAACCTGGTGTAAAGACAGCCAATATCATATTGAATATGTATTCCTGCTATAGTCATTGAAACAGATATAAAATTCTTCTTCTCAATTCTAAAGTCCTTTTATTGTTAGGAATACAGTAGTGACAGTACAGCAAAATGTGGAATAATTTTGACATCATCTCTTCATAAAAAAGGTGCTTATAATGATTTACAGTCACAAGGCCGACCCTACCTAAGGCCGACCTTAATTTGTATAGTAGACCTATAGTCACAAGGCCGACCTTATGTTTATATAGCAATTAGGTTTTCACACATCTTTTACCGGCATGTATTTGATAGTAGATTGTATATAACCGACACGAGCCGGCAATTGTTGCAAATACCCAAATAATAGTTCAGATCCAGATCCTGATAACATTAATATTTTTTATTAAAAAATCATGTAATTTAAAAATAGACATGTAGATCTTTAGAATTGTTTATAAATAAATATTAAACCTTTATGATTTTATATAACCGACACGACTTACTCATAAGAAGCTAAATATAAAAGAAAACATAAATGCATGTTTTTTATTCTATTTTCAGAGTGTACATTTTACATATAGGCAGATGATTTGAGTTGTTCAAATTGAGAAAAGATGCTTCAGGAAATAGTACAGATTCAGATCATATGGAGCTGTTTTAGAACAATTTTAACCACCTGTTACCGATATTTGATGATTTTATGTTGAAGGTCATAAAAACAACAGGAAAATATTAGAAATCGATGTAGAATAAAATGAACCATTTTAATTCAAGATATTTTCTAACAGAGTCCTCTGATTGATTTCAGCAATTTATCAATTTAGAATTAAAAGACTTTAGTATTTATTTACATGTTGTTTTTTATGCTAATCCTATATCTTGTGAAATGTACATATGCACACAAAATAAAAACATGTTCTATACACTCAGGAGATTTTGATTAAATCAAATAAAGGTATGAATGAAATTTTAAAAAAAATCTAAACAATTATATTATTAGGGAGAGCTCAGGCAACCCTGTTCGGGTACTTTGTGTTAAATGTAGCTAAATATGTTTCTCGTCAGAGTACACTGTAATATAAATACATATAAATGGGAGTTGTGTCAAATGTGTGTGCGTTTTGAATATATATGTATTGCTTCTTGGTGTGTTAAAGGAAGAGAATATTAACAATTTCAAAGAACGTCGAATTCTGTTTTATTTTCTTTCCCTTAAGACATTCTAATCATGGTTTACACATTGAATTCAGACAATGTACACTCTGTAAAAGATACAAAACATAACGTTATCAAGAGATTTTTCGATGATGATCTGGGTCTGAACTACCTATATACATACAGCAACAACTGACCATGACCTGGGTCTGAGGTGGTAATGAGATTCTGCAATGACACTCATTTGCATCAAATAGAACAGAACAGAACAGAATTTTATTCAGATTTGTACAAAGTACATCATCTTGTTCACATATAAATATTCACAAACATATAACATCACGTGACAATACGAGGATGAATACATTAGTTAATTTTCATTGAAAGAATGTCTTAATCTAAGAGCATCTCATATATATAACTAAATTATACAAAACATGCTTATTTGTTGATTTCATTAATTCAATAAATTTAAACATTGAGGGTCTTTGAAAAAAGTATTTATTTAGATATTTCACTCTCAAGTCAACAAAACGAGGACAGATGCATATGAAATGGAATTCATCTTCTATATCCCCAGAATTGCAGAGTAAACAGATTCGTTCGTTACGAAGTAATCTATTCTGTGCAAATCTGCCAGTTTGAATTCTAAGAGAATGAGAAGACAATCTAATTCTAGAAAAAATGCATCTTAGCGAATAAGGTAAAATATCTAAATAATCTCCGTAATCAATGCTACTTTTCAAAAATTTGTAAGTGTTTAAAACAGGACTATTATTAACTGAAACATGCCACTGCTGTATAAAAGTATCAATGACTCTTTGTTTAAAAACATAAGGAAATGTCTTGATATTCAACTGATCTGCATTAATAAAAGCAAATCCAAAACCGTAATTGTTCAAAAGATTTTTAACACTCGCAACCCAATTTTTTTGCCCTGCTTCACAGTCAATAAGTCCTTGTTGATACACAGATTTAATTATAATATTATCATTATTGTTAACTAATTTAAGCCAGTACTTTATAATACTAACATAGCGAGACACATATAGAGGATAGCGACCCAGTTCACCGTATACAGCATTTGAACTCGTATTTAACCTTACACCGAGTAATCTCTTACAGAATTTCAAGTGAATTCTCTCTATTTCCTTTGATTTTCCGAAACCCCATATTTCCGAACTATATCCTAAAGGTAGTGACTAGGGGTACGTGACCGTACCTCTAATATTTGAAATTAGCGGTACGGTCACGTACCCCTAGCGAGCCCTGTGAGGGTTGACTAGGGGTACGTGAGTCATTTAAACTATGTAGCAACATATTTATTTGCCTGCAGATACGTTTTATTGATGCTAATATTAATAATCTCTCATTTCTACCTTATCTTGTGGATATTTAATGGAGAAAAACAAAGAAACTTCGACAAATATTCCCCACCCAACTTGTTCTCACCGGCAGCGATGAGAATAGATGTATTCCGCATGTATTGGGTTAATTATCGTCAGATACGCCCGATATCTGAAAATCCGTGACCAATGTTAAGTTTTTTTCTTAAAATTTTGATTCAATGGTAACTTAATTAATACAATAAGCTTGTAAGAAACTACTACTGATGTGCCTTCCTAACTTAGCGATGAATATAAAGTGGTAGATCTAAGAAAATAAAAAATATCGAAGCTTCGGCTCCAATCAAAACGTGTAAGTTTGCCGGTACCCAAGTTTGCTGGTTAATGACCTACACAAATCAACTCGTAAAACACGTTTGATAACTGATCGCAATTAAACAGTGCATTTATTCTAAACAAGGCTGGTATTGGATATTTATACATGTTTGTAAAAATGTGTGAACGTTCTTTATTCATAGGTATAGTTTTCACTGCCGTGAAAAAAATGCCGATTGGACATTATTTTTGGATTAATTATTTTTGCTTTTCTGCGTTAAAGTCAGAATAGAAGGTTGATATGAGATATTATTAGACATTAGCATCGCTATTAACGTATCTGCAGACACAATAAAGTGTTGCTATACAGTGTTATGGACTCACGTACCCCTAGTCAACCCTCACAGGGCTCGCTAGGGGTACGTGACCGTACCGCTAATTTCAAATATTAGAGGTACGGTCACGTACCCCTAGTCACTACCTATCCTAAAATAGAGCCAACGAAGGAATCAAACAGCTGACACAGAATTTTGGGCTTTAGTTTAACTTTCTTGCAATTATATAATAATACATTAAGTGCTAACATACCTGTAAAATAGGTGTGAAACCTATATTGATATATAAACATAAGGTCGGCCTTGTGACTATAGGTCTACTATACAAATTAAGGTCGGCCTTAGGTAGGGTCGGCCTTGTGACCTATATCAACCCTTTCAAGAGATCTTTATGATTGATCACAGTTTTGTTTACCTAAAACATCACTGTCTTGATATTCTGTGACAAGTGACTGGAGGTAACTCAGTCTGCCAATGCCATATGGACCTGTCTTCTTTTCAAGATAGTCTTTGGTACTAAACATGTTGCAAGAGAATGTTGTTATGAATTATAACCTATAATTCATTTATTCTCCGGAAATGTAATAAATTTCTCGGTGCTGTTTAATTTTTATTTTCATTTCTTAATTCATATTGTATTTTTTTTACATCAACAAGATCAATAAAACATATGAAATTTATTCATATGTTTTACTATTTGGGGAAATCAATCATCGGGTGTTATGATTCCTAGATGTGTCGAGTTGTCTATGGGCGAAATTGGCAAAAACCGAGTTTTACAGAGTTCCCGGATAATAGTCTGTCAATCACCTCCAAAACGAAAACATGGCATCGAAGTTGCCCGAGAAAGCATTGAAATTAATAAGGTCTTATCCAAGAGTCAATCTTGGCAACATCAAGGCACTTCCAGAAGACTACAAGAGTTTGGTAAGGATTAATGAACGCTGCAAAGAAATGTCGCATTGATTGTAGATCTAGTTATCCCCCGTCTTGTACCAAGTGGGTGGGGTAAAAAATTAAAATTTGATCAAAGGCCGTGTCGGCCCGGTCTAATTTCGCCCTATATAATCTATGGTTAAGATAAGTAACCGCCAGAGCCAACAGCTCACTTTAAAACAGGACCCAATCCGACCCATGCTATAAAAGACATACCCTCCAATTCTTTGGACCGTTAGCTGGAACTTAGCCGTCCCTGGGATGCAATAAAAAACTAATTGTTGCTTTCAGTCTTTAATATAATTTTATATTCAACAAAATCCAGATCAGATGCCATGTTACGAGGCGTCTGATCTGGATTCAAGCTGTTTTCAAATGTAAGCCAAGCCTTAATTTTCCCTGCCTATAACGACTCACAATCTGTGTCACCCATTGGGTGTCGTAGAGAAGGAGCACTGTAGTCATAATGGACTAGATTAAATTGGAAGCTGGAATTGTTCATTTAAAGTTTCAGGGAGGAAGGGTTTAAAAGGTTGGGTTTAAGTTTAACTTTTGAAATTTAACTCTTTGAAAGCTAGTCATGCATATATGCCTCATTTGCAAACAGTGTACATGTTAGGAGTACACTTGTCCTATGCAAAGGAGCCCTCTGATCAGGGTCTACACTGTTTGTCATTTTGACATATATTGTAAAAATCATCCCTAAAAATTCAAAAATGGACTTAATTTAAAATTAGAATTGTCCATTTGAGGTTTCAGGGAGAAAAGGGTAAAGAACTTTAACCCATTGCAGTATTGATACTGGAAAGAGATTTTAAACGACCACTCTTTTGTTACTTTACTACTGTTTTGGGGAATGCAGTTAAGAAAGTGAGAATGATTACCATACCTAAGATGAGGTTAAAACTTAATTTTCAATCTTAATTTTCCTTTTACATGTAATTTAGATCATTTTATATATATCTTGATATGTTCACTATCTGCACATTTATTTCTCAGGAGAAATGTGAATTCTCTGATGAAACATGCGATTCAGAAAAACAAAATTTTATTTTTTATTTTATACAGTATGTACATAGACGAGGAAGAAGAAAGGGTGGAAAAAGTGGAAAGGGAGAAAAGGGTCAGATAAAAAGAATGACCTTACCAAGAATTGGCTTTGAAGGTGGCAATACACCATTCTACCTCCGCATTCCAAAGGAACCATACTACAAAGCACATCAGTAAGTGTTTTGTGGAGAGATTTGATATGTTTGTCATAATTTCATAGTAATTAATGAATTATAAAAAAAAAAAATAATTACTTACTTATATAATAAGTTTTTTGTTAAAATGTTGTATTTTAGGGATTTGTTGAAGTGTTGTATTTTAGGGATAAAAACTTTGACAGCATTCCTTCTTCTGAAAAGCAAATATTTCCCAATATTCTGTAACAAATTTTCTTACGCTTATTAAAATGCCTGGATACTTATATACAGTTTTTCCTAATTTGCCTGGAAACATTCCCAATCAGTCCATATTATTCGACCTTGATTTGACCGTGACCTAAATTGGACTCAGAAAAGATTCAGAATATATATTGGCAAGGATGCAACCGATGATTTAACCCATTCACTGTTTCTAATTTTGAAAACAGGTTACCTCCTGTAGGAGCCTTCTGTATTACTTTTGTCCTGCATTAAGCTGTTACCAGTCATAAATACTACAAAATTAATGTATCATCTTTTAGTGGTGGCTTAATACAGGTTTGCCTAGATTGTTTACCTCTTTCCTTCGCAGCCATTTCATGTCTTTATATGTAACCTACCTCGGCTCTGTCATAACAAAGACAGTTTTGCTACAGCCAGGGGTCTGCTTAACCCATTACCCCCTAATACATTGATGCCTTTTTATGCCTCTATTTTATTTCTCCACAGAAGAAAATAGTTCCATTTTATACAATTATGAAAAATGTATCATAAGAAATATTTTGTATATCCTAGTAGAAAGCTTAAAGCAGGCTGAAAATAAAGCAGAATGTACCTTAATGCTTTACTTTCAATCTGCTTTAACCTTAATGCTTTACTTTCAATCTGCTTTAAGTGGTCACCTGTCTTCAAAATCATAAACAGGCTATGGGATAATACATTGGTTAAAGCAGGCAATAAATTTATACCTAAATAAGCAGTCATTACTGTCAGTAATTGCTTCGTTTTCTTTTCAGTCTAAGGAGAGAGTATCCCCCATTCTCGTTATTACAGTTACAGAGGTCAATAGATCTAGGTAGACTAAACCCAGCCGAGCCCATTGATCTGACCACCATTTGTAACACAAAGCTTCTACTCCTGAACCCAGATGACAAGGAATATGGATTCAATCTTACAGATGAGGTGGGTAGAATTTTAGTGGGTGTTCTTAATTCATTCACCCCTGAAACTTTCAATGGACAATTGAATTTATGACAATTTAGGGGTGTTTTCTGCATTATATTGCAAATTGACAAACAGTGCAGACCCTGATCAGAGGGCTCCTGTAGGAGCCCTCTGATCTTGGTCTACACTGTTTGTATTGGACAAGTGTACTATTTATAGGTACAATGTTTATAAATGACAAGTATACTCGTCGCTAGGGTTGAATGTGTTAACTCATTCACCCCTGAAACTTCAAATTGACACTCTTAATATTCGATCAAGCATTGTCCAGTTTTGAATATTGAGGCACAGGTACTTGACACATACTTTATTATCTATTAACACCACCACCCTTTTTAAAAAAAAAATTTTTTTTTTTTTTTACTATACTTCTATTATAGATACAAGGTAAACAGCGCAATTCGACACCTAGTCTTTACTATCGACTTAAACTGATGCTAAAATAGACTCGATCGCCGATATTCTCTTGTGGTACCCTCGGGAAAGGATTAATTTATCAATATCTACTTTTTATTTCATCAAATTCCGTCAAATAACGCCACAGTACGTGAATTATAACGAAAATATGCATCAAAAAGTTTTATGTTTTTTAAAGGGGGGGGGGGGGGGAGGGGAGGGGGTTCATAGATAATAAAGTATGTGTCAAGTACCTGTGTATTGAGGGTAGTTTTTGTGTCACCTGCTGTAGGCAGAAGTGACAGGGATTACTTTTCCATCGTCTATCAGACTATCTGTCTGTTAGTCTGCCATGCACATATTGTCTGTCTGTCTGTCTGTCTGTCAAGCTTTTTCCATCACTCATTTATTTTTGACTATAATTCCAGAATCCTGTTCTACTGATGTTTTGCAGATAAAATTTCATTTATGGATGGAGCTTGACATGGGAAAGTGTCTTGCATAAGGTTCATAACTCTTGTATGATGTATCAATACTGTGAAAGTTATTCCCCTTTTCAAAAGTTTCTTTCCCTGCTGATTTCTTATGTTAATGCTTTTGTTGATGAGTGAATGCAATCAATGCATCTCGCTCAAAGTTCACAGCTATTGCTTCAATACTGTGAGTGTGAGAGTTATTCCCCTTTCCAGTATTTTCTTTTCTTCTGCTTTTCAAATAAAATTTCATTTATGGAAAGACTTTGATGAATAAAGGTGTCTTGCACAATGTTTATAACTGTTCCATCGATACCATGAGAGTTATTGCCCTTTCCCACATTTTCTTTACTTGCATTCTTGTCATAACTTATACTGAAGCTTTTGAAAAGAAATTTCATTATTAGAAAGAGATCGTTGAGTGAAAGTGTCTCTTGCACATGGTTCATAACTTTTGCACCCATACAATGACAATTATTCCCATTTCCCACTTTTCTGGCAGAAAATTTCTGTTATACTGAAGCCTTTCATTTTGGCTATAACTCAAATGTTCGACTTACGCTAGCTGGCAGGTGACACATGTGTTCCGAGGAACACCTTTATGATTTTTATAAAGCAGTAATTGTGCTCTACTGAATGGAATTTATTTACTCATTCACCCTTGAAACTTTAAATGGACAACTCCAGTTTTCAGATTAGTCTAGTCCAATTTTTTCTCCTTTGGGGTTGTTTTTTGCAATAAGTTGGAAAATGACACAACTGTGTAGACCCTGATCAGAGGGCTCACTTAGGAGTCCTCTGATCTTGGTCTACATGTTTTCATCAGTCATGTGTACCATTCACTTCTTTGTAAATGATGAGTATACCCATTGCTAGGTTTTGATGAGTTCTGTAATTTTGCTAAGAGCTTAACCCATTACCCCAATAACCTGTTTCTAGTTTTGAAGATCTATGGCCACTTAAAGCTGGTTGAAAGTAAAAGCTGAATGCCCCTTAAGGTCCCATTTGCTAGGATAAAGAAATTATTTCTAATAGTGCATATTCATGACTGTATAAATTGGAACTTTTTTCTTCAATGGAGGAATAAATTAGAGGCGTAAAAAGGCATATTTATTGGGGTAATGACAAACAGATTGGATCAGGATGAGACTCTTAACCCTTTACCTCATAGCCTGTTTTTAGTTTTGAAGACAGGTGACCACTTAAAGCAGGTTGAAAGTAAAGCAGAATGTGCCTTAAGGCACATTCTGCTTTACTTTCAGCCTGCTTTAAGCTAAATTCTGCTAGGCTATATAAAATATTTGTAATGGTAATTGTTCATGAGGGTATAAACTGGAACTATTTTCTTCAGCGGAGGAATAAATTAAATACGCTAAAAGTCGCTTCTATGGGGGAAAGGGTTAAGTTATTTGGAATAAACATTTGCAACAGACATTATAAATACCGGTAGCTTTATTATGTTGTTTTCTAAAAAATCTCTTTTATTTTCAGGGAGCAGATTTGTTTAAATCCAAAATAAACATTGAAGTCCAGTGGGCCTCTGAGCTATCCATAGCAGCTATTGAGAGATGTGGTGGGACTATCACAACACGATTTTACAACACAGAGAGTCTCAAGGCAGTCTGTGATCCCATGGCATTCTTTAGAAAAGGGCTTCCAATCCCTAGATGTGCTCTGCCCCCTCAAGATGCCCTAGAGTATTACACAAACCCTGCTTTTAGGGGCTATCTTGCAGACCCTGAAAAGGTAGCTGAGGCACGATTTGTCTTGGCTCAGAAATATGGTTATGAACTTCCTGATATCAAACAGGATCCAGATTATGAAATGTTGACAATGCGCAAGGATCCTAGACAAATATTCTATGGGCTTCACCCAGGATGGTTTGTATGTTTAAAGGATAAAGTTGTTATTAAACCCAAAGACGAAGAGTACAAGGAATTTTACCAGTCGTAATTTCATGTGATGATGGACATTGTTTCGATAAATAAAATGAATAGCACAGTACTAAAATTGAGTTGTTTTCATTACCAGGGTCCAAGGTTATAAAGCTTTTGAATTAAGTCTGAGATCGTTCACAAGCATTTGTTTGGTCAGGCTCTAATATGATCAGTCAAATGTTTGAGGATTACCTCAGACTCAACTCAAATACTTTATAACATTTGGCCAGGTCTGCTTTCATTACAAGGTGACTAGGTCTGCTGTATGTTTGGATTGTTCCTAATAGATTTTAAAAAGCCATTACTCCATAAATACACCTTTTAACGCCTTTATTTTATTCCTCCACTCAAGACATTAGTTTCAATTTATACATGTAGTCACGAATACGCACCAAAAGAAATATTTTCTATATCTAAAATGATGGTAACTGCAGGTTGAAAGTAAAGCAGAATGTGCCTTCAGGCACATTCTGCTTTACTTTCAATATGCTTTTTAGTGATAAACTGTCTTTAAAATAATTCGGTAACAGTAGCATGGATAATTGATATTGCTAGGTTGGGACTACTTTCCTTAGTGTAGTATTAATTAGATCAGTAAACCGGTGCATTTATGGAGTGGAGCTTTTCTTTCCTACCCCACTCGAGTAAAACAAGTTGACAAAATGGACCAATTTTCATTCAAAGATTTATTGGAATTATCTAAACTACAATTGTATGAGGGTGGCACTGAAAATATAACAAAATACATATTAATGTTTTTAAGATTTATTTCAGACTAGTTGTCAAGGCAACACTCGATGCTATAAAATTCCTTTAGCCCTATTCCTGCAGACTGTGAAGTTACTGGTTTTTGCAATATTTTGGATCAAGATCAGACCCCGCATAATGCAGCGCCCGATCTAGATCCAAACTATTTGACATTTGGGTTTAGGTTTCTTCAATTCAAAAAGGCACAGTTTTCCCAAAATATTTTTTTAAACATTTTTCCCATATGTATAAACCTAAATAAGATTGTCAAACAGTATTGGGCTATGGATTTTGATCAGATTCTAAAGCCCAGGGGACCGTTTTACTTAACAACTTATGCACATTATTTGCGTATGTCAATTTTAAATTTAAATTTATATTTTTTATTATCACTTGCTACAAACAGCAAATAGCCAGATCAGAGGACGCGCTTTTAGCGCGTCCTCTGATCTGGCTATTTGTTGTTTGCAAGCGTTTACGATCGAAAAATATGAGTAAAACGATTTTGACTTGCGTAAGTAGTTCAGTAAAACGGGCCCCTAGTTGTCTTTACCTGAATATTTGATCCATAAACAACCAAAGTTACCATTGTTATAATCAATCCTTCAAATTTTGCGAAAGTTTACTGTGGAATCCAAAAAACCTCAACTAAATTACTGCATTTCCTAATGTTGGTTTACATTCTTTTGAACTACTACAATAAAATAGCATTATCTACAAACTGACAAATACATGTACAGTAAAACCTACCAATTATGACCACAAAAAGAAGGCTAATTGGATCCATAGAAGAAGGTGACAGCTTAAAGGATGGTAAATGTAAAACAGAAAGCTCCCAAAGGAGCTTTCTGTTTAACATTCACCTTGCTTTAAGCCACCTGCATTAACACACCCGATAATAACGACAATTTATACAGGTTCTGGTCATAAATCTTTGAATATTATCAGGATATGAAATGTCTGACAAATATATTTAACTCTTTCCTTTATAGCCAAAAGTGCAAACCACCAATAATCCTATTTCAAACAATTCCTTAAGGAGCCCTCTGATCAGGGTCTACATGGTTTGTCATTTTGAAATATATCGTTAAAATTAACCCTGAATAGTCAAAAATGGAATAGACTTATTTTGAAATTGGAAGTGTCCATTAAAAGTGTCAGGTGTGAATGAGTTAAGAGTGACTGCTTTAACTCATTGACCCCTAAAACTTCAAATGGTCAATTCTAGTTTCCAATTACCGTAACTCTAGTCCATTATTACAGTGCAGACCCTGATTAGATGTCTCCTCTTGGATCTGGGTCTACATTGTTTGCATTGGACAAGTGCTCTCTTCACAAGTACACTGTAAAGGATGTGTATAAGTGTCACTAGGGGCTAATGTATTAAAGAAGCAGGGCTCCAGATAAGAGGGAGTAAACTGAACAAATCCAACATATTTTCACTCATTTCAGCACCAAATCCTATGGTGTTACTACTCATTAGAATCGTCTCGAATAGACGATTCTAATGAGTAGTAACACCACAGTGTTTAATGTAGAGATTTTAGTTTTGAAATACTCCCCTTATCTTAATCTAATGAGTAGAAACACCATAGGGTTTTATATAGAGATAGAGATTTTTGTTTTTGAAATACTCCCTTTATCTATTCTAATAAATAGTTACACCATTGGGTTTAATGCAGAGATAGAGATTTTAGTTTTTGAAATACTCCCGATATTTGGTGCATTGAACAATTTCTACTACACTATATACAAAGTAACATGTATCACAGTATCTGTTCACTACATTTTCAAGGCTATGACTGTTCTTCTTCCATCTGTTCCTCTTCTTCTGTACCTGGGAGATTGTCACTAACAATATCCAGGAGCTGGTATATCTGATCTTCTGTAAGTCTCTCCTCACTCTCCTCAACAATCAGCTGAATTTCAACAGCTGTCTTCGGTCTAAGGTTTAACAGTTGAAGCTTCTCGGCTTTCGTTAAGTTGAATGTCTCAAGTCCTTTCATAAACTTTGCGATGATTTCTGGTGACTGTTTAGAACAGGTAGTGTTTTCAAGAAACTGCGTAATTTCGTATGATATTGTTGCTAAGTTTGAATGTAATTTATTTGGTCTACTCTGTTTCTTGTGTACATCAGTCAGCAGATTAAGCACTTCAAAATTGCTTAACATAGCTGCACTCTCATTTTTCACCTCCATTGTGATGTGGGTTTAGCCTATAAGTCTTCTCCTTAACTGAAATAAAAAGACAAAATTTTAACCCATTTCCCCATAGCCTGTTTCTAGTATTTTAGGTGGTTGACAACTTAAAGCAGGTTAAAAGTAAAGCAGAATGTGCCTTAAGGCACATTCTGCTTTACTTTCAGCATGCTTTAAGGTACCATCTGCTAGGATATAAAAAATATTTCTAATCTTACTTATTTGAAAACATTTTCTTCAATAGTGGAATAAATTAAGGCGTAAAGAGGTGTATTTATGGGGAAATGAGTTAATCAAATTGTTTCAACAGCTACAAGCTAGTAGACCAATTAGACTAGAAAGTACTTCACAGTTTGATGGACCCTGAACCTGAGCTCTTTATCCAAAGCTCAAAGTAAAAGAATTGTAAACAAACTATACATATAAAGGTGTATGATCACAGTTAGCTCATAGGGAAATATCATGAATGCATGTACACCAATGCTGATATACATGTATATCCTTAGCAAGCCTGACCCATTTTGTACACACAACACAGACACTACTGGACTAATTTGGAGCTCATTTTAGGAATAAACAATACACTCTGACATCTCAAAACTACTCTGACATGTCCAAACGAAACCGAAAGTGACAATCTATTCTTAGAGGCGCTATATTTAAATTGTGTTCGCGCAATGCGCGAATCAGTTTCAATGTTTCAGAAATGTATGTACTACACGTGAAAAATTGCTCCAAAGATATGCTCTGGACAAGATTTTTTAAGAATATAAATTAGAGGTACACATAATATGATACACACACCAGGTTTAGTAATACTAAATGACAAAGGGCAATAACTACAAAAACTGCACTTGTGGTCAATGTGATCTATCTGTACATTTTTATGAGTCGATTTGTTGCATGACACAGGTATTCCCTTATATCGCACTTCAGTGGACGGCCACTTGGCCGTTTAATACAGTGTGAAATTAGTGTTTGGGATGAATTTTACTGGCCGCTGGCTGCTTTGACCAGGTGACCACTTAATCAAGGGGCAATATAGAATGAAATCAATGGGGGGGGGGGGGGGGGGAGAGATCAAATTGGCTGTTAAAGCCAGGAGACCGCTAGAACAGGTTTTTCTGTATATAAAGTTTGTAGTCAATAGCTTTCTGCTTTACTTTCATCCTACTTTAAGTGGTTGCCTGTTTTCAAAACTAGAAACATGCTATGGAGTAATGGTTAAACACCAAACAACAAGCCTTCTTTTATATCAATCCTTACCTATCGTATGTGAATCCGTATTTTTCCTCCATATATTGAATAGCAGCCCACCTTCCTGCCGATATGGTGTAGACCCAACTTAGTATTACAACAGCAAATAATAGCTGAAAATAAATGAAGAGCAAATGTTATGTTAAATAGTTAGTTTTAATCAAATACAATGTATACATACATGTACAAACAAGTCTTTCATCATTAACCCTTTACTCCATAAATTATACACCTTTTTACGCCTCTAATTTATTCCTCCACTGAAGAAAATAGTTCCAATTTATACAGTAATAAATAAATATGATAAGAAATATTTTCAATATTCTAGCAGATGGTAGCTATTAAAAGCATGTTGAAAGAAAAGCAGAATGCACTGCTTCACTCTGCTAGGATATTGAGCCTTTTTTATGGTGCATGTGCATGACTATAATTGGAAGCATTTTATTCAGTGGAGGAATAAACTGAATGCGATAAAAGGGGCTTCTAAAGAAAAAGTATAATAAATAGAACGATAGATAATTAAGATCCAGACCAGACATTAATTTTTAATTCACTTAATATTCAAATTAAAATGTTATGCATTGTACACTCATTTCATACTAACTATTTAACACGTTATTGCTGCACACATATTTAATGATAATGGTTTTTTAAAACTTTACGTAAGACACTTGAAACAAAGAATGAGCAACCTAACAATAAATGAATAATAATTTGTAGCTTTGTTTCATTTTTTAATTGAATCCTTAAATAACATCTTTCCTCGAACCCTAATAGACTGGAACAATTTGACCGAAGACTATGTAAACTCTGAGAACCTGGCAACATTCAAAACGTCTGTTGGCGTGTTGCTGCAAAGCGCTACTAACTTCTTGTGCAATTACCCCCCTGGTATTATCTTCAGTATTGAAGGCTTACCAGTATGATACAGGTACATGCTATACTTAAACGACTCATTACTGGCTTGCCAGGCAACAATAAAAGCAGCAGGATTTTTATCAAAGGGTGGTGAGGGCGATGGTTAGAACACGCTGAATATATAGCAACATCATCATTCAGGATCTTTCTGCTCATGCTTTAAACACTGGATATAGGCATGAAGGAAGTGGGGGACGGGTTAAATGGTTTAAGAAAACACAGGCCAGATTGCAACTGCACATGGATATGTTGCAACATGTTTTTCCAGCGTAAAACTATGTTTAGTGTGATATTGAACCTGTAGCACAAACTTACAAAGTTCAGAATTCTAGAAACGTTCTTTTTGCTGATAATTATCATGTTGTCAATCCAAAACTACTTTCATTTAACCCGTTATTGGATGTTTCTTGTTGCAAGAATTGCTATTGCTACTTTTTCTTTCTACCGGAAATAACAATAGTAATAACGCGCATGCGCAAATGCAATATCTCTCCATTAGGTTTGGCTAAAACGCTGTCTTGACAGAGCTCATTAACACGGGACCGGTGTACTTTTATCTTCTTCGGCTTCTTCAGGTCGCATTCTCGAAAAAACCCTAGTAGAGGGCATTCACTGCGAGCTCCGTTGCGATGTCGAGATATAGAGAAAAGTGACTGCTGTGGCGTGGCGGCGTTATCACTGATGAGGGACATGTTTTGAACTTATATCAATACTAGATCTACTCCAAATATTAAAAAAAAAAAAAAAAACCAACAACATTGAAATTAAACATGACAGGATTATATGGAGAAAATAATAATTGATAATTTTAGAATCTGACTTACGACAATAATAATTATTGTCCGATGTCGTACGATGTTTCATTAGATGGGCCCCAGATTAATGACTGTATAAATTGGAACTACGTTCGGCTTGAACAGTGGACGAATAAATTAGAGGAGTAAAAGGGCGTATTCATGGGGTTTTGGGTTAATGCAAAACAAAAACAACACAGAAAGCTCCAGAGGGGATTTCCTGTATTACCTTATTTTTCATGTTTTAATCTGTCACTTTTAGATTAAGCTGAGCTGGTCTATCTGACTCTCTTTTGAATGACCATAGTACCGTGCTCCCTCCCTACAGCGACTCCCTCCTTACAACGACCCATGTCGCGGTACCCTAAACAGGACCATTATGTCCAAACTTATCCACGGCTGCAATGCATTCTGTTTCAAATAGTCGTCTGCTGTTTTTCTCAAAGTCACATACTGAACATGTTTACAAAATATATAAACATAATGAGGAGTGTCAAACAACTTGAAACCAGATCAGACGCCACGTTCTGTGGCGTCTGATCTAGATTCTTGAAAGCTGTTTGCAAATGTAAGCCAATTTCCCTCGCGATTATTTCTTCACATTCACACTTTTGTGTCGTTGTCGAGAGGGAGCGCTGTACATCGGAATTTTACTGTAAATGAATACATTTTATTTTGAAAATAAATTGAAACTTTAATTCCTCCGTTACGTGCGTGTCTACTTTGTTCGTCTTCAACCCAGTTCAGTAACCCCAGTGACGTATATACGAGTAAATGTGTGTCCTGTGAATAGAACGTACATTTGTCGCATGCACAACAGTACAGACCAGATTGATCAGAGCTCTCTGATCATGGTGCACTGTTTGTTATTTGTAAACTTTAAAAACATGCAATAAGAAAAAGAATAAACTTAGGTAAAACCTGCGTCCATTTAAACGTGCATGGCTCCATCGGTTGCTCATATGACAGACCAAACAGCAAAACCCATCAATTACGACCACTGTTTTGTGTAAAGTAGTAGGTGTTTAAGACAAGTGACGGTTTAAAACAAGGTGGCAGTAAAACAGAAATCTCATACCGAGGAGCTTTCTGTTTCACTGCAACCTTACGTTTAGCTGTCACATGTCTTTTATACAACCAATTTGCCTTCTTTTAGTGGGCGTAATAGAGGGGTTTTACGGTACATCCATATAATACCTTTCCAGTTTACAGTCAAACTTCGATATCTTCAACTCAGTTTTAAAAGTCGAACATATCCGCTATGCCACTTTTTAACTTTGAAATAAGGATATGTTCAACTTCACCCATTTTGAAGTATTGAAAACAAACTTTAGAAATACGGACAAAGCGACTTAAGCGAGTTCGAGATATCAAAGTTCGAATTACATGCTTTGCCCTGAATATTAAACACAACCCGCGAGAAAATACGACAGATGAAACCAAATGGTTAGAAAATCACCAAACCGTGCCGATCATATTATATATGCATCTTTTTATAGCACGTTTCCTATTTAATAACTGCATCAGCGCCATAAATCACCATGCTTAATACTGGTGTCTGTCATTTTAGATCAATGTAAATTGTGTCATGCAGCAAGACTGGAGAGCTATAGATATGAGTGACAAACAGTTTGGATCTTGACCAGACGCCTCGTTACGCGAATATGGATCCAAACTATTTTTTTGAATAAACTTTTTGGAAAGTCGATTTTGGTGACCTGTTGCGACGAAAATGTTAAGTACATCGGCTAACGTTATATATACAGATGCAGTCGTGTCACCTACACGTACAGTGGAGAAATATAGGATCTGTCAGATCCAATATTTCTTTCCCAATAAATGCGTTTACGCTAAAACTATTATTTCTATTGAAAACAGTTTGGAGCCAGATGAGACGCCGGGTAACCCGGCGTCTGACCAGGCTCCAAATTGTTTGACACCAAGATAAACATGAATTATCAGAATTGTCCAAAAGTTGCACATGTTTTACGAAGTGAACTCAATCGTCCGGTCGTTTACTGGGAACATTGGACGAAATGTTGATATCAGGTTAACGCTTAGCATCTGATCAGGATCCAAAACCATTGGACAATAATCAACGAAGTTTTTCTCCCAATCAAACTGTGTTTGATTCAATTTTGTGAACGAACAAATCTTTGACATGCTAGAGTATCCACTGCCTCAGTAATGTCTATAGCAAAATGCGTCAAAAATCAAACGCATGCAGGCGCGTAGAATGGCATATTTTCAGTGGATTCACAAGCGACGGGTCTAGGGGACTGCTTAGGTTCCCAGCCGGTTCATGGCCTCACGGGGTGGGGGGTGGGGGTGGGGGTCTAAGCTATAATATTTCAGATTAAAACTTTTAGAATTTTTCAACTGAAGAAAAGTTGAATATGTGTGACAAACAGTTTGGGACCAGGTCAGACGCCGTGTAACTGTTTGCAAATGTAAGCCAAATAATGTCCTATGCAAACCGTGTAGACTTACGAGTCCTCTGAGCAGGGTCCGAACTGTTTATCAGTTTACAATATATGGTAAAGTTATTTATGAGTCGTTTTAACACTTTGTTGCAAAATGACAAACAGTGCAGACCCTGGTCAGAGGGCTCCTGTAGGAGCCCTCTGATCAGGGTCTACACTGTTTGCATAAGACATGTGTACTATTCAGAGGTACAGTTTGTAAATGATGAATATACTTGTCCCTAGAGTTAAATGTGTTAATTGGACACTGAAGTTTCAAAGACAAATCGGACTAATCAGTAAAAGGGTGCTGGAGGGATGAGTTCAGAATGAGAAGTTTTTGCGTTACAGATATTTTGAAAACAAAACATCAATATTTTATTGCATTACTGTGTTAAAGACACAGGCTTTAAACTAAAAATAATAACAAATAGTTAGAACATTAATGTTTTTCTAGATTTATTTCATTTTCAATGGATATTTTTCTATACAAACTAACATTTTACAACTTCAATAACTAAAAGGCTATTCCTCATTAAATATATATCAGCTCTGTTCAAGAATACTAACTAATATTGAGAAGCTGTGAAATTCAGTACCAGATGAGTCTTAAAACAGATCAAACTCCACTAATCTGAATTAACCAATTCCCACCATAAATATGCCTTTTTAGGCCTTTCATTTAATCCTTCACTAAACAAAATAGTTCAACTTTATACTCATGAAATTGAATATGCTACATTAGAAATATGTTCTATATCTTAGTAGAAAGTAGCTTAAAGCATGGGGTAATGGTTAAATGATTGTCCATAGCATTTCTAATGAGTGGTTCTGGATACAAGTTTTACTGTACAAAAATATACTTTTGTATACAGCTTAAAGTGTCATGTTAATTATGGTTAAGAATATGCCAAAAACTTTAAGTGTCAAGTTTCTTATGGTAAAGAATATGCCAAAAACTTAAAGTGTCAAGTTTACTATGGTAAAGAATATGCCAAAAACTGTACGTGTCATGTTAATTATGGTAAAGAATATGCCAAAAACTTTACGTGTCATGTTAATTATGGTAAAGAATATGCCCAAAACTGTACGTGTCATGTTAATTATGGTAAAGAATATGCCCAAAACTTTACGTGTCATGTTAATTATGGTAAAGAATTTGCCCAAAACTTTACGTGTCATGTTAATTATGGTAAAGAATATGCCCAAAACTTTACGTGTCATGTTAACTATGGTAAAGAATATGCCCAAAGCTGAGGTAGAATATGCACCCTTATGGGTTACCCTACATCTAAGCACCATCTTAAAAGTCAGCAAGACAGTATAAGTGTTAAAAACTCTCCTTTGACATTAATCTTTTGCCCCATAGCCTGTTTCTAGTTTGAAGACAGTTGACAACTTAAAGCAGATTGAAAGCAAAGCAGAATGTGCCTTATTTTCAACCTACTTTCAGCAAGGATATAGAAACTATTTTTTATGTAACATGTTCATGACTGTTTAAATTGGAACTGTTTTCTTTAGTGGAGGTCTGGAGGAATAAATTGAATGCGCTAAAAGGAGCTTCTATAAGAGAAAGGGCTAAACTTTCAAATAAAATTATTTACTAACTATAGTCAAAGCTGTGTTAAAAACCACTGAATGAAGAAGCCTGATGTTCTTTAAAGACCAGTGATCAATGAATCAGGGCTGCCATTTCTCTGTATTTTTCCTAAATCTTCAGATTTTTTTTCAGTACATGGCAGCTTAAAGCAGGCTGAAAGTAAAACAGAATGCGCTTTAATTAGTTGCATGTCAAAAACACAAGAAACAGGCGATTGAGTAAAGGTACGATTCTTTAAATCGCACTTGAAAAATGCAAATTTGGAAATCTTAGGATTTTTCATGTCAACCCTGATTAATGCAGGGCAAATAGGACATTTTTGCATTGCTTTTGTCCAGTATTAAGCTGTCACCTGTAATAAAGGCTCTAACATATCCGATTTTATGGCAACTTACTACAGATTTGACTGTATATTCTATCCATAAAAGAAGTCCAAAATTAACAACTAGTGTTGAATATATTTAGAGATAAATCACTCCCACTCCTGCACGTTAATATAAATACCGATGATGATGATGATGATGATCATACATCCTTTCTAAAATGGCACAATTAAGTTATATGGCTAATTAATTACAGTACATGTATACAGAAAAGTCTGTTGCATACAACAAATTACATGAAGATCCATTTTATGATCTTTAAGGTTGCTGTACAAGCAAATTGAGAGCAAAGCAGAAATCTCTCTTTAATTTCATCTGCTTCAAACTGCAACTTGTTGTATGCAATGGGTCTTTTTAGTATATGCACCAGCAAGACTTTGACATAGTTTTGTCTGTATCCATTGTTAATTAAAATGGTTTCACAGCCTAAGTTTCACAGTATTCATTAACAATAAACCAATGCGAAGTCATTATACAATATATATAGAAATACATTTGAGTTCATTACTTACCCCTATTTATTAGTCATATATTTTAACTCTTTATCTGCCACAGTGATTACCTTTGCAAACAGTTTGGATCCTGATGAGCCGTCACGTATCAGGATCCAAACTTTTTGAAACTCTAAACCTGTTTTGAAAAGAAAATTAGAAAATTCTATTTTTAAAACACCAACAGACGAAAATTGTTGCAGACGAAAAAATTACCCAGCATACAAAGAGTTAAATATGGTTTTACCTTTTAAAAGAAAATCTTTCCCTGCAACAACCTGTCTTAACACATTCAATCCTGGCGGCGAGTATGCTCGTTATTTACTAACAGTGTACTTTTAAAAAGTTTACTTGCCTTATGCAAAACAGTGCAGACTCTGATCATAGGGTTCCTGCAAGAGCCCTAAGATCAGGGTCTGCACTGTTTGTCATTTTAATATATTGTTAAATTATTAATATATTGTAAAAATCAACCCTTTATAGCCAACAATGGACTTGACCCAATACCGATCAGCGATTGTCCATTATAAGAGTCAGGGGTGAATGAGTTAAGCAGCATTTTGCTCGTTGTATCTTGTTGTAGAATACTGCTTTTTGTTATCAGGGCTGCCATTTCTCCAGATTTTTCCTAAATCTTTGGATTTTTTTCCAGATTGTAGTAGTTTAAAGCGGGCTGAAAGTAAAGCAGAATGCGCCTCTAGGCGCATTCTGCTTTACTTACAGCCTGATTTAAGTAGTCGAATGTCAACAAAACTAGAAACAGGCTATGGGGTAAAGGTACGATTCTTAAAATCGCATTTGAAAAATGCAAATTTGGAAATCTTAGGATTTTTCATGTCAACTCATGGCAGCCCTGTGTTATCATGTCATTGGAATGTTAGTTAACTAACACTTTCACCTCACCACCAACTGCCATTACAATGGCAAGGCAAACAGTTTGGATCCAGCTCAGATGCCTATTGGCAGAGAATGGTTGAAACCCTAAATGAAACCCAACGAAACTATAACCGGTATAGAAAACAACAAGTACCAATATTCTATAGACATTAAATTCGTATTAGAGAGGTTTTAGTGTATTCACCAATATTTGTAACATATGAAAGTTGAAAAAATAACATTTGAAAATACTTACTTAACATGCAAAGAGTTAACCCATTACCCCATAGCCTATTTCTAGTTTTGAAGATTGGTGACCACTTAAAGCAGGTTGAAAGTAAAGCAGAATGTGCCTAAGGGTGCATTCTGCTTTATTTTCAGCATGCTCTAAGCTACCATGGTAGAATATAGAAAATATTTCTTATGATACATATTCATAACTTTATAATAGTGGACCTATTTCCTTCAGTGAGGGAATAAATTAAAGGCATAAAAAGTGTATTTATGGGGGAATGGGTTGGTGTTTGGGGGAATACGTTAATCTATGTCCATAAGTGAACTTTTTTTTTCTTTATACAATACATGTCATAGAGCAGTAGGGTTTTCTACTGACAAGAAGACAGACAGACAATAGTCCAATAAAGTGACCATTACATGACCCCATGAGCTTCATGTGAGATAGCAGTGATGGGTTTATGTGTCTATACTACAGTCAAACCTATGCACACCATGCAAAACAATATTAACAGTCTTATAGCCTTTAATCCAAATATGCCTTTTTACGCATTTCATTTATTCTTCCACTGAAGAAAATAGCTCCTTTTTTATACAGTAATGGATGTGCAACATATCAAATATGTTTTTAATCCTAGCAGATAGTAGCGTAAAGCATGTTGAAAGTAAATCAGAATGCACATAAAGGCATATTCTGCTTTACTTTTAACCTGCTTAAAGTGATCAGCTGTCTTCAAAATTACAAATAGGCTACCGAGTAAAGGATTGAGACAGGTATCAGCTTAAAACAGGACAACAGTAATGCAAAAAGCTTCTAAAGGAGCTTTCTGCATTACTTTTGTCCAACATTAAGTAACTACAAGTCTTCTGTGTGACTGGTGTCTTGAATTGAGCACTTGCTTTAACCCATTACCCCATAGCCCGTTTCTAAATTTGAGGATAGATGACCGCTTAAAGCAGGTTGAAAGTGAAGCAGAATGTGCCTTAAGCACATTCTGCTCGACTTTCAGCCTGCTTTAAGCTATGATCTGTTAGGATATAGAAAATATTTTGCATGCTATAATTATATTCATGATTGTATAAATTGGAACTATTTTCCTCAATGGAGGAATAAATTAGAGGTGTAGAAAGGTGTATTTATGGGATAATGGGTTAAGATATATATGTGTTCATTGAAAGGTCACCCACAATAGATAGACTTATTTTTTATTGTAAAAATAGAACTAATTGTTATATGTAGACAATGATATTCCCATGACTTATTTGATCTTTAAAAAAACCACTATGGTACAATGGTTCATTCATTACTGAACAAAAAATCTTCATTCTCGGTACAACAAGGTTATTTCTTGAGACACAGAAATACAAGGAAACGTATAATTATGTTACAGTGGAGAATCTGATATTCTTTCCCGTTTAAACGCAAACGTACACAAACGCAAAGCACTAAAACGTAGAAAAGAACAACTTTTGGACAATTCTGATAATTCTTGTTTATCTTGGTGGCAAACAGTTTGGAACCTGATCAGACGCCGGGTTATACGGCGTCTGATCTGGCTCCAAACTGTTTGCACTGCAAATAATAGTTTTAGCTTAAACGCGTTTATTGGGAAAGAATAACAGATTCTCCACTGTAACAGACCTGGTGAAGACTCCCAGAGGATTAACTACAGATAGAGAACACCTAAAATGACAATATACAGTCACATTTGTGATAACCTTTGCAAACAGTGTATCTAAAAAGAGTGCACTTGCCCTATGCAAACAGTGAAGACCAATAATGAGCCCTCTGATCAGGGTCTACACTTTTTGTCATATTGCAATATACTGTCAAAAACATCCCTACATGGACTAAATTAGTTTTAGTTTTAAATTGAAAACTAGAATTGTCTATTGGGCGTTTTAGGAAAGTAATGGTTAAGTGACCATATAGTAAAGAAGCAAGAAGACCTCTTAACTTAGGTGAATGCTAAATGCAGAGCAAAAGTAATGTGGAAGTCTGCTATAGGAGCTTGCCGAGCATTGAGTTGACAATGCAATAAGACCTCCAGTACTGTTCATCTACTTTTTGGGGATTGATTAACACAAGTTAAAATTGAACAATTATTCTTTTTAACCCTATACCCTATAGCCTGTTTCTACTTGTGAAGACAGGTGACCACTTAACGCAGGTTGAAAGTAATGCAGACTGTGCATTAAGGCACATTCTGCTTTACTTTCAGTCTGTTTGAAGCAACCATGTACTAAAAAATATATTTCTTATGGTACATTTTTATGACTGTATAAAATGGAACCATTTCTTTAAAGTTCAATGGAGGAATAAATTAAAGGCATAACAAGAGCCGCATGCGGCCCTAAATCGCTCACCTGAGTAACTATTGTGTTATACTCGATGCATAATGAAGTTTGTCATTGCATGTATCAGGATTGTTGCATGAAACTGTAACAACTCGGAATTAGGTTTTCCTGTAGAAGTAAATATAAAACTGATAAGCCCCGGGGCGGGGCAATTTTTTACCCTGGGGTCATGATTTGAACAATCTAGGTAGAGGACCATAAGACAAAGCTAGATGCCAAATATAAAAGGTATGGGCCTTATGGTTTCAGAGAAGAAGATTTTTAAAAGTTTTACTACATAAGTCTTTGTAAAACTTATAAGCCCGGGGGCGGGGCCATTTTTGATCCGGGGATCATGATTTGAACAAACTTGGTAGGGGACCATAAGGCAAAGCTAGATGCCAAATATAAAAGGTCTGGGCCTTACAGTTTCAGAGAAGAAGATTTTTAAAAAATTTCCTATATAAGTCTAAGTAAAACTGATAAGCCCAGGGGCGGGGCCATTTTTGATCCTGGGGTCATGATTTGAACAATCTTGGTAGAGGACCATAAGGCAAAGCTAGATGCCAAATATAAAAGATCTGGGCCTTACGGTTTCAGAGAAGAAGATTTTTAAAGGTTTTCCTATATAAGTCTATGTAAAACTGATAAGCCCCGGGGCGGGGCTATTTTTTACCCTTGGGTCATGATTTGAACAATCTTGGTAGAGGTCCATAAGGCAAAGCTAGATGCTAAATATAAAAGGTCTAGGCCATACAGTTTTAGAGAAGAAGAGTTTTAAAGGATTTCCTACGAAAAACTGATAAGCCCCGGGGCGGGGCCATTTTTGACCCGGGGGTCATTATTTGAACAATCTTGCTAAAGGTTTACAACATGATGCTACATGTGAAATTTGTTTATTTTAGGACTTATAGTTATTGACAAGAAGATGTTTAAAGTTTTGACTTTAGCTGTCAATATTACGTAAATACGGAAAATGACCACGCCTTCTGGCGGCCATGTTTTTTGACGGATCAAAATTCTTTGAACAATTTTGAAAGTATATTAATTGAGAAACATTTTGGTGCAAACCAAATTGAAATCGGACCAGTCGTATTTGAGAAGAAGATTTTTTTTAGATATTGTGCATGGTTGCCATGGCAACAAGACCGATTGCCCCACCCACTTTTTTTTAACACTATTTGAAGCTCACAACTACAGTATGTATCTGACCAAGTTTGGTTAAAATTGGGCCATTGGTTTCAGAGAAGAAGTTATTTGAAACAAATTGTGAACAGACGACACCGACATGGACACGGACACCGACACCAACACCGACACCGACGTACGGCAATGGATCACAATAGCTCACTTTGAGCACTTTGTAACAATATTTGAAGCTCACAACTACAGTATGTATCTGACCAAGTTTGGTTAAAATTGGGCCATTGGTTTCAGAGAAAAAGTTATTTGAAACAAATTGTGAACAGACGACACGGACACCGACGTACGACGGACGGTAACCGATCACAATAGCTCACCTTGAGCACTTTGTGCTCAGGTGAGCTAAAAAGGTGTATCTATGGAGTAATGGGTCAACCCTTCTCCTATAGAATCTCCTTTACCACCTATCTAAACAAGAGCCCCATGGGGCATATTTCGCTCACCTGAGAATAACTGACAAAATGGAGAAAAAGATTTATGTCCAGGACAGGTTTTTTTTACCCGATTGGCATAATTTGAACAATCTTGAAAGAGGACCTGTAGATGATGCTATGGTGCCAAATATCTAAGATCAGGGTACTAGGGTTTTCACGGGGGGCTAACTAGGTATTACGATGAAATGTTTGTCTACGACAACCTATATGGGTATTATAAGAGCTTTGTATAGCTACGAAGTCAGTGTATATAGTGAGAAATGTTTGTCTACGACAACAAAATTGCCTTCGTAGCAATACAAATTTGTTATAATACCCATATAGGTTGTCGTAGACAAACATTTCATCGTAATACCTAGTTGGCCCCCCGTGGTTTTAGACAAAAAGATTTTTTTAAGTTTCCATTGAAACAATCTATTTTTAGCTCCTGTGACCTTCATATGCAACAGACAGGAACCATTTATACAAAATAGATAAAGGACATCTAAAAGTGTCACCATGCCGAATATATCAAAGCTATGGACATATCAGTTTTAGAGGAGAAGACGTTTGAAAATTTCACTATATAACTCTATGTAAAACAGTGACCCCCTGGGTGGGGCCAATTTTGACCCCAGGGGCATAATTTGAAGAAACTTGATAACGGACCTGTAGGTGATGCTATGTGCCAAATATCTAAGCTCTGGCTCTTGTAGTTTTTGACTAAAAGATTTTTTAATTTTTATTGAAAATATCTATTTTTAGCTCCTGTGACCTAGATATGCAACAGACCGGAACCATTTGAACAAAATACGTAAAAGATATTCAGAAGTGTCACCATACCAAATTCCAAAGCTCTGGCCATATTAGTGTCTGAATATAATATATATAAGTCTATGTAAAACTGTGACCCCCAGGGCGGGTCCAATTTTGACCCCAGCGGCATAATTTGAACAAACTTGATAGAGGACCTGTAGGCAATAATATGTGCCAAATATCTAAGCTATGGCCCTTGTAGTTTCAGACAAAAGTTTAAGATTTTTTAAGTTTTCATTGAAAAAATCTATTTTTAGCTTCTGTGACCTAGATATGCAACCGACCGGAACCATTAGTACAAAATAGGTAAAGGACATCTAGAAGTGTCACCATGCCAAATATTAAAGCTCTGGCCTTATTAGTTTCAGAGGAGAAGACGTTTGAAAATTTCACTATATAACTCTATGTAAAACGGTGACCCCCGGGGCGGGGCCAATTTTGACACCAGGGGCATAATTTGAACAAACTTGATAGAGGACTTGTAGGTGATGCTATGTGCCAAATATCTTAGCTCTGGCCGTTGCAGTTTTTGACAAGAAGATTTTTTAAGATTTCATTATTTTTTCACTTTGGTTGCCATGGCAACCAGAGTTCTGCATTGTTTTTAATTCTTTGAACAAATTTGAAAGAGCTTGACCCAAGGAATATTTCTGTAAAGTTTGGTTGAAATCTGTTCAGGGGTATAGGAGGAGATGTCAATTGAAGCAATTGTTAACGACGACGCACACCGCACGACGACGGACACAGGGCCATCCCAATAGCTCACCTTGAGCCTTTGGCTCAGGTGAGCTAAAAACTACAAACAAGCTATGGAAGGAAGTGTAACTGGGCCTATGGTTATAAAAAGTTTGAGTTGAGTCTGAGTTCATTCTCAAACATTTGATTGGTCAGATTTGAGCATAAGCTCAAATCTGACCAATCAGATGTTTGAGAATAAACTCAGACTTTTGGAAGGAAGTGTAACTGGGCCCAAGGTTATAAAAAGTTTTGAGTTGAGTCTGAGTTCATTCTCAAGCATTTGATTGGTCAGATTTGAGCATAAGCTCAAATCTGACCAATCAGATGTTTGAGAACAAACTCAGACTCTTTATAACCTTGGGCAGAGTGAAATACATATCACATTATTCACTACATGTATAATCTGATGAAACAGAATACATTTTTTACAATTCTCATATTGTTTCTACAGTGGAGAAAATGTTATTCTTTCCCGTTTAAACGCAAACGAAATGCAAACGCAAAGCACTTAAACTTACAAAATGACAATATTTTGATATTTCTGACAGTTTATTTCAATCTGAGTGGCAAACAGTTTGGAGCCTGATCAGACATGATCAAATTGTTTGCAATATAAATAAAATCTTTTTAACATAAACGCGTTTATTGGGAAAGAATAGCGTTTTCTCCACCGTAAATATGCACAGCAGTCATTTTCAATAATACTGAGACATTTCATATGTAGAGAGGTGAAAAGAAGCAGCAGGTGTAAATAGTTCTATCTTATATCCACAACATACACAAAAGCCAAAAACTTATACAGTCAAACTTGCATTTAACCCTTTCCCCCATAGAAGTGCCTTTTAGCACATTTAATTGACCTTCAGGGGTGAATACAAGTTTGACAGTATTCAATCTTGTCTAACAATATCAACAATACATTTAAAGCTGAAATGTTAAAGGCATCTTCATCAATTGCATAGTTTATACCATTATCTAATAGGCAAAACTCTTAACTTAAAAAATTTGTAATGTCAAATACAAAAGACATTGGTCCACAAGGAGCTCTCTAATCTGGACCCAGGTCTAAGGTTATAAAGCTTTCCAGTTTAGTCTAAAGTCATTCTAAAGCATGTGATTGGTCAGATTTGAGCCTAAGCTCAAATCTGACCAATTAAATGCTTGAGAACAAACTCAACTCAACTCAAACACTTTATAACTTTGGACCCTGCTCTATTGGTAAATAACACAGAATCACAATTTCCCATTCAATGGGGTTGAAAATCATTGATTATTCTATAAAACAGTCTCACCATAAGTAAAACCTTTTATTAGTTAAAATTGCTATAGTTAAAACAACAAGGAATTAACAAGTTCCTTCTAACAGAAAATAAATAAAAATAAGCTTTTCAAAAAAGGCACCATTAAAACAATTATTACTGATGAAAAATGAAAGTCATGATATTGCACACTGGTGACTGCTAAGAAATAATGATTACAATTAACAAATAAACGCGATGTGCTTGTGAAACACTATGCCCTCCTGATGTGACCATTACCTCTAAATGACCTTGACCTTTGTTTGACATGACACAACTTATACTGAGCACAAGAGCTTTTTAATTTGAGTACACAAGCCAAATAAGATATCTCTATCACATGTACATGTAGTTTCAAAATTATGGCCAATATAAAATTCAGTCTATTTGACCTTTGAATGATCTCGAAATGACCTTTGTCAGACATCATCAAGCTTACTCTGAGTTCAAAAGCTGCTTTTTTGAGTACACATTCCAAATATGAAGTCTCTATCACACATGCTATTAAGTTATAGCCAATGTAAAATCAGTCTATTTGACCTTTAAAATGACCTTTACCTTTGTTGGACATGACCCAACTTGTATTGAGCTCCAGAGCTTCTTGAATTTAGTACAAAACTATCACATGTAGTTCGAAAAATATGGCCAAGCTTAAAGTTGTGTACAAACAGACGGACAGACAGATCAAACACAACATGCCCCACCGACAAAGTCGTGCAGGGGGCATAACAAGAAATCAATGGAAATGAACACAGTTGATTATGATTATAAACTTATATACTAAATCATGCTGTATATGAAAAGTTAATATAAGAACTTGTACATGCATTAACTCAATTGTGCCCATGATCCCATATAAATGGGACATAGGAAAACAGTGTAGACTCTGATCAGACGCTGCAAAATGTGGTGTCTGATCAGAGTCTACACTGTTTGTTGACAGGAATTTCAATATAAAACAAAACAAACATGAACAGAGAACAGACATCTCTTAGATCAAAAATGGACTAATCCAATATATTTACATGGAAGAATCCACTGGGCGCAACATTTGTTTTTACCCTATAAATACCATACACCTTTTTACTCTTCCAATTATTCATGTACTTAGATAAGAAGCCCTCACCTAGGAAGCTCTGAATATGACATATGACAGGTATTTCCAGTTACTTTCCAGATGGGAATTTAAATCAGGTTGAAAATAAAGCCGAATGCTTCTTTAAGGCAAATTCTGCTTTACTTTGAGCCTGCTTTAAGCTATCATCTGCTAGAATACGGAAACTATTTCTCATGATACATACTCATGGCTGTATGAAGTCAAACTGATTTCTACAATGGAGGAATAAATTAAAGACGTAAAAAGGTGTATTTATGGGTTAAGTAGTTACCCATTCTGAAAACTAGAAACAGGCTTTATAGTAACAGGTTAAGCAGACATCTAGACACCATCTATGAATCTTTTTATGAGGGCCCAAATATCAAGGTTTTACTTATCATTTTATATACATGGTCTTTTATACAATATCAAGCTGCATATAATTTAATATTAACTGATTATTAACTTGTACACATAAACAACTAATATTATACATTCTCTCTTTATGTACTTTTTAAGTAAAAAAGTGTTTTAAATAAACCCATTACTTAAAGAAAAAAACATTTCATGACTTAACCCATTGTATGCTGGGAAATATTTGGCGGCCATTTTAAAATGTCGTCTGCAGCGGGTATAACTCAAATATTTGCAAAAGATTTTACCAGTGTCTGATAGAATATTGACTTAGCAGCAAACAGTTTTGATCTCAGATCAGGCCCTACAATGTGGGGCCTGATCTGAGATCAAAACGGTTTGCCTAGAGGTACACCTAAAAGTGTATCCCGCATAAAATGGGTTAACCTATTCCTAGAAATGTTGTTTCATGCTTTACTCTGCCATGACAAAGAGACATACAAAACCATTTCCTATATCCTTACAGGTGGCTGCAAAAGAGGGTCAAGGTATAGCAGAAATCTTCCTATGCAGTAGACTGTCTTAAACACTGAAAGCAAGACATGCAGGAAAGAATGGAGATAAGCATGTTACTTTGAATGTTCTATGGGGTTAATTTCACTGAATTTAATGATACTCATGTGATAAAAATGGTATTGCATTGAACCTCCTGTCCTAAACAGCTGAGACAGAAATAATAAGTTACCCTACCATGTGACTGCTGCAAACTTGCAATAAAATATTCAACTCTGTATAGTCAAGGCCCTCCTCCACACATTACACATGTACTACAGAAATACACCTTTTTACACCTTTGATTTTTTTCTCTCCTGAAGAAAGTAGCTCCGCTTTGTAGAGTCATGAATATGTATCATTAGAAATATTTCTATATCCTAGCAGATTGTAGCTTAAAGCAGGCTGAAAGTAAAGCAGAATGTGCCTAAAGGCACATTCTGCTATACTTTCAACCTGCTTTAAGTGGTCACCTGTCTTCAAAAGCAGAAACAGGCTCATAACCAAGCATAGCAGAAAAATCCACATTGGATATTACAAAGAATCCCTGGGCAGGTATCGAACCCAAGGCGCTTGCTTGACAGTCCAATACCATAACCTCTGAGCTAAAGAGTTTACTCCCTAGCTCAGGAGCTCAGTGTTGGATATATCATTAGTTGTCGCTATGCTATTTATAGATCACACAGTGAAGTGAGTGTGTGGGATGTAACAATCATGCTTCAGTTAAAAGCAGACAGTCACAAGTAATAGACAGGCCAAATAAGTAAAGTTTCTGAATGATATAAACTAATGAGTATTTAGATGAAAGCAATGAACCATTGGAAAATAAATCACATACACAGAAAATCTAAACTCTACTTAAAAATCATGCACTGTACAAAAAATACAAAAACATAAAATATATAATCTACATGTAGTCAAAGCATGTGATGTCAAACAAGGCGGCCACAAGCATGGTTTTGGCTGCAAGAAGTAAGTTCCAAAAGATGAATACTCCAGGGCTGCCATAAGCTGATCATGAAAATCCTAAGATTAACAATATTTTAATCGCAATTACTTAAAGCAGGTTGAAAGTAAAGCAGAATGTGCCTTAAGGCGCATTCTGATTTACTCTCAGCCTGCTTTAAGCTACCATCTGCTAGGATAAATCCAAGGATTTTGAAAAATCCGGAAAAATGGCAGCCCTGAATACTCTCAACCTTCAGACCAAGCTACAGTGGAGAAGACATTGTTCTTTCTCAATAAATGTATTAAAGCTAAAAGTGTTATATCGACTGCAAACAGTTTACAGCCAGATCAGATGCTGGATAACCCTGCATCTGACCCAGCTCCATTATGTTTGCCACTTTGATAAAAACAAATTATCAACATTTTCAAAAAAAATTTATTTCTAAATTTTACTGCATTGCTTTTATATCTATTTTTTTTAAAGGTGTCAGAAGGAACAGTGCCTTAATCACTGTAAGAATACACTTGAAAGAGCTCCTTCATATGACACATTAACTGGCTTAAAAAAGTAAATATCGACTGCAATTTAACAAATTGCAAATTATGGAAAATTTTATTGAAACTTTAAAATCAATGGTTATAAATGACCTTGATATTATGTCCTTAACATGATTTGTATTTGTTTCAATTGATGCTACTGACCAAACAAAATTAGAACCGGTAGTATGGAATAATTGAAATATAGCAATTTACGTAAATATCAATGCCGCAGTCAGAAAAAATTCAGCCACTGCAACAGAGAAAATTTACTAAAATGATGCCAAACAATAAGTAAATACACTTTTCAAATCTATTTGTATAAAAAGCAAAATTAATGAAAAAATAGAATACAAAAAATATCTCTTTATACATCTAATAAACGTAAAACACATTTTATTCATCAAGGGACGTTCTAGATGAAAACATTCATGCAGTCATATTGACTGAATTCTGTCTAAATTTCTCTTCAGTGAAATGCCTTTCAATAGCGTTCCTTTATAAAGAGTAATACAGGGCTCCAGATAAGGTTGGTATTTCAAAATTAAAAAAATCTTTATTAATGCATTAAACCCTATTCTAACAAGAGGGCCTGAAGGCCCTGATATCGCTCACCATTTGTAATGAAGCCTGATAGCCTTACCTTTGAATTTCACCCGTTTTATTCTAAATCCATTCAAGTTAGTGTAGTAGAGTACATCAAAGGCAGATAACTAGAGCCTAAACAATACTGAAATGAAGCCTTTTTCTAGCATTTCAAAGTATATCAAGGGCAGGTAAATATTGCCACAATGATTACATTTCAACAATAATTGCACTTCTTCAAGAACGTATAGCTACATCCTTTGTATACAAGTTTAATCAAAATCCATTGAAAACTGTACTACGCTGTAAAATATGGCATTTTCAGCAATTCAAGGTAGATATCTCTTGATCTATTTGTCCAATTCCAACCATAATCACCCTTTTTCGAATTGTTGACGCCGGACAACGCACGACGGATGACTGACGCAGGACATTCAAGGATTGCAAAAGCTCACCCTGAGCTAGCTCAGGTGAGCTAAAAAGCAGTAACACCATAGAATTTAATGCTGAAATAAGTGAGAAAATGATGGAATTTTTTATTTACTCCCTCTTATCTGGATCCCTAAATGATAGCAAACATTTTCTTACAAGCTGGATTGACAGCTACTTGAAGCAGCCACCCCTATTTTACATGAGAGTTTATACAATATTGCCACTACTGAATCAGTTCTGCATCAACAAAAAAGCTTAAGGTTGAATACCCAAAATGAGACAGGGCCAATGTCGGACAATATCTGAACTCTACGGAGAGCCATGAGCTATTCTCGTCAGCTGTCGACCTGTTCAAAACCATGCTTAAGCATGGTTTGGAACAGGTTGGCAGTTGATGAGACTGGTTGATCGCTTTACATAGAGTACCAATTTTGGCCCGATTTAATTAGGGATCCTCAACCTTAAGGAAACCATACAACCATAGAAAAATAACTTTTTCACTTTCACTACAGTTTAACCTCTGAAAACCAAACTCTTGAAAATCCAACCTCAGTGTCTCAAAATACTTAACTCTTTAAAGCCATTACTCTAGAAATACTCCTTTTTATGCCTTTAATTTATTCCTCAGCTCAATAATGTAGTTTCAATTTATTCAATATGAATATGTTTAATAATAAATATTTTCGATATTCTAGGAGATGGTAGCTTATGCCGTGTTTGCCCATACAGCAGGACATTTACCAGTAATATGGAATAGCAAACAGTACAGACTCTAACTAGACACAACATAAAACAGCATCTCATCAGAGTCTACACTGTTTGCCAATGTCGTCTTTAGCAGACTCTAGAATTAAATGAGTTAACCCATTACCCCATAGCCTTTTTCTAGTATTGAAGATAGGTGACCACTTAAAGCAGGTTGAAAGTAAAGCAGAATGCGCCTAAAGGCGCATTCTGCTATACTTTCAGCCTGCTTTAACCCTTTACCCCATAGAAGCGACTTTTAGCGAATCTGATTTATTCCTCCGCTGAAGAAAATAGTTCCAATTTAATCAGTCATGAATATATATTATAGGGAAAATTTTCAATATATTCTAGCACACATAGCTTAAAGCAGGCTGAAAGTAAAGCAGAATGCGCCTTAAGCGCATTCTGCTTTACTTTCAACCTGCTTTAAGTAGTAACCTATTTTCAATTCTAGAAATAGGCTATCAGGTAAAGGGTTAAGCTATCATTTGTAAGGATATAGAAAATAGTTTTTATCATTCATATTCAATACTGTATATTTAGTAAAACTTATTTCTTCATTAGAGAAATAAGTGAAAGGCGTATTCATTGGGAAATGGATTAATCTTCTTGTTTGTGGTTTACCATCATTCACTGAAGATACATAGATTGCTCTAAGGACAGGTGGCAGCTTAATACAGGACAACAATTATGCAGACAACTCACAAAGGAGCTTTCAACATTACTATTGTTCTGCACTATTAAGTTGCAACCCTGATTTTAACGGACTGCAAATTTAACTTCTTTTTAACAAGGCAGCTAAATTTGCCTTATCTGGTAACCTTTCTAAACTGATTTTTTTGCTTTGTCAGGGATTGCTGGGTTTTCAGAGTTTTAACTGTACATGTTTCAAGGCCACACAGTACTAAACTAACAATTATAGAAGTGCATAGAAGGAAAGGCCACTAGTGAGAAATATCACAATATCCATTCAAAGCAAACATATATAAATACACCTATATTACTACATGTATAAATATACTAGACCTTTAACACCTCTCATGCACAACAAGTAGGTCTATAAGTCTTCTTAGAAAATATATTTCAGTTTAACCCTGCCCACCACAGCTAAAGCAAATCATCTAAATCCAACAGGATCGTGCATAAAACAAGATGAATGTAAAGCAGAATGCTCCTTTAGGAGCATTCTGCTTTACTTTCAACTTGTTTTAAGCTGTCACCTTTATTTAACAACTTCAAGGAATATTCTTTTGAAGTGCTACACCAGAGAAAAGATAAAGGTGTCCTATGATGCTTATATCAGGGAATAGGTTAAACAATATATCTCTTTGAAAAACTGTTGTGGTCTATGATATTTGAATTTGGCATTTAAATGTCATTAGCAGCAGAAGCAAAATGTTAGTAAAAGTATCAACACTTTTAATCCAAAACAGACCAAATAAGATGCCAAGTTACTCTACATCTCATCTCATGATCTGGATCCACACTCAAGCTAAATTCATTATCAACCCATTACCCCATAAAACAGCTTTTTACACTTTTATTTATTCCTCTACTGAGGAAATAGTTCCAATTTATACAGACAAGAATAGGCCTACATACCATAAGAAATATTTTCTTCAGAACTAGAAACAGGCTATGGGGTAATGGGTTAACCCTTAGCCTGCCACGCACGACTATAGCTCCATATGCAAACAGCTTGGATCAGGATGAGACGTCGAGTAACTCGGCGTCTCATCCGGATCCAAGCTGTTTGACACTCGGACAACATTTTCAGCAATTTTGAGCAACTTTGAAGCACTTTGAAACTTGAAGCAGACGAGAAATATAGCAGACGACAATTTATTTGGCGGGCTAAGGCCAGTAAGGGTTAAAAGCTATTTGCATGAGAAGGGTGTAGATCACTGTCAAAAACATATTTTGTACTCTGACTGCAGATATTTACAAACTTTTAAGGAAACTTTTTTTACATTCACATAAGTAAATACTGGTATTTCTTAATCCTTTCTGCTATTTCTAAGTGTAAATCTTTATTTAAGGATATACCGATATAGCATAATTATTACAACTGAATTTAAGGGAGGTGCCTACTGAAAGCAAGATAAAACATTAATACTGTAGGCTGAAGGAAGGACAAGTTATTGATCAGGAACAATAATCACAACACACAGGCTCCAATGTCAATAGACAAATTTAGAAATACCCTCTTAAAGTTTAATGCACAATGGCAAAGTAAAGCTTTGGATAGATTTTGACTGATACACAATATGATTACAATATCCAGTCAATATGCTTGTTAATAAAACTACTAATATCAAAATAAAGAAAACCCTAATTCGGATTTTATGCGGGATACACTTTTAGGTGTACCTCTAGGCAAACAGTTTTGATCGCATGAAGATCAGGCCCCACATTGTGGGGCCTGATCTGAGATCAAAACTGTTTGCAGCTAGTTCAGTATTCTATCAGAAACTGCTAAAATCTTTTGCAAATATTTGAGTTATACCAGCTGCAGACGACATTTTAAAATGGCCGCCAAATATTACCCAGCATACAATGGGTTAAAACTGCTGTAGAGTGAAATAACAACTAAAACAAAGCACTAGCTATACTGGTACTTAGCCGTCTCTCAAAAAAAAGATGAACAGAGCCTTTCATAAAGGGGGCAGCTTCATGCATAACTTCTGTCCTGCATTAAGTACTTCTTTATTTTTAGGACTAAATTAAACTCAACATGTGGCATGTTTTACTGTAGTCTTTTAACTCTTTGCATGCTTGGTAAATTTTTCGTCTGCAACGATTGTCGTCGGGTACTGTTCTAAAAAATAGAATTTTCAAAATTTCTTTTTAAAACAGCATGGTCAGTGTCAAACAGTTTGGATCCTGATGAGACGCCACATTACGCGACGTCTCATCTGGATACAAACTGTTTGCAAAGGTAATCACGGTAGGATATAACTGCCGCTAGTATGGTAAGAGTTTAACTCAGGGCTCCAGGTAACTTATTTTAAGGGAGTGTTAACCACTTATAACCAATGTAAACCACTTATAACCAATGTAAACCACTTATAACCAATGTAAACCACTTATATTCAATGTAAACCACTTATATTCAATGTTTTCTCCTTTATGCCTCCACCAAACCTTATGTTGTTACTACTCATTCGAATTGTCACGACATAAGGTTTGCTAAAGGCATAAGGATTTTAGTTTTTTAAATACTAACCTTAATGATCTGGGGCCCGTATTACGAAGCGTCATACGACAGATATCGTCGTACGTCAGATTGTAAAATTCTCAATAAATTTTTATTTCTGCATCAAATCCTGTCTTGTGACATCTTTTGGAATCGTCCTGTCTTGTGACATCTTTTGGAATCGTCAGAGAGATGTCACAAGACAGGATTACATGGAGAAATTAGAAATTAGATGCATTCAAAAGTTTCGACTTATGACCGTTTTTGTCATACAACGTTTCATAAGACGGGCACCAGGAGCTCTGACTCTCATTATTTACTACACAGCAGCTGTTGTTTGAAAATTATCAACTTGATACTGGTTTTCAGATTCCTCAAGGTCATGACATATTGACTGAAAACATGAATACTGTCCACGGGGAGGACATACAGGTATTTTGCCACGTCCCAGAGGATGAAAACACATGTAGTATGTCAGCTGGAAAAACAGTTGCAGGAAAACACCAAGTATTATTGCAAAAAAAGTCGGGAGATAAAACCACGCACTCTTGTCAGGTGTGAAATAAAACCAGAATCCCATCATCAGCCAGTTTTCAATATAGATTATCGTGTAGAACAGCAACATTCGAAATCTAGTTCTTCCATCGCGAACATTTAGAAAACAGAACACTAGAACGTATCCGCAGACAATGTTGAAAAATCGTTCTTCACAGCGGTTCTGGTAGAACTTGGTGTTTTGAAAGAACAGCCAGAGTGACATGAATATCCAGTGCAGGCCCAGCACGATGAATGTGAGGTAAGAGAATTGTGCTGCAAAGAGGCCAAGGGCGATAACTCTAGGGCCAATCTCTGTGGCTCTCCACATGAAGTAGAAGACTATGCCAGGGATCTTCAGGTTCTCCTTGTCCTCATGTGAAAACCTCAGAGCTTTCTGGTAGGCAACCATAGACCACGATAGACTCACCCACGAGGAAATTATTGAAGCACCTCTTATCACCTCTGAAAGTACAAAATGAATTCGTTTTTATTCTTAAGCCCACATAACGTTTAATGGACGATTCCAATTTCTGATTAAGTCTTATCCAGTTATGACTATTAAAGCTTGTTTTCTGCAATATATCGCAAAATGACAAACAGTCTAGACCCTGATCAGAGGTCAGCCCTCTGATCAGGGTCTAGACTGTTTGCACAGGACATGTGTACTTTTCACAGGTACACTGTTTCTTAATGAAGAGTCTACTTGTTGCTAGGGTTTATTATGCTGAATTTTCAAATAGATTAATCTGCATTCTGACATATCACAAGTATATATAAATTGACACTAAATGGGTTTTTTCTTTACAAAGACTTATTAGAGTAAAGACTTATTAAGTAACACAAACATAGCAGACGTCTGAAGTATTGAGCTAATCAAAATTGTTTGTGAAATACTATGCCCCAGATGTGACCATGACCCTTAAATGACCTTTGTCTGACATGACCCAACTTGTACTGAGCTCAAATCTGAAGTCTCTATCACATGTCACAAGTTTCAAAATTATGGCCAATGTTAAATTCAGTCTAATTGACCTGACCTCTAAATGACTCTGACCTTTTTAGACAATATTCCAAGTTGAAGTGAGTTCAAGAGCTTCTTGAGATGAGTACACATGCCAAATATGAAGTCTCTATCATATGTAGTGTCCCTGGCATTACGGCCTAGGTTTAAGTTGTGGACAGACAGACAAACAGATAGTAGACATGTACTATAAGTTACAATATGCCCTGACAAAGTCATATGTGGGCATAAAAAAGCATTGCAATCAAGGAAAAGGTTTTCTGGCTCCGAGGTTATAAAGCTTTTGACTTGAGTCTAAACTCGTTCCCAAGGCCTAGGCTCAAATCTGATCAATCAAATGCTTGGAAACACACTCAGACTCAGCTCAAACACTTTATATCCTCGGAGCCTGGTATCCAGGATTTAACCCTTTACTCCATAGATACACATATTTAAACATTTAAATTATTTGTATCCTGGAGAAAACAGTTCCAATTTATACAGTCTTGAATATGTATCATAAGAAACATTTTCTATTTTCTAGCAGATGGTAACTTAAAGTAGACTGTAAGTAAAGCAGAATGTGCATTTTGCTTTACTTTCCGCCTAGTTTAAGTGGGCATGTATCTACAATACTAGAAACAGATTTTGGGGTAATGGGTTAACCCATAACCCCATAGCCTGTTTCTAGTATTGTAGATATGTGACTACACTTAAAGCAGGTTAAAGTAAAGCAGAATGTGCCTTAAGGCGCATTCTGCTTTACTTTCAGCCTGCTTTAAGTTACAATCTGCTAAATTATAGAAAATATGTCTTATGATACATATCCATGACTGTATAAATTGGAACTATTTTCTTCAGTGGAATAATAAATAAAGAGCGTAAAAAGCCCTATTTAAGGGGTAATGGGTTAAAATGTATCACCCACCTGTAACCCATGTTTCTTCCTCCCTATATAACCTGAGGATGTACACTTGTATCACTACATATAGCTGTGGCGCTGACTCCAGGATATAACCCGTTACTCCATAAATACTACTTTATTTTATTCATCCGCTGAAGAAAGTTGATAGGTTCCAATTTATACAGTAATGAATATACATGTATATAACAAATATTTTTTAGCAGATTGGTAGCTTAAGGTAGGCTGAAAGTAAAGCAGAATGTGCCTTACGGCACATTCTACTTTACTTTTAGCCTCACTTTAAGTGGTCACCTGTCTTCAAAACTAGATACAGAGTCTGTTTTAGGTTTTTGCCATTTTAGTCGGTTTTTTCCAGTTTTTTCCGTTTTTTCCAGTTTTTGCCACTGGCAAGGAAAAAACTAGTTTTTGCCCCTGATACAGACTATGGATTAAAGTACATGACTGACCTGTTACCCATGTTTCCTCCTCCCTGTGTAACATGAGGATATACACTTGTATAACCAGCTGTGGCGCTGACTCCAGGAAACACTCAAACATACGAATACAACATGCATCCACATCCTCTAGACGCATGATCTGGTAGTGACGCTTCCTCTCATTCTTTGCCAGTCTCTCATTAGAACTTTTGATTCCATTGTACATGTATTCCAACTGCCTGTAAAAACAAACGAAGAAAGTCACATACTGATCAAATTTTATTTGCCACAACCAAATACCGGTACATGTGTTCATGTGCGGTTTTGGAAACTGGTGACAACAAGATCATAGTAAAGCAGCAACATTGTCAAGCTGCTAAAGGAGCTTTCTGCTGTACTTTCATCTTGCTATAAACAGTCACCTGGCTTTCAATCCATAAGATGGAAATGATTACACATTATTATGGTGCAGTCAATATCTAATTTTCAGATAGCAATATGGAGTAGTTTGACCTTTGATCTCTATAATTAGCATACTGCAAGCTTAAGATCACTAGAATAGACAATCAAATAGATTGGTACTCATTACCACTCTGACAAAACCAGGAAGTTGATGAGATGATCATAACAGTTTGACAGAGATGGAATAGCTTGCATGAAATCATATACACGTACTATGTTTACCGTACTGCTCATATTTGCATAATTTCCTCATAATATGAATGGCATCCATATACTGTATGCTACATGTTGCTTTTTACCATTAATCCTGAATTGTCAGGCATTTGCAATTGCACCAGTATGGAACTACATTAGATCATGTTAAATAACTCCATTATCAAGATTTCAGTAACTTGGCACTTTCTTAGCCCACAAGGCTATGGGGTATTATAATGTCACTAAAACCTGTTTTAGCTCATAAAATGAGCTGTAATAGGTTTTACCTTACTACTGCATCAAACTGACTGTTACATCTCAAATATGTATCTCTTAACTCTTTCCCTCATAGAAGAGCCTTTTAGTGCATTCAGTTTATTCTTCCCCTGTAGAAAATAGTTCCCATTTATACAGTCATGAATATGTATCATAAGAAATATTTTCTTTATTCTGTCAGATGATTACTAAGCTTAAAGCAGGTTGAAAGTTACAAGCAAAATGCGCCTTTAGGCGCATTCTGCTTTACTTTCAATCTGTGTTAAGTAGTCACATAATTATGTTCAAAACTAGAAACAGGCTATGGGGTTAAGGGTTGACACCCTTGGCAAATGTAAACATATTAGCTATTCAGCAGTAATAAGCAAGTGCCTATATGAATATATTAATAAATGCATATACATACTTGTACATTAACCATTTGAACCTTTTACCTCCTTCTTCTATGAGAATGCTCATTGTTTGGTGTTTAAAACAGCTCACTGCTCAAAGCAAGACAAAGTTAAAGCAGAAAACTACTAAGTTTTATGCTTTAATTTTATGTTTGACTTGTCATCAAACCATCAGATATTCTTGGAAGTAAAACTACAATGTATGAAGTGGGTTCTACTGTATACAAAACCTATTTCAATTTTGTATACAAATAGGTTATCTGGTGTGATTGATTGACTGTTGCAGGTCTAAATTTATTTTTATAATCCAAGTATTAGGCAGTTTGGACCCTGATCAGACTGGACATCAGCATATAAGTTTATAACTAACCCTTATCCTGCTCATCATGACTTGACTGGTATTTACAAACAGTTTGGATCCAGATCAGATGTCACACAATGTGACATCTGATCTGGATATAAATTGTTTGACACTTGTCTTTAAGTTTCTTTAATAGAAAATGAATAAATCTTAATTGAATATTTTTTGCAGACAACAATTTCAAAGCAGACATTAAAGCAGGATAAGGATTAAAGGGTTAAAACTGCAGATATGTTTTAGTAAAACTATAAATAGTAAAATCTCTTTTTTATGACCACTGAAAACAAGGCTAATTGGTTGTATGAAAGTCAGATGGCAGTTTAAAGCAAGGTGAAAGTAAAACAGAAAGCTCCTACAGGAGCTTTCTGTTTTTACTTTCACCTTGCCTTAAACTGCCACCTGCCTTAAAAACAAAATAATAAACTATAATAAACTTAATTTAACCCATTACCCCATAGCCTAAGGCGCTTTCTGCTTTACTTTCAGCCTGCTTTAAGCTATCATCTACTAGTATACAGAAAATATTTCTTATAATAGTATTATACATATTCATGACAGTGAGACTGTATAAATTGGAACTATTTTTTTCTGTTCAAAGGCGTAAAAATATGGGTATGTTCGACCTAACCGAGCATGAAATAATTCAGTTCATGTGTTGAACTATCGGATAGTTCGAGTTAACCGAGTTCAAGATATCGAAGTTTGACTGTTTAAGCCTTAACAGAAGGAAGAATGACCCAATTTCAGTAACAACTTGATACAATATGGTATGCATTGCTTCAAATCCGATAACTGACAGTAAGTAATCTGAGTATGTTATTAACCCATTTACCCCATAAATACACCTTTAAATTATTCCTCCACTGAAGAAAATGGCTCATTTTTAAACAGTTATGAATATGTAAGCTAAGAACTATTTTCTATATTCTAGCAGATGGGAGCTTAAAGCAGGCTGAAAGTAAAGCAGAATGCACCTTGAGGCACATTCTGCTTTACTAGAATGCACCTTGAGGCACATTCTGCTTTACTTTCAACCTGCTTCAAGTGGTCACCTATTTTCAATACAAGAAACCGGCTAGTATAGGGTAATGGGTTAATATGTTTTATTTATAACCTCTGCTAAAGTAAAACAGGAACCAGGCACTAGAGATAAGCATATCCTTTTCTAGTCGAAACTGTATATAAATAGCCTAATTATGAACATGTTTGCAAGCTTTGTCCCTCTAAAGAGTACTGAGACCTCCAGAGCACCAGATAAGGGTAGTTTTTCAAAAACTAAAATCTTTATTTCTGAATTAAACCCTATGGTGTCACTACTCATTAGAATCGTCTCTTCGAGACGATTCTACTGAGTAGTAACACCATAGGATTTGGTGCTGAAATGAGTGAGAAAATGTTTGATTTGTTGAAATAACTACCTCTTATCTGGAGATCTGGACCTCTGAGAATTTATTCCACTAGCAAACAGAAATTTTGACTTTTCAAAACCAACTATAACCAGGGCTCCAGATAAGAGGTAGTTATTTCAACAAATCCAACATTTTCTCATTCTTTTTAGAACCAAATCCTATGGTGTTACTACTCATTAGAATCGTCTCGAAGAGACGATTCTAATGAGTAGTGACACCATAGGGTTTAATTCAGAAATAAAGATTTTAGTATTTGAAAAACTACACTTATCTGGTGCTCTGTATAACAAATGACAATGTTAACTTGTCATTAAACGTGTAATATACTGAAAGAAAAGACTAATCCAAATTTGAAGTTCTAAACTTGGAAAAAACAAATTAAAATCCATGATTTTTGTCCTATGCTCATGGTTGTGAATAAAAGAGTGTCATGTTTAAGACACACAGTCAATCATTTAACCCTTTCCCCCCAAAAGAAGCGCCTTTTAGCGCATTTAATTCATTCATTCACTGAAGAAAATAGTTTGAATTATTATAGTCATGAAAAATGAGTAATAGTCTTCAAATCCTAGCGGATGAAAGCTTAAAGCAGACTGAAAGTAAAGCAGAATGCATTTGAAAGCACATTCTGCTTTACTTTCAACCTGCTTTAAGTGGTCAGATGTCTTCAAAACTAGAAACAGGCTACAGGGTAATGGGTTAAGACAGTTGGTTGCTTAACCCAGTACAATACCACATAGTCTGTTTCTAGTTTTGACAATAGGTGACCACTTAAAGCAGGTTGAAAGTAAATCAGAATGTGCTTTCAAATGCATTCTGCTTTATTTTTAAGCTTTTAAGGCATTTTTTATCCCAGAGACATAATTTGAACAATCTTGACAGGGAATCTGTAGATGATCTTATGTGCCATATCTAAGCTCTGTGTACTTAGGTTTCAGACAAGAAGTTTTTTTTTTTAATTTTTCATTGAAAAAAAAATCTATTTTAGCTCCACTGACCTAGATATCCAACAGACCGGAACCATTTCAACAATACTGGTATAGGACATCTAGAAGTGTCACCATGCTAAATATTAATAAAATATCAAAGCTTTGGCTATATTTGTTTCATAGGACAAGACGTTTGAAAATTTCACTATAAAACTGTGCCAAATATCTAAGCTCTGTGTACTAGGGTTTCAGACAATTTTTTTTTTAAGTTTTCATTGAAACGGACCGGAACCATTTCAACAATGTTGGTAAAAGACATCTGGTAGTGTCACCATGCTAAATATCAGAGCTTTGGCTTAAAATATTAGTGTCAGAGAACAAATGTTTGAAAATTTCAAGTATTTTTTTACACATTTTTTTTTCAAGATTTCGATCCTTATAAAAATCTTTTCACTTTAGTTGTCATGGCAACCAGAGTTCTGCATTGTTTTTAATTCTTTGAACAAATTTGAAAGAGCTTGTCCTTGACCTAAGGAACATATTCCTGTAAACTAAAAGTATGGTTGAAATCCGTCAAGCGGTATAGGAGGAGATGTCATTTGAAGCAATTGTTAACGACGACGGATGACTGACAACAATGGACACAGGGCTATCACAATAACTCACCTTGAGCCTTTGGCTCAGGTGAGCTAAAAATGTATGACTGGAAAAAACAACAACATAGTATGTATTACAAATTACAAAAGAACCAATTTTGAGAGAAAACAAATATGAATCTGCATTTCTATAGAGCCACAGTAACAGCATTTCACAAATGAATCGTCCGTATTAAAAGAACACTATTGTCGAGAAATAACCATTTCCATGGCTTCACTCAACTGGGAATCAGGGTTACAGATAAAGGGAATTTTGGGGTATTCACCCAATTAAAATTGTGGAAAAAGCAATTGTTTTTCACAACAAGGAGTAACAAAAAGCAAAGAAATGTAGCAAAAAGCAAAGACATTTTGGAAACCTTATCAGAATATGAATAATACCCAATTACGAAAACTACTATACCCAATAAAAATTTAAAAAAACCAATTCTGTAAAATATCAAGGAGTAAATACTAGTGGTGATCCGATTGTCGCTACGTCGCCGACAATCAGTTGTTAACTTCAAACACAGCTACAATCGATTGACATTTTCTCTCTTTCGCAAATCTATTTAATATAATGTTTAAAGATAGAAAAGATTTTTAAGAATGTTTTTGAAAATATAGGAAATTAACATTTTGCTCCAGAAGAGCAAATCCTCAACGTCCCATTATATTTTAAAACATCTTGTGACGTTCACATTATAGCACGATGTAGTTGAGTTGTTAATTCTTTATGTTGTAAGCGGCTATGACGTAAATAAATATGGCAGCCTCCATGGTAGTTGATGTTGTCACATATACTGACTTCTTAGATACTGTGTCGCTGAAGATTATAAGTTTGTTATACCAAATGGTTGATTTATTGCTTTAAACGGTGCAAATGACATGCTTTTAAACATAATATGGAATAGGTAAAGCCTACAAGCGAGCACCGCTACCAATTGTAGAAAGCAATGAAATATTGTAACTGAGTAATGAACCAGATAAATACGATGATCATGTATAAATACATGTAGATCGATGCTATATGATTATATGATCTCTATAAAATAGTAAGATATGGCAAAGATTATTAGATATAACAATAATTCAAATTAAATTAACTATTTTATAGAGATATAATATCTCTATAAAATAGTAAGATATGGCAAAGATTATTAGATATAACAATAATTCAAATTAAATTAATACCAGCTATTATAAAATTTTGCCATTAACAACAGAACAATAAAGCAATGAAAACTTGAAACAAACTTTGAAAAAAATCAACAAAGTCGAACTGCAAACTTCAACATAACTTAACAATCTCTTACTTTTCTTTTCTTAAAATTCAAAGTCAACTTTGGTCAGATCCAGGACTGTGACATCTTATTGGCCCATGTTTTGAATTGTGGACTGGTAAATGATTGACCTATTGCTGTTTCTTTAACCCTTAGCCTGCCACTCACGACTATAGCTCCATATGCAAACAGCTTGGATCCGGATGAGACGCCAAGTAACTCGGCGTCTCATCCGGATCCAAGCTGTTTGACACTCGGACAACATTTTCAGCAATTTTGAGCAACTTTGAAGCACTTTGAAACTTGAAGCAGACGAGAAATATAGCAGACGTCAATTTATTTGGCGGGCTAAGGGTTAAGGTTTGTGTAATTTTATTCTTTTATTGGTTAGCGACTGTCATGTCACCACCATTCTAAGTTATTTGGTTAAGAAAATGAAGCTGAACCTTGGTAGTAGTAGATCTAGTAATAAAATTATATGATATATAAATGAAGGTGGAATGTTTGAATTAATGTGACAGAGCTATGTATTGGTTAGCGACATTCATGTCACCCACCATATTGTATTAGTTATACATGTATACACTTTATAGGTAAATGGTTGGCCTACTGCTTTCTCTTTAACCCTTAGCCTGCCACTCACAACTATAGCTCCATATGCAAACAGCTTGGATCCGGATGAGACGCCGAGTAACTCTGCGTCTCATCCGGATCCAAGCTGTTTGACACTCGGACAACATTTTCAGCAACTTTGAAGCACTTTGAAACTTGAAGCAGACGAGAAATATAGCAGACGACAATTTATTTGGCGGGCTAAGGGTTAATATATGTGCAAGTTTGTTCTTTTATTGGTTAGCGACTTTCATGTCACCCACCATTCAATGTTATCAATTGATTAAAAAAACAGCTGTTAAATTATCTGAAGTGAACCTTAATTGGTATTAAATATAAACTATAATGTAGATGGAATGTTTGAATAAATGTGATAATGTGAAATACTGATGTATTGGTTAGCGACGTTCATGTCACCCACCATACTTTATTCAGTATTTAAAAATAAAATAAATACTGCTAAACTGTAATGGTTAAATTATTGACATACAGGTGAACGTAGTCTATATTTCAATAGTATTATACAGTAGATAAGAGACATTAATAATATTTTTTAATATCACTCTTTTGACACTTTCCCCATCATCTTTTCAGCATAGGTGGCTCTCACCAGTGGGATTTTATAGTCTTATTATTTATTTATATAGAATAAGGGTATAAAACTCAACTTGAGAGAACAACCAATGGTTTTGAACTTTTCAGTATTGAAGACAGATGATTGCTTAAAGCAGGTTGAAAGTAATACAGAATGCTCCTTCAGGTACATTCTGTTTTACTTTAAGTCTTCTCTAACAGGGCTCCAGATAAGAGGTAGTTATTTCAACAAATCAAACAGTTTATCACTAATTTCAGCACCAAATCCTATGGTGTTACTATTCATTAGAATCGTCTCGAAGAGACGATTCTAATGAGTAGTGACACCATAGGGTTTAATTCAGAAATAAAGATTTTAAGTTTTGAAAAACTACCCTTATCTGTTGCTCTGCTCTAAGATAGAGGAACATTTCTTATGGTGCATATAATGACTGAAATGTAACTATTTTCTTAAAAGGAGGAATAATTAAATGAAAGGTAATAAAAGACACAGATCTGTTGGGAAATGGGTTAAATAGGCAAGACGATATGATATATGTTAGTAATGGTATATTTGCATGCGGGTGAACTGAGATAGATACGTCCAGAAAACAGTCTTTAGAATCTTGAGACTTTCCTACCAACATGGTTCTGGGGCATAACTGACATAGGGGATGTTTTCTGTTTATTAGACTGAGATATCCCCTCTGCAAAAGAACTAAAAGGAAGGCAGGTTGATGTTTTTTGTGCAATAGCATTGCTTTGCAACGAATGGGATTAGCTGAAATAATCTTCCTCAAAGATGGATTCATCCAGTCATTGATAAAGTTGTAGTGTTAGTAATTTAAAATTTACTTGTTGCTAATGCTGATGATGATGAACTTTAACTTCTTTAAAGCTACTGAAAAATTATGAAAAAACCCATTATACTGTGTTCATGTATAACACATGTTTATATTTTCAACCCATTTCTATATAGTATGGAGGAAATAGTTAAACATATGAAACATGCATTATACATGTACATAGTTTACCTCATAGTTTATTATCATTAATAAAATGGCATGTGAAGGAAAGGGTTAAATAAATGATTTAAAATCCAAAATGCTTAAAGTTTTCTAATTTCTTTTGAAATCCCATGACTCTGGTAAAGTATCAGAGTCATTTTTTGATTTCTATCATCAAAGTTGTATTCTTCATCAGCAGTAGCAACAAAAGAAGGAGAACGTAAGTCATTTTGAAGAGATTTACAAAGTACAGAAAACCATTTGTTGCATAACCAGGAATCAGGATGAACCCCATCGTACATATGAGCATAATTAAATCTTCTACACTTTTTTGAATTTTGGCCATGCTTCCCTCGTTTTTTAGTGCTTGTTTTCTGGATGTCTCTATCCCATCTGATTGTTGAGAGATTGTGTTGAGAGTTGATGTCTGATATGGCTGTGTTTATTTGTGATATGTCCTCTTCTAAAGATTTTTGTTGAGTGTTGAATTCAGTGTCTGAAAGATTGTGTGATTGTAGTCTGCCTTGCTTATTTTTGAATTGCGTGTATTTCTGAAGTGATGCTGGTGCTATAGTTGCAATTTTTAAAGTTGTGTTGACTGTGTTAAATGAATTTGATAGGGGTGTAGGTTGTTGAATGATGTCATTTACTTTCTGTGGTGAGTGATTGTATGTGATCTGTGTGCCATGAGTGTTATGTTTTTTCTCAGTTAGATTGCAGATACCTGCTAGAACAGTAATTAGTGTGTGTGTTGATGTTGTGTCTTGGACTTTTTGTTGGATGGCATGTCTGAGTGTGTGTATTTGTGCTCCTGGTTGCAAAGGATTGAAATATTAGTGTTAGATGTAAATGGTTGGTGTTGTGTGATGTATTTGTGCAAGTGCCTTCCTCTTGAGTCAGTTGCAATTATTATATTCATAATGAACACAAGTGATGGTTGCTATTGGTTGGTAAAGTTATCTACAAAAAAGAAAGAAGAAAAGTACACTCTTGTTTTAATAAGTGACTTAATAATATTAGCATCAAAAAATAATTATTAGCATCAAAAGTCATTTTTATGCCCCCGCATGACTTAGTCGGGGGCATATTGTTTTAAATTTGGTCTGTCTGTCTGTATGTTTGTCTGTATACAATATAACCTTGGCCATAAATTTTGAATTACATAGGATAGAGACTTTATATTTGATATGTGTACTCACATTAAAAAGCTCTTGAGCTCAGTACAATTTGGCTCATGTCTGACAAAGGGCAAGGTCATTTAGAAGTCATTTAAAGGTAAATCATGTGGTAAGGGAGATAACTCATCCTATATTATTTCAAATGAATAGGAAGGGAGATAACTCATCCTAACTAGCCATAACTCCTTGATCATATCAGGGCTCCAGATAATTTTTCTTCTAATCAGTACAGTACTGATCAATTTTGAAAACAATCAGTCCCCAGATTTTTCAATCAGTACACATGGATTTTCAATTCATCGGCAGATCGCGGGTTAAATTTTCAACTTTTGAAGAAAGGAGAAACAATGCCTCAGTAATAATGCTATACAAAATTTCAAATAACCTAATAGTTGTAGACCATACATCTCCATCCATCAAGAAATCTCAACTTTGTCATACCTTTCTCTACTAGGACACAGTATCACTCAAACTCTTTCCACGTACCATCAGACTTTGGAATAATCTACCACACAGCACTAAGGCCAGTCAGTGACAGTCTCACAAGCTTCACTGCCAGCCTCAGATCTCACAACCCCTAACTTATGCTAACTGCATAAGTTGTTTTTAAACTTGTTTAACCTCTGTTTAAAAACTTTTTAACCTGTTTATAATTGACTTTTTAGCTCTGCATTGTTTATCATTATGTTTTACTTTTTTTAACACTGTCCCCGACCTCACTGTCATTGTCAGATATTGACAGTACTTAGGGAATAATAAAGTAGAAGTAGAAGTAGAAGATACATGTATGTAAATTACGATTTTCAAGAATCTTACATTTTAGCCGCTTATGCGGGGGGTTTTCTCCGCGGATGAAACAATGTTCGAGTTTATATAATCGTTCAACATACCACAAGTTTCATTAGGTGTTAGTTCCTTTTAAATCAGATAGCGCACAACCGACGGTTTTCAACTTTCTATCGTTTTTCTGACTCTTCCATGCTAAGATTTTGACATTTTGTTGCGAGGTTTTTAACCAAAACACTTTTTGAAGAACTTGGATTTTATCGTGGTTCCATATATCAATGAAGATATAGATGTATATGGGTGTGCAGTAACCTCCCTTTTCTAACGGTGCGCAAGTAAACAATTACCATACGATGAAACGAAGCTTCATTACGAGACCGCCAATCAATAACATTTGACTTATTTGCAAATCTCGGTATGACAAAATCGGCTTTTGAATTGATACACACGTCCCCGGGAATTTCTCGCGTACACAGTACTTCAATATTTTGAAATTAACGCGTACACGGTCAAAACGTTTGCGTATTTCACTGAGTACGCGGGCTTATCTGGAGCCCTGCATATGATCATTTCAAAATTTAGAAATTAGTCCTCAATGTGACTATTGACAAACGTTGTTATGACGATGACGTCATCATGACATCAATACAACGTCATGATGCTATGATGAAGATGCATTTGAATAAGCTAGAAAAAATTTGTTTCTTTCTACATTTTCATCACAACAACAGCAAGGAGTACAATTATAACCTGCTGTATGATTTTACTTGAAAACTAAATTAATATATTAAATTGACAAAACACCTCGGGGCATTTGTCACTTTTGGTGACACCATTCTTGTTTACACCATGAATGTACAAAATATGCATAATTTGAGTGAACAGTTTCTAGGAAAATGTTGTAACAAACCAAATTTGATATATGTCCCTTAAAGCGACTCGCAACCAGATGGTGCATTAAAAATAGTAATTTGTAAATATGTGTCAAACCAGGGTTGGGTTTTTGCCGGCAAAAACTAGTTTTTTCCTTGCCAGTGGCAAAAACTGGAATAAACCGGCAAAAACTGGAATAAACCGGCAAAACCTGGCTAAAATGGCAAAAACTTAAAACAGTGAATATATCAGGGTAAAAATGTGAAAAATAAGTCTTGGGATGCTCTCACTAGCTTTATTTTAATATCAGTCATCAAAATTATGCCTGATATTTATAAAAGTGAAACAGTAATAAAAACTGTGCTACAAATGAGAATGAGGAAACAAAACATTTCAATTGTTTTCTCCATAATGTTGCAAACGACTGTTTTGTTACTACTTATTACGACTTGTTTGTTTCAGACAACCTGTAAGAAGTAGTCACAAACGATACAGGATTCAAAGGAGAAATAAGGATTTTAGATTTTGATTTTTTACTCATCTGAGTTTCTTGAAAAAAGTTGAAAGAAGTGTAATAGCACAACATGTTCACTGGTGGTATTACCGTAAACTTTGTAAATATTTTAACTGATTAGTTCTCCAGCTCCACTGAGCCTCTTATAACATTCTGTAACAAAACACAAGTTTTCCTGCTTTTTCTATTCCAAGACAGGACTCAGTTTTGTCTGAATATTACTTCATTTTAATAAATTTAGAAAACACCCTTTCCATAGAAGCAGAACTTGCAGGAAATGAAAACTTAAAGCAGGGTACATTCTGCTTTACTTTCAGCCTGTTTTACTCATTTCCATTGACTGTAGCTGTGTATTGTGCATTCTTCTTACACTTGACACTAATGCATTGACAGGTCCACAATACACAACCACTGCCCACCCACTTCAGTGCATGTACCTTAAAGTGTAAACCTGTTAAGAAGAGTAATTAACCTGCCAAAAAATGCCAGAGGAAAAAATGCCATAGGTAAATATGCCATAGGAAAAAATGCCAGAGGTAAAAATGCCATTAGAAAACAGAAAATATGCCATAAGTAAAAATGCCAGAGGAAAAAATGCCATAGGTCCATATATATATTTTTTAATAATTATGTATTTTAATATGATTTATAAGGTTATAAGTACTTATCAAACAACATATTGAGGGTACTAATGAAGTGGTCTTGTAGACTTAACACAAAATGGGTAGATTTATTTATTGAAATTAATATTTATATTTAGAAGAGAGTGCCCAGAATTTTTTTATAATATATATATTATTATTTGGTTAAATTATATTGTAGAGTATATAATATTTTAATATGAATTCATGCTAAACTATCAATGTCAGATCATGATCATGATCCAAACTATAAAACACCTTTTTTGATTATGTCACATAGCCAGCCAGCAAGTTATGGTCAGATTATACCAGACTGCAGGTGATAATCCCCACTTCATTATGACACTTGACACATAACTCATTCAACCATGAAACTCGTAATGGACAGTTCATAGAGTAGACTATGCTTGGCATTGTTATTAAAGAGATAATGAAAAATTCAGCAAAGCTACTTTGAACATAATCAGGTTCTGCACTGATTGCAATTTTTTCTTGCCTATTCATTTCATACACTCTGAAAACAGTGTATTCTATGCTTGGCATTGTTATTAAAGAAATAACTGAATAGTCTTATTATTCAATAAATTATGAAAAAGTCAACAAAGTGTTTTCGACAAGATCAGGTTCTACACTGATTGCAATTTTATTTTCCTATTTATTTCATACACTCATATGCCTGTTTGTGACTGTCAGTAAATTTCTTCTCTATTTCTGAAAACAGTGTAGATTCTAGACGTATGTTCAGCATTGTTTTTAAATAAATAAATGTGTGTTTGACACTTTTCAGTAAGGAAATGTGATGGCACATTAAATTTTATTCTAAATAGCTAACTGATTTTTGAAATGATAAAAAACACACGTATTTGTGCCAAACAGTTTGGATCCTGATCCGACACTGACAGTCTACTATGAGCGTGTCTTTTTGAAATGGATGATCCATACACTTAATACCAATTAGTTCAATTTTTATGTTCTTTTATCAAACTTTTTTTTTAAGTTTCACTCAATTATCAAAATAAAATATCAATATGTTGCTTCAGAAGTTCTTAAAACTTGATTAAAAATATTATAATACAATAAATTTCATATTTTATTTATAAACCTATGGCATTTTTTCCTCTGGCATTTTTTCCGTTTTCTTATGGCATTTTTACCTCTGGCATTTTTTCCTATGGCATTTTTTCCTATGGCATTTTTTCCACACACCGCCCACCCACTTCAGTGCATGTGCCTTAAGGTGTGGAACCTGTTCAGAAGAGTAACCTGCCAAAAGGGTTTATTTAGATTTAGTTTTTGCCACCCAGTTTCTTTAGTTTTTGCCACCCAGTGTCTAGTTTTTGCCACTCAATTTTTTTAGTTTTTGCCAGTTTTTGCCACCCAGTTTTTTCCTTGCCGGTTTTTTCCGTTTTTTTCCATGGTTTTTTCCACCCTTGGCAAAACTTGCCAACCCTGTGTCAAACGCTTATATAAATGGTAAAGAATTAGTTTAGGATAAGAAATTCTGTTTAAAAAAAATGCATTTCAATAAAAAAAAATATTGGTCTCTGGTGGGATTCGAATCCGGGGCCCGGCATTGGTGGACAGATGGCAAAATAGGGGAAACCGCTTAGACCAATAGACCACGGAACTATCCGTTTATCTCGGATCGATTTAACGTATTTCAATGTGTAGCGATCGAAAGTGCATACAACTTCGTAATTCGGCTCGTGTTTATGTCTGAGCCCGTGTAGAGAAGCAACAACAACAACTATACCGTCTACTAGTCGGTATAGAAAAACGATGGAAAATATCTAAAAATCTAAGATTCGGTGACGATTCTTGAGACTTTTTTTGGACTGATCATATTTTTTTAATGTCAGAAGCCAAATAATGCCACAAATTTGCTTTTATTTGAGTATTTTATTTTATTTTGACAAGTACACCATCCGGTTGCGAGTCCCTTTAAATTAATCAATAAAAAAGTTTCATTTTCAAACTTGACATGAGCAACAGAGAAAATCTTCTATTGTCAATAAAGATTATAAGTACCTGTAAGTTAATTTCTCAAACATTATTTAATATTGAATGTACTAATTAAGTAAACATGAAAGTGTTGATTATTACTCATCAAATGACAGGTTAGCGATTATCATATCACCCACCTCATTGACATAAATAACAAGTAACTGAATATGAACACCTGCAAGGATAAAATATTTAAATACAAATTTGACTGTTTGGCAAGGCATCAATTAATAAGAGGGCATGAAGCAATTTATCGTAGCTTACCGTGCAAGACCATTATTAGAATTCATATAAGTTCGTAAACTTACAGATTCAGCCTCTTGATAAGAGACACACATATTCAAAGAAACAGTTATTTTGAACACAGTTTTAATTGTGGATAAAGGCAATGCAGAAATATCTCTTCAATATACCATATAATGAGATTCGAATAATAACAAATATGACCTGGATCCAGACAATAGATTTACTGGGCCGCAATATGGCTTTGAAATGTATTTGAGAATGACAAAGTGTGAACGATAAGAACAATTAGTAGTGAGCACAGTTAAGAGTTTCGCAAATTATGATTAAAACCACTCATGCTGACATGTTTGAACAGTTCATGAGTGTCGCTAATTATTATTAAAGCCACTCGTGCTGACATGTTTGAGAACTTAATTGATATTCATCTCGCTCGATCCTTATAAAATCTGACCGTTCTCCGTAGTTTCAATATTCACTTCTTGAACATTTGTTGCCGACTTTTAGCCAGACAAATTAAATTACCAACTCTGTTTAATTTTTCTTTGCATGCCATAACGATATTTGTACAGCATATCTGTTTCAAATGGTGTTTTCAGGCTGTTTTCGTAAGTTAAGGCAGGTCAGCATTTTTCCATATTGCGACGATTGCTAGCCATCAAAAGCATCTTTTTTGATAATTTGTTAAAATATATTGGTGAATAAACAATATTAATACCGTATTTACGATAAAAAAATATGAATACCGTATAATACGATATCGGTACAACATACATATAGCTTCTAAGTGGTGTGTTTGGTTGTTTTCGTATGTCATGTCGGACCGGCACTTTTCATATTGACGCCGATTTTGGGGCAATAAAAGCACCTTTTTGAGTAAGAATGACGATTATTATTTTATAATAGACTAATAAACTGTTATTCATGGCTTTAAATATACTTTCACAACATAAAACCTTTTTTCTAGCCTGTTTTCGTAAGCTCAGCCTGTTTTCGCGAAAACAGGCTGTTTTCGGTTTTTCGGGTGACCCATATTTTTTGCTTCAAATTATAATCTAATGCTCATTTATAGATTATAACATCAGAGAGCAAGTAAACCAATGTAGGTAATGTGTCTTTCTATATTTTTTGTGTCAAACCCTTTCATCTATAAGAATTAAGATGTATAGTTTTTTGTAAACAAAATAACATATCAGTAATTCTGTACTCCTTGTATCTACCGTTTTGATATAGATTCTAGCAAGTTCTTGTAATAAAGAAATTTAAATTCATTAATAAAAACAAAAGTTTTAGTAGGCTGTTTATCTTTAGTACACCATTGAAATAATGCTTAAAGTGGCTCAGGGAACACCATTTATACATTAAAACATCAAAAAATTTTGACATACGGAAGGGGGTAACACCCCCTCCCGTACCCTCCACCTGCCCCAGCGGATTTATAGTCAAAACGCCCCCAAGTCATAACGCCCCCAAGTCAAAACGCCCCCATTTTGGTCAAAACGCCCCCATATGCTAGTCAAAACGCCCCCATATTTTTTTCAGAACGCCCCCAAACCAAAACGAGTTTAATCTACTACAAACAGGCATTTATATATGTTTTATAGTATTGAAATCAAAGTTTATGACCATATTAAAGTAGTTTTATTATCTATTCCCCAAAAGATCGAAGATATATACTTTTATACTTGTCATAATCCTAATGTACAACAGCTCGACATCACCCCCTAAAAAAGATGTTGCGAGGCCCTGAACTTAAAACGAGTTGACCTTACTATATATAGTATTTTTCCAATTTATAGTACGATGTATAGTTTATCATTTATTCTCAAATAAATCGTAGACGAAGACATTTATACAAGTAACAAAACTTGTTATTTAAAACAAAATTTCCTCTTTAGTCAACTAACAGGAGACATAACACCTAGATTTCACACGTTTTGTAATCACATAATGAGTTTGCACACGTGCCGATAATAGCATGTGCTTAAGAACAGAACATATTAATTTCATTAAGATTTGTACAAAGTAGATCTACATCATCTTAGTCACATATAAATATTCGATTGTAGGAAAAAATGCCAGAGGAAAAAATGCCATAGGTAAATATGCCATAGGAAAAAATGCCAGAGGTTAAAAAAAAAATTAGAAAACGGAAAATATGCCATAAGTAAAAATGCCAGAGGAAAAAATGCCATAGGTCCATATATATTTTTTTAATAATTATGTATTTTAATATGATTTATAAGGTTATAAGTACTTATCAAACAACATATTGAGGGTACTAATGAGTGGTCATGTAGATTTAACACAAAATGGGTAGATTTATTTATTGAAATTAATATTTATATTTAGAAGAGAGTGTCTAGAATTTTTTTTATATTATATATATTTGGTTAAATTATATTGTAGAGTATATAGTATTTTAATATGAATTCATGCTAAACTATCAATGTCAGATCATGATCATGATCCAAACTATAAAACACGTTTTTTGATCATGTCACATAGCCAGCCAGCAAGTTATGATCAGATTATACCAGACTGCAGGTGTTAATCCCCACTTAATTATGACACTTGACACATAACTCCTTCAACCATGAAACTCGTAATGGACAGTTCATAGAGTAGACTATGCTTGGCATTGTTATTAAAGAGATAATGAAAAATCCAGCAAAGCTACTTTGAACATAATCAGGTTCTACACTGATTGCAATTTTTTCTTGCCTATTCATTTCATACACTCTGAAAACAGTGTATTCTATGCTTGGCATTGTTATTAAAGAAATAACTGAATAGTATTATTTTTCAATAAATGATGAAAAAGTCAACAAAGTGTTCTCGACAAGATCAGGTTCTACACTGATTGCAATTTTATTTTCCTATTTATTTCATACACTCATATGCCTGTTTGTGACTGTCAGTAAATTTCTTCTCTATTTCTGAAAACAGTGTAGATTCTAGACTTATGTTCAGCATTGTTTTTAAATAAATAAATGTGTGTTTGTCAATTTTCAGTAAGGAAATGTGATGGCACATTCAATTTTATTCTAAATAGCTAACTGATTTTTTAAATGATAAAAAACACGTATTCGTGCCAAACAGTTTGGATCCTGATCCGACACTGACAGTCTACTATGAGCATGTCTTTTTCAAATGGATGATCCATACACTTAATACCAATTAGTTCCATTTTTATTTTTATGTTCTTTTATCAAACTTTTTTTTAAAGTTTCACTCAATTATCAAAATAAAATATCAATATGTTGCTTCAGAAGTTCTTATAACTTGATAAAAAATATTATAATACAATAAATTTCATATTTTATTTATAAACCTATGGCATTTTTTCCTCTGGCATTTTTACCTATGGCATATTTTCCGTTTTCTTATGGCATTTTTTCCTATGGCATTTTTTCCTATGGCATTTTTTCCTCTGGCATTTTTTCCACACACCAAATATTCATATAAAGTAGATTAAGAGATCTGCCACATCATCTTATATATTATAAGCTTCACGTGTTTAGCGGTCAGTGTGTCTGGCGGTTTTAATGCAGTATATTGTTTATTTTTGTCTCATCAATGGCCATAATGTCGAATACATAGTACATGATGAAAAAAGTGTATTGCCACTCTAGACTATACCGAGTTATGGGAGACTATATGGAACTTTAGAACCTTCAACTCTTAACCTCATGAGCACTTACAGTAAATTTGCATGATTAAAAGTGAAACAGGGGTCTCCTTTGCAGTTCGATAATTAAAGTCACACAACCATTTTTTAATAACAGAAAGATATTCATTATTCAAATTTAATAATTACAGCATTAGCTTATTTACTTAACCTCATCACTGCCGTTTTCCCGAGTGCTAATTTTAATTGTAAACAGCTAGGATCCTGGTCAGACGCCACATAACACGGCATCTGATCAGGATCCAAAATGTTTGACACTTTATACAAGTTAAACACCTGAAATAAATAAAGTTGAAAGTTGAGAAATAAAAACAGACACAAATTGCTTGAAATGGACGACACCTGTCCTGAAATCAATGATTGTTTTTAAAGGAATAAACACTCATGTACTGGTCTCACACTTCACACCTTTGGCAATCACTTCAGCACTTCGGCAAACACGTGGCGATAATTAACAGCACGCATAAAGTATACGGTTGTTAAAAAATGAAGTTATAAATTATGGAGATGGAAGTTCTAACCCTTTACCTATTTCTGTTATTAAGATCAGATGACTACTTTATTTCATTTTCTTTAAGTATATATCAGCAAATGCACATCTAATTCTATTGCAGTAAATACTAAAGTATTTATTAACGGCAAACGATGTCCGGGAAATTGAAAGCACCTGTAAAAATATATGAAATTGGCAATTATAGATTAAAAGTCATATAAAAAGCAAAGAAAAGTTCATTATTATATAGATCTATTCTATATAGCATAAAAAACAAGATATATATAAATAGGGGCGTTTTGACTAGGGGTTGGGGGCGTTTTGACCAATAATGGGGGCGTTTTGACCAATTTGGGGGCGTTTTGACCATGGGGCGTTTTGACTTGGGGGAGTTTTGACCTGCAACCGCCCCCCGCGCCTTCAAATTTTTCTGGGGAAGACCCTGGGTAAGATACTTTAAATCTCATAAAAGGTTTAGTTTCATATTGGTCATAACTTTGGAACTGCATGTGATAGTGATACAGACTTTTTTTTTTGGCATGTCACTTTTTATTGTGTATTCAACACAAGAAGCTCTTGAGCTCAATTCAACTTGGGTCATGTCTGATAAAGGTCAAGGCCATTTAGAGGTCAAGGGTTAATTTAACATTTGCCATAAAGGGACGCAACACGGAATTATACAAAACGGAATAGCAACTAAGCGAAGTTGAATAGGCAAGCATCTGAGCTCTCGCGACAGTTGAATTTTGCGAGATTATATGTCACCTGACAACATCCTCACTTTTAGCCTCGTTGTCCGCCATTTCTGGTGTGAAATTTAACGACTCGAGTGTTTTTATTGACATTTTATAGGATTTAAACGACTTGGTGGACATTCCTATCAATTCACGGGAATATAAACCCGTGAACAATGCTTCGAAATCACACATTAATCATATTGACTACCGATAGACAGTCTCTTATCAAGTTTCGCGAGTCTCGTATCTGCCGCACGAGATTTACGATATAGCGCGAGGTTTCGATTCCGTCAGTGTATAATTCTGTGGACGCAATGACCATCATTTTTTTCCGTCAGGGCCGATTTTTTAGTAATACAGCAAAAGTGTGAACCATGACAACCCTGAATTATAAGTAATAAAAAAAAAGAGAGATTAAACACTAGGTATTAAGTTAAACTAATTACAAACTTGTGTAACAGGTGGCTTAAACTATTGACATTTGTAACGGTAAAGTCTGTAATCTCCAAATAATAATGTTGACGAAACAACTTTAGGTTTACTATATAATTTAAATTAGGGCTGATAAAAAGGAAGGTCACAAAAGGACAATAAACCAATTAACTTATAAAGTGAGTTACCTTATGACTGGACCCATCTGTAACAGTGTCATAATAAACCGTATAATCCACAACATTCTTGAGGTCAGTTTCACTCGTTCTTTCCCGTAATTTTTCAGCATAATGTTCTGACTCTGGTAGTCTAATAGATACCATCTAAAGTTTAGCACACATGTCACCAATGATGGCACAACAACGAAGATTGTAGTCAGGACAAACGGCCATGTCATGGCTTTCTTCCAATACTCACGAGCAATAAGAACATCTGTGACAACGTCAAAATAAAAGAATGCAATTGATGACATTCCAATCAAAACATCTAAAAATGTAAATGTTGGACCACTGAACAATTTCTTGGGTTTATCAGCTTTATGAACATCACACGGAGGCAATTCGCGTCTATGGACATGGTGGGTACGATGAGTCTCGCTGTCAGGCTCTGCATCCGATGACAAATATTTTGTAACTGACGATTTTGATGGTGTTCTCTCCCTCTGGACACGATCTGGTGCATCCCCATATTGGCAACACGGCTGCTGGAAAGAATCATCCTCATCTATTGTACAATAACAGTAGTATCCCAGTTTTTCCGGGTCTTGACATCTACGAGAGTGAGGAAGCTTCTTCTTTGACGCCATCTTTACCAAACCCGAGGGCGAACTAATTTCGTGTAAATCCGTACTTTCACGAAGTAATAAAATGTATGGAATCGCCCGAGGTATGCCGATTAGTTCCGATATGACTAATGGGTAAGACTAATAAATACACCTAACAGTTGTCGCTCTGTAAACTTTGCGGGAATAAAGACGCTGAAAGTTGTGATACCCTACATGGTATTTATAAATGAAAACTGTGCGTAAAACCAGAAACGCATATAGAGATGAACGTTCGCGGTAAAACAATTAACAATTTAGAAATTTATTTTTTTCAATTTTGTCACCAGGCCTTGTCGGATTTATAATAAAGAGTTGACCAAAAACTGAAAAGATTGGAACGATTATGATTCAAAATATTAATAATATAATATGAATAATAATAGAATAGATCTAGATTAAAAAAACACAACGAAAAACAAACCCACCAAACCCCAAACAGAATCTAATGGACCGGATTACAGGAAACCGTATTTTAATGACAAAACTATGATTTATTAAGTAATCTTAATATTCTTAAGCAACACTTAGATTAAGTCTCATTCTCGGTCTTAGTAGCTTCACTGCCTTACACTACACCGAGTCCAATATGGTTATTTGCAAACAGTTTGGACCCTGATCAGACGCCGAGTCAGGGCACTTATAGTGATATTACGTTGGTCAAAATATTGAGTTGACTTTGAGGAATAGAAACAAACGACAACTAACTGTTTACGCCAAACGAATCATCTAGAAGCTTTCTGCAATGCCTAAGTTCTGCATTCAGCAACTGTATATCTTTAATCATCAACGTACTGAATTGATTGTTAGGCAGAAATTAGCAGAGAGGGTCATCACGTGGTATTTGTTTAGGTTACTTTGTGGATTTCGGAATTATATTGCAATACGGAAAAGAACAGTAGAAAAAAGTGCAAATTACCAACGCAGTCTTCCGAAATCCACTGATTATAGCTCTACTATAGCATGATTTAAAGAAAAAGGATATACCAGTATGAGATATAATGATAGCAAATATACATTTTTCAGACCAAACAAGTTCGATTATATGAATATCAACATCTGATTCAGCCGTTGCAATGTTATTAGCCTCGCACATATGCCCCTTCTCTCGATTCGATTTATGATCTTTCGTATTCTGCATTTTTACAGCCAATTCCTACCATAAAACTGAAACACTGTCGGCTACTAAGTGATGCACCGATAAGGGATATTATTGTATTTATGTGTAACACAAATGACAGCGCTCTGTATGATTCTTTCACAGTTAGAGCAGTATCAAAACACACCACATACCTATCAGTCTCCGATCACCGTTCATCTTTGATGTGTCTAAGCATTTACAGTACTCCCTCTCCACAACAACACCCAACTGGAGACAAACATTGTGTGTGTTGTTCGGAGGGAGTTGTTATAGGGAGGGAAAATGAATAACCTTAGAATACATTTGCAAACAGTTTGAATCCGGAACAGACGCCGCGTAACGCAGCATCTAATGTTGGTTCAAACTTTTTGTCACTTGCCATTATGTTGCCTTTTCCGTCAAAATGTCCAATGTATGACTTTGAGAAAAACAGCAAACGACAATTTTAAGCATACGATATTACAGACGTGAAAAGTTTGGACATAATTTTCTTGTTTGGGGAACAGCGGCAAGGGTCATTCTGAGGAGGGAATCGTTGTTCGGCGAGTCGTTGTTGAGAGCAACTGTGCTGGATGCGCCACAGTGAAATAAAATGACACACACTGTAGACGAGGTTATCTGATTTACCCTTTCATGATCAAATTTATCGTGAGTGTTTTACCCCTTAACCGCCATATTGTCGTCTACTTCAATATTGTTGTCTGCAATACATGCATTTTTGTCAAAAATGGGGAAATTCTTCAGGCCCAGTAGTGTTTTATACAATTGTACTTCTTCACCTCACACAAACGTCTGTATAAATCATTTTCTTCATTGCTTGATAAATTGAATTTACATTGCCTTAAACAATTATCTATTTTAGAAGACGAACAACGATCGGTGAAAAGAGAAATCACTGTTTAATTATTTCTGTTATTTTCCAAAACAGAGTGACTTACTTCTCCCCTGTCCTCATTGAGATATGCTTCATTTTCCATCTGCTTTATATTTTGTGAGCTGCCACCTGTCTGGCGATTTATGTCTGCTGCATTTCTACGTGATCGGAATTTTTTATTAGCTGATCAAAATTCATTTTCGGTATAAGTAATAATTCTTGAGCCATTTCTCTTTTGCACAAGGCTGGAGTAATAGTAATATGCTGTAGAGGTATTTTGTTAAAATGGGTTTTCTCCGTTGAAGTGATATGCCTTTTGCTAAAAACTACCGAATAACACGGTTATTCCATTGCAATTTGTTTTTAGCCGCTTCAGATAATTTCAAACTCCCGTATAATGTGTACTTTACAACTTGTACAATGGCTTTGAGTTGAGGAATAGATATAATTTTAATCATTTTTTTCTGCTATGTAGTTGTGGTATCTAATAAAAGGACAATAAATGTTTTTTCCCTATTTACTAAATTGCTCAAATTGGTTTGTTTACAGGAAGATAGACTATTGTCATCTGATTGGGAAATATATCTGTTTGAAGTTTATATTGCGAATTGGAATGGGGTTAGAAATCTATTAATAAATAACCATATCGCTTACTTGTAGCTTTACGATAAGCATCCATAAAAACTTAGTTTTTCCAGCAAATATATGTCTCTCCAGTATTTTAATTTGCAGCTGATCCCTAGGGTTTTAAAAAGAATAAAGTAATGCGCATTAAGACTTATTGGAAAACAGATTCTGTACAATAAAGAAGACTCTGAAATTAAGGTGATGACTATACTCGCAAAGCACATCTACTATATCCGTATTTTGGGAGGGTTTCTGAAGTAAGTCGTCTAGAATTACAAGTTTTAAACCGCTATTAAGACTCCCGCATGTTTCTATCTTCCCGATTCGGTATTCCAGCTATAATTTGTATATTTGGGATATCTTTTTTCTTTCAACTGATCATATATATCCTGATAGACGCCGTAAGCATATATAATTTTTCTAGGTGGAGGAGTAAACATATCTGCTGAACATTGCAATAGCTTATGTAAAACTGTCGTTTCCCCCCTAGATGAAGGTACGGCTACAATACAGGTGCTCAGCGTTTGAAACTGTACTATGCTCATGTTTACTGATGGAAGTCAACCTGTCAATTGATATTCCTATATAGGTTAAAGGTATAAAAATGCAACAAACGCCCATGATACATCTAATTATCAATACTTTATTTTGGATCTACATTTTTTATTGTATAGACATTTATTATTGTAGATACAGTTGGGAAAGGAAGCAGACAGATATTCAAATACATATAAATAATTCTCAATTAGGATGTTAGAAAACATTTCAATGATTTTTTGCATGGATATATGCTTCACTCTATATAGCAAATTCAAAATACGATAAAATCCGCATGTAGTAGCCACATCACTATGTAGCTGTTTAGTACTCCATAGCACATGATCGAATTTCTTGTAATCTGTAAAATGTCTGTTATAAACAGCAGCTGATTGTCCATAACTATCGAAACATTCGAAATGCTCTTTACGGGGCTCAAGTCTGACCAATCAAATGCTTGAGAACGATTTGCGACTCAAATCAAACGCTTTATAAGCATGGACCCAGTTAAAGAGGACGAGAACTGCACATCTAATCCAAGGCTCCCTGTTTTCACCAATGATAAGTATTCACAATGTTGGGAGAAGTCGGGCTCCAGTTGAAAACTAAACAGTGAGTTCCCTGATATGAAGTCTTCCTGTGTTAAGTCATTCCCAGCATTTCTATTCCATTATCCAGTCATTAGAAACATATTACTATAGGCTCGCATGACTGATGTTCCATGCGTTTCATTGAAATATTGTAAAGGATTCCCACCTACTGCAATCCCACCAGAATAGAGACAAATACTTTTTATACCATACTCTCCAAATGAAAAAGGGCTGCTGCCATAAATAGCAGATGATGTTTAAGCCTTTACAACGCAACTATATCGATAATATTTGGTGACTAGATTTCGAAGAGAAATGTTATCTGCAAGGCGGATGAATATAATCATGTGAGCCGAAGGCGAACCTAATATTTTCAGAAGCCCAGCCAGATAACATTTCTCATTCAAAGCTAGTCACCAACTATTCTATTAATCCTTGTCACGACAGCAATATTATATAGAGAATATTTTTAAAGCTAGATTCATTTTTGTTCTAATATTCTCACTGAAGAATTGGAAAAATTAACTCTAGAAAAGCGCGCTATTATATAGACGACATCAGTGACGTCACATCCTGGTAACGCTTAAAGGAATAAAAGAACATTTTACAAGCTAGTGTTTTTTCACCTAGAACTTCTAAAAGGTGGACGCTTATAGAAGTTTCTAAGCAAGCGACTTGTGTCGCCTACTCTCAAACATTTTGATTGCAACGAATATTTCGAATAAGCGTTGTCACACGTCGGGATTCTGTTGTTAGAGTTTTAGAATACTTTTCCTAACAGCGGGAAGAATAAGCGTCTCTGTGTAAAATTAGTTCCAAAAACTACTGACATAATAACATAGGTCATGTGACCAACTGACATAATAAACCAAGTTTATTAGGCACCCCTTTATCCGTCAGTAAAATAGGCACATGACAGGATAAAACACGGTTTGGTTTTTGACCTTGAATTAAAATCTCCTTGTTAAATGAGGAGCTACCAGACACACGGTGTATAAACCTGTACGTGTTGTTTGAGCTCCGTACTGGTAGCTACTTGCGAGACCGCTAAGGGGTGAGTAAATCCCATTCTGCAGACATTCAAACATTGATTTCAATGCTGAACCTATGACATACCTGTTTAGATATGTTGCAGGTGTGAAAGTTTCAACGTATTGAGTTGGTGTCTTGAATTTATATTGTTGAATATTCTCGGATACTGGCGAAGGCTCACCTTGTTTTGGATAACGTTGTCATAAAGACCCAGTAGTTTTTGCCATGTAAACGACATTTACTACAGCTTAAACAACACATTCTATTATCAAAATATATTTTATATCTACTGATACGATTCTATGGAAATGATGTATTTGAACGTGCAATTTAAACGCCAGAAATCAGGTAAACAATGCGAAGCAAATTGTACGATCAGCTCTAGAGGAAATGTATCATCAGCTGTGAAAATGAATGAAAACGTTTGTACGGTCAGCTCAAGAGCGTTTTCTTTCTTTTTATGCGAAGCTAGATTTAGCTGTTATTACTGCGACCAAGTTTTCGACGTTTTCTCTGCAGCCGTCAGTCACCGTGCCAAGAACCATAAAGCAAAACTCTTTAGGTAAAAATACTTAATTTGGAACATTACCAGGGCAAACAATACACAAAAAACTGCTAAATTAATCCATCTGAATTCGAAAAAGAAAACCAAAAGTGATTCCAAACAACCAAACAGTAACAGTAAAAGTTTAAAAAAACCATAAATAACACCAAATAAATACGAAAGAAGACTCAAGCAGGAAACGCAACACAAACAATACACCCATCTCTAAAGCAGAACACACACACAGCCATACCATAACAAGCACACACACACACACACACACGCAATACCATTCCTTCATCTACACACTAAATAGAAAACAACACGCAATACAAACATAAAGCTAAGTGAACATAGGAGCCCGCCTTGGTACGGTCAGTAGCAATCAATAATCAATTATAAATTAATTAATTATTAACAACCACTGGGGGGTTAAACCTGGGTTTAGGGGCGCCCAACCTCACACTTATCTCCTATATTCACCTATAAAGACGAACAGTGTACATAAAATATAAACCCTGTTCCTAAACCTTACAATCAAAAAGACCGCCAGCACAGTAAGTAAAGTCCAGTAAAATACAAAAAAGAATAAAGCTCCACGTCACCCAAATAGCACTAGATTTCTTGGCTGCATACAATTACGGAGATGGTGATAAAGAAGAAGAACTTTCGAAACTTAGTTTGCAAACACCCACAGGCAAATTACTCGGAAGAGGAGAGTCATGGAGAAGTAAGAAATGATAGTAGTACGACTAAAACATTACTTGACTTGTTGCCAATGGTTGTAGAGAACATTTACGAGTGCAGGCATCTAGAAAATAGTCATCCGTCTTTTTTTGAAAACTAAAAACTAAAACAAAAGTTAAGAATTATCATAATACTATAGGGCTAACAAACGCCTAACTGCGCTTTTTAGTACAGAAGTCCAATAAAGGACAATAACTTTGTACTTTTTGGAACCACTCGTATGAAAAATATAACACCCACATATCTATTTAATAATTAATCACCTTCACCTATCCCGTAGTCATGTCGGACCGTTGGGGCACCATGTATTTCTTGACAACCAGCTTTCTCCATTCCCCTCTGTTTTCTGCCATCCGCACCCTTTCCTTTAGACTTAAATCTGTCCACTCTGTTATGTTATCTTTCCATCGCTTGCTCTGTCTGCCTCTCCTTCTTCCTCCCTGAATTGTGCCTGGTAATATTGTCTTTGAAAGCCCTGTTGATCTCGTCACATGCCCGTACCATCTCATTTTACGTTGCTTGACAATTGTTAATAAATCTTCGAGAGGTCCAATGGCTTCTTTGATCCTGTTTCGAACTACTTCATTTGAGATGTGTTCTTTGTATGATATGCAAAGTGTTTTTCTGAAACACCTCCCTAACGAACTAATTCTTCGCTCCAAGTCTTCATTCAAGGTCCAAGTCTCGCTGGCATATAGGAATATGGACATGACAAGTGAACGCATCAACCTTATTTTCGAGCTGAGGCTTATATTTCGATCATTCCATATTAATTTTACTTTGCGAGTGCTGCTGTGGTCTGAACGGCTCTTGCAAGTATCTCGGATTTCGACCCCTTGTCAGAAACTGTCGCACCCATGCAGGTACTTAAAACTATCTACGCAATCAAGCTTCTCCCCATTGACCATGATTTCAGTGCTGATACCAATGATGTTGTTGGTCAGCAGTTTTGTCTTTTTTGCGCTGATTTGTTGCCAAATTCGGTAGATGTCTTGTAAAGGCTTTCAACTAGATTGGATAGCTCCTCTTCCTTCCCTGCTATACCATCTATGTCATCTGCAAAGCGCAAGTTCGAGATTGTCCTCCCACCGATGCTAACCGTTCCGTCGTGGTATGCCAAAGCATCCGACATAATTCTCTCTAGGAATATGCTGAAGAGTGTTGGGGAGAGTAACCAACCCTGTCTCACCCCCACTATTATGCAAAGTTTGACGTCAATCGGTAAAGAAATGTAAAAGAAGTTGCATCAAAAATATGTGTCAAGGGCAGACCGATGAACGAATTAACCAACAAACTGGCTCCTCTACCCTTCTAGAAGTTCGTTTATTGGGCATTAAACCGAGATAATTACAGTATACATAACATCTCTCAATTTTAAAATTGAGAGCTTCTGTATAGCAGAAGATATCCACCGGAAAAGAAAGTGCTGCACTGGGGAATGACTGAATGGTATTGATGCATTTCAGTAAATTATGTGCAAGACACTTTTAATGATAAAACTTTTCATAAATGAAAATTAATCCTGAACAATGTCAGTCAAACATGGGTTTTATGCAGAACAATAGAAAATGTTTTAAAGGGGGATAACTCTCAAAATATTAACTCAAAGCTATTAACATTTTGCAAGGCACTTTCATTCACCAGTCGCTTTCCATTAATATAGGTATATTTCATATATGGCTATTCAAACTCTGACAAGAATGGATGGGTCCAATGATTTTTAAAATATCTTAGATTTACAGTGATTAATACAGCTGCGAGTTCCGAGACCTATACTCATTAAAATTGCCAAAGACTCACTTGTCAAGACTCATAATAGTTTGGCCATTATATAATATTTAAATCTGAAAAACAAAATGTTTTGCCCAAGGGACTCATTGTTTTACCAATTGTGCACCCCAGGAGGTATTTTTAATATTTTTTAATTGCAAACGACTTTAATTACCACAGAATTAGAAATATTCTTGAAAAACACTTTAATGTCGTCTACGGAATAATGGATGGTTTTTTACTGTAGATCAATGTATATCTGTTCGAAATAGAATGAAGTGGGAAAAGATTATTTATACGCAATATCTGTGTTTTAATAAATGTATATAATAGTTTGGTACATTTTCTTTATAATGACTTCATGATTTGAAATTTAAGGCATTTTTTAACAGAAGAACACATAAACAGAAAATTCTGATTTTGAGCTGACGGTACACATATGCTCGCAGCTGATGATACAGTGTCAGCCGTGTTTGAAATAGCTGACCGTACAAAACAGCATCAATTCTTCTGGTCAAAAATGCAAATTGCGACCATACTTTCAAAAAACGAATAACGCTATCACATCGCATCAATTAGATTTACTCTGGAAAGCATATTTGTTTTGATAAAACAGTATAAACAACGATAGATGCTGTATAAAATGCAATGTTTTGACGACATCCAAAAGAATTCCGAGTGAGCCACCAGTTGATTTATGCCTCGAAATAGAAGTGTAGATGTATAGATTGTACCAAAGAAGGTCGCGATTGGTTTATCATTCTCTCCGGTATTTGAAAAGCATGCTTACCGACAAGACTTTTCATTTAAAGAGAGGAAAATAAATAGGAACTCATGTCACATACCTGTTGTTTTCCTCCGTTGCGTCGCTTCGAGGCTCAAAATCAACCAGTACAGGGCTCAAAGTATCCGTACAAAGCTTAAAGTACGCATACAGGTTTATACACCGTGAGACAGTATCCTTTGAATTCTACATTCAGCTTTGTTAAACGGGTATCTAACATTAGTTGATTTCATTTGAGCATGACCGTAGATAACACCGGGATTTACTCTCATCTTTTTGGGCAGCAAGTAAATCCAAAATAGCAAGAACATAATCAGAGTTAGCTTCCAATGATTTTAGACAAAATGCCGGAGCAGTTCTAACAAGTTTAAGTGTAGTTTCAACTTGATTAAGTATGTATCTATTTATTAAACATAGGTCATGGAAAATTGGCACTTGAAGATCTAAAACTTTAGATAAAGCAATACAGGCATTATTACTTCCAACAACAGATGTGCCATCATCCTGCTGGCTGCTATCTTTCATGAATAATTGCGAGGTAAGCTGAGATGATTTATCATCCTGACCATTGTTAAGTAAAATTGGTATCATAGCTGTTTAGGTGATGGCATGTGAGTGTCATTTCTGTAACTCTGTAAATTCTGTAATGTTATCTCTGTGGAGGATTTTTTCTATTTTCTATTTTGCTTTATGCTCTTATTTCGCTTTATCGTTGCCTGTATACTTTTCTCTAATTCTTTTACTTTACCCTGTCTCTTGTCAAATGACCGTTTGGTTTGAGGTTTAATAGTAATATAAGATGTTTTCGGATGTATATTCTCCAGCTCCATTTCAGTTTTTGCTTGCTCAACCGTTTGCTCCGCAAGACTTACAACTTATATCGGTACTGATGAGTTATTCAAACTGTGATGCGAGTAAGTTTACCCCTTCCATACTGCTGTTCTTTTCTTGGGATAACTTATGGTAAAAATAACTCGCTTTTGTGAATTTGGGATGTATAGTCTAGAGTGATTCATAATCAATATAGAAAAGCGGATGCTGTAACCCTTTCCCCCATAGAAGCACCTTTTAGCGCATTCACTTTATTCCATCTGCTGAAGAAAATAGTTCCAAGTTAAACAGTCGTGAATATGTTTCATAAGGAATATTTTCTTTATTCTGACAGGTGGTAGCTTAAAGCAGACTGAAAGTAAAGCAGAATGCGCTTAAGGCGCATTCTGCTTTACTTATAATCTGCTTTAAGAAGTCACCTATTTTCAAAATTAAAAAACAGGCTATGGGGTAAAGGGGAAGCATTAGCTCATTTTTTCATGCTTTAACTAGGGGTCATCAGTAGGTTCCCATTCAGATATAACGATATGACAGCAGAAACGTTGTACTTTATCAGACTGACCAGTATAAAACAAGCCGGCTCTTGCTTATTGATACTTATTGGGTAAAAGTTGTTAACTCCAGTTATGAAATGTACATAACCGAGAAAAATAAAATGTGAGGCTTTTGGTATTAATATTATCCGTAGCAGATGTTGTAGTATACTTATGTCATTTATGATGCTCTACATATTAAGTGTAACCTATTTTATAACATAACAGACGGCGTGAGCGTTGAATAACATCCGTTGTTTAAATGCCATATATAACTAGTTGAATAACTATGCAAATGAGGTACGCCACGACGTCGTTTACTTGTGACGTCATTAAAATGCGTTATGCGTTCAATTTCCAACGCCTTCATTCCATCATTTTTGGTGTAATTAATCAATACTAGATCTACATGAAAGTGTTTATTAATACATATACATGTACATGTAATAGCATAAACATTAAGCTAGTGAACGGGGTTAATTTGGAACAGCGTTTTTCCTGTATAGATCTACTTATATCGCGCTTAGCATTCACTTGACCTCAAAGGCTAGAATAAATAACTTTTCTAGGTTATGTTATAAAAATAATATAACATTCGTGTTAATAATTTATTGGATTTATCAAACTCGTCGTTTTAGAAAACGAGAAAAACTCGGCAAAGCCTCGTTTTTATCGTTTTCTAAAAGACTCGTTTAATAAATCCAATAAATTATGAACACTCATGTAATATCCTATATTTAAGCATTATTCACATTCTAGGATAGTGATATAAAACAATACATTTTAACATACTTAATGGATGATGTCATTGTAGCATTCATGTATGTTCATTTGTTTATCACATTCCTGTTTCATTTTTAACAGAGACCTGATGGATGACGTCATTGTAACCTTCATGCATATTAATTGCAACCACCACAAGTTGGTTCTCGTACCCTCATATCTATACTACTGTCCACTGTATCAAACATTGGTATTTCAGTGAAAACAAACACAACTGTTTCGAATAAGTGATATTATTTATTGTATATATTCCATAAATATACACAGTTAACTTTCAAATAAAGAAAAGACACGTTCTCAAAACCTCAGACATCATTCTATATAGGTATTTCGCCAGTTTTACGGAAAGGAAAGGAGAAACATCACAAAACATCAGAAATGATGACATCACCAGCAAGGGGAAAACATGGTATGTACATGTACAAAATATTACAATGTAAGAAATGGGACAAATGGATTCGTTGCTGGTGACGGCTATGTTTGAATTTACTTTCAAAATAATTACACGGCTTATATTCTAGTATCATTTGAGTGGCACCATGTGAAAAACTCTACGACATTTCCAACTGTGTAGATCCAGACCAGCGACGGCGTAATAAACAAGGCGTCAAACAAGACCCATGCTGTGAAGGCTTAGATCGTTTTCAAATTTTTGATTGTTCAGATTTGAGCATTCTGCTCAAATCTGACCAATCAAAAGCTTGATAACGATATCACATTCATCTCAAAAGCTTTATCAGCAGGCACTCCGGACCTTTATTGATGGAGACAATGGTTTGAAATTTCTGCTGACTCTGATAAATTTATAGAGCCTAAACGAACATCGCATATCCAAGGACTGAGTTGGATATTGGTTGTTGACAATGTCCCAAAATTCTTCACATGGCGTAACTCGTGTTCTCTCTATATTTATATTCATAGTCACTTATTTATCAAACATGAGCTACAAATAAGAAAACAACTATCTATTCTATCATTAGGTGTCCATCTAATTATAAGATACTGTCAATTCAACAGGTTATTGACAATATTGGGGATTCGTTTTATCATTTTTAACCTGTTCACGTGTCGTCATATGCTTTAAACAATAATTATTATCGCCTGCTTTTATTTCTCAAATTTTAAATTTCAGGCGGTTCGAATACAGAAAGATCAATAGAAAGCCCAAATAGTTTGGATTATTATCAGACGCATCATTACTCGGCACCATAAATGGCACCATATGCGGATTTGCAAACAGTTTGGATCCTCACCAGACGCCGCGTAACGTGGAGTCTGATCAAGATCAAAACTGTTTTGAAATTACGTCAGTTATACTTCCTTAACTCTAACTTTGAAACGATATTGCAGCAAACGACAATATGGCAATGAAGGGGTAAAACCTCACGATAAATTTAAGCATAAAAGGGTAAAGATCCAAACTGTTTGGCATTCACCACGATTTGTTTAGTCAAATGGCGTATATTGAAGTTTGAGAAATAAAAGCAGGCAGCCATTAATTGAAGCAAATGACGTCATCGCGGTGAAGGGGTTAATATGCACGAATTTGATAGTCTGAAATATCATTGTAGTCTATCACATCAACATTTCTAAATTCTATTTTTTCTCTCTTTTCTTTGCAATGTGTTGAAAGTGAAGCAACTTTATATAAAGTAGGTCGCATGTTACTCATATATAACTAAGCCTGTAATGCAGACCATTTAACAAGCACTCGTGGAAACATTGTGTTGCTAGAATCTGAATAGCGTAGAACAAAAATACTACAGAATCACTCAAATTTGTTTGTTTTTGTATTTATTAACTCCTTGCCGAACATAGTTTGCCTAAAATTGTATTAACTTGACTCATTTTAATTTAGAATATAGGTACCCTGAGTGTATATAAACGCCACACGAGTGTCAAACAACTTGAGATTCTGATTCGACGCCAAGTAACGCGACGTCTGATCCAAAACCAATTTGTTTGCTAGTTCTAAAGTACAGTCTAAACTCGATAGTTGGAACTCGCGTTAGTTCGAAGATACACATATTTCAAAGTTTAAAATACGAATATGTTCGAATTTAGCGAGATCGACTTATCGAAATTAAACTGATGAAATATTAGTACAATCTTTTTAACCCCTTCACTTCCTTACCCCTAGCGCAATGGTTATTTGCAAACAGTTTGGATTCTGATCAGACGCCGCGTAACGCGGCGTCTGATCAGAATCGAAACTGTTTGACACTCTTTTCAACATTTCTTAAGTCAAAATACCTAAAAATTAACTTTGAAAAATAAAAGCAGACGACAGTTGTTTAAAATTGATGACGTCACGGCAGTGAAGGGGTTAAGCGAGTATGAAGTATCGAGTTTTAACTGCAATTGCTCTGGACAGTAAAAGGGTTCGATCTGAAATCTGGCTCGGCGTTTATAACCCGTTTGAGTTGAGTCTGAGTGCGTTCTCAAGCATTTGATTGATCAGATTTGAGTCTAGGCTCAAATCTGACCGACTAAATGCTTGAAAACGATTTTAGACTCAGCTAAAACGAGTTTTAAGCATGGACCCTTACTTACAAATATCAGTGCATTTTTGGTAAAACGGTGAAGGGATTCAATGTTGATGATTGTTATAGTTGCACGCGCTGAGTCAAAGACGTTGATAAAGAATGAAAAAGTTATAATAAGAACGTAAAAGTAAAAAGAAGATTACTTTAATTAAAAACAAATTTCAAACTATAAGTTTGTCTGCTTCAAATATTGTCTTGAAAGAACAAACATTTTTCGATTGTGGAACAGTTTGAATCAGGGCTGCCATAAGTTTATCATAAAAATCCTAAGATTTCCAAATTTCCCTAAGATTTCCAAATTTTCTATTCCATTTAAGAGCGATTTTACGAATTGTACCTTTACCTCTTTACCCTATGGTCTGTTTCTAGTTTGAAGACAAATGGTAACTTTCAGCAGGTTGAAAGTAAAGCAGAATGCGCCTTCAGGCGCATTCTGCTTAACTTTCAGCCTGCTTTAAGCTACAATTTGCTAGGATAAAAATCCGAATATTTCGGAAAAATCTGGAGAAATGGCAGCCCTGTAAATGAATATTATTTATTCGACGTGTGCTTTGGTAGTTGTTTACAAAATGTTTGTCCAATAGCAGCCGTAAGTAAAAAGATTAACTTTACTATTGTAAATGAGATTATTTGTCCATATTGTATTTTGTTACAGTTTATGATTCAGATTTTACATCAATAGAAACTACAGCCAGCTTCATATTCGATTTTGCAATAGCGCACCTTATAAATTGGTAAACTGTATATAATACTGTACTGACGATAGAGGTGAACCACGATAGACAGTTAGATCAAAGAAGTTGATTAAACAAACAACAGTGACAGAGATACTTGGAAGCACTATACTAAATCTTAGGGATTAGACATGTACGAGTATTAGACTAGGTCATAAGATGGTCTTATATTCGTGCATGTCTAATATATGTCATCTAATTGATACTCTTCGTTATATAAGGGGTCAGTACACGGTAGAGGAACAAATTCAGCCCAAATGAGGTATCGCGTCTCAGATACTGTTCAATTTTTGGAATTAACCACCTATCTGACGCCCCCTCCTCCAACCAATTAAATCAATGAAGCGTGATTTTTATTTCAGTTATAAACCCCAAAATGTCAGACTTGAATCCAATGCCATGTGTTATTTTAAGGTTTTCAGTGCTGTTCAACAAAATCTATAATACATTAACCCATTACCCCATAAATACGCCTTTACGCCCCTATTTTATTCATCCACTAAAGAAAATAGCTCCAATTTATACAGTCATGAATATGTATCATAAGAAATATTTTCTATATTCTATCAGATGATATCTTAAAGCAGGCTGAAAGTACAACAGAATGCGCATTAGGGCGCATCCTGCTTTACTTTCAACCTGCTTTAAGTAGTCAACTGTTTTCAAAACAAGAAACAGGCTATGGGGTAATGGGTTAAAATCATTAAATACATTGAGAATACAGTGAAATTCACCCATTACCTAAAAGTAACCAGACTCTTACTGTGTACTGCCCCCTAACCAGTAACCAGGACCATGAAAACGATAAAAAGACATATTTGACATTTGAAACATTTGCCACGGTATATGTACTAAGCTTAAGACCAGATTACATTTCCCCTGGCTACATATGAAAGTTGCCCAAGACGTATTCGTTATCATTTTACAGTGGAGAATCTGTTATTCTTTCCCGTTTAAACGCAAACGTACGCAAACGCAAAGCACTAAAACGTAGAAAAAAAACTTTTGGACAATTCTGATATTTCATGTTTATCATGGTGGCAAACAGTTTGGAGCCTGATCAGACGCCGGGTAACCCGGCGTCTGATCTGGCTCCAAACTGTTTGCACTGCAAACAATAGTTTTAGCGTAAACGCGTTTATTGGGAAAGAATAACAGATTCTCCACTGTATATAATGAATTAACCAGTAGTAAGTGAAATAAAAAGAAAATTAAATCACCTGTTTAAAATTACATGTATATAAATTATATTCAGTGAGATAATATTGGCCATTGTCTCTTTGGCAAACATAAATAAGAATTGTCATAACAAACAATAATCATTGCATAAATGATCGAGCTGGAATGCATCCATTAGTTGAACAGGAATGATCTGAAATCTCGAGACCACAACCAAGAACTACTTTTAAAAAACAAACTTATGACAGAATTAACCCTTTGAACCCTAATCCCGAATATAGGCGTCTTTCTCAAACAGTATAATGTGAAAAGTGCACATGTCCCATACAAGCAGTGAATACCCAGATCAGAGGGCTCCGTCAGGAGCCCTCTGATCAGGGTATTTACTATTTGTCATAATGCAAAACAGACAAAAACTACCCTTTAAATGTCAGATAAAGACTAGACTAAAATTGAAACTGGGATTGTCCATTTGAAGTTTCAGGGAGGAAAGAGTTAAAGGATCATATATCGACAGATCCACAAAACATAATAAATAACAAGTTTAAACAACAGCATATTTCTGAATATGCGCCATATAACTTGAAAGCCCATGTACAGTAAAACTTCTCTATAACTACCACAAAAAGGCTATATTGTTGTATAAAAGGCAGGTGACAGCTTAAAGCAAGGTGGCAGTAGGAACTTTCTGTTTTACTGTCACTCTGTCACTTTGCTTTTAAGCAGTCAAATGCATTTTTTTGAACACGTAAAAATTAACACACTTTAGTGGTCGTTATAGAGATGGTTTAATGTACAGTGGAGAATCTGTTATTCTTTCCCAATAAACGCGTTTACGCTAAAACTATTATTTGCAGTGCAAACAGTTTGGAGCCAGATCAGACGCCGGGTAACCCGGCGTCTGATCAGGCTCCAACTGTTTGGCACCAAGATAAACAAGAATTATCCAAAATTGTCCAAAAGTTGTTCTTTTCTACGTTTTAATGATTTGCGTTTGCGTACGTTTGCGTTTAAACGGGAAAGAATAACAGATTATCCACTGTATTACAATATCTGTAAGCAGCGTCGTTTGAAGCATTATCATGTCGTAATATAGGCTGCTTTAAAATGTTGGTCTCCAAAACTTATCGAATTGAGATTTATACAGGTAGTTTCCTTTAGATATTTATATATATTGAATATTGTTACTTTTCAAATAACACTTTTTTTTATATATCTAGATATGCAAAACAAAAACATAATTCAGTTATGTACGTTCATTTTTGTCTGGAAATACAATAAGAGCTTGAGTAAAGATATGAAACCGAGTTACTCATGGTTTCATTTGGAAACAACGTGTTGCAACAGTTATCACATTCAGTCGAAACGCGATAATTCGAACTCGCGTTACTTCGAACATACCCATATACACTTAGCCACGTTTTAACTTTAAACTACGAATATATTATACTTAACCCATTTTATGCGGGATACACTTTTAGGTGTACCTCTAGGCAAACAGTTTTGATCTCAGATCAGGCCCCACATTGTGGGGCCTGATCTGAGATCAAAACTGTTAAGCTAGTTCAATATTCTGTAAGAAACTGCTAAAATCTTATGTAAATATTTGAGCTATACCCGCTACAGACGACATTTTAAAATGGCCGCCAAATATTACCCAGCATACAATGGGTTAAGTGAGATCGAGTTTTCGAGTTTCGACTATCCATACCATGCTAAATGATAAGTGACATTGGTAAACATTTTGGATTCATTTGATTAATTACATAAGGAGAGTAAATACAATGAGAGAAAGGAAAGCAGAATCTGCTGTTTTAGGCGGTTGCACCCACCAACATATAACTGTCTGTCAACAGGATCGAGTTCTCGCTATATAATTGCTGTTTGCGTTAAACTATTATATGTTATGTAGCTCTAGATAAGGGGAGTATTTCAAATATTAGTTCCTCAAGCCTCCACCAGACCCTATCTTGTGACAACACGTACATAGTAAAATCTCGTTATTACTACCACCAGAGTAAGGATCATTGAGTGTATAAAAAGGCTACTAAAGTAGCTTCCTGTTTTACTAGCAGTCACGTGTCTTAAACACCTTACAATTGATAGAGATGTTTAACTGCATGTACTTACTAGAACTATTCTTTGGAAATAAAAGACATATTCGCATCGATGCGATTTAAATAAGTAACCACATGATAAGGTTTGATGGCGACAAAGAGAAAAAAATGTTTTGAATTTGTAGTTAACTCACTCGTATCTTGAGCCTTGGTTCCAAGGTTATAAAAATCGTGCAAGCTGAGTCTTAGTTCGTTTTCAATCATTTGATTAGTCAGATTGGAACCTAGGCTAAAATCTGACCAATCAAATGCTTGAGAACGTTTCAGACTCCACTCCAAAGCTTTATAACCTTGGACGCTGGTGTTAACTTTGAAAGTGGTCCATGATGGATGAATGACAAGTGACCAAATATACGTAATGGGAACATGCACATAGAATGGAATTTATTTACATTCTTCGGAACAATGTCACCTTGTAAACCCTTGCACAATAAGTCTATTTAGAAAAATGGGGGTAAGTGGACAAACAAGAAGTTAAAGACGAGAATATGAATACAAGAGGAACCGGATAAAGTACCACTAGCTAAGTTTATGGTCAAATGTTATAAAGCTTTTCAGTTGAGTCTAACGTCGTTCTCAAGCATTTGATTGGTCAGATTTGAGCCTAGGCTCAAATCTGACCAATCATATGCTTGAGAACACACTCAGACTCAGCTCAAACGCTTAATAATCTTGGACCCATGTTTACCACAGCCATGGGGCACGTTTCATAGACTACCATAACTCATTGACCCCTGAAACAATAATGAACAATTCAAGATTACAATTAAGTCTAGTACATCGTTAAATACTTAAGTTTGATTTGAGCATTATATTGCAAAATGACAAACAGTTCATACCATGATCAGAGGGTCCCTTTAGGAACCCTCTGATCGTGGTCTACATTGTTTTTATATGACAAAATTTACTCTGCTCGTAAAAGACGAGTGTGCTCGTCACGAGGGGACAACGGGCTACTAACGAGATTAAGTTAAACCAGACATTACAACCACGGGACTACTGAAGTTAAATGTATGACTTTTTATTTTTGAGGCATGTGACTATCTTTAAAAGCACAGGTGAAAGTAAAGCATATATAACTCATCTAGGTTAACTTTTTGTTTTACTATCAGTCTGTGGTAATATGTCTATGGCATGTTTTTTAAAATCTGTTTCGAAAGGTCAAATTAACAGTTCTTTATTATATTATAAGCGACTCACGTGGAACTATAGTTCGAACCTTTAGTTAGGCAAAATTGCGGCCGGCGCATGCGCATTAAGGTCGGCAAAGGAACACCGTTTGTCGAACCAATGAAAACTGAGAATGGTCCCTCAAATGACGTCACTATAGTCGAACCAACCGGTGTTCAGTTGGATCTATAGTCACTGTAGAGGACTATAGACCGGAATATAGTTCCACGTGAAGTCGCTCTATATAACCTCATTATCATGTCGTACGATCGTGTATAAAACGCGGCCCCAACACCGTTAATAATTCTGACTGCATACATCAAGCGGTATTTTCACACCAGCAGTATTTCATAAGAAGAATCCAACCTTGACTTTTGCAGCTATAAGGAAGAGGAAGCTGCATTTATACATGTGTTGGGTTGTACATAAACGATCGTGATCGATTGATCTTATTTTTGTATTAAACAACCTGGTCCAGTTTGATTATTATACATATTGAATTCCAATTTGAAATGAGTTAAAGGTGTAGCATAAAATACAGAAAACTGCAATACTGTTGTAATACATAGGAGTCAGGGCTGCCATTTCTCCGGATTTTTCCTAAATCTTCGGATTTTTTTTACTAGTACATGGTAGCTTTAAGCTGACTGAAAGTAAAGCAGAATTCGCCTTAAGGCGCATTCTGCTTTACTTTCGGCATGCTTTAAACAGACACGTGTCAACAAAACTAGAAATAGGCAATGGGGAAAATGTACGATTCGTAAAATCGCACTTGAAAAATGCAAATTCGTAAATCTTAGGAATTTTTATGTCAACTTATGGCAGCCCTGAGGAGTTTAATTGTCGGCTCTAGATAGTCCAAACACAATTGAATAGTCACTCAACACATGTTTAAGTGTACTTCCAATATCACTGCAAAGGTTCCTCTGAAAACACCGAATCAAAAACAGACTAGTCTAGATAACCATGCCCCATCCTTATAAAGCGTTTGAGTGACACTGAGATCATTTTTAAGCAGTTGACTGGTCAGAGTGTAGCATTTAGCTTAAAGCTGACCAATCAAAATCTTGAGAACGACCCAGAATCATCTCAAACTTTTGTAAGCATGGGGCTTGATAGAAAGAGCATATATTACGATATCTTGTGGAGCAAGACATATATACATGTGTATGAACATAGTGAGTGCTTGGCGAGCACACACCACAATCTGCAATTTCTTCAAACTATATTTGAATATATTACGTATAAAACATGTCGTTCTGTCGTGATAGATCTAGTATATTCCCGTTAAAAGTGGAATCAAATAAAAAACGCAAATCGTAATGTGACATTTTGTTTTTTACCATGGCCGCAATGTTATAAGGATTATGAGCTGAACCTGAGATATTTTCCAAGCATTTGATTGGTCAGATTTCAGCTTTTGCCAGCTAGCAAAAGCTGACATCTGTCCAATCAAATGATTGAGAACGATCTCAGGCTAAGCTCATTTTTTTTTTTTTTTTATAAAATTAGGACCTGATACAAGGTTATAAAGCTTTTGAGTAGAGTCTGATGTCGTTTTAAATCATTTGATTGGTCAGATTTAAGTCTCGGATCGAATCTGACCAATCAAATGCTTCAAAACGAACTCCGACCAAACTCAAACGCTTTTTAACCTTGGAATCTGTTCATGCAGGTAGCCATTACAGCATTCGCTTAAATAGGGTACCATTTATGTTAGAAATGGGTTATCGGTAATGGGAGATGGGCTTCATTTCATTCGAAAATATCAAATGGTTTACCATCAAGCTGAAAACAAACCTCGGTGGGATAACTTTATTATGAGATTGTCCGTTTGGTAAAGTTCAATCTGAGATGCTGATTTGGCACTTTGATAAAACATTACCCTGCTCCAAGCATGGTAAAAGACGGCTATTTATTAGTTAAGTATTATTATTGCATACCGGTCATTGAAGTGTATGTCAAACGGACACGGACACGACACACCTACTTGCTGTAATCGGTGTGTAAGACGGATGCCAGTTTAACCCATTACCCCATAGCCTGTTTTGAGTTTTGAAGATCGGCGAGCACTTAAAGCAGATTGAAAGCCTGCTTTAAGCTATCACTTGCTAGAATATAGCAAATATTGTCAGATATAAATTTGTGACTGTATAAATTGGAGGAAATTATTAAAGGCGTAAAAGGGGCATATTTATGGGATAGAAATAAAGCCTAAAATGCTGTAGAAGATTTCTAATGCTTCGTCTGTAATGACCACTATTAGCCCCTTCACTGTCATGACGTCATCACTTTAAACATTGTCGGCTGCTTTTGTTTCTCAGATTTAAAATTTTAGGTGCATTGTATTTGATTTAACCCTTTGAACCCTAGTCCCGCATATAGGCGTCCTTTTCAAACAGCGTATATGTGAATAGTACACTTGTCCTGAGCAAACAGTGAAGACCCATATCAGAGGGCTCCGAAAGGAGCCCTCTGATCAGGGTCTTCACTGTTTGTCATAATTCCAAATATTGACAAAAATACCCTTAAAAGTCAGAAATGGACTAGACTATAATGGAAACTGGAATTGTCCATTTAAAGTTTCAGGGAGGAAAGAGTTAAAATATAAACATTAGTGTGTCAAACAGTTTCAACCCTGACCAGACGTCGTCTCAAAGTTAAGGTATTTTGACTGTTTTCAAATACTCATAGTACACGGGGTAAGACAGTGAAGGGGGTAATAAGTCTTCTTTGACTTGCTTCAGGGCTGCCATTTCTCCGGATTTTTCCTAAATCTTCGGATTTTTTCAAGTACATGGTAGCTGAAAGCAGGCTGAAAGTAAAGTAGAATGCGCCTTAAGACGCATTTTGCTTTACTTCCAGTCTGCGTTAAGCAGCCACGTGTCAAAAACACTAGAAACAGGCTTTGGGGTAAAGGTACGATTCGTAAAATCGCACTTGAAAAATGCAAATTGGGAAATCTTAGGATTTTTCATGTCAACTTATGGCAGCCCTGTTGCTTTAGTAACAGGGCTTTATCAAACAAAACACAATTTTAGAAAGAACGGGACATACTGTTAAACATGTACGACTGTCGGTGGTATTAAAGTTTAATAAGTTTATAGCGAAACCAGAATTACAAAGTTCAGGGGGAACTATATAGATATCTGAACACTTGATTTCTCAACAATGTAGGATATTCTATGTGAGCTTTATCTGTAAGAAAAATGCTACAACTAGGTGCTTTAATTAGAGTTACAAATACCAGGACGAAGCTCCATCCTCAGAACTAGGTCAAAAATTCGTGATAACCCATACATTTTAATACAACAATATAATAACTCTACTTCGTAACAAATTCTTCATATCAAAATTTTGAGTTTTGTACAATGAAAACTGGCTTTTATGTCAACTAAAAACCACAAAATCACTGATGGTTTCAAGGCAGTGAGGAATCGTAACCCCTTCACTGCCATGACGTCATTTCCTTTTAAACTATTTAGCGTCTGTCAAAATGTTTGAGTCCTGATCAGAGACCGTGTAACGCTGCATCTGATCAGTAACAAAAATATTTTGCAAATAATCATTGTGTTCGGGGTAAGGCAGCGAAAAGACGTGTGCAGCAACCTGCCTTAATCAACGAATTTGTGTTTTGCGTGGCCGTAAAAGCAAGATTATACTGTACTAAAATCTCTAAATATACTGAAAACTAGCAAACAAAACAAGAAATTAATAAAAAAAAAGTCGTTTTGTCAATTACGACTTTGGTATATTCAACATTATCACAAAGTTGCATTGAAACTATTATAAATACACAAAGTGAGCTTCATAAATAACAGTAAATGCACATATTAATCTCCAGCACACTTCATATTTGTAGTCTGCAACGATTAAGCATGAAATAGTACTGTATTACAACGGTTATGAAGGTTAAAAAAAATCTGTATTGTCTTTTAAAATTAAAATCAAAATGTTAAACCGTTTGGACCCAGATGAGATGCCGAGTTACTCGGCGTCTCATCTGGATTCAAACTGTTTGCAACAGTTATCTAAAGCGTGCTGAAGGTTAAATAGCAAAGGAATCGGGCATCATAAAGCAACACATACATATTACATATACACATATAACATATATGTACTCACTATTTCTTAACTGTGTTGAACGAATAATAGGAGAAAATTGAACGTATTTACGTCATAAGATACACTTATGCTTTTCCAAATGGGTTGTTCATTGAATAGAAACATACGAAATTAACCGTTGTATGATGAAAACAAGTATATGTATACTTTTGTAAACACTGTAGACCATGATAAATTGGGTTTCTTAAGGAATCATCCATGTTTGTTTTCTTTTACATTTCTGAAATATTTCCATAAAATCGTAATTAACTTTCAATGTTCAGCTGTGGAATACCGGTAGTTCATACGAACAATTCAGTATAAAAAGGGTAAAGGATGATTAAATCAACAGCCATTTTTACAATAAAAACTATCCTCGTAAGTTTCGCTCATACCAAAGATTTGATTGGTTGAAGTCATAAATTTTTCAGATTTACCATATAGTCAGCACGTTTCAACTTTAATTGATTTAATTATTTGGTTAGACATTCATATAAAATAATATAGTGACTAAATAAGTACATATAATTTTCACCTTTTATTATGTTATTTTTTATCATCTTGAAACGCGTTGCCATTATTGACATGTACACAATTTTGTCTACATCAGTTAGACTGTTTCCAATGGAACACAGTATGTTACAGCATTGCATCTCTATTTATAAAGGGTATTTTCAGTTTTAAAACGTGCTGACAACATGCTAATTGTGTTTTGTCCATCAATAACTAGCAATCATTAACCCCATCGCCACTAATAGGTCATCTGCTCTTAATTCTAAATGATTTAGTATGTCTGTATTTCGACTGAAACTTCACTAATAAAAGTATTTACAGTTTTATTACCTTAATAGTACCTTATTACCTGGAGCCTGATCAGGATCCGAATGGTTTGCAACTACCAGCGTACTTGGGTTAAATACAGTTAAAGAGTTAATCACTGCCCTGCCCTGAATACAATGCATATGTTTGCAATCAGTTAGGATCCTGATAAGATACCGTGTCTCGCGGCGCTGATCAAGATAATGATGATTGGCACTTATTTCAATATTTATTGCGGCAAAATACTTTAAATTTGAGAAATTAGAGCAGATGACATTTGTTTAACGCAGATGACGCCACTGCGGTGTAGGGGTAAAACTGATACTGGCAAACATTATAGATTCATATGACAAGCCACATCAGCAGCGTTTCATACGGATATGCAATATTTGTTGTTTTGCTTTAGACTTTATTTCCACCTACAAAACACTCCTTAAATAACACTCCTTTTGCTGATAATGAATTCTTCCATCGATCGCAATGGGATGATCCATTGGAGATATCCAGGCTTAAATGGGTTGTTGACAAAGGCTATAAGCTATGGAAGGTTTGCAGTATGTATGAAACAATATAACAAAAACAACCATCTGAAAGACTCTGGTGTGATAAAAATTTGAAATCACATTGCAATGAAACTATAACATAATATCAAAAGACTTCAGTAACTAGCTTCTGTCAAACCACGCATGCCTAGCGGGTTTGATACACCCTACACTTCTTAGTGTAGCCAAAGTTTACACTAATACGTCCATCTTATGACAGCTAAATGATGTAATAGTAAAATCCCATCATCCCAATTCCTCAAAAGGAGACAGTTCGAAGCATGGAGCAAGAAAAAATATCAATTGAAAGCTCCTTCATGGGGTTTCTGCTTTACAATGTAGTTCTATATAACTCCAAGCAGTATCATATCTTAACTCTTTCGCTGCCAAGTTTTATCGTCTGCTTTAACCCTTTAACCGCTGAACTATCTTTTGCAGTTGAAGTGTCATCTGCAATATTTTTAAAGTCAGGTTTAGGGCTGTTTTTACTGAAGAAATGTCGATACGAGTGTCTAACAGTTTGAATCCTGATCAGACGCCGCGTTATGCGGCGTCTAATTAGGATACAAACTTTTTACAATGTCGTCTTTTGGTGCCATTGTCAGTGAAAGAGTTAAAGACATGAATGCCATAAACATGCCTACATTTGAGTGGTTGATATAACGAGTTGTTTTACAGTACAATTGCTCCAGTGAAGATTCTAGGCATTAATGGGTTGATTAAAGCATTAAAGACAATTCATCCGAAACAAACAACTTGACTAACATATTTAAAGGACTCTTCCACAACGCCCAACAGTATATATATGTTAACAACCTTAGCCAGTACATCTTAATGCTTGGTGCTTAGAAGCACACATTCAACGCTACATTTAATATACCATGTAATGGATACTTTCAGGGAAGTTAACATTTCGCTATGGTGTATAACTTCAAACGTTCACGTACATTGATTTTAACACTTTTTGTAAAGATTTAGTCGGAATATGTTAATAACAAAGTTTTCCGCGAGATAATATTTCGCGTATTGGAAACGTTTATAGCAAATAAATCCGCGGGATAATTTTTTGAAGTATTTGGAAATGGGTTGTTTTGCACATTCTCCTGCGATATATATTTTCGCATATTTGGAAATGTTTGTAGCAAAAACATTAGCAACATAAATATGCGCGCGATTTTTTATTGGATCAGCGAAAGTAAAATGTTAACCTCGCGAAAACAGTCATCTATGGTATATTGCATTTCGTGGAATTTAAATACTCCAGGAAGAGAATACTTATTTACATCATACGTTTGTGGATATCATTTCTCTAGGTAATACCATTGTGACAGTACTTTACTAGAACATGGGAAGTTATATAAGGATATAGTGCAAACTCAGTTTTTGAAATATCAATTGAAGTACAAATGTATTACAAAATGTATGTGTTTAATATTTAGAATTGCAATACATACGCACCATCGCAATCACCAAAGGAAGTTGCCGTATTCGGTATTAAATGCCGGGGGCTGCTGTAAGCAACATAATAGTAACTCAGAAAATTCGGAAGAAATGTTTCTGTGTTATTTTCACAATGCTTTAAGCAACAACACGCTATTGATAGGTCTGGTCGCTGTAGTGGGGGTAATATACTGTAAATATACTACGGATTAATAACTAAATTTCTCATTGACTATGCTAATAGCTTCGTCATTTTCTATTTCCAGGAACAAACTTTTAATCGTTTGGGAATACATTTTATCTTAGAATCTTCAATTTTTTAAAACAAAAGCGTATAAAAACAATGAACATATATATCATATTTACATGGATGAAACAGTATTCTTTCCCGTTAAAACAATTGCACATTTTGTACATCAAGATACTTATAAATGTATTTGCTTTAGTGTCGTCAGACCGGAAAGAATAACGTCCTCGACCACGTATATATCATATTGATTAGAAAATTTGTAAAGATGGTCCAGCATACGAACGAGCAGACACGGAAAAGAACAGTCTTTCTTCGACTCTTTGTACAAGGGTGTTAAAGAAGCTAAATATTTATTTGATCGGAAAACGTAATGAGATTGTCGAACTTTTAATGAAATGATTTTAAGTTTTCTCTCTAGTTTGCGCTATATCACAATGATTACCTATTACAAAAATATTTGACCTTTTGAAACAGAAACATGAAGTCCATAACACTTATTTGTCAAGCCCTTTGTGATATGTAACCTGTCCATTAAAAGCACATGACGGGAAAATATTACTGCAAGGTTATACAGTCCAGACTCGATAATTAGAATTCACTTATGTCGAAACCTACCCGTATTTCAAAATTAAAAACATGACAAAAGCCACGTGTTGAATTTGAATTACGGGTAGGTTCGACGGAAGAAACATAGTTCGACCGAAAAGAACGCGGGTATGTTTAATTTAGACGATTCCAAGTTTAGTTATCAAGGAACCAGGGACACGTTCCACAGACAATATCTAAGAAAAGAGAGTACAATGTATTTAAAAAATGGTTATCGACGTTAAAGGGGGTTGGAAGCTTAAAGAAAGATAAAAGTAAAGCAAATCACTTAAGTAGAAACCTTTAGCTGAATTTCCATCCTGCTTTAAGCTTATACCTGTGTTTAACATCTAGTACAGGTTTAATATTAAGTTATCAATTTTAGTAAACTTAAGCAATTTTAACGAACGTTTCGTCATGAAATGGTTTATGAAACGTACCCCTAATTCTGAATAGTCTATATACTAATGCAACAGTTTGGTTCCATTTCGAGATTTTCTTAAAAGTTTTTAAGACACAGAAGCAATGTATAAGTGATTTATACATGTTTGCTACAGTGGAGAATCTGTTATTCTTTCCCGTTTAAACGCAAACGTACGCAAACGCAAAGCACTAAAACGTAGAAAAAAAAACTTTTGGACAATTCTGATAATTCTTGTTTATCTTGGTGGCAAACAGTTTGGAGCCTGATCAGACGCCGGGTTACCCGGCGTCTGATCTGGCTCCAAACTGTTTGCACTGCAAATAATAGTTTTAGCGTAAACGCGTTTATTGGGAAAGAATAACAGATTCTCCACTGTAATTAAACCCTAGTGACGCATATATGCGTCATTTACAAGAGTGTACCTGTGGAGAGTACGTTTGTTCTACGCAGTGTAGACATAGATAAGATGACTCATAAGGATACCATCTGATCAGGGTATACTATATACACCCTTTATCGCTGTATAACATATTGTAAAAAAAATGGTCAAATTTGGACTGGATTTAATTGGAATCTGGAATTTACCATTTGAAGTAACAATGAAGTGTCAATGAAGTACCCTTCAAATGAAGATACACAACCAGTTTAAAACTATTTACTGCTACAATATCATTTACGCATATTTAAACTGTAGTAAAGTTGAATATGGGTGCTAAACAGTTTGGATCCAGATAAGACGCCGCATTAAGCAACGTATTTTATTTGTTCAACCTGTTTGCAAACTTTTACCAGGTCGTACGAACTTGGCACAATAACTGCTTACAAGAGGTCAGCGGCGAATTAACCCCACCACTGCCTTACCCCGAGTACAATGATTATTTGCAAACAGTTTGGAGCGTGATCAGACGCCGCGTAACGCGGCGTCTGATCACGATCCAAACTGTTTGACACACATTCCAATATTTCTTAAGTCAAAATATCTAAAATATAAATTTGAGGAATAAAAGCAGACGACACTTGTTTAAAGTTGATGACGTCATGGCAGTAAAGGGGTTAAGATAAAACAAGCAAGGTACAGTTGAAGCAGAAAGGTCCAGCTGCGTCCTTCTACTTACCCCTGAAACTTTAAATGGACAATTCCAAAGTATAATTAAATCTAGTCTAATTTTTAATATTTAGGGTGGATTTAAACAATATTACACATTTTTAACAAATTTTACAAAATAACAAACATTGTAGACCATGATCAAAGGGCTCTTTAAGGAGCCCTCTGATCAGGGTTTACACTGTTTGCATAGATCAAGTGTACTCTTGACAGGTATATTACTTGTTAATGACGAGGTTACTCGTCGCTAGGGTTGAATGTGTTAATTCAATCTTGCCATCTAGAGTGGTCACACTTTAGCGGAACCTGACTAGACAAACAAAGGAATGAGTCATGGTTACACTATTATTAATAGCTAAATACTGCTAAATACTGTTACAAACCTAGACATTAATATTTTCCCGTGAAGTACCTTTACTTATCTAGATATGACTTATATTCCAAATATAATACCACAAACACCCCGTTACCATGGCAATGACATCCTTCAGCAGCCTACGTTACGATTATAGTATATGTTGTCATCAAATATCTAAATCGTCGAATCCAGTTAACGCTTCCACTGCCAAATTCTCGTGCAATGGGATTTGAAAACATTGTAGATCCTGGTTAGATATCGAATAAGTCGGCATCTGATCAGTATGCTCGTCAGCTGATTCGTTTGCCATACTTCTTTAGAGTTCAATTAAAAACCACAATCGGAAGACGTTTTTAAGCAAACGAGTTTGGCAGTGAAAGGTTTAAGAAAGATTCAACTGCTATCATTATATGCTATAATATTTTTGTTGAATATACCCGAGCACTGAAAAACTACTTAATTTTCTTTAGACAAAGAGTTGATTAAATGTTTTCCCCCCAAATAATGGCTCTTCAAATTGCACAGGTTTCAAAGAGATCAGGCAAAATGATAGGCATGCATGAAGAAGCATCGTATCTCTTCTCACATCTGAAGTTTCAATAAATTTGTATGACAAAAAGCACTGAGGGTGAAACAGATGCAGTATTTCCTGACGTCATGACTGGACTGTATTACACGTGGTAAGTGACGTTGACTTTATTGTCGTCATGGGTATTGACGTACCGACTTCATTTGAATCTGACCCACGAACACCGCAAACATTTCCATCACTTCCCTGAAATAAGATATTATAAAATATTATAAACTATACGATGACCAAATAGATTTCGAATTCAGTCAAATTGAAGTTTCGAGTTAATCGGCCACTAAAAAGATAATTTCGATGTTTTTTATTATACATGTATTAAAGTTTGGACTAAATCAAGGACAAAAGACAAGCTCAGATGTCCCATTGAAATTTGCTTTACTTTTGCCATTACAATCCTAAATGCTTCTACAAATAGTGACTGATTAACACCGAATCGGTCCGTCTAAAGACCCCGAACCTTTCCAAACCACTCAAAACCTCCCCAAACCACGTTTTTTTCTGCAAGACTTTCAACCTTCTTTAAGTAGATACCTGTCTTAAAAACTAGAAAAAGGCTATTGGATAATGGGTCTCTATCTAGTAGTTACTGCATATAGTTATCTTAAGTTTTGTACGAGTTGCTCCCCTTGAAATGAAAACATCGTATACTTATTTTTAATTTAACTTTTTTAACATTTATTTCAGCCTTAATTCACCAGTTTTAATCTTTAAGTGATTAAATATTAAGGAATTTTAGTAGTCTGGGTTGATTGTTTAAAATATTTGGAGAGGTTTGGAGTGTTTTCGGGAGGTTTGGGGTTTTTAGACGGACCCAAACAGAATTTACTGTATGGATTATCAAGCAAACGTGTCAACAGTGAAGCGAACAGATATTGGAAATGCAGAAATGAAAATTTCATTTGGTAATACAAGCAAACACGCTATACTTATAAATGTTTAGTGTAAATTTATACTAGTCGTAGTCGTACGCTGTATAATATTTCAAATAGATTAAAATGGAACTACTTTATAAAAATTGAATCCAATGATCTTTTGTCTACAAGAAAATGTTCTCTTTCTAGAGACTGCTTGATTTACTATTCAAACAACCGTACAAACAGTTATGTTATTGCTAAATGAATTGCGTTATATCTTCAACTTGATTTTATCTCTACAAACAATGGTGTTATTTCTGCGGACAGTTTTTTCTATAACAAATTGTGTTATTTATAAAACTAAATGTTTTATCATAGTTCTCTACAAACAATTTTGTTTTTATGTTAACAATTGTGTTATCTCGACAAACAATTGTGTTATTTTTTCAAACAAGTGTCTTATCTATAAAATCATTTGTTTTCATCTTTACAAACAATATTATCATCTTCAGGGCTGCCATAAGTTGACATAAAAAATCCTAAGATTTCCAAATTTGCATTTTTCAAGTGCGATTTTACGAATCGTACCTTTACCCCATAGCCTTTTTCTTGTTTTGTTGACATGCGACTACTTAAAGCAGGCTGTAAGTAAAGCAGGTTGCGCCTTAGGGCACATTCTGCTTTACTTTCAGCCTGTTTTAAGCTACCATGCACTTGGAAAAAATCCGGAGATTTAGGAAACATCCGGAGAAATGGCAGCCCTGCATCTTTCAAAACATATGTATTCTTTCTAACTCTACTATAGATAGTGCGTTTGTCCTGAAAACTGGTGTAATATTTCTACAAACTATTGTGCTTCACTACAAATTATTTCTTCAAACCGTTGTATTTATTACAGAAAATAATATGTTATGTCTACAGCTATTGTACTATCTACATTCAACAAAATTCTCTTTGCGATAACGAGCATCATGCACTTCAAGCAGTTAGCTTTAGAACGAAACAGCATAATAGTATTGTATAAACCAAAAGGCAGAAACAGACGTGAAAACGGCAAATGGCTATGCAAATAAAAGAAAAAATACCAGCAAATACATGTTCTGTTATTGATATGTGAAAATTGTTGATACATGTATTAATTTTAGCCTATTACCCCATAAATACGCATTTTAACGCCTTTGATTTATTCCTCCAATGAGGAAAATAGTTCTTATTTATACAGGCATGGATATGTATGATAAGAAATACTATATATAGTCTAACAGATGATAGCTTAGAGCAGACTGAAGATGAAAGTAAAGCAGAATGTGCCTCAAGGCACATTCTTCTTTACGTTCAATCTGCTTTTAGTGGTCACTTATCTTCGAAAATAGAAAAAGGCTATGGGATAATGTATTAAGATGTAAAAAATGTTATCTTGAAATGTGAAAGGTATGACATCGGACACTTGCTTTCATTTTCTGTATGTACTATTTATGCAAACGATTTATTGTATTATATGAGCTGTATCATAAGAAAAATGAGACATTCGAACATTGAAAATGCAAATAAGTTACGATATTTCGACCGCACAATAGAATTTTTGTTTGTGATTCATCTTATTGTGAATCAGGTGACACGTTTAACCAGGACGGATCTAAAACTTTGGTCTTGGTAGATGGATTCTTTTATAAAAAGCTTTTATATAATGGGAAAATCTTCACCGATTTTCCAATCATAACGATTAGCACTTACTACATTCATTTTAAGTGTTATGTTATGTAAATACATGTAATAATAGTGTCATAGGTCGACTAACGGCCGAGTATAAAAGTTAACAAATAAATATGTATTGTACTTGAATACTGAAACTTTTATATGTGACACTTTAATAAATAAAAAACTGAATAAAAGTTGTTGTTAAACACGCCGTTACATGCCTTCGAAGCCACAAATTGGTATTGGATAAAATAATTCTTAATTCTATGACCTCTGAAATTTCAAATGGTCAATTCCATTTTCTAAATAATTCAATATTGTTTGTTTTCATTACATTTGGTTAGCTGTGATTGGCTGTAATTTTTGTTTCATAACTCCATGAAAATAATCAAATTCAGGCCACGCCTTGTCAGGACTATTTTCCCTTAGTCCAACTGCTCTTCACAAGCGCTGCATGAAGCAGGATGCCAAATGACGTCATTGACGTAGGCGTTACTACATAACAACGTCGCGTTTTGGCGGAAAATATATATGGCGGAGTGACTACAACCTACGTTTTAAAAGCGTTAAAAAGACCATTCGCGTCAGATTCTCTATTTCACTACTTTCTTAAATTCAGAAGTGATATTAAATTATAAGGAATAATTCGGAATATTTATTGTATTCATGGAGGTATGAAAAAAACAACCTGGTCACACTTTTGTATGAAACCGCTTCGCGGTTCATACAGTGTAACCAGGTTTTTTTTCATACCTCCATGAATACAATAAATATTCGAATTATTCCTTAAATGAATCTTGTTCATTTTATACTATTTAGAGAATTTGTTTTATAATACAGTTAGAAATAGTCAAATAGTACAGACTCTGCTCAGGCGATTATTTAGGAGCCTTGTGATCTGGGGTTTCCATTGTTTCCATAAGACAATTATACCCTGCACAAGTGCATTGTTTATTTAGGGCGAGTATACTCATCGGAAGGGTTTAATAAGGTAAGTACTATAGGAATATTGATCCATGTTAGTAATATTTATGACTCTCTTTCTCAAAAGTGAATAATATGTATACATACAGTTGAGAATCTGTTATTCTTTCCCGTTTAAACGCAAACGTACGCAAACGCAAAGCACTAAAACGTAGAAAAGAACAACTTTTGGACAATTCTGATAAGTCTTGTTTATCTTGGTGGCAAACAGTTTGGAGCCTGACCAGACGCCGGGTTACCCGGCGTCTGATCTGGCTCCAAACTGTTTGCACTGCAAATAATAGTTTTAGCATAAACGCGTTTATTGGGAAAGAATAACAGATTCTCCACTGTATTTACACAAGCTAGTAAAACGTTATTATGGGGAGTTTAAAACAGTCCTGTTGGACGATCTTATAAATTAATATCATTATCTCCCATATTTGCGTTTAATAAATATCAATATTCTGTCATAGTTATACATGGTATATTTTAGAGTGACCATTTGCATTAAGATTAAAAATTAATAACAAAACATACAGTCGCTCATACATTAATTACTTAGGGTTAATAAAAACATACTGCATATTCAGCTGTATAATATCACGAGATACGGAACAGAGGTTTTGACCAAGTCGACCTTTTTTTCTTCAACTACATGTATATCCGAAAATGGTTTAATACATTTTTATTACGTAACTAGATAAGCACCTATCGGCCTTAAGCCTTTTGTCCTCTCATTCAATCTTTGAATCAGTATAATCTTTAAATTGAACTGATTTGACAATCTATCTTACTAATGTATTAGTGTAATTATTAATATAATTTTGGACAAAATTTCATAATGAAAATAATTTGGTGAAAAGCGGACTTTGAATAAATATTATCTTATATCAGCATACATAAACTTGTTTCATCTTTATGTCCATCTGTACAATAGAAAATCAAATTAAAAAACGTGACCTTATTCTACTGTGAATATAAATAAAGTAGTGTAAAACTGAAATGTTTGTGTTGTGCCATTTTCTACCATACAGTTGAACCCCTGCTATTACAGCACCTCGTTACAAAGGCTTGTGTTTTTGGTGTTTGAGGGACATGGCTGCTTAACCCTTTCCCCCATAGAAGCGACTTTTGGCGTATTTAATTTATTCCTCCGCTGAAGAAAATAGTTCCAGTTTATACCCTCATGAACAATAACCATTACAAATATTTTATAAATCCTAGCATATTTTAGCTTAAAGCAGGCTGAAAGTAAAGCAGAATGTGCCTTCTGCTTTACTTTCAACCTGCTTTAAGTGGTCACCTGTCTTTAAAACTAAATACAGGCTATGGGGTAATAGGTTAACTCATTCGACCTTGAAACTTTAAATTGATAATTCTAGTTTCTAAATAGATATAGTCCATTTTTTCAGCAAGTCGCGTTGGTTTTGCAAGATATAGCAAAAGGGCAACAATGAAGACCCTGATTAGAATGTTTATGTAGAAACCCTCTGATCATGGTCTACACTGTTTGCACATGGAATGTGTTAATCTTCTGCAAACTGTTGGATAATTTGTAATAACTGTAGCAAACAGTTTTGATCAAGATGAGACGCCGAGTAAATCGGCGTCTAGCCTTGACACTCTGGTGACAGATGTTTTAAAAAAAGAAAATGTCGTTAAATCAACTTTAACCCTTTCACTGCCTTACCCCGAGCACAACATTGTTTTGCAAACAGTTTGGATCCTGGTCAGACGCCGCGTGACGCGGCGTCTGATCAGGATCCAAACTGTTTGACACTCATTTCAATATTTCTTCAGTCAAAATAGCAAAATTTAAAATTTAGGAAATAAAAGCAGAAGAAAATTGTTTAAAATTGATGACGTCACGGCAGTGAAGGGGTTAAGGATTGTTGAAGACGACAGAATTTGCAGACGACAATTACACAGTGTGCAGAAGGTTAAAGGGCACGTGAGCGAGTCATTTATTCACTGCCATAACGTCATCAATTCTAAACAATTGTCGCCTGCTTTTATTTCTCAAATTTGATATATTAGGTATTTGGACTTATGAAATAGTGAAATGAGTGGCAAAAAGTTTCGATCTTGATCAGTCTGATCAGGATATAAACTGTTTGCCACTCGTTTTGAAATTACGTAAGATCGATCCTCGGGTCAAAACATTGAAGGTGTTAGGGATCATTGGACAAAACTGCAAGATAAAGCTGTAACTGGTCTTTAAACGGTGTAATTAAATCTCCATTTTGATGATTGTAATGGCAGAATTGTACTGTTACTGAGGAAATAGTCTATGCTTTGATATAGAAGAACATAAACACGTGCATGGGGGAGTGAGAGACACATAGAGTAGAATTGTCTAGCTGATTCAAGGAGAATATTGTAAAATCCCAGTACTACAGCCACCCAGAAGAAGAACGATTTACTGGTGATATGAAAGGCTACAGCTTAAAGCAGGGTGCCAGTAAAGCAAGGAACCCTTAAAAGGAGGGTTCTGTCTCCGCTTTACTTTAAGGTTGCCCAAGGGAGTCACGATTGTTTTTTTATATTTGCAACAGATACATACGAAAGTGCTTCAAAAAGTAATGTTACTTGATCAATAACTTCAGTATAATACATGTACGTGCAAAATACAAGGGTGATATATCATTTTAAAGAGCAATTATTTGCATACACGATGGTATAATGCACGATAAGATCACATAAATCGATAAGTCACAACCTGAACCTAAATGACCACAACTCGAGGACACTAGAATATAGCACTTGTTAGACTTTGTTTTGACGTTATACTTTCTTAAAAAGTAAAACTTCTTAAATTTGTTTTTGAAATGAATCAGTTTCTGTCTGAATTTTAATATAAATAAAATTTCATTACAACTGAAATGGTTAACTTTCTTAAATCTCAATTTTTCAAAAATATCATTTCTCTTTTTTTATTGACAAAAGTCGGCAGGTATAGATCAATTTATCTACATTTTGATTTTAAAACATAAAAATCTACTTGAATGGCTTTAATTATAGCCTGGTTTAATATAAAAAATGAGTTGAGCTTTCACCTACTACTTTTATACTTAACAGTAGATTCATTTTTTTTAATATTTTCAGTACGCGTTTAGTATTAGCTATATGTTTTTTTTATGTGTTTCATGTTTTATATAATAATAACATTTAAAACCATGTAGTGTATGCATACTTGTCTGATATTATTTGACAGAAAGTTTCATCAACTAATTCGAAATAAGAAAGCCGCAATAATAATTTTAGTATCAAATTTTGTTCAAAACAATTACCTCAACAATACACCAAAAGGTCCAGTGCCCTGGAGTAGGGATCATTTAGATTCATGTTGAGACTTATCGAGTTATATGATCTTATCGTGTATTATACCATCGCGTAGGCAAGGTATAGCTCTTTAAAAATGTATACCACACATGCACAGTTGCACATATTATATTGAAGTTATTGATCAAGTAACATTACTTTTCGAAGCACCCTCGTATTTAGCAATAGAGATGCAGCAATCTTATGTTAAATATCAGATCCTGCAATTTGTTTGTTTTTATACTTTACAACATCTCTTGGGTGATAACCCGTAAAGGAGATTAAAAGATCTTTAAACAAAATTAGCTTCTTAGTTTGGGAAAATACAACGAAAAAAGCGCCACGGGAAGCTATCTGCGTTACTTTCGTTATATATTTGGCTGCATCTGTCTTAACCCATTACCCAATAGCCAGTTTCTAGTATTGAAGATAGTTGACCACTTAAGGCAGGTTGAAAGTAAAGCAGAATGTGCCTTAAGGCACATTCTGCTTTACTTTCAGCCTGCTTTAAGCTATCACCTGCTAGGATATAGAAACTATTTCTTACTATATATGTTCATTACTTTATAAATTGGAAATATTTTCTTTGGCATAGGAAAACATTAAAAGCGTAAGGAGTATTTAAGGGGTATTGGGTTAAAACATAGACTTGATCTTTTCCTACGTGTCGCTTTCCCATAATGTGGTTAACAAACCTAACATTTTATATGTGTTATGAATACATGTATTATCTAACCCCTATCGTGATTTGCAAAAAATATAAATTTTTGACAAAAAGGAAATGCAACCTTCTATTCCCATATAGAATCTATACTGTACTGTGATTTAGTATTATGAGAAAATAAAATGTCGACGAAAACAAACTAGGATATTAAATGTCTTGAACAGCCCATTGGTTAAGCTTTTTAAAGTAGTACATTCGAATTCCAGCCAGCTAGATTGAACTAACATTTTTTCTTCTAAAACGCACCGACTCCCATGATGCAGGACAATGCCCTTTACCCATTACTCCATATGTACGCCATTGTAGTCGTTAATTTATTCTATCACTTCAGAAAATAGTTCCATTGTATACAGTCATGAATATGTACCGCAAGAAATTATTTCTAAATCCGTGCATATGATAACTTAAAGCAGGCTAAAAGTAACACAGATTGCATGTTAAGGCACGTTTTGCTTGACTTTCAAACTGCTTTAAGTGGTCCCATTGTGTTCGAAATTAGAAACAGGTTATGGGGTATTGGGTTAACTCTTTATCCCATAGTCTATTTCTAGTTTTGAAGTTAGATGGAGACTTAAAGCAGGCTAAAAGTAAAGCAGAATGCGCCTTCGCATTCTGTGTTTCTTTTAGCCTGCTTTAAGCTATCATCTGCTAGGATTTACAAAATATTTCTTATTATTCATTTGCATGGCTGTAAAAGTTGGAACATTTTTCTTCAATGGATGAATAAATTCAAGGCGCTAAAAGGCGCTGCTATGGTGTAATGGGTTAATCACCGCAAACAAGCCTTCTTTTGAGTGGTCGGAATAGCGAGGGATTTCACTGTATCAGTATACCTCACTCGACGATTGGTCATCACTAAAAGTGCATTCCCGACATGCTTTCCAACTAAGAAGGCATGGCTTACTCTTGGAGGTGTCCGAGGGAGGAACAATTGTTAAATCAAAGACTTTAGTGTGTGACGGACTTGGGCTCGGGCTTGGTGAAGGTTCGATGCCATGTGTGCCTACAACAATCAAGTGACGGGAATCGAATATGATAATAACTATCGATAATCGAGACACTACTGTCGACCGATGATCGATAGATCATCGAATGTTAATTTGATACTGTTGACATACAATGTTCAATATACCAATACAATTTAACATGGCGTAAACTAAGGTCAGATAAGTATTACCACTCAAAAGAAAACTTAGGACAGGTGGCAGCTTAAAGCAGGATGAAAGTAAAGCAGAAAACTAAAATGACGTTTTTGTTTACTTCCATGCTGATTTACGCAACCATATGCAAAATTAAATATCAATTTTAAGTTGAAACAGTCGGGCTTAACACATTCATTGCCATGTTGCCATATAATCGTCGTCTGCTTTAACCCAATCACTGCCGTGACGTCATCAATGTTAAACAATTGTCGTCTGCTTTTATTTCTTAAATTTTAATTTTTGCTATTTTGACTGAAACAATATTGAAACGAGTGTCAAACAGTTTGGATCCTGATCAGACGCCGCGTAAAGCGGCGTCTGATCAGGATCCAAACTGTTTGCAAATAACTACTTCACTCGGGGTAAGGCAGTGAACGGTTAATATCTCAAATTTAAGTTTTAGGTCAATTGACTGAATTAATATCGTAATGAGTGTCACACAGTTTGGATCCTGAACATACCCCGCGTTATGCGGCGTTTGGTCAGGATCGACACTGCTTGCGAATATTCATTGTACTCGGGCTAAGGCAATGAAGGGATTAAGTGAGTATTTAAAATTCAATATAAGTTCTCTATCTTAATGTAAAGTTCGATTTGTTATCGATAATAACCGATAATCGGAACAACACCACAACACGTGAAAGGTGAACTGGGGTTCACAAAGCAATGTTTTTGTTAGATGAAACGATGGATAGCAATTTCTTGAACATTTAAAAAAAAAAAATGGAAAAAATGTCATCAAATGCGCCAGCTAACAAAAGGTCGAATCACGCAACAAGCCAAATATTACAGTGCAGCCTTTTGTAACAGTGAAAAGAAACCAAAATAATCGCAAAATGCTATTAGCAATATATTTTCAATGCACATGTATATAAATAGACGAGGACTGCAAGATTATACCTTAGTTTTTACGATCAAATAGACAATTCCAATTTAAGCCTGGTCCTTTTTTTACCAGTCAGGGTTGAGTGTAATAATATGTTGCATAATGACAAACAGTGAAGACCCTGATCAGAAGGTTCCAGTAGAGACCATCTGATCTAGGTATACTCTGATTACATGAAACAAGTGTAACAATAAGGCAAGTGTAACCTTCACGGGTACATTGTAAGTATATGCGTAACTAGGTACCCGTTTTATGAAACGCCGTACGACAAAAATGGTCGGAAGTCAGATTCTAAAATATATCAATAGATCTACTTATTTAATTCTCCATCTAACATCTAATCCTGTCTTATGACATCTCTTTGGAATCGTCTTGAAAAGTTCAGTGTTCGACTTAGTGACTTATATTTGTCTAGACTATTAGCTCAAATAAAAACAATATTGTTTTGAACTCTCCTCGCGATGCGACTAATGGTGTAAGCATAATTGTCAACAAATATACCTACAGTGGAGAATCTGTTATTCTTTCCCAATAAACGCGTTTACGCTAAAACTATTATTTGCAGTGCAAACAGTTTGGAGCCAGATCAGACGCCGGGTAACCCGGCGTCTGATCAGGCTCCAAACTGTTTGCCACCAAGATAAACATAAAATATCAGAATTGTCCAAAAGTTGTTCTTTTCTACGTTTTAGTGCTTTGCGTTTGCGTACGTTTGCGTTTAAACGGGAAAGAATAACAGATTCTCCACTGTATACCTATATACAACGTTCTTGAGCATTTTACAACACCAAGGAAAGATTAAACACAACAAGTACGATGGGAAAGACGTGATTCTTTCCTGTTAAACCCTTCCATGATCAAATTTATCGTGAAGTTTTTACCCTTTCATCGCCATAAATGACGTCTGTTTCAATATTGTTGTCTGCAATATCGTTTCAGGCAGTATAACTTACGTCACTTCAAAACAAGTGGCAAACAGTTTTGATCCTGATCAAACGCCGCGTAACGCGGCGTCTGATCAGGATCAAAACTATTTGCAAATGCGCTTTATGACGTCATTGAGAGGGAAAGAGTTAAAGGAGTTAAACGAAAATGCAATGAAATGTAGAAATGTAAAATATTTTGACAATTTTGACGGTATAATTCAATCTGAGGTTGAAGCCTGATCAAACGAAAGGTTACTCGGCGTCTGATCTGTCTCCAAACTGTTTGTAACGGGCATATTTTTTTTAGTATAAACACGTTTACTGGGAAAGAATAACGCCTTCTCCACTGTATGCATAATGAAAACCAACCCTCATCATTAAATGTAACACACACACACACACACACATGTTACCCATTTATGCCCTGTTAAGGTTTAACTTATACGTTTTAGTTGAAGGTTTTCGAAAAACTGGATAGTTCAAGTAATGCTGCGATTAATTGTTTGCGATTAAGTTTAATAATCGCAAAAATAAACATCGCGGAAATCACTCCATTTACATTAGATCTTTATTTTTTATCGATTCATTTCAGTGAGTCTTAATGGACACTGAGGGTTTATCATGAATCCTAAGGATATCAACATTCTTGTCGGTAATTATATCCTAAACGTGTACACTATGAAAACTAATGACACGTTGTGTTTTGCTGTAGTTCCAATGAGTTTATAAAGTTTTCCAATGTCTTCTTTTGTCACAATACTCCAGGCATAAAGGGGTATATACATACATAGTTAGATATGTTTGCAACAGGTATTCCTAAACATTATGGAAAACATGACATGATAAGGAAACACTTTGAAAGGGTATACAATGCATATCTGCATATTTATATAAATTGTTTGAGACTGCATGTTCGTTTTAAAAATGTTGTTGGTATCAAAATATTCAAACACGAAATATGTGTTTGAAAAAGAAGATGCAACTTGTTCATTTAAAAGACAGCTGCAGTTTAAATCCAGATGAAAGTATAACAGAAGGTTGCTCATTTAGCTTCTGCTTTGCTTTCATGATGCTTTAAGCAACCACATGCCTTAAATCATTAAAGAAAATATTATGTCGTAATAAAAAACAGAAAGTAGGGTATTAGTATTTGATAAAAAAATAAATCTTTTTTCATTTTAAAATTCCATAACTGGATTGCATACTTGTGAAGAGTATAAAACTATTAACTTCGTCATAAGGACCCGCAAAATACTTGTTCTGATCAGACAGGATCTAATTCTTTTGACATCCTGATAGTATGTACCAGAAGAAAAATTCAAATGAAAATCGCAGCAGAGTACATTTTTAGAAGATTGTATATATTTAGTACTAAAGGATTAATGCAAACTATTTTTGTTCCATTTAGTAAATACACAAATATAGCCTTACAAAATGTTTCCTTCTGTGCTGTGAAAGCGGTTTGAGGGAAAAACTACAGCGCACAGTGTCTAAAACTTCACCTGTGTTTTGGACAATTAAGTACCTGAATTAGTGTTCGATTTAACGTTATTTTGCACAACCTGGGCCCGAGACCATTTGATTTCAACGTTGGTGACGGGGATGTCAAGTGTGTTGGGCGGGGTTACGGGTATGGTTCCACGTGCATGTCCATTGCGGGTGGATCGGTTGTTGTTGGTTGCTGTGGTACTGCTGGGTGCCGTGCTGGAATGGGAGGCGCGGTTATTACGGGAAAGACTGTCCACGTCATTGTTGTTGTTTCCGGAGGAAGTGAATTTCTTTTTCTTTAACAGGTGGGCGAAGCCTCGTCGCCAAGCCGACTTTTTTGGTTCATTTTCTTGAGATTGTTTAGAAAGGAAAGATTTACAAACGGAATTCTGAAACAAAAGATGTATAATTTATTACAGATCTTGAGCATTTGAAAAAATTTTAGCAAGCAAGTACAGTAACTTTTGAGTTATGCGACTACTCTTAGAGGATGCAACAACAAGATGTGATGAAGGTTGAAGATCAATTCAGGGCAAAGGGAAGCAGAATATTCTTAAAGGAGTTTTCTGCTTTACTTTTGTTCTGAGGTTTTCCTTTTATACCTTTGTCATGCATTTATTTCAGTGTTCCCTCTCTACAACACCTATGGGAAGACAACGACTTTGTGTGATATTCGGAGGGAGATGTTATAAGGGGGATTAAGACCGGGCTTACATTTGCAAACAGCTTGAATCCAGAACAGACGTGCGCGGCGTCTGATCTGGATTAAAGCTGTTTGTCACTCACCATTATATTTCTTCTGTCAAATGTCCACTAATAAGTAGCTTTGAGAAAAACAGTAGACGACAGTTTTAAGCAAACGATATTGCAGCAGTGAAATTGTAAGATATAATGATCTTGTTTGGGGGAACAGCGGCAAGCGTTGTTGTAGGGAGGGAATCGTTGTTGGAAGGGCCGTTGAAGGAAGAGAACACTGATCTATATGCTGTTGTCCTGAATGTACCAGGGACACGTCTTTGATTACCTCGTTGCTTCTTTACTGATTGATCCTTGAAATTTTAAATTGGACTCCATTATCCAATTATGGATTATAATAAAACAGTAAAACCTCTCTATTACGACCACTAAATTTTATTAATTAGTAGTGTGTTTACGATAGGTGACCGCTTAAAGCAATGTGACAGTGAAACAGAAAGCTCCTAGGAGCTTTCTGTCTCACTGTCACCTTGCTTTAAGCTGCCACCTCTCTTTTATACAATCAATTAGCCTTCATTTTAGTGGTCGTAATAGCGAGGTTTTACTGTATATAGAAAAATGGAAACAATACAGACCCTGATCAGATTGTTTCTATAGCAGTCATCTGATATGAGTCTACGTTGTTTACATAGGACAATAGTCTAAGCTGTAGACCACTTTTATTTGCGGTGAAAGGACCATACAACCTTTTGGTACTATCTTATAGCATATTTCCTCAGGAGTTCGGAAACAATCGTCTGACGCGTATTTAGGTAGTGATAAGGGGAGATAATTGAGGTTAAAGTTGTCTGCCCTTGGATTTTTAAGCAAAAAATGACATCCTTATTGGGCTTTTATTTCATGTGTTACAGATTTAAAAAAAGGTATTTTGTTAGCAATTATCAATGTAGTTTATCTAGATACAAATTTTGAAAATATTTCAGGAAAGTTTTATACTCATTGAAATCCAAAATGGCCGCCAAAATGGCTAATTTTAGTAACATTTCAGCTTTTCGAGGAATAACATTACTTATATTGACTGCAATTGATACTCATATGGAACAATTTTAGTTGATTCGTATTGTACATCAACTTAGATATCATACTAGCTTTTAATTTGATGAGTTTCCTATCATCCAGTGCTGAGATAATCCAAAATGGCCGCAGTATATACCTACCTTATTAATTTCTACTTACATAAATTTTCTTGATTGGGGCTTTCATTTCATTTTTTAGAGATTCAAAATGGTATTTTGTAATCAATTATTGAAGAAGACTCCTCAAATACATATTTTGAAAATGTTTTAGGATAGTTTCAGACTTATTGAAATCCAAAATGGCTGCCAAATGGCTATATTTAGTAACAATTTATCTTTTGGAGCAACTCAACTACTTTTATTGACTGTAATTGATATTATATTAACCGATTTAGTTGATTCTTATTACACATTAACTAAGAAATCCGGTAAACTTTCATTTTGATTGGTTCCTGTGGTCCAGTGCTGATATTATCCAATATGGCTGCCGTTGGTACCATTTTTTACTATTTTCTACCAATATAAATGTTCTTGATTTGCCAGGTTTTGCAAATCTTTTTTTATGCGTGTCTTTCCATGTCATTGTGGGAAACATAGTCCATGCTGATAAATCCTGAAGTTGGTAATGATTTTACAGGAATAATTTATGGCCTACATTGATCACCATACAATCAAAGTATTTATTTGATAAAGTTGTTTTTTCTGATACAGATAACTATCAGGATATATTAGCCAATAATTTTAAAGGGGATAATCTTTACAGAGGTAGGACATATTAATTATTTTTTAGTTCAAAACAAATGTATATAATGTGTAGCACTATATAAAAGCTTTTTTTGTACCCGGGTGTATAATACACATAAAACATATTTGTCACTAGTTTTCGCTGGTTTGTTGAAATTGCTATTTTCAGTTGAAAATTCTTATGTATGTCTACGGTGAATATAAGTAAATCTGGCCATAGCATGATAAATTAAGCAGGACGTTTAATAAGTGTTACAAAGCATTTATTATTTCATAGTTTGAATCTTCGGAAACAAATACGGGACATAAGTTAAAAACTTAATTGGTGATTCAAAAGCCGCACCGAAGCTAAATACTCGTTTTACTAATTTAATTGTGATTCGAACGATACTGATTATGATCTTTCACAAGTGCAATGTAGTTGGACTGGAAGATATACACCAATACGTCGAGGAAGTGTGTGTTGCACATTGACAAATCCCAGTACTTAAATGAAGTAAAACCATTTGACGGAAATACCTAGGCACTAATAGATAAAATGTGACTTAATCAGACAAGAGAGATGTATTGTCTCCAAATATGTGTCAATTATTTTTCCAGTGTCATTTCATGATTCAATGTGAGCTGCTATAGTAATGTGACTCCTGTTCGGGGTTCGGGGAACAAACAGACACAAAGGATACAAAAGCGTAAACATTGCGTTCTTAGTGTATCATAGACAGTTGAGCTATGATCCCAATTATGTACAGCTGTATTTATTCCCCAAGCTCTATGATAACTTATCACAATAAAAGGGCTGATCCAAGAAGGAGTATCCTGCGAAACATTGGAAGCAATCAAGACAATCTATTGATTATGATGTTGCTCTGAGAAGTGAAGATGAGTGACTGTCAGCATGAATAAGTGATACTCATATGATCGCAAGGGAGGTTATTTGCCATCACAGTTGTAAAAGGAAGTTTAAATAAACTCTATATAGGGATAATAGTATTCTTGAGAAATTTACCAAATCAGAGCATGAATCTTTGCAAGCTGGCTATGCGTAGAATGTTCCCAAGGAGCATGTCCAAGAAACACTGCTCTTACATATACCGGTACATGTACATGTAATAACTCTGTTTTAGTTTTAGGCGCAGTTAAAAGTAAAATAACAGTCTATTTGGCCAAGACTGTTTCATGCGATAGTATTTTCGAAGTCATGTGGAAAAAGGGAAAGTACCTAATTATGATTCTTGGTAATAAAAGCCTGACAGGTTCTAAAAAAGTTATTAATATTCTGAACCATATGAGTCATCGCATAAACCACATACCAGTAGAAGAACTGAAAACTGAATAAGCTACAGAATTACCGTAAGTGAGTGTTAAATGTCAACTTTTAATAGATTGTTACAACTGGTTTGACAACTGGTCTGGAGTTGGGCATTATACCAGTTCTTCTACTCCCATGTAGTTTCTGCTATGACATATGGTTGAGAATATTAATAACCTTTCTAGAAAGGTTAGACTTTTGATTCCAAGACCCATAGTGAGGTGCTTTCCTGTTTTTATATTTCCGTGACTTGCAGCAAACTTGGTCACTGGAAAAGTCTTGACCAAACAGGCTGTTCTTTCACTTGTCACTGCACCTGATAGTGAAGCAATGGTCCATGTATATGTAAGAGTATAACTATACAGTACATGTAATATAAGTCAACATAAGATATATACATGAACTATAGTTACGCGAGAATATGTGGTGAAGATTAAAACCCACAATCAGATGCTCTTATAAATGTTTTAAAGTAAAAGAAAGCAAGATATATGTATTGACAAATCGTCTAGTCAGAGTTGCTAAGATTCAATTTTATTAACGGTTGGTTGCAAAAATATACATGCACTTAGTTGGTATGATATGAAACCTACACTTTATACACTCATAGAATATAATTTTCAATTTGCTGTAACTAGCATGCAATGACTATCAGTCTAGCGCTTGAAGTTGAACCTGTGTATAGCACATTCATTTAAGAATCACTTCGAGTCACCTTGCAGCTAAGTTTGACCCTTCACTATAGTTTCGACAGTTAAGGGTTCAGGTAGTTAATACCGTAGGCCTTTTTCTAGGTCTTTGATTCAGCATTGCAAAGAAGATATTGCCAGTACAGTTGAATTGTAGTCAAAATTTGCCCTTTTGATTTCATTGCCTTTTATTAGGTCTGTTTGGAAAGAAAAGTTCAACTATTGTTAGATCATTGAACGAACTTCAATTGCGGGAAAATCCTGCTAGTCCTGTCACCCAGACTTCAAGCCTGTGAGGATTACCACCTTCATTGAGAACATCAATGTAGCATAATTATATGAAAGAAAGTTAAAATCGCAACGCCTTCGGAGTCAATTAGTGTTTCAGAAACGTGATCCTTGAGAACATTCAATGGTCAGATTGCCAAGAATCTTGATCTGATTTAGTTACTTTCTCGTTAATACTATGATTCCTTTTAAGAGTTTATTTAAAGTCCGTGTTACAACTGTGATGGTGCATGACCTCCCTTGCTTTAATGACGCTTATTGTCACATCTCAGAGCATCATCATAATCATATTGTCTTTATTGTTTCTATTGTTTCGCATTTTCCCAGATACTTTTTCTAGGATCAACCCTTTGATTTCGATAAGTTATAATAATACATACCGGTTGCAGAATATAACATTGCCATACTGTCTCTGAAGTCAAAAACGGAATGCATCGGGCCCAAAACAGCATTGCCATTGCTGTATAAACTCACAGGGTTACCTATTGAATCATTAAATGACACTGGAAGAATAATGGACACATATTTGGAGACACAACGTCTCTCTCGTCTGATAAAATCACATTTGTGCCAGGTCTTAACATCAACTTCCTCGACTTATTAGTACCCAGCTTCCAATCTATGTACATTGCACTTGTAAAAAAAAGGAAAAATAGCTTCGTTAAGATCAGAGTTTCTCCACAGTGAATCCGTTAAATAAGTGAAAAGGGTATTTAGCTTCATGGGGCTTTTTTGTACCATTCAGTGGTTACATAAGTCCCATATTTGTTTCCGTAGATTTAAAAAAAACCCACCGAAATGACCCAGGCTTTGAACCACTTATTAAATGCCTTGCTTGATAAACCATGATTCGTCCATGTAAGACGAATATTCTCCATGTATATACATAACACTCAACTGAAAATAACAATTTTCACTAACCCGCGAAAACTAATGACAAATATGTGTTTTGTGTACATGTACATTACACAACCGCGAACAAAATATAGGCTTTTATACAGCGCTTCAAATTTTATCCATTTATTTTGATACTAAGTAATAATGAATAGGTTCAACATTTGAAAGAAATATCCCCTTTATTGGCACATCTATCCTTATAGTTATCTGTATCAGACAAAATCAATATTGATCTAATAAACATTTTAATTGTATGGTGGTCAATAAAGGCCTGACTATTATCCTATTACCAACTTCAGCATTTATCAGATTGAACTATGTTTGGCACAATGACATGGAAAGACACTAATATAAAATATTTGCATAACCTTTAAAAATCAAGAAAATTTATATTAGTAGAAATATATAGCAAAAGGGTATAAACGGCAGCCATTTTGGATTATATCAGCACTGGATGACAGGAACAAGTCTATTTAAAAGCTTACTGGACTTTTTCAGTTAATATTCAATAAGAAACAACTAAAATTGTTTATAAAATATCAAATACAGTCAATAAAAGTAGTTGAGTTGATCGAAAAGCTTAATTGTTACTAAAAATAGCCATTCGGTAGCCATTTTGGATTACAATAGCTCTGAAACTATCCTAAAACATTTTCAAAATATGTATTTGGGGAAACTTCTTTAATAATTGCTTATGAAATACCATTTTGAATATCTTAAAAAGGAAATGAAAGCCCCAATCAAGAAAATTTATGTAAGTAGAAATTAATAAGGTAGGTATATACGGCGGACATTTTGGATTATCTCAGCACTGAATGACAGGAAACTCATCAAATAAAGAGCTAGTATGATATCTAAGTTGATGTACAATACGAATCAACTAAAATTGTTCCATATGAGTATCAATTGTAGTCAATATAAGTAATGTTATTGCTAAAAAAACTGAAATGTTACTAAAATTAGCCATTTGGGCGGCCATTTTGGATTTTAATGAGTCTGAAACTTTCCTGAAACATTTTCAAAATTTGTATTTAGGGAAACTACATTGATAAATGCTAACAAAATACCTTTTTTAAATATGTAACACATGAAATAACAGCCCAATAAGGATGTCATTTTTTGTTTAAAAATCCAAGGGCAGACAACTTTAACCTCAATTATCTCCCCTTATCACTACCTAAATACGCGTCAGACGATTGTTTCCGAACTCCTGAGGAAATAAGCTATAAGATAGTACCAAAAGGTTGTATGGTCCTTTCACCGCAAATAAAAGTGGTCTACAGCTTAGACTACAAGTGTTTCGTCAAAGGTACGCTGTATGAAATGGACGCTTAAATTCGTCCCTAGGATTTGTTGAGGAGTTGAAAAGTGGTCGCAAAGCTCAATTTTGACTGAGAGTATAACCATGTATATACATCAGAAAAAAGTATAACTAGCAAAAAACTACCATTTCATCTTGTGGCAGGATTTTTGTTACTGGAAATTCTTTCTTGAGAAGAAACCTTGATTAAATATGCACTTTTTCATCACACTAAGTTAATAAGCCGGTATGCATGCCTAGCTAGCCAATAAAAATGGTTATTCAATTATAAAATAACCCAAATTTACCAAATAAACTGCATAAATTGTGCAGGTGACGTCCAAATGAACAATTTAATTAATCATTTTAAATATCCTCAATGGAGAAATCTGTGCTCGGTGAGAGTATAAGGTGACACAACAAACAACATACACATACACTCAGCTTTGCCAGATAAGAGGGAGTAAACGGCATATTACCAACATGTTCTCCTTTATGTCTCAACTAAAACCAATATTGTGACTATTCATTAGAATCGTCTCTTCGAGACGGTTCTAACGAGTAGTCACAACATAGCGACTTCAAGCATTTGAAATACTCCCCTTATCTAGAGCTATATGACCAACAGTGCCAAATATATGATTTTTATCTAACTGGTAAAATTCATGCTTGAATGAAAAATTCATTAAATGGACTGATTGTTGCTCCCTGTATAGCTTTATATGTTAACATGCTATATGAAGAAAGGCAAAATAAGCAAATTGAAAGAAAAACTGTTCCCCTTTATTTATTGCACGAATCCTCAATAATGATGTTACAGACAGGCGGCAGCTTAAATCAGGATGAAAATATAGCTTTTTACTTTACTTTCATCTTTGTTTAAGCAGCTTTCAGCCAATAACATTAAAGAAAAACCCTCTTTTGAATGGCCAAAAATTTACACTTTGCAAATAATTTACACTTTGCAATAGACCTTTAGTGTTGTTAATTGACAATATGGATTTTTCACATTTAAAAGGGTATTAAATAAATTAATTCGAAAAGAATACTCATATCAATCAATGAAAACTCTTCGGTCCACGATCCAAATTCATATAAAGGATATATATGAATGAAGTATATTAAAACCGATAAACATTAATTTTATCTCGTGTTCTTCTTACGTAAGCAAGATCGGGCCAGTCGAATTAGTTCTTTAATTGAATTTTCAAGATATTACCTGGAAAATTCAAGATGTTGACTTGAATTTTCAACATATATCTCGAAACGTCAAGATGTAATTTTGAAAATTCAAAATAAATAAATTGAAAATTAAAGAAAATATTCAGCTTGAAAACTCAAGATCCTATCTTGAAAATTTGACATGTTATCCAAAACATTCAACAGAACTAAACCAGCGAATTGTATATGAGTTGTAGTTGATAAGGAAGCCGGATTAGTGCCAATTGAGCACCTAGAGCAAACGAGGGGGCGGTGGATGTTCTAGTACAACGGAGCAAACTATTCGCATATGCAAAACAAAAAAGTGTAGAAAACAAAAAATCCTGGTAGGAGCATGAAGCATGACGACGTGTTACTTGTCTCTGAATGTCGAATAATTTGGCGTTAGAGCAGTTGCCGATTAACTCGTTGCTAACTAGGCTTTGAGTTAAGGACATACGCTCCCAATTCGTGCGAAACCTAGTATGTAAGTACGATAATTCAAGAATCGTAACTAAACGAAATCGTGCGTATTGGTTACCTCCCGTAGGTACATTCGGTTTCAAACGATCTCTATCAATCCCGAAATATAAACGTTAAACACATGAAATTACACTTGGTAAATGAAAGTACGTTAAACTTGGCAAATACTCTATGTAATACGGCTAAGGTAATAACCTAGGACTTTAATCAAATTGAATATTAGCGTGAACCCGAGGACACATAGAAAAACCCTTCTGCTTATTTAAACCATTGGTATATGTATGAAAGTGCCTATAGTTTCAAAAGAAGTATTATAACATATGGGGTTTTTACCATTTTCTGATTACTCACACCTAAAGCATTTATTTTGTGAAGTTTTATCTATTTTTTACGGATAGATTTTGATTGAGTGAGTGTTTTCATTGAATTTAAGCCAAAATAATTAAGAAGTATGCATATATTTCAGGCCACTAACAAAAACTTGGCATCAAACTTTTAGTAAGCAATACTTTTTAACTGTTTTATTGTTTGTTTGTGTCAATTGCTACTTTACATTATTTCAGAAAGCCAAACCATGCATGTCTACTTTTTGCCGAGAATGGCTACATTATACATTTTAAATGCCCATAGACAAACATTGAACATTATAACCTATGCTTTTCTTTTTACCATGGCATTAAGATATGTTTGAAGAGCCTATTCGCTAATTTTCATAGAGATCCTACGGATATTTCATTTGGGCGCGTATGTCCTTAAATCGAATAATCTTACTTAAAAACGTTACTTAACGATTTGTTAGCTGATTTGTAGATTCGATCCTCGGACGGGTTAATACTAAATACTTTAAAATTGTACACCGGGTAATATGTTATCTTTATCAATAAGCGTGTTTATGCTTACATTTATTTCCATTGCAAACAGTTTGGACCCAGATCAGATGCTGTGTAATTGTACAGGATTAAAACTGCTTGCAACCCAGATACAAATGTCATCAGAATTAAAAACAATATATGTCATTCTTTTCTCCCCAACTCTGCCCCTCTGCTTTGTACATGTCGGTAGGTCGGTTGTTCTGGGTATCGATCGATTTATCTGAATGTCTGTCGGTAGACCGAATAATTCCGATCAATAACCTACCATCCTTAAACCTGTAGTTTTTAGATTTGATAGGGAGTTTAGTTACGATGGATAGAGGGTCCTATGTCTTTTGAGGTCAGGAGTTAAATTAATGTCAATGCCATTCAGTTATGTACCGTAATATGATGTTTGTTCACCTAACTATTTCAGATCAATAATTCATCTATCATCCAACGTATCAGTGCTAAACACTGGGCATGCATGAAAGCCAGATGGCTCTATAAAAAAGAATTAGGAATCGCTCCGGTTCTTTTGTATCCGCTTCGATCTCTCTGGGGCGACCAATGAGTCCAAAGTTGGCAGAAACGAATCGTAAATCAAAGCAAATAAACAATTCACTCTATTAAACACAAATCGCTCGGTCAATTTGTACTATCCGGAGTCATTACTAACTACAATGTACAATTGCATGCCTTATGTTGAACTTTTAGGATAACGTATGGAATAGAATCTTGATTTTTCAAGAGCTTGAACTTTCAACTTAATTATCTTGAATATTCGCGATAACAACTTTAAGAACCTTGAATTTTCAAGATAAAATCTTGAAATTTCAAGTTAAAAACACAGCTTGACTGGCCCTATCCGGCTTCCGTACTAAAGTATTTTATCATGTAAATGCATCAAACGACGTGCAGATGATTACACACACTCGTGTGACATTGACAATTGTACAAGAGATAAAACACGTGGGGAGGAACACACACAAAGCAGGAAATGAAAGCTGAAAGGTCAAGAGGGGAAGTGCATATTTAATTCAAGGAAGTTCTTAGGCCAAACAACAAAAAGCATTGTTTCTGGCAAAATTTCCAAAGAAAGCATTTACGTTAAGTTTAGAATATAAGGACTGAACTTTACAATAGATAAATACTAACAAAGAGACCGCTGAAAAAGAAACGCGTTTAGTTCAAGTTAATTGACATTTTGTCCAAGTTCATTGACGTTTAGTTAACAAAAATGACGTTTAGTTTAATTTTATTGACAGTTTGTGCAAGGTAATTGACGTTAAGTTCAAGTTAATTATCTATACTGGCGTTCGTTATTGGTTTGCAACCCCCATATATATCCTTTCACTGTCAATTTATCGTAAGCTCTGACAATTTAAAAAATATTGTCTAGTTAAGCAGTTGTTTACACTATCATTTTAAAATACAATTTAAGCAGCATGAATCCTGATCAAGCACCGAGCTACATGGCATCTGATATGGATGCAAACTACCTTTCAATTCGAGTCACCTTTTGTGGGGAAAGGGTAAAGTATCTGTAATAACGTTCATTCTTGTAAGTTAGAATATTAAATACACGGCTCCGATATTGTTTCTCCTTAATGCACACATATCAACCATTTGACCGGCTGATATGTATGCATTAAGGAGAAAAATTATCGTAGTTGTGTATTTTTCTAAAGTCAAAATACTTATAATTCAAATTCGGGAAATAAAAGCAGACGACCACTATTTAAAATTGATGACGTCATGGCAGTGAAGGGGTTAATGCCTAGCGTCCACAAAATATGTTACATGGCGTCTGATCAGGCTCCAAACTGTTTGCAAATGTGAAATTTGGTGTCATCGACAGTGGAAGTTTTAACACCGTCAAATGTCGTCTAATGAGTGGTAGCAAAGCAAGGATTCTCATGAAAGTTATTGTTAACTCTTTCCCCCATAGAAGCAAACGTATTTAATTTATTCCTCCGCTGAAGAAGATAGATGTAGTTTATACCCCCATGAACAATTACCATAACAAATATTGTTATAGGTTAGCAGGTAGTAGTTTAAAGCAGGCTGAAAGAAAAGGCCCATTCTACTTTACTTTCAACCTGATTTAAGTGATCACCTGTATTTAATGTTATATACGGGTTATTGGGTAAAGGATTGTCCTTAGAAGAAACCATATCATGATAGATAGCATTAGTCCAATCCCATGCAAACCAAATCAAGTTAGTTTCGATCGATAGTTGTATCTAAAACACAACAGTAAAAACTCTCTTAAGTGCCAACTGAAGTAAGTCGCATTATTATTCCCCCAAAATAATACGCCTTTTTACGCCTTTAACTTATTCCTAAACTAAAAAAAAACAATAATCTCACTTCGTACATGCATGAATATGCACCATAAGAAATATGTTTTCTCAAGCTGGTGTAGCCTAAAGCATACAGACAGTAACGCACAATGCGCGTAAAGTCGCATTAAGTTTTACTTTCAATCTGTTTTTAGTGATTTGTCTTCATAACTAGATAGCAACTGATGCACTACTTTATCCTGCATTTAAATAATCTCAATTATGTTGGTGCTCCATAAATTTCTGTTTTACTTTTGACCTGCATTAACAAGTCAACTCTATTAACTCTTTCAACACGATGTACCTGTTGAAAATATACTCATTAAATTTAAAAACAGTGTAGACCCAGACCAGAAGGCTCCTCTGATTAGGGCCTGACCTGTTTTCTAATTTAAATCAGTAACTATTAAACTACTCACAATTCAAAGTAGACTGGTTCATATTTTTGTAATAAAAATGATCCTAAAGGGAATCTAATAGTCCACAAGTGTTACTCATTGTGGAAAGAGTTAAAGGTCCCCATTGTGCTGGTCGGCAGAATAAGAGAGTTGGAACTGTGTATGTACAGTGGAGAATCTGTTATTCTTTCCCAATAAACGCGTTTACGCTAAAACTATTATTTGCAGTGCAAACAATTTGGAGCCAGATCAGACGCCGGGTAACCCGGCGTCTGATCAGGCTCCAAACTGTTTGCCACCAAGATAAACAAGAATTATCAGAATTGTCCAAAAGTTGTTCGTTTCTATGTTTTAGTGCTTTGCGTTTGCGTACGTTTGCGTTTAAACGGGAAAGAATAACATATTATCCACTGTATCTAGTAGAGAGGTAAGAGCCAATTTAAACAAGACTGAGAGGAGAGACAGATATGCCGATGAGCGTTATAGAGATCACAGCTTGAAGCTATACAGGGGCTTTGGTTACTAAATACAGAAAAGAAGTAATCTCAATAATAGCTAGCTCATTTGTGTACAGATATAGTAAATTCAATGGGCCCGTTTCATAAACATAAATTAGTAAGGATAATACCGTTGAAGAACATTTATGTACTATAAAATGGTTGTTTTTCGATGTTCAGGACAAATGACTGCTTAGAACAGGATGAAAGTAAAGCAGAAAACTTATTATGGAGATTTCAACTTGTTTTCAGTCTGCTTTAAGCTACAGTCTGCCTCAAAAGTTAGCAAATTAAAAATGTGCTTAGTGGTAGAAATAGAGACTTTAGAAAATATATCAGGACATTATTTAGCAATGGCCATATATGCATGAAGAAATTATATTTATATTTATATTACTATATATCCTGACTTTACATATCATAAGAGTGTATATGAATCGGGCTCCATTTCACTATATTTTCATATACAGTAAAAACTCGATTCAACGAAATCGCGTTAGTTCGAACGTACCCATATTTCAAAGTTAAAACGTGGCTGAGTCACGTTTTAACTTTGAAATACGGTTATGTTCGACTTTAGCGAGATTGAACATACGAAATACTGGGCACGTGGTTATAAAACTTTAAACAAACTCTGTGCTCAAAGCTCAATTTTGATTAAATGCTCTTGTTTCTACAAAACAAGCTTGAACTGATTAAAGTTACCTGATTTAGATATATTTTTACAATTGAATTACGGTATGCAAATACTTGTTATATACAAAATGTTTGCTGAGTGTTATGAGCTGAGCAAAATTCTGAGTTTTGAGCACAGAGTTCATTTTAAGTTTTATAACCTCGGGACCTGGTAAGATATATTTAAGTGAGTTCGAAGTATCGAGTTTCGACTGTATTTGTGAACAAGATCAATCCGAAGATTAACATATTTTTTTGTGTGTGTTTTCACTGACATGTCCATTTACATGAATCCTGGTGAAAGAGTGATGGGGTTTTACCTGTAAAAGTGAAAAGGGTAACAGTTTAAACTCGCAGTTGATGTGGAAGCTATTAATATAATAATAAAAGATATTCTTGAAGACAAAAGCGGTGAGGTATCTTGCAAATTCTACTCAAATATTATAACAAAGAAAACAAGGTTTTTGCTGTAAATAAATGCTCAAAATGATATTAAAAAGTATTGTCTTATTTGTAGTTATTGTTTCCCTATGGTAGAACATCTGTTTAAATAATATGGTTGCTATTAAGGATGAAATCAGAATGAGACCAAAAGTAAAGGTAAATACAGTTAAACTTCGATTTTACGACCACTTAAAAGAAGACTAATTGATTATAAATTGTATTACAGCCGTCCCGAACGATTCCCTCCTGACAATAATGCTTGCTGCTGTTCCCCAAACAAGAATGCCAAATCATTTCACTATTGCAATAACGTCTGCTTTTTTGCTTAATATTTTCGTCTGCTGTTTATTCTCAAAGTAACATATTGACCATTTTGACAGAAGAAACATAATGACTAGCGTTTTAACTTTGAAATACGGGTATGCTCGACTTAAACGAGTCGAGATATCTAAGTTCGACTGTAGAAGTTTAGTCACAAAACGTTTATTGTGAACGAATAATGCACCCCTCTGCATATAAGCAAACACATTTTAAAACAAGCCTTATTCTGAGTGGTCGTTATCTCGGGGTTTTACTGTTGGTTGTCTATTGAGTGGACTTGTGGGATAAGGAAAGATAAATAAGAGGTTGAATCGCGTTGTAAACGTTAAAATACGCGATCAGAAATGAAAATCAAAGTTATCTTTGAAAACATAAAGAACTTTCTGCTCTGAAGGAATTACAACAAGAGTTAAATCCCTGTATATAACGACGTATTTCTATACTTGAGATATAAAAGAATTAACAGACTGGACGAAAGTTATTTTTTCACTTCCGGAAATATATACCGCACCTTATACATGTATGACTGTGAATATTATGTAAATAAGTTTACCAATTAAATTTTCCTAACCCCTTCTATACTGGAAAACAGTAAATATACATGTATATATTTCATTTTTCTAAAATATTTTCTAAAACCTGCCATGAAAACCATGAAACATACATGTAAATTGGTAATAAATTTCTAGTGTAGTCAGTATTAATTATACAGAATAAAAAAGGATAAACAGAGTGACAAGCTTTTTTCTATATGAAAATTGCCGAAATAAATTTTGCACAACCTCTTATCAGTTTATGCTCATAATGTTTTCAAGCATAGAAAGGTTTAAAGTAGAAGTTGGACTATCAACGATACAGTAGCTCTATAACCTCAGGCAGTATAGCAAAAAGTCATATACATTGTACAATCTCCAGCGGGGGTTGTATCATAACATCAAAACTAGCATGTGCGTTAGACATGACCCACGTCACGAGAAATAGTACAGTCGGACAATTACAAACAATGTAGGCCGACATTGGAAACAAACCTCGGATCATGTTTTCACTTTCTACAACACAAATGAAGCTGTAGTTTCAGAGTTTAAAGCAGATGAGTGCTTAAACAAGCATGGAAGCATAGAAGAAAGCTAAACTGTACTGTCGAAATTTTTAGCTTTTCTTTAGTGTTTTCAGTATCACCTCTATGTAACAGCACATAGGTCTTCGTTTAAGATGAAGTAACATAACTTTACTCTTAATTGAAGTTTTAACTTTAGATCTACAGAGTTTGAAATGTCCGAAAACAATATATTTCTTTAGTGATGTGGTCAATATTGTTAGTGCAATAGAGGTATGACGGAAAACCACCCCCGGTACCTGATGCTTTTTAGTACTGTTCTGATTGACAGGCAGCTCGGAGATCACTTTATTCTTGTCATTCAGCTGTGACGTCATGATGTTGGTTTTAACTTCCTGCTGATCGTCTTCTGAAAATAACGAAAAACAGTGGAGAAGACGTTGGTGAACAGTTTGGAGCCAGACCAGACGGTGACCAGGCGTCCGATAACGATCAGACTCCAAACTGTTTGCCACTCAGTTTAAATTAAAGAGTAAGAATTGTCAAACAGTTGTCATTTTCAACATTATATTGCAATGCTTTTTTCCTTTCGTTTGCGTTTAAATGGTAAAAAGAACGTCTTCCCCAGTGAACAAGCATCCTGAAACAAGAGTTCTAGATGGTGGGGTGATTTGGTACGTCTGTTAAACCTGTTACCCCATAAATATGCCTGTTTAGGCCTTAAATATATTCCTCCACTGCAGAAAATACAGTCATGAATATTCACCATAAAAATTGTTTCTGTATCCTACTGCATGGTGGCTTATAGTATTGCGGTTCAGATCAGGCTTATCCCAGTAAAAGCTCAAGATTGCCCCTGTTAAGCTTGATTTACAATCCTCGTCAAACTAAGCAATTGAGCTGGAAGCTCAGCTCAGGCTTATCCCGCTAAATGCTCAGGATATAGTGAATCTAACACCACCGTGAGTGTCAGATAAGAATATCCCACCCGAGTTTTGAAGACATTTTTGGAACACGAGGCTTTGCCGAGTGTTCCAAAAATATATTCAAACGAGGGTGGGATATTCATCTGACACTCAACTGTGGTGTTAGATTTATTTTCTCACCTCGTTAACCCTAAAAACGCGTTTAACTTGCTATACAGTGGCGAGTTGTACTTTTAGGCGCTAATGCACGCATGACGACGTCATGACGACGTCATAACAACGGCAATACCAACCGATCATAAGATAGTTCGGCTTGTCTGTCCGGACAGATAAGGTTATCTCACACCCCCTAGATTTCGGGATACCTCTGTCCGAGAGGTGAGAAAAATAATGTCAAGCTTGACTATAGTCTGAGAAAATATCTCTGGACTTCAAAACGGTGTCATGCTAGTGAGCGTAATGCTAGTTTGTACAGTAAGCTTGTTTAGCACATAGGGCATATTTTGATTTGGTACTATAATATCTATAGAAAGTTATATACAGTCGAACTTCGATATCTCGAACTCACTTAACTCGAACTATTCGATATGTCGACACATGAACGTCATTATTTCATGCTCGGTTATGTCGAGCATACCCGTATTTCAATAGCCACGTTTTGACTTTGAAATACGGATACGTTCGACTTAATCGAGTCGAGATATCGAAGTTCGACTGTATACTGTTTATATGTATACAGATAGTGTTGAAACAGAGTTGTAATGTCAGTGAGTGGATATCAGTCGTCTATATTATTTAAATACAGACAGTGGTGTGATATGCGTTGCCTGTGCGGCCCAAGTGTTGATTGTTCATGTGTGGAATTGACATTTGCCTGGGTGGCTATATAGACTATAGTTATCATGTGTGGAATTTACATTTACCTGTGTTGCTACAAACTCAGTTATCCTGTGTGGCATAGACATTGCTTGTGTGGGTATAGAAATAAACTCCTGTGTGGAAATGACATTTGATATTGGCATGTGTGGCTTAGTTACATTTATGTTGACATTTAGTGAAACGTATCTATTAGTCCAATAGTTGTAAATATAGCGTTGGAATTAGAAATAGATTCTAAAGTTGTAAGTGTTCTATTCTATTCCACACTGCCAACTAAACCATGATAGCCTAAACCATCACATACTCTCATTATGACGAAATCCAATGATATGGATACATTGTAAGAAGTTATATGTCAATGTAATACGCCAATAAATACAATAACATAAAGATAGAGACAGTTTTCTAAAAAACATAATTGACCCAATATTTTAATCTGAGTTTCAAACAGTTTTGAGTCAGACCTGGCGCCGAAATCTACGGCGTCTGGTCTAGCCTAAAATTGCGGAAACTCGGGTTTTCGAGTCTAATCCTCAGGACCATTAGTTAAGTTATTTGGTATAGCGGGAGTTCGAACCAACAACCCTCTGAGCTACTAGTCAAACGCGTTACCGAGAGACCACGATTCGTTTGCAATCAACATAATTATTTGCCTATGCTTATAAAGCTTTTGAGACGAGTCTGAGATCGTTTACTAGCTTTTGAACGGTCAGAGTTGAGCCTTATAAGCACAGGGCAAGCTATTGGGGTTCAAAAGGGTTTGTTTGGAAACATAAGATTTTGAGAGGGCGGTTTTTACCTTTCTCCATTGGAAATATCTTGGCTTTACTGGCATTGGAGGCTTTATCACCGTCAGGCACTTGTCCGTCACTGCCGCACTCCGAGCTCGAGCTAAATAATGTGTCGTTAATTCGACCATCCATTCTGAATAAGAGAATAAAACTTTGTATCATCAGAAATAATTTCTATATTCAAGTAGATGATAGCTTTAACGATAGCTTAAAGCAGACTGAAAGTAAAGCAGAATGCGCCTGGCGCATTCTGTTTTACTTTCAGTCTGCTTTAAGTGGTAAGTTATCTTCCATGCTAGAACACACTATCGGTTACAACCCCTGTGAGCTGGAAACCACTCTTAACCGGAACATGTCCGGTTTTGAGGGGTTAAACGGTACCTAAATGTCCATGTCGCTTTATACTAACACCAAGTGAACAATACATGTATCTTGCACTGACCTCTTAATACCTTCACTGTTTAACCCATTGCTCCATAGTTACGTCATTTTACGACTTTTAAATTATTCTTCCACAGTCATGAACATGTACCAGAAGAAACGACTTACATATCCAAACAAAATAAATTAATGGTCGTTAAAGCTGGCTGAAAGTAAAGCAGAATGTACATTACGGCTCATTCTGTTTCACTTTACGTGCTTTAGGTGGTCACGTTTCTTCAAACCTAGAAATATGCTATGGAACTATGGGTTAAACTAATCGAACATTTAATTGTCCGCTTCAAAGTCCGGCGTTCTACCAACTGAACTGTCGAGGCAATGGACTGTGAACACTTAAAGTAATAAGGAGGAAGACACTGTGAACACTAAGTAATCAGGAAAGTTTAGCAGAAAGTTGCCACCAACTTTTACCCTCTTCATTGCCATATCCAAAGTAAGATAGTTACTTGCAAACAGTTTGGATCCTGATTAGACGCTGCAAGACGCGACGTCTGGACAGGATCCAAACTAGTTGGCACTTATTTTAATAGTTCTTAAGTTAAATAAGTAAAAATAGTTGTGAGAAATAAAAGCAGGCGATAAATTGTTAAAGACGATGATGTCGTGGCATTGACGGGGTTACATTTAAATTATAACCATTTGAGCACCTTTTATTAGTTTAATTGGACATGTATATTATGCATTTAAAGTCATTTAAAGTAATTACAGACAATAATGTGATAGTAGGTTAGATTTAAATGGTCTCAATTTATCGCTTTTGGACGAACATACAGTGGAGAAAACGTTATTCTTTCCCGTTTAAGCGCAAACGAAACGCAAAACGCATTACATATAAGTGCAGCAATTGACACTTCTTGACATCATGAATATTCATTTTAATGTGAGATGCTAACAGTTCAAAGCCTGATCAGACGCCGTGTTACCCGGCGTCTGACCGGTCTCCAACCTGTTTGCAATGTATCTAATAGTTTTAGCGTGAACGTGTTTATTGGGAAAAAATAATGACTTTTCCTCTGTAAGAAAATGCTACTCACTTTGTCGGGGCTTCAGGTAGAAAGGCGACCGCACCGTCTCTTCTAAAATGGGTTTCATCCTTGCCGTATTTCCTGGTTCTAGTTTTAGATTTTCTAAGCAAGTCTTTATTTTTCCTTGAAGTAATTCTATACTGAAAACACGGGACTGTTGGTGTCTGAATGGAGTTGGGGGAGGGGGAGGGCGACGGGGAGGTGACCAGAGCATCCACTTCTGAGGTAAAAATTTCAAAATCGTCACTATGGAAACTCTCAATCCGTGCTATAGGGGTTTTGAACATTTGGCGAATGGGTGTACTAGGCATAACGAAGCGGACAGAGGGGGTACTGCCATGTCGTGAAGACATAACAGAACCCACCCTCGGGCGCACAGGTGACTCCCCGTGACCGTCCCCGTGGTTTAAAGTCAAGCCTAACTCTCTAGGAGACAGAAGAATTGGAGCTGATAGACTTTCAACCTCGTCTGAGGTGACACTCTCCTTCAAACGTCTCCGTGTGGAGAACAAGTTTTCTTGAGAAGAATTGTGGTCACTACTGTCAACATAACAAACATCATCGTGCATTTCAATGGCGTTTGCCTCAAGTGAAATTTTCTCCCGTTTTGAATACAGATCTTCTAACAGTGTTCTTCTATCGTCCACAACACTATACTGGTCCGCCATTTCCACGGAGCACGGTATACAAGTCGCATCCACTGCGTCGGTATTTGCATAAAACTCAACGTCACACAAATCATTCAAACTTGCACTACCATGAAAATCTGTTTTGATTTTAACATGTTCCTCTGTTGCCGGTTTTAAGCACGTGGCTCCTAGGAGCTCAGTTGAACTGTGTATATTTTCTGAACTTGACACCAATGTGGGAATATCAAGGTCTATTTTATCCATTTCGACCCGTTTTTCGCTATCCGTCTTTTGTAATTCACAACTCATTTGGCGCTCAATTTTCTCATCATCTGACAGATTAGCATAAGAAGGTGGTTGCATAGATTCTATAATAATTTCCGGTGACGCGGATAAACTTCTGCAAGGTAAATCATCCAAAGGAACTGCTAAATTACTTATATTTTCAGTATTTCTCTTTGGTCCATTTACTTTACTTCTCAATACAAACTGTTTCGGCCGCACTATTGAGCGTATATCGGTTGCTGCTATTTTAGATTCAACACTCTGTTCTTGCACGTGCTCGGGTTCGTGCGCATGCTCGTGGGATGTAATCGAGGCCTGAGAGTCAGGTCTGGATGCAGGCTGTGACAAAACTTCCTGTGAACCGTCACTATAGTATTCATGTAAGTTAGTGGTTGAGCAAGGATTTGAACTATCAGAATGAACACTTCCTTCGGCACCATCAACATAATCCATTACTTTCCCCCGACGTTTTCGTCTGTGCCCAAAAGTTCTGTTGGGTCCTAATGTTGCACGACGAGTTAAACCTTTCGGTTCTGAGTTCGTAGTGTAACACTGATTGAGCCCAATCAAATTTGCTGGGCGTTTCACCTGCGCAAGCGGGCTTTGTTTTGGCGTTATTATTTTAATTTCCGGATTGGTAAGGTTTGAAGGGCTGTGGGGACTATGAGGATCGGACCCCGGCGTACCAGGGCGATGCCGACGAGATCGACGACTTCCGTGCCTACTATGAGAATCAGCAGAACTTGTCCGCCTCGTCGATCGCCGCCGTTCTGAGCTGCGTCGCAAAAGTTGCGCCACCTGGGAACCAGCCTGAGTGGGAGACAGCAAATTGGCGTGTTCGGGTCCTGAAGCAGCTCCCTCTGGTTCCAGTTTATGGACTACTGGTTCCTACAAGTACAAACATTGGTAGAATTGGTCTGAATCGACAATATCATTTCAAAGTAAGATTCAAAGTAGTATGACTTAAAACATATCGATACGAGTGTCAGACAGTTCGGATCGCGTTACGCGGCGTCTGATCAGGATCAAAACTGTTTGCAAAGTCTCCTTTTTGCGCCATTGGCAGTGAAATAGTTATTCCAAAATAAAGGCATTGATCAATAAAAGCTGTTCGTCTGTCTTTTCATTCACAATAGTACATATCGCTTGTACAGTGGAGAATGTGTTATTCTTTCCCAATAAACGCGTTTACGCTAAAACTATTATTTGCAGTGCAAACAGTTTGGAGCCAGATCAGACGCCGGGTAACCCGGCGTCTGATCAGGCTCCAAACGGTTTGCCACCAAGATAAACAAGAATTATCAGAATTGTCCAAAAGTTGTTCTTTTCTACGTTTTAGTGCTTTGCGTTTGCGTACGTTTGCGTTTAAACGGGAAAGAATAACAGATTCTCCACTGTAATACGAGAGTCATTATTGTTTCGAAACGAACATGCATATTTTACATTTCGCAATAATTAAGTTGTTATTTACAATTGTGAACTGTATAATATATGAATATCGTTTTCATCGAAAAACTGCACTAAATTTGGTTACTTTATTTTGAAACTTCCACATAACAGACAAACATTACTGTTGACACATTAAAGCATACAGCTATATCTGTCCCTTCAATGCATCACAACAATAATTTCAAACTCTATAATTCAAAGCATGGCGTCAGGGTCATTTATATGTGAAGTTATACCAATCAATTAAAACTGTTAAATATAGACTCTTGAATTGCATGATACATATTCAAATACATAAACATGGACATTTTAAAAGATGTACTCGTATATTGTACACAAAAATCGTACACGTAGATTTCACGTACACGTAGACCCATGTACATCTATAATGAAGTATTCCACCAAGCACACAGAGACAGTTCACTGCTATTATCAGGGATATATGGTTTTGGTAATAAGGAATACAGTGTATAGTCATAGTGCAATGCAAGTAGCCAGTTTTGTTTTGTCTTTTATAATCGATATATATCTGGAATAATGTGTCATTTACATGGCCGTTAGGCATTCTTTGAAATAAATGTAGTGTTGTATAAGCTGGTTACATTATTAAATCTAAGGCACACTGCATCTTGTGAAAAAATAGTAAACTACCTCATTTAAATTGCTCAGAATACTGAACGTTCATAGGTTACCTAAGATACTTATTGAGAAGTGATGTCTTACAAAAGATTAAACTAAAAACCGACAAAAAGGACACAGGCGACAAGGTGAAGACAATAGCTGGACTTTCGCAAAAAGTTGAGCGAAACATGATAATAAAACAACAAATAACGAGAGCACCGCAGACGGGTGCTGGACGCTCGACTTTCATATACTTGAGACGGCTACATTTTTCAAACTTAAAGAATGCGTATGAGTGTTTAATGCCCTATTGATCATAGAAGATTGTAAGCAACAGCAACTTAAACATACTTGGACAGTCTACATTCCATTTAAAGTAAAATATAAGTCAAAAGAAGGACAATATCTTTGCCTGCTTTACCTGCCTTGTTGTAATGAGTTGCTCTTTTGAAACTAAACAAGTATTCAAATATATTGGAAGTTTCAAATTAATAACTTTCTACAGTTACTGAATAATTTCATATACAAATTCTCAGTCAATCAAGGGCAATAACTCTGCAATGACAAATCCCATTGTTTGCTGCTTTGTTGAAAGGTAATGCCCTTTTTAAACTGAACAAGTATTCAAAGTTTCAAGTTAATACCTATGGTTTTTATTGAGAAATCTAATTAAATTTTAAAAAGTCAAAACAAGGGCAAATACTCTGGAATCACAAAAAACAGGGTTAACTGCCTTCTTGTAATGAGTTGTCCTTTTGATACTTAACAAGTATTTAAAGTTTCAAGTAAATACCTATGGTAACTATTGAGAAATTTCAATTTACAAGTTTTATGTAAATAAAATCAAGGGCAATAACTCTGGAATGGCACATCCCCGGTTACCTTTCTTGTTTGAATGAGTTGCCCTTTTAATATAACACAAGTATTTAAAGTTTCAAGTTAATAACTTTGACAGTTATTAAGATATTTCAATTTACAAGTTTTAAGTAAATAAATCAAGGGCAATTACTCTGGAATTACAATCACAGAGTAACCTACCTTGTTGTAATGCGTTGTCCTTTTGATACTGAACAACTATTCAAAGTTTCAAGTTAATATCTTTCATATTTAGATATGTTAATTTATCACTTTTAAGTAAATAAAAGAAGGGCAATAACTCTGGATACATAAACCCCAGGGTTACCTGCCTTGTTGTAATTGGTTGCCCTTTTGATACTGAACAACTATTCAATGTTTCAAGTTAATATCTTTCATAGCTATTTAGATATGTAAATTTACAATTTTTAAGTAAATAAAAAAGTGCAATAACTCTGAAATGACAAATCTCAGGTTTACATGTCTTGTTGTAATTGGTTGCCCTTTTGATACTGAACATGTATTCCAAGTTTCAAGTTAATATCTTTCATAGTTATTTAGATGTGTTAATTTGCAATTTTTTTAATTAAATAAAAACAAGGGCAATAACTATAAAATGACAAATCCCAGGGTTACCTGCCTTGTTGTTTTGAGTTGCCAACAACTATTCCAAGTTTCAATTGGATACCTTTGATAGTTATTGAGAAATCAACTCTTACAAAAACCTTAAGCAAAAAACTTAACCGACGCAGACGCTGACGCAGACGCAGACGCAGACGACAAGGTGACGACAATAGCTCGACTTTTCGAAAAAGTCGAGCTAAAAATGATTAAAAGAACAATAAGCAATGATACGTACATGCACATTTACGGCAAAAGGACTAGGACTATGCGGTGGGATGGGTGACTTTCTCCGACGCGTTTTCCGTCTGTCTCCGCCTAACCAGGTAGGGGCGCTGCACAGGGCCATCAGATCAAAGTTGGTACTGTTGTGGGAATGGTGTTTCATATCAGCTTCATTATCTGATCCCTCCCCATCTGGACAAAGTATTGCCGGTGCTGCTGGAAATATTAAAGTATTTTACTATTCGCACCAATAGATCTACTTACTACATATAATTAACTAATGACTCTCTTAACCCTTTACCCCATAGAAGCGCCCTTTAGCACATGATTTATTCCTCCACTGAAGAAAATAATTCAAATTTATACAGTAATAAAAATGTACATTAAGAAATAATTTCTAAATCCTAACAGGCGGTAGCTTAAAGCAGGCTGAAAGTAAAGCAGAATGTGCCTTAAGGCACATTCTGCTTTATTTTCAACCTGCTTTAATTGCTAACCTGTCTTCAAAACTAGAAACAGGCTATGGGGTAAAGGGTTAACTCAATGAGCCCTAAAACCTCAAATGAACAATTTTAGTTTCTAATAAGTCTAATCTACTTTTGACTATTTAGGATTGTTTTGTAAAATGTTTTTCAAAATGACAAACAGGGCATACCGTGATTAAAATGTCCCCTTAGGGAACCTTTTAATCATAGTCTGCACTGTTTACATATGGCAAGTGCTCTTTCCAACTCACACTATTTGTAAAGAACGAACATAATGGTCGCTAGGGTTAAACATGTTAACCTAGGGTTGGCTGTGACATATTCAGTCTGCGCAAATGGTTTGGATCTCGATCTGACGCCCTGTTTCTCAAAGTAATGCCAGGATTCAAACCTCTTCCTTCTGTCCTCACACTTTTGTTTTCAAATAAAAACAATGTAGGATTTAATTCTGACAATGCCTACAGACAACCTTTTTAATTGATCTCTTCAATGCCTTGGCGTCATCTGCCTTTAACAATTGCCGTCTATGTTTATTTTTCAAATTTAAATTTTTAAGGTAATATGGATAGAGCAATTTCGTAATGAGCGTGAAACAGTTTGAATTCTGATCAGATGCATAGTTACTGATCCGGATCCAATCTGTTTGTAAATAAACATTGTATTCTTGCATCTTGAGGCAGTGAAGGTGATAAAATGTGGCAGAAGATTGGTTGATATGTAAAGCATTTACTATAATTGTATAAACGAACGTATTGCATGACACGTGGCCAGCTTAACCACTTTTGTATTGAATATCCTGAAATAAAACCCGTTTTATATTGTGCTATATTCGTCTACAAAACAACGATACGTTTGTCCATCCGTGCAAACTTGTTCAATTTAATCAATCATTCAAGATTAATTAATTTTGCAGTAACTGGTTCGTGGCATGGATTAAACAGGCAAAAACTACAATTGCAGGGTAACAATTGCCATGAATAGTATTTATCTATTTCTTAAAACTACCAATAGCATGAAGTGTATTTAATATTATAAATGTTTTTGATCGAATTTCATTAAAATATTAAATAAACCCTTTCACCAGGGCTCCAGATAAGGGGGTATCTAAAACACTAAAATCTTTATTTCTACTTTAAACCCTTTGGTGTCACTACACATTAGAATCGTCTCTTCGAGACGATTCTAATGAGTAGTAACACCATAGGATTTGATGCTGAAATTAGTGAGAAAATGTTGGATTTGTGCAGTTTACTCCCTCTTATCTGGTGCCCTGCTTTCACTGACAACGGCGGTAACACTTGCATTTGCACACAGTTTGGATCTAGATCAGACGCCGAGTAAATCGACATCTACAGAGGAATTAAACTGTTTGATGCAGGTCTTGCATCTAAATCTGACCAATAAAACCAGACGGAAACGAGGCTCCAGATAAGAGCGAGTAAACTGAACAAATCCAACATTTTCTCCTTCATTTCTGCATCAAATCATATGGTAGAACTACTTAATAGAATCGTCTAAGAGAGACGATTCTAATCAGAAGGAACACCATTTGACATAAAGATTTTACTTTTTTAAGTACTCCCTTTTTCTGGAGCCCTTGACAAGTCATAATCAGATAACATCATGACAGTGAAAGGATGACATGAAACAGGTATACCATACAATGTCATATATTTAACACAAACACACGGTCCCCAACACGATCTTCTATAAGTGCAGTCTAAGTAACACACCATGCCACGTGACCGGAAAGAGATCACGTGGATATTTTGAAAATGTGCAAACTATAGCGAACTTCAAACACAAGCAAAACTTCGTTTACAGCTCCCTAGATCACACACAGTTCTCACGAGATATCTAAGGATGCAAGAAACAGACAATCAAATCTCAATCAACAACAGGTGGTGAGTAATCCTTTTTCTCCGTATTTCAAATTAATCACAAATTTGTGTAAGCGGCCATTCTTTGTAGAAGTACGTTCACGTTTCTTAAAGTCGATTAAGTGCTTAATCATTTTATTAACCCATTCAGTACCAAATTCAACAAATCTACAATATACAAACAGCTTGAATCCTGACCAGGCGCTGCGTAACACGACATCTGTTTGGCTCTCATAAATATTACTCGTAAAAATGTAATCATGTTTTATCCTGTTCACATATATAAAATCAAACGTTCGGCTCTGAAAGGCGATGAACACTTAAAACGTTAAGTACTCGTATACACCTTCCATAACGTGTATTTAGCTTCATCCTTAAGCGCCCTTTGTTAAGTGCGTGCAAAGTTCGTTCAATATTTTATAATCACACATAATTGTAAAGTGTAAACAACCCTAAACAGTCATGAAATGGAATACTAGTAGACTATTTGAAGCCAGAAATTCTCCATTTGGCGTTTTCGGGCTGAATGGATTAATACTTTAAGACGGACAAATAATGTTCTTTCGAATGGCCGCTTATCCCAAATTCGGTCGTACAAAAAGACAAATAACATCATAAAACAGGGTCCAAGGTTATAATTCCTTTGTGTTGAGTATGATATAATTATGAAGCATTTGATTGGTCAGATATGAGCTCAGCTCAAATCTGACCAAACTAATGTAGGAAAACGATCTCAGACTCAATTCAAAAGCTTTATAACCTTATGGGCCTAATACAGATGCCTGAAAATAACAGCATACACACTCTCCTAATCATGATAACATTCACATCACCCGACAAGGAAAACACAGGGTCCATGCTTAAAAAGCGTTTGAATTTAGTCTGTAATCGTTCTCAATCATTTGATTGGTCAGATTTGAGCCTAGGCTCAAATCTGACCAATCAAATGATTGAGAACGCACTCAGAATCAACTAAAACGCTTTATAAGCGCTGGGCCAGGTTGACAGCGTGAAAAAACAGACAGAGAAAGAAAGAACTTGGAGCGTCGATGGGATACATGTCGGAGCAGTGTAAACTGTGTCATGGAACACGTGGTCTGCACAATATCAATGTTGTTCGTTAGTCCACACTTGAGATTGTGACACAAAATATGTACTGTTTGTAGTGAAAACACGACAGGTATCAGAACGGAAAAGGAAATTTGTCATGATATCAATGGTGCCAGAATGTCTATGTTTTGTGCTAGTTTTCGATCCAAGATTGGCATAATTGTGCTAAAACTGGGACGCGAAAATAGCATCGCATATATCTGACACCATTTCAACAGGAATACTCTTTGTGATGACGTCACACATAAGCAGTGAGTTCTATTCATTCCGATTTAATTATGGCGATGGTTTAACACAAATGTTTCCAGAGGGTTTCACAAAGGGACTACACACATTGCTCTGTATGTATATCGTATCAAATCTTAATTTGTAAATTGTCTCGAGCAATGATATGCGTTCCTAATGCTCACAATCTGGAAAGAGGATTACTGGTCAAATATATCTAACATTGGAATTATAATTGTTATATTATGTAGTTTAATTAATATGCCCATTGCTTTGTAAAAATCGCGTTTCAACATGATGGTAAAGTGTTATAGGTTTAAATATTCACCTGGTCGGATTTATTTTATTTGAGCTTTCACATACAAAATAAATGATATAAAATTTCAAAATCTACTTTGAAATGACAAGAAAACCATTGTGCATTAAATATTCGTACTATGTTCGATCGTAATAAACAAGATAATTGATGCGTGTCACAAGAAAGCCAGACCTACCGCGTGGCAAATAGTATATACCAAGACAATCCACCACGTCAAAGACGTGGTTGATTGTTTTGGTCTACACTGTTTGACATTCACCAGCAAGTTCAGTGTGATGTTACCAAACGTTGAGTCAACACCGAAGCTGAGGTTACATCTTAGCTATGTCACAACATCGTTTTGCAGTGTAATGCGTCTGTTTTTCCCATTGTACGTCTCCAATTAAGTAAAACCTGCTTTAAGAGGGTCTTTATTGAAAAAGCATACTTGTGTATCTCTAAAGATAGATCACTGCTTATTACAGGCCGAAACGTTTTGCTAAAGTATCCTACATACGTACATGCTTGATAGATAACTTCTATACAGTTCCAATTGGAACGTTCTATATATATTTTATTTTGCAGTTATGTAGGATACTTTTGTTATCTACTAGTATTTAAGAATCATCTTCTCTTATATAGCCGCTTTACACAATTTTTACTTATTTTAGTAGTACAGTACGTTAGTATCGAGCTCAATGCGGAATTCACACTTGGCTAAAACATCGCCTCCATCCCAAACACCTATTGTAATTCCAACTATATCTTCACTCCTGGCCTCATGCAAGGGGTTTTCATGCCACCCATGGTTTTACCTTTGACAAACTCTTCCCAGAAGCATATAGGGATGTTGAAAATTTCCGGACTTTCTGGGAGAAAGTCGTTATTATTGCTCACAGATTGTCGCTTTGAAAAGTGATTGCTTTTTGTATTCTCACAGTACCGTGCTGCAAGGTGAAATTAAAATCAGTATACATTCAGTATTGCTTTTATTCGTTTCTTTTAACAAACTCCGTCCAAACTCCAACAAACGGCTTTTATAATACACACAAAAAAATCAAGGAAATGTATTTCACACGTCTTGGCCCAGTGCCACTAAAATGTATAATACATAAAATAAATTATAATTGTTTACTCAAATCACACATTTTTTCAACATTTATAAGTTCATTTAGAAAGTCTTTGTTAATCATCAAGTCAGATTTCTAACTGTTCTCTCGTATATGTTCAAGTGTAGTTTGTGGCGAAATGCTTAGTCGAATAAGTGTTAATTACTTAGAAAAAAATGAACATGAATTATTTATCGTGGTTTACTGCACTTTAAAGTTTTCACTCCTTCTACAATGTGAGAAACAAGATTATGTATATACTGCAAACAGTGTAGATTGATAAGAGGGCTCCTTAAAGTATTATGTATATTTTGCTAACATTTTAGATCCTGGTCAGAGGATTCCTTAATTAAGGAGTCTTCTGATCAGGGTCTACACTGGTTGCAGTTTATGCTAATACTTGTTTCCCGCAAAGGTTTAAAACTTTGAAATGCAGTGAAATAGGCATGCACTGTTTGTTTTCTTTTATTTTCCGGAAATATTTCCTTAGTTTTTCGTTTATCAAAATAAAATAAAATAAAAAGTACATATGAAACATTGAGCATAACGGGGATTTAACAGATTGCTTCATGAGAATAGGGTATCCATTGTTAACAAATTGTCAACGGGTTGGTTGCCTCTAAAATACACTGTTTCGGACGATGCCAGTGCATTCTGACAGATGCAGTGAGGGGGTTAAATATGGGGTGGGAACAATATCGAATTATGCAGCATGAGTTCTTACAAGCATATTAGTAGAATCAAAACTGTTACAGCCAAACTTGTGTTAATGACCCTTTTAACCCATTATTCAATAAATATGCATTTTACGCCTTTAATTCACTTCTCTACTAAAGAAAATAGATCCAATTCATACAGTCATAAATATGTAGCATAAGAAATATTTTTATATCTTAGCAGATGGTAGCTTAAAGCAGGCTGAAAATAAAGCAGTAGGCGCCTTTTATTGAACGTACATGATGTAAAGTAGGGCGCATTCTGCTTTACTGTCAGCCTGTTATAAGCTATCATCTACAAGGATATAGAAACTATTTGTTCTATAGTTCTGATAAATGTTTATAACTATATAATTTGCCAAATTGGAACCATTGTTTTCAGTGAAGGAATAAATTGAATGCGCTAAAATGCGGTTCTATGGGGGAAAGGTTTAACACAGTTGGACTATATTTATCTATAAGAGTGTATGTCCTACTACTAAAGGGGTCCTAATAGAAATTGCATCAAAGAAAGGGTACACTATTGACTAAGCTGTATGAAAAAGAAGTGTTTTCTTGCAATTCTGCACCTACGTATATGGTAAAAACCTCTCTTAAACGAACCCTTATTAAAGACGACTCGGGATACTTAAATGAATGCAGGAGTTTTTTTTATTTTATTTATTATGAATCTCCCAAAAGGGTAAATACATGATTATAAAGTTCGTATAAAGCTGTCGCCTGTCTCAAAATAAGATAAAGACTTGCGTAAGGGTCCGATTTCGAAAGGATTTGTTCTACTTTACGAAAAATCAAAATTGGGGTAATTTGCGGCGATCTAAAGTGGACAATATAAGCAAACTGTGCTAAATGCTCACCAAAGCAGAATATTGGTGCTTTGTTATTTGTCATCTCTGTGTTTCGAAAACCTACCAAAATAGTACCTTTGATAGTATAATACTGCATAGATATTTTGTCATCTTTTTTCATAACGAACCATCAGACTAAGGGGGCAAATGGTTAAACTTGTTGTACATTATCATACCACTTTTTAATCGCCAAACAAGCAGGAATGAATAATTTCAAAACGAGCGACTCGCAAACAGTTCAAATCTAGATCAGCTGCAACGTTATAGCAGCTACATCGGACCAATGTCAGTATTGTTTGCGGCAAAAACAGACAAGGTGAAGGGCTTAACTCATTGAGCCCTAGTGACGCATACATGCGTCCTTTACCAAATGTGTACCTGTGAAGATTACACGTGTCCTATGCAAACAGTGAAGTCCCTGGTCAGAGGGCTCCTGCATCTGGTCAGGGACTTCATTGTTTGTCATTTTGCAATTTATTAAAAAGAAAAATTCTAAATAGTCTAAAATGGGCCAGCCTTTATTGCAAACTGGAATTGTCCAATGGAAGTTTCAGGGGATAATCAGTTAGTATCAAGTAAAAATGGCAGCCCAAAAGAGCAGTAGGCGTGTTTCAAATGTGGAGAATACGGCCATATTGTTTGCAATTTCAACATATTTGTTAACCCTTTACCCCATAGCCTCTTTCTAGTTTTTAAAATAGGTGACCACTTAAAGCAGGTTGAAAGTAAAGCAGAATGCACCTTAATGTGCATTCTGCTTTACTTTCAGCCTGCTTTAAGCTACCATCTGCTAGAATATAGAACATATTTCTAATCAAACATATTTATTACTGTATGAATTTGAACTATTTCTTCAGTCGAGTAATTACATTAAGGAGTAAAAAGGTGTATTTATGGGATATTGGGTTGACTATTGTCTTAAATCTAAACGATGTTAAAGCGATTACCAAACTATTTATGGTATTAGCCCCGCCCAAATGAATACCCTTTTTTCGTTGTAAATGACACAAGTTTATAGCATTTCGACACATGAGAAACATAACATTCCAGAATCCTCCTATTTAACTTTAGTCCTGCGTTAAGTTTAAAATGAGTTTACAATTTAACTTTCACCCAGCAACTTTCCTTAAAATCCGGCAAAATAATGGGCGTGTTATCGGAAAATCAATGTACACGTACCAGTACCCCTTTCTTTGCCAAACCCAACAACATTTGCAAACAATTTTTAATCCTGACCAAACGCCGCGTGGTGCAGCGTCTGGTCAGATTTCAAACTGTTTGACCTTCATGTCATTGTTTCTTAAGTACAGTGGAGAATCTGTTATTCGTTCCCGTTTAAACGCAAACGTACGCAAACGCAAAGTACTAAAACGTAGAAAAGTACAACTTTTGGACAATTCTGATAATTCATGTTTATCTTGGTGGCAAACAGTTTGGAGCCTGATCAGACGCCGGGTTACCTGGCGTCTGATCTGGCTCCAAACTGTTTGCACTGCAAATAATAGTTTTAGCGTAAACGCGTTTATTGGGAAAGAATAACAGATTCTCTACTGTACAAACCGCATACAGTTTAAAAAATATCAATAAAAGCAGACGGAACATTTGAACAGACGAAACATTTAGGCAGACGATAAAACGACAATGACTGTGTTGAACGGGTTATTAACGGCAGTGAAAGAGTTAAGGAGGACAAGTCTGCGAACAACAGTTGGCGTGAGTATGATAGCTGGTATAGGAAAGGTCGCCTAAGGAGGCAAGACAAGATGTCCGAGTATGAGAGCGGGTAGGCATGTTTGTTTAAGTAAAGCGCATGTTTGTTAAAGTAAAGTATAGTGCTCCCTCTCTACAGTTACACCCAGTTGGAGACAAAGATTATGTGGGTTGTTCGGAGGGAGTCGTTATAAGGAGAGAAATTGGCTTACATTTGAAAACAGTTTAAATCCAGATCAGATGCCGCGTAACTCGACGTATGACCTGGATTCAAGCTGTTTGCCACTCTCTTAAGTATGTTTCTTCTATCACAATGTCCAATATGTAACTTTGAGAAAAAACAGCAGACAACAATTTCAAGTAGATATTGCAGCAATGACAGCGTTGTCTTGTTTGGGGGACAGCGGCAAACTGTGTTGTAAGGAGGGAGTCGTTGCTTGGAGGGCCGTTGTAGGGAGGGAGCGCTGTACATGTAGTTAGATACACGGGTACATTGGAGAAGACATTTATTCATAACGCGTTTGTGTCAATACAGCTTTTGTCCTTTGCAAACAGTTTGAAGCCAGATCAGACGCCGGATAATCCGGAGTCTGGCCAGGCTCCAAACTATTTGCAACGCTGATTAAAAGAAATTGCATTGCATTCTAACATTATTCCAGACAAGCAAGTTATTGTAAATACTTAACGCCCATTGTCTCCGCTAAATCATATGTACCCCTACTCATTAGAACTCTTAAACGGATATAGACATTACATGAGGTTTGGTAAAACATAAAAACATAACAACTATAATGTTAAACATGTTAAAGTTAACACTTTCTTATCTGCAGGTTTAAGATTTAACATGTTTTCGTTGGATATAGAAACACTTTAGGGATTTCATTTCCAAAGGTGGACAAATCGGAACCTGGTCAGTTGTCTAAGTCCGTTCGGCTCGTTGTGTCGAGCACGAGGTGAATTCATTCTTTATATAGAACCTAGAATGCAGCTTTTTGCCCTCAGTATATAAAGAAATAACTATATTATGATATAAAACAAAATACATTCTGTATATGACGCTATATAATATAATAGCCAATGAGCTTCGTCGAAAGACGAATGATTTTCGGAACCAATAAAGACCCATATTGATTAGCGTTAGAGCTAAGCACAGTCTCTAACCTGATGCACTCTATCTATCACGTGATAGAAACGTGAGTGCCCAAGAAAATAGTGCATAACCTGATCATAACCGCGCGTCATCGACGGATCTGATCAGTGTCTTAACTGGTTGTAATATCCGAAGATCATTTGTCTAACAGCGCTATTGAAAACCCAATACTCAATAAATATACATTTTTATGCCTTTAATAGGTACCTCCACTGAACAAATTTCAACTTTACACAGTAAAGAATATGAACTATAACATATACATTCTATATCCTATCAGACTGTAGCTTAACGCAGATTGAAAGTAAAGCAGAATGCACCTGAAGGCGCATTCTGCTTTACTATTAACCTGCTTTTAGTAGTTACCTGTCTTCAAAAACTAGGAACAGGCAGTGGGTTATGGATTAAAACAATAAGCTAGTGAGCAGTGATCACTCAAAATATGATGAAGTTTTAGTCTTATATTAAGGTTACAGCCTAATGCATGATAAAAAGAAAGCAGACAGCTTTTCTGCATTACATTTACCCTGTATTATGCAGTTACTTGTTGGTATGTATCGACATGTTTCTTTATTCAGTGACCATTGTACACATTTTTAACTATTTAAGGTAGTACATCCCTATTGAGACCGGGCCAATGTCGGTCAATATCGGACTGACGTATCCGTACAGATTCGTGTTTAAGCATGTTTCGGTACGTGCTGTCAAGTTCACGAGAATGGCCGATCGCTCTACGAAGAGTACCGATATTGACCGACCTTGACCTGATCTTATTAGGGGCGTTCTACCTTAATGACTGAGGTTATTGAAAATTTGAGTAAGAGAAGGGTTACGGGAAGGATGTCGGTATTTTTTAAATTGTGAAATACGTTGCTATGGTTACATATGCTTACCTTTGTGGTGGTCTTTCTTGGCCCCAGATTTGTGATGGTGTCTTCGGCGGTGGCGCTCTTTCTTTGGTTCCTGTCTTTGGGTAAAATCAATGTCATAAGATCCTGAAAATGCAAAAAGTATTATGAATGAGATAAACTTTGTCTGCAGGCACATATAATTGCATAAATAAAGTGGAGTCACCATCTAGGGGTCAGGGGCCCGCCTATGTTCCCAGCCTGTCCAGGACCTCATGGGCGGTGGGGGTATTGTAGGGGCTAAGTCCTTAGCAGAAAAAAATGAATAGATAAAAACTTTCAGGATTTATGGTTATTAACCATTACCATGCTAAACATTGTAGACTCTGATCAGAAGCCGCGTTTCAACGCGGTGACTTATCTTAGTCTACACTGTTTTCAATTTTCGAACGTCTGTTTTCCAACAAGGGAAGCTGATCGAAGTATATATACACGGACATATTCCACGATCGTACCTTTCTCCAATCTCTTGGTGTCCAGCATCATATTGAACATGGCTGAAAAGTCATCACATTTAGACTCGTGCACTGTTTTTTCCACTTGATCTCTTGGGAGTTCTAGCAGGGCGGATAAATCATCAATGACCTGTTACCGAGACAAAAATATATGTATGTAAATACTGCACACTATACGTCCGTTAAACAATTTACTAACGTTACCCTTATGCATACTATATACAGTGGTGAAAATGTTATTCTTTCCCAATAAACGCGTTTACGCTAAAACTATTATTTCCATTGCAAACAGTTGGGAACATGATCAGACGCCGGGATCTATATATGATGTATAGCATGTCAAGTGTTGCAAAAATAAATAATAGTTCAATCAAAATATATTTACCCAATAAACGAAAGTAATTACACGTATTGAAAAAATATAAAAAATTCAATAGATTAAAATAATTGTTCTATCTGACAAAATGCGTTCAATAGAAATATATTTATTCAATCAATTTAATTTTTAATTTTCGAATCAATATATTTTATTGAACATAAATATTGTTATTGAACACATAAAATACTTTTGCAACACATGTTGCGTTATCTTATATTTGACCAATCAATACAATGCTTATTATAAGCAGTTTCTTATAAACAATGGAAAATGCATTATTTTCCCTTTTAACGAAACACAAATACAGTACAATAAAATGTAGAAAGTAAAATGTACCAGTCCTTTGACAATATTAACGTTTTACTTAACTTTGTATTTGGAACACATGAAATAATATACCAGCTCAAATTAAACCAAGTTATTCATAAAACAGCCTATTTGGTCATTGGTATGCAATACAATCCTACTTTTACGACACCCCAAAGAATATTTTGGTTGGAGGCTGTTGCTTAAAGCAATCCCTAAGTAGAGAAGAACATTCTTTGAAATGGTTATTGTTGCACACACTGTTAATACTTTTTCTCTTTCTGACTGTTTGCAAAATGAAGAATAAACTTGCCCCCAGCATAGAAACCCGTTAAATCTAAACCCATTTGTGCGAACGATCCCATATATATATATGGGACATAGGCAAACAGTGTAGACTCTGATCAGGCGCCGCATTATGCGGTGCCTGATCAAAGTATACACTTTTTGCTGAAAAGAAATTTAATATACGTATATGTAATACAAAACGAAAATATAAATTTATACCAGGGCACCAGGCACCTCTTAAAACAAATGGGCTGAACACCATAAACAACATATCTTCTTTATGAGATGTCGCCACTACAGAGCTTAACGTTATAACATAGTTTGCGGCCCAATGCGTGGTGGGGTACGAGTATATATTTTGCTTGACGTTTGTTAGTGGTTTTAGTAGGTATATCTAAATAATTTCAAGTTACAAACATGCATCATGCGGGCGTGCAGTGACGCCTCTGTCACATTCTTATTCCAGAAACGAAGAAGATAAAACTGAAAGATTGCCATCGAAAAAACTAAAAAAAAACTTCGACGCATAATTATATAGAGTTGTTTTGAAAGTGTGTGTACAATAGTTACCCAGAACATCCAGTAAAAAAGAAAGTAGAGGTGAGCAGAGGAGACATTATAGGTGACAGGGGCCCGTTTTACTAAACAACTTACGCAAAAAATTTGCGTAGGTCAAAATCGTTTAACTCTTACTTTTCGATCATAAACGTCTGCAAACAGCAAATAGCCAGATCAGAGCGCGTCCTCTAATCTAGCTATTTGCTATTTGTAGCAAGTGATAATAAAAAATATAAATTAAAATTTAAAATTTTGACTTACGCAAAATTTTTGCGTAAGTAGTTTAGTAAAACGGGCCCCCGGTGAATAAACCCTTACAGAGTAAACATTCCGACACAAAAATATGTTGTAACCCCAACACTGCCGTGTAATCGACTGTTCACAAATCCGTCCTTTGCATTTGTTTCCCCACAATTTGATTTAAGGCATTTTGCTTGGGAAAAAATATCGACACATTGCAAACGATACAGTGTAACATCGATACGTTTGTATTAATGTCAAACAGGTTAGACCCTGACCAATCCTTTCACCTCAAAATTCAGTATGTGTAGTTATTCTCTTTTCCAGTGTGACGTCATACCCCCTTTATGTACACTTAGCGAGCACGCGCACTCGGGGACAACAAACCCGATATCTACATAAGTTTGTGCAGCAGGGCGTTTAATCTCATTCTTTTTTTACTCATTATCATCTGAATAGGTCCTGTGAATACTACGAAGGTCTTACATAAGTTGCAAACGCGTGATTTTACCGAAAATTAGAATTAATTTTTTCTCCGAATAAGACCGTCGCCATCCGAATGAAGGACCGAGAGTATGCGTATGACATTAAATACCCGGATGACTGGAAAAGAGAATGATATTTGCTTTTACAGTTTTGCCCAAGCGACGAGTATTCTCGTCATTAACAAAGATTGTACCTATTGAAGAGTATACTGTATGACGGTGAAAACCGTGACCAGAGGGTACCTAAAGGAGCCATCTGATCAGGGGCTGCACTGTTTGTCATCTTGCAATAGGTTGTTAAAAGCAACCCTAAAATGTGTAAACACGGATAATACTTAATTGGGAATTAGAATTGTCCCTTTGAAACTCAAGGGTGAATAAGTTAACTCTTTGCCTGATGAACGCGACGTCACTGTATTTTGAAAACAATTGGGATCCAGACCAGACGCCGCGTCACGCGGCGTATGATCTATATCCAGACCGTTTCATGCTCATATTTAGGTTTCTTTCCTTACAAATATATAAATAGAAAGTTAACAAATGTTGCAGACAACAATTTCAAAGCAGACGATATTAAAGCAGGATCAGGGCAAATACTGTTGTCTGCACTATTGCCTCAGTGTGGATTCCAGGTGGTATGACGAGGTACAGTGGAGAATCTGTTATTCTTTCCCGTTTAAACGCAAACGTACGCAAACGCAAAGCGCTAAAACGTAGAAAAGAACAACTTTTGGACAATTTTGATATTTCATGTTTATCTTGGTGGCAAACAGTTTGGAGCCTGATCAGACGCCGGGTTACCCGGCGTCTGATCTGGCTCCAAACTGTTTGCACTGCAAATAATAGTTTTAGCGTAAACGCGTTTATTGGGAAAGAATAACAGATTCTCCACTGTATGTATCGATTAATATGAGTGTCAACCACTTTGGACCCTGATCAGACGCTGCGTAACTCGGTGTCTATTCAGGGATCCAAACTACTTGACATATCCACATTCACCGCCTATAACGATGAAAGGGATTGAACGCTTGGTAAACCAGCATCTGATATAAGGGTCCAAACTGTTTGCAAGTATCAGAGTAGACATGTTTGCAGCGAAGGGGTTAAAATAAAAGTTAGTTGCATAAAATACAGGGCCTGTGTAAACCAAGTTTGTCTTCAACTGTGCAAAGCATTTGCATCTAAAAACGGTTCTTTGCTTCAGCAATTTAAAAGGAAATCATCGTATGCGAACTTTTTGTTCATAAAAATGTCAAGATACACAGTATTTAAGTGGACAACATTTGGACAAGTTTGAAATGTCAATAAAATCGCCTGGGTTGATTATTGTGTAACGAAATGAAATGAGGATATTGGAAGCAGACTGATCCCCAAAACACAAGTTGTAAACAGCTCGAGAACTTACACAATAATTTCAAATTCAACGTAAAGTCAAAATGATTGTAAAAGAGAAGATAAGTGTTGAATCAGATCCTCTGAACCGTTTACTCCATAACTTTGATTCGAATTTTGAAGACAGGTGCCCACTTTAAGCAGGTTGAAAGTAAGGAATGATATGCCTTAATGCACAATCTGCTTTACTACAGTGGAGAATCTGTTATTCATTCCCGTTTAAACGCAAACGTACGCAAACGCAAAGCACTAAAACGTAGAAAAAAACAACTTTTGGACATTTCTGATATTTCATGTTTATCTTGGTGGCAAACAGTTTGGAGCCTGATCAGACGCCGGGTTACCCGGCGTCTGATCTGGCTCCAAAATGTTTGCACTGCAAATAATAGTTTTAGCGTAAACGCGTTTATTAGGAAAGAATAACACATTCTCCACTGTATCAGCCTGCTTTAAGCTGTCATCTCCTTTGATATATGAAATACTTCATATGTTGCTCAATCATTTATGTATCAAATTGAACTATTTTCTTCAATGGAGGAATTAATTAAATGCGCAAAGATACGTAGCTATGGAGTAAAGAGTTGAAACAATACCTTCCAAAGTGACAGGAATTAGAAAAAATCAGTATTCGTAAACACATTAGAGTGGACTCGATTTGAAAGATCAACCGTCGGTGAAAACTTATGCAGATTCTACTCAATGATAAACTTGTCAGATTTAATAAATTTACACATAATTGTGTCGTGTCCGAAATGTGGTGGATGTGAGATGTGGATTGAAATCAACTAATCGGCGACATTCTGAACCAGTCGACCATTTCCAATTTGAAGGAAAAGTCCGGAATATTCCGACTACACTCATGTGTATTCCATGGAATAATGTGACCAAATATCGGTGAAGAATTGCTATTTGGCGGACAGTTCTGTTTGTGTCAAATCATCACGTGAACAATGGACGTAAAGTATGGTTTGTGATAGCTTATCTCACATTCTTGGAAATAAAGTGCAACCTCTTTTAAACTACCACTTAGAAATGTGATATTGCTTAATTTACATGACAAAAGTATGCAGAAAGCTCCTTACTGTACATTTTGTCTTGCATTAAGCTCCGATCTTTCTAAACGACTACACATTATTCATTACATAGAAACTCGACAATTCGAACTCGCTTTAGTTCGAACATACCCATGTTTCAAAGTTAAAATGTAGCTGAGCCATGTTTAAACTTTGAAATACCGGTATGTCCGATTTAAGCTATATCGATTTATCGAAATAAAAAATGTTATACTGGTAAGTGAGATTTCAGCGAGTTCGAATATTGACTATAGTTCATGTGCTGCTTGAGAGAGGTATTGCTTTAGTGTCAATGAAACAGTGTCAACACAGACAAACTTAGGCATGATATCATGTTGCACCTAAAATCATTTAGATATACTGGCTGTTAAACTACATCTTGATCACTTTTATTTTAGACCCAGAGTAAAAATCATATTGTCTAAATTGGAAACCAAAAAACGTTTGTGCATAACTATACATATGTAATAAATAGAAAGATAGACATGTTTAAACTGTGCGAGTTGTATAATAGTTTGGTTACTATTGAACGATATATTGATATATGTAACCCATGCGTCACCAAACCACTGGAAACCTGGTCATTGAATATTTCAGTAAAACCTGTGTTAAGCGACCACTGAATGAAGATCGATTCAATGTAAGATTCAATGTAGTATGACTTATAGCATATCGATACGTATGTCAAACAGTTTGGACCATGATCAGACGCCGCGCTATGCGGCGTCTGACCAGGTTTCAAACTTTTTGGAAAGTCGCTTTTGGCGCAAATGGCAGTGAAAGAGTTAAAGAACTCATCATTTACAGTGGAGAATCTGTTATTCTTTCCCAATAAACGCGTTTACACTAAAACTATTATTTGCAGTGCAAACAGTTTGGAGCCAGATCAGACGCCGGGTAACCCGGCGTCTGATCAGGCTCCAAACTGTTTGCCACCAAGATAAACAAGAATTATCAGAATTGTCCAAAAGTTATTCTTTTCTACGTTTTAGTGCTTTGCGTTTGCGTACGTTTGCGTTTAAACGGGAAAGAATAACAGATTCTCCACTGTACTGCAATGCAGGAGGTTCCAATTGGAGCCTTCTGCAAATACGTTTGTCCTGCATTTAGCTGCTACCAAGCAGAAGTACTACACATGCCTCATATTTCGGTGGTCGCCTAAATACAGGGTTGACTGTAAACTTCGCCTTTTGAAAGACCCTTCCTTTATCAGCATTTTTTCAGGTAATCTTAAAGCAGGAACATTTTGTTCTACTTCATATTACATTAAATCATTAATCACACTGAAGCTTAAATTGGACAATTCCAATTTTCAAGAAAGTCTAGACCATGTTTGACTATGTTGGGTTGTTGTTTACAATTTATTGCAACAGGGATAACAGTGCTGAACATGACCAGGGGCCCGTTTCATAAAACTTCTTACTACAAATGATGTCGTAAGTCAAATCTTTAAAAAGATATAATTTCTGATTGCTCTATCTAATCCTGTATTGTGGCATTTCTTTTGAATCGTCTTGTAAAGACGATTCCACAGAGATGTCACAAAACAGGATTAGATGAAACGGGCCCCCTGTTGCATAGTTTAGGAGACCTCTTATCTGGACTTACACTCTTTGAAAAGGACAAGTGTACTCTTTACAGATACCCGTTTTTGTTACAAATTTTGCATCAGACTAATCGTTTGTTTTGAATTTCTACAAAAAGTGATTTTTATCATATTCAATGACCAAATACACCCCGCCAGTGGAAGGAGATAGAGGGAAAGGGAATTAACTCAGATTTCCGAGGAAAATCTAGAAAAGCAATGTTTCTCTCCCTTTACCTCTTCTGTGTCTGTGTCAAATGCCAACTCCTGTAGAGTTATCATACATTGGTTACAAACGTTACAAACCATGGGCCCGTTTCATAAAACTTCGTACGACAAAATCGGTCGTAATTCAGATTATAAAAGTCTCAATTATTATTTATTTCTCCATCTATTTATATGGAGAAATCATAATTAAATGTATTTTAAAGATTTGACTTACGGCCGTTTTGACGTACGAAGTTTTATTTAACGGACCCCATGTTCACAACTGTATAATTATACAATGAATAGTATATTTTATATTTCAAACGTCTATATCCATAAAAACAAAAGCGATATTACAAATACCAATACATTTGACATACATCTATAGTTCGAACAGAGTCACTTTACGTTGACTATATATCAACACTCAAGTTGGTAGATATGGAAGTGAAGTATGGGCGTTAAACGTTACTGTCAAAATACGTTTCTGTTCGCGCCGCTTTTACTTTATTATACAGTTACACTCGATAACTCCGACCTGTTCTTGACCTTATTTCAAAGATAAAATGTACTGGTACACAAAATGTATACAGAGTCTAACCCCAGTAACTACACACGTTTCAGTCGAATTACGCATCGGCCAGTAATTTTTCGTTTTTAGCCGATAACTTTAGCTTTAAAGTAGAACGTGTTCGTATTTCAAGTTTAATCGTGGGTTAGAACCTTGATATAAAGTTAATTCGAGTTATCGGATTTCAACCATTAGAGACAATTATTAGTAAATTCACTGGATTGCGTCCCTTATCGGCACCTAGTAATGAAGCCAAAATACTTATTGCGATTTTCTCCCTTGGTACCAATACATGACAGATAACGTATCCTTATAAAGTGAAGAAAATACGGACAAGTTCAAGTTTGCTATGTGTTAATTTTGAAATATTACGTAGTCGAATATATCTAATAGTTATCGAGGCTAACAGTCCTTTGTAGAACAAAAGACATGCAAATTCGAGAAAATAAACCAAACGTGACTTTGGCATTTCAATGTATATTTCGAACGATGCTAATAATGCACGATGCAGAATGTATTCAAAAGTATTCAAAGCAAAATAATCCAGCCGAGCACCAGGGCCCCGTTTCATAAAACATCTTACGACAAATGTTGTCGTAAGTCAAAACTTTAAAATACATTTAATCTCTGATTTCTCTATCTAATCCTGTCTTGTGACATCTTTTTGGAATCGTCTTGAAAAGACGATTCCAAAAAGATGTCACAAGATAGGATTAGATAGAGAAATAAATAATAAGTGAGACTTTTATAATCTGACTTACGACAACATTTGTCGTAAGAAGTTTTATGAAACGGGCCCCTGCAACGTATTATTCATATGGACTTATTTAATAGCATTAACCCTTTCGTGATCAAATTTCTTGACGTTATTTCAAAACAAGTGGCAAACAGTTTTTTATCCTGATCAGACGCTGCGTTACGCGGCGTCTGATCAGGATAAAAAATGTTTGCAAATGCGCTTTATGACTTGTTGAGAGTGAAAGGTTTGTTTTGTTATATTTACAGTCTTCGAGTGTGATTTTACTCGTGGTACATGAAAAATCTAGACATAAACGCTAAAGGCAACTTTACAAATGGAACACGCATTTACAAATTTACATGTACAAACATTTTATAATACAGTAAACCAACCCTATTGCGACCGCTAAAAAGAAGGCTAATGGATTATATGAGTGACAGATAGCAGCTTTAAGCTTTAAGCAGTCACTTGCCTTAAACACCAAATGATTTAACATTATTTATAGGTAGATAAGACGGGGATTGACTGTAATATTAATTCAGTACAGCAAAGGTCCACGATTATCTTAACTCTTTCCTCCATGAAACTTCAACTTTTGATTTTAGTCTAGTCCATTTCTGACTTTTGAGGGTTGTTTTTGTCAATGTTTTGCATTATGACAAACAGTGAAGACCCAGATCAGAGGGCTCCGTAAGGACAAGTGCACTTTTCACATGTATACTGTTTGAAAAGGACGCCTATATGCGGGACTAGGGCTCAAAGGGTTAACCCCAAACAGCTTGTTTTAGAAGTGTTTTAGATGTTTTATACAGAATGCAGCTTAACTCATTGACAGCTGGCCCTATGCTAATAAAACGTTTGAGATAAGTCTGAGGTTTTTCTCAAACCTCTGATTGGCCCATTCTGACCATTCTGCCCAAATCTGACCAATCAAAAGCTTAAGATAGATACACATGTATGTCTTTTGTATATATTAAACAAATTGGTTGATGTTTGTATGAATATGTGAAATCAATTGAGTAATATAATATTATTACAATGAAACAGTATTTTGAGTGGTCGTATTAGAGATGTTTAAACTGTACAAATACTGCAAAAACAAATAGACATATAAACACATACAAGTTGAACGCCTGGGACCCGTTTTATGAAACATCGTACGACAAAAATGGTCGTATTTCATAACTTTAAAATACTAATTTCTGTTTTCTCCATCTAATCCTGTCTTGTGACATCTCTTTGGAATCGTCTTTACAAGACAGGATTAGATATGGAAATAAATCATGATTGAGAATTTAAGAATCTGACTTACTACAATATTTGTCGTACGACGTTCTTAAATGGACATTTTCCGTTCAGTAATTTTACTCCAAACAGTAAGGCGACACATTCATAGTGAGGAAAATAGTTGGTTGTGAGTAATAAGTACTTCATAACCTCTTATAATTATTATTTGAATGGCATGGTCAATTTTATGACTAAAAATGTAAAGGTAAAGGTTTGGGTTTATCAAGTCTTCATTAACGCAAGCATATTCTGCCGACTTTTACAATTACCTCCCTGTTCATTGAGTCACAAGTCGGCCATTAACATACGGCGCTAGTAGCAGCCATGACACATTGACTTATTTCCCTCACAGGTACCCATTTCATTCACCTGGGTGAAGTGGAGCAATGTAGGGTTAATTTTTTGCTCAGAAAAATTGCAGTGATCCTGACAGGGCTCGAACCAGGAACCTCTCGCTTCCTAGTCGAACGGCCTACCACTGGACCACCGACTAAATGTATATGTATGTATTATGAACCATGATGAGCATGAAATAAAGACATTACGTGTGTTGTGATTGTTGTCGTACCTGAGATTTTGAGACCTTGTCTTTGGGAAGAGACTGGAAAGGGTAGAAGGGCATTTTGTTGTTGGAGGTCATCCAGGGGTGACTCTCGCATTCCAACAATGGAAGACGGTCGTCGACATTAGGCTCGATCAGTTTCTTCAGCAGTTCTATAAGGTCTGAAAAACAACACAAACACAGTAAAACCAGGGCTGCCATTTCTCCGGATTTTTCCTAAATCTCCAGATTTTTCCCCAGTACATAGTAGCTTAAAGCAGGCTGAAAGTAAAGCAGAATGTGCCCTAAGGCTCGATCAGTTTCTTCAGCAGTTCTATAAGGTCTCAAAAACAACACAAACACAGTAAAAACAGGGCTGCCATTTCTCCAGAATTTTTCTAAATCTCCGGATTTTTTCCCAGTACATGGTAGCTTAAAGCAGGCTGAAAGTAAAGCAGAATGTGCCCTAAGGCGCATTCTGCTTTACTTACAGACTGCTTTAAGTGGTCACATGTCAACAAAACAAGAAAAGGCTATGGGGTAAAGGTACGATTCGTAAAATCGCACTTGAAAAATGCAAATTTGGAAATCTTAGGATTTTTTATGTCAACTTATGGTAGCCCTGTAAAACCCCTCTCCCATTGCTCAAAGCGGGCGATTTTCGGCAAAAGGATGGCAGAGCGGCATATCGGCCCGATGACGGGCCGACAGGGGTCCGGTATGAAAGGTATGTTGACATTGAATACATTTAAAACATCGGAATGCTGGCTGTGCTATGACGAATAATCAATTGTGTTAGTTATCAGGTGTTTTTTTTCGGCGGAGCTGACTGTTTTCTATTTAGACACACTTTAATATTTGGCCACACATTTCAACCAATAATATTTGATCAGAAATTTAGAATTAAGAGCACCTGTTGAAACTGAATAGTCTGATTGGATAGTAGCCAGGGCTCCAGATAAGGGAATTGTTTCAAAACTTAAAATCTTTATTTGTGCATTAAACCCTGTGGAGTCACTATACATATGAATTGTCTCTTCAAGACAATCAAAATGAGTGGTAATACCATAGGGTTTGGTGCTAAAAGAAAATGTGATTTGTTTAGTTTACTCACTCTTATCTGGAGCCCTGTAGGCTGGTTTATGTCCCATTACAGTTTTACATGATGTGGACTGTGGGTGTAAAATTTAGAGATACAGGCTGTCTGTTTACTACACTGGGCCACAGAATTGACAAAATTATGCTATGATCTGAAATCTATTTATAGATATACAGAGGAAGCTAGGTGTTTCATAATTGTTTACAACCAATTTGTTTTAATTGTTAACTATTTGTACACATTTGCCATACATTAAAAGCAATATTTTATATATGAATAGCCTCAAGTGAGTTAAACACAATTTTGTTGTTTCATCATTATTTACAAGAGTGAAGTACAGTAGATTGTTGTATCTGTACATTTGTGTATGCTATAGTTTGTTTCAAGAAACTCAATGAATGGAACAATAGATTAATGTGAGGATCTCCTACCAGTAGCTAGGATATGAGTTAAATTATTGTTTTGTTTTGCATTTCTGTACATGATAGTTTTGCATTTTAAATAAAAGTTACTGTTTCAATTGAATACTTGTATTTTTTGCTTTTCAATCCAAGATATTACAATTCTTTGAAAACCTCAATTTAATTCAATTTTGCACACCCATCTATATAGCCTTAGTTCAACCACTCATTCCGCCGAATATCTTTTTTAAAGATATTTCTTGTTACAACAGGTGACTGCTTAAAACAAGGTTACAGTAAATCAGAAAGCTCCATTCTGCTTTACTTTCAGCCTGCTTTAAGCTACCATCTGCTATGCTATACAAATAGTTCTTATAATATACTATACATATTCATGACTCTATATAATTGGACTATTTTCTTCAGTAGAAGAATAAATTCAATGCGTTAAAATGAGTATTCATTGGGTATTGGGTCAAAAGGAGTAAGTGCTTACCAAGTGAGATACTGTGCACTTTTAACTCCTTGATGTGACTCTCTGTTACACCCTTCTCAATCTGCACGAGCAGCTTCTGGCGTCTGTACTGGTCCGTGTAGTGAGTAGCGAAAGGCAGCTTACCCAATACCATGCCATAAAGGATAATACCCCTGAAACAACGGACAGATGAAATACTATATAGGATAATACCCCTGAAATGACGCACACATGTAATACCAAACCATATAGGATAATACCGCTGAAATACCGAACGGACACAATATTATACTATATAGAATAATACCCCTGAAATAGCGGATAGATATAATACCATTATAGGATAATATCCCTAAAATAACGGACAGATGCAATACCATACCATATAGGACAATACCTTTGAAATATGCACAGATGCATTACCATATCATAAAGGATAATACCCCTGAAATAACGAACAGATGCAATGCATTTCCATATCGGATAATACCCTTGAAATAACGGACATATGCAATAACATATAGGATAATACCCCTGGAATAACGAACGGACGCATTACCATACCATATAGGATAATACTTCTGAAATAACGGACAGATGCAATATCATACCATATAGGATAATACCTTTGAAATAAACGAACAAATACATTATCATATCATATAGGATAATACCCCTGAAATAACGAACAGATGCAGTACCTTTTCATATACGATAATACCCTTGAAATAACGGACATATGAAATACCATATATGATAATACCCCTGGAATAACGCACGGACGCATTACCATACCATATAGGATAATACCTTTGAAATAAACGAACAGATACAATACCATATCATAAAGGACAATACCCTTAAAATAACAGACATATGTAATATGCTATAGGATAATAACCCTGGAATAACGAAAAGATGTAATACCATATAGGATAATACCTCTGAAATAACGAACAGGTGTAATAACATACCATATAGGATATTACCCCTGATATAACGAAGAGATGCAATACCGTACAATGAAGGATAATACCCCTTTAATGACACCCAAATGTTATATCATATAAATGATATACCTGTTATAAAGGGCAGATGCAACACCATACCATTTAGGACAATACCCATGAAATAACGGACAGATATTTACGATAATGCCATTTTCATGTAAATTTGGAAAATAAAATATGTTTAAACTGTAATGCCAATGAATAAACGAACAGACGCAATACCATACCATAGAATAATTCCCCTGAAATAACGAACAGATGAAAAACTAAACCATATAGTAGAATACCTTTAAAATAACGAATAGATACAATACCATACCATATAGGATAACACCCCTGAAATAACACCCAATGCCATCCCATATAGGATAATACCCCTGTAATAACGGACAAATGGAATACATACCATATAGGATATAATACCTCTGACATAACACCCAATGCCATATCACATAGAATAAAAACCCATCTAATAACGGACATATGTAATACCATACCATTTAGGATAATATCACTGAAATAACGGACAGATGCAATACCATACTATATAGGATAATACCAATGAAAAACGTACGGATGCATTACGTCTGCTGCCTACATTTAAAATATAATATTATAGTAAAATCCGTCTATTGCGACCACTTAATTGTTAAAATAATCAGGTGTTTGTGGCAGGTGGCTACTTAGGAGCTTTCTGCTTTATGTCCACTTTGACTTAGATGGTCGCCTGTCTTTTATGCAATCAGTAAGCACTCTTTTCAGTGGTCGTAATAGACAGATTTTAGTGTATTCTGATGCTGTGGTTTAGCAACCTAATGTTGTAACAACAGCATATACAGTGATCCCTTTCTACAACGACACCCATTAGGAGAAACAGATTGTATGTGTTGTTCGGAGGGAGTTGTTTTAGGGAGGAAATATTAAGACTTGACTTACATCTGCAAACAGCTTGTTTGTCACTTGTCATCATATTTCTTCTGTCAAAATGTTCACTTATATGTTACTTTGAGAAAAAACACCAGACAACAACTTTAATCAGACGATATTGCAGCAGTAAAAGCGTTAGACATAATTGTCCTGTTTAGGAAACTGCAGCAAGGGTCGTTGTAAGGAGGTAGTCTTTGTTCGGAGGGCCATTGTAGTGAGGGAGCGCTGTATTAGAAAACAGTTTGGATATCGAGCAAACGTCGTGTATTACGGCGTTTGATCGGTATCCAAACAGTTTGACACTCGTGTCAACATTAGTTCAATTAATATTAAAAACATGAATTTGACATACATGTACAATGGAAGACGACAACATTCAACAGTGGTAACACAACTCCGTGACCTGGAATTACATTTGATTCAATTGGAAATTGATACATTTGTCAGGGCTCAAGAACAAATACAACATGTTCGCTTCCATGTCAGCGCCAAATCCTATGGTGTAACTACCCATTAAAATCGTCTCGAAGTCACACCATAGGATCTAATGAAGACATAAAGATATTAGCTTTTGAAATATTCTTCTTATCTTGAGCCCTGGCTCCAAGGTTATGAAGCTTTTGAGTTGAGGGAGTCTGAAGTAGTTCTCAATCATTTGATTGGTCAGATTTGAGTATACGCTCCAATCTGACCAATCAAATGCTTGAGAACAATATTAGACCAATCCCAGACGCTTTATAACCTTTGAACTCGGGTGTTTACACTTACAGACTCCATATATCCACTTCCGGTCCATACTTGTCGTTCGTGGCTATCAGTTCAGGGGCAGCGTACTCTAGAGAACCACAGTGAGTTTTCATTAGTTCAACACCACTGAATGTGTTGCTTAACCCGAAATCTGCAAAGACAAATGGATTAGCCCTTCAAGTTTGCTACCTGCAAATCGAAACTTGACTGACATTCGCACTGTTTGTAAATGAAGCCTAAAACTATCTCTTGAATTAATTAAGATATTCCAATCCTCCGGGCATCTTACATTTGTCCTTCTTATGAAAATCTCCGAATTCGTTCTCTTTGGCTGTTACAACCAAAAGGTAAATAGGAAGGACGAAGTTTTAGCATTTCCTTCCAATATTAGTATACTGGTGTCAAAGAAAACAATGGTACTTTTCGTTTTTAAACAAATGACAAAAACTATTTTAGAAACAAATTTTGTAAAAACCATGGCCCATTTCGTCGGTAAAACTAATGCTTGATAAATACTCATTGACAATCTATGTGTCACATATTGTTCTTGGATACCAAATTATTTACAAACATTGCATGAGTCTTTAACCCTTTCCGCAATAGAAGCGCCTTTTAGCACATATACTTATTCCTCAAATTAAGAAAACCGTTTCAATTTATAATTTTATACAGTCATTAACATGTACCAAAATATATAGTTTCTATTTCCTAGAATATGGTAGCTTAAAGCAGTCTGAAAGTAAATCAGAGTGCGCATTAAGTTGCATTCTGCTTTACGTTCAACCTGCTTTTAGTACTCATCTATCTCCAACACTAGCAGCATGCTATGGGGCAAGCGGTTAAACGATTTTAATGGTAAACATTGCATAAAAATAGTTGTTATGGGACACCACCATGTATCTTAAGCAACCATGGACAACTTCTACAGTTATCTCGCTTCGACTAATATAAAATGTACAGTCAAGTGACATAAATACACCCTGTTATGGAGATGGCATTTTCAATAAATTCAGTTTCATAATAACATAGCTGTCATTTTACAAAGACCTTATTTAGCCGAACAATTCCAAATGTTTGATAATCATTAATGATTTCTCTTTCAAATTATAGCATGTCTTGATGCTGTGTGATGTTCACTTTGCCATGGCAACATTATCAAGAACACTAGTAATGGATTTGCACTAGTTTTCTAAAGATGCTTAGCAACAGAATCAAATCAGAAGCAAATAAAATTAATGTCATCTCTCAGTCTGATAGGAAATTAGTTCAAATTTAGGTTGATATTTACCTTTAGTGACTTTAAGTTAATCGACAGGTTCCTGTTTACCTAAATCAGCTCAAATATATTTGAGGATTTCCAGGGTGGGGTGATATTTATGTCACGTCACTTGACTGTATTTCATATTCGTATTGATACTCACCAATAACTTTTACATTTTTGTGCTTTTCATCTAGGAGAATGTTTTCCATTTTGAGATCCCTGAAAAGAGAAGAGGAACATGGTTAGAAAATACTGACGCAGCAATTGAAAACAAGTAATACTCTTTCCACATTTTAACCCATTTGTGCCAAGTGAATTTTCCTATGCTTATAAAATTACATAGGATTAATCCAATGTTCATTCAAGTGGTTCCTGATCTATTTTTTATTTTCATTTTACTTTTTATATAGAAGTTCCTACTAGCAAACCAAGCAGACTCAGATCAGACGCCGCATTATGCGGCGTCTTATATGAGACTGCATTGTTTACCTACGTCCAATTAATTGGGACCCTAGTCGCTAGGCACAAAATGGTTACACAAAAATGATAGTTTGCATCGTGTGTCAGCCAGATAATGAAACAAAAAACCTATTCACAGTTTTTTGTTCGGCTCTACATGTCGTTTGGCATCATTTCATTCACCCGTCCATCCATCCACCGATCCATCATCCATCCACCGATCCATCATTCACCAATCACTCTATTTAGTCTCCAATCAATTTATTCATCAGTAAAAGAGTTTGTATCAAGCAAGTGTTGTTACCGGTAGTCTCTAAATCACTATTGTAGGCGATTGTTTATGATAACATATATGAATTATTATCACATTAAAGTATGGGCGATTGTTTATAAAAACATACATGTATATGAAATGTCACCCAAGGTTTCATACGAATTAAAGGTATTGGTCATCCTGGTGATATTTCTTAGAAGAAAAGACAGAAAACCCTGAACTTCGCCTGAAATGACACATTGCGCATACGGCAGTTGCCCAGCATGCTTACGTTAAACATTGTTTTGTCAATATTGGAATCTACATTCAGTCAGCAATGACCATTACTTAGAGGACCCACGTGTAAACTTTTAATACAACTGATAGCTAATGTAATTATAATACAATCAAGCTCATATAGGGACCGCCTGCAGAAACCCACAAGTCCCTACTGACACAATAAACGAAAGTGCGTCCCTTAAAAGCAGTGTACTTTGAAGAATACGCTTGACATATGCAAACAGTACAAACCCACATGATGGCCATATGAAAGGGCTCAATCAGGAGCCATTTGATGTTTGTTTAGTTGCAACATATTTATAATTTTTGAAAAACAAAAGCAAACAAAGTAATAAAAAACAAACTTAATGTATGATAAAAAAATGGACTTGCTTCAATTGGAAACTGAAATTGTCCGTTTGTGGTTTTCAATGACCAATCTGTTGTGCCAGTCATCAATTTTTAGATACATTTATAAGAATATCTTTAATTAATGAATGGTCGTTTTTACAGTAAATTTAGATGCACATGTGCATCGCAGACGAGGATATTGCAGCAAGAGACATTTTGGCGAGAAACAGTGAGCGAGACGGTCCATATGGGTGGCATTCAACATTCGATCGATGAACGACAAATGCGCCGTATATATATCTCGTTTGTGGCAACTGGCCGTTTTTCTTGCAATTCCTGCTAGCGATTGGAATTTGGGAAATTCGGATACCTTCTGCCCACGTCTGTAGAAGACTCAGAAGTGACCTCAGGACACGGGTGTAACTCTTGTCCCGCCAAAGGCAACTTCCGTTGTCTTGCAAATAATTTGGATCCAGATCCGACGCCGCGTAACGCGGCGTCGGATCTGGATCCAAACTATTTGACACTCGTATCGACATTCCTTAAGTCAATTGTCTGAAATATAGAGTTGAAACAATGGCGCAGACGTCAGTATTTAAGCAGACGATATTATGACGGCGAAGGGGTAACAGCAGACGATTGATATGGCAATGAAGGGGCTAACTGGGGTGATCCTCGTTAAATCGGACACTTAATGACGGCCGACAGAGCTGTGCTGTCGATTTTTTTTCCAGTTTATATTATCTTCGTCCTTAAGTTGCAGCAAACGTTTAATCTGAAGAAAACAAAAAAAACCTCGTCTGCCGCTTTTCAATGCTGCGATATGTCATATTTCATAAAAAAGCTCTGAATGTAGTCTAACAATTTCCGAAAGAATTTCAATCTTTATCAAGCCACTAAATTGCCAAATTTACAGCAGCTGATCAGGGTTCAAACTGGTTACCATGATCAACCTGGTAGTCTTGAGTATGTCTAATAGTTATGCTTATCATGTCCCTAGTATCGTCTGCTTTAAATTTGTCGCCTGCAACTTTTGATTGCATTTACTTTTTCGGCATCTTGCACTCAAGAATTTGAAATGAGTGTCAACTGGTTTGAATCCTGATGAGATGACGTCATGTTTACTCGGAGTCTGATCCGGATGCAAACTGTTTGCAATGTCGGCGAATTCGAGATTAGAAATGAAGGGGTGGGGAAATCATTCGTTGACTGTTGATCGCAGCTTAGTTAATACTTGCAAACAGTTTGGATCCAGATCAGACGCCGGGTAACGCGGCGTGTGATCAGGATCCACACTGTTTGACATTCGTGTCCGCGTTTCTTCAGTTAGAATATCCGATATCTAACTTTTGAAAAATGCAAGCAGACGATAATTTCGAAGCAGACGATATATTGCAGCAGGGAAAGGGTTAATTGCAGAAGTATTGGCATTCGACAGGGGTCATGTGGGAACTTGTAAAAAGTAAAAACGCAGCCAAAATAAATGAAATGGTATGTGTGTAGGGGGTGAGGAGCAATTCATGGTAATTAGTTAACGTTCTGAGCTATCATAATAACTTGCCACGCACAGTGCAACGTGCAATGCTTGTTCAATGGCACGGGGAAAATGTGCCAAAAGCATTTCAACTGTCCGGTCAAGAGATTACCCTTTTCGACCCACCATTTCTTAAAAAAATATTATTCGCCTTTTTATTCGGTCAGGTTTGGCTCTTTGTTGGTAGATATTGGAAAGGTTGTATGCAGGAAGAAAATCAGTGGTAAAATATTGATAAAAGAAAATTACCAAATCATATTTTTATCAGCCTAATAACTTGAATGTGTCTTTTTGTAACATAGCCTACGATTACTAAATATAGGAAATACTATTTATGCAGAGATCAAACGTAATGGGGTCAATATGGAATATGAAATAAACTGTCTCGTTAAATAAAGTCTTTATTATAATATCCTCATATTCATTCACATATCTAGGAATTCTATATATCTCCGGTATTTTAATAAACAATGAAATCCCAGATGAGCACATGCTGCGTCTCAGCTGGGTCTCCATTGTTTGCAATTTGTACTTTAGGGAACTCTACATGACGTTTTACTTTCCGCTGTATTGCGTTTAGGGAACTCTGTGCGCAAATTCAAATTAAGCGTACAGCCATGAGCAATAAGATAATTTATAAAGTCAAGTCAGGTCAAGACAAGTCAAAAGTCCAAAACTTAGAATGAACGCGAAATAGATCTCTAACATAAAACTAGTTTAAAATTGATGGAGAATCTTTAAACAGGTGGCAGTTTCAGTCAAAATTATGACTCATTTCTTTTCTGAACGGTCACTAAACTGATGTAGGTATGCATTCACCTGAAATGACTTGCAAGTGACTTGCATGTGAACTTTAACTATTTGCATGCTAGCGGCGGACATGTGCAACAGTGATTACCTTTGCAAACAGTTTGGATCCTGATGAGACGCCGCGTAACGCGGCGTCTCATCAGGATCCAAACTATTTGACACTCTGACCTTGTTTAGTAAATAAATTTAGAAATTCTATTTTAGAACAATAGCAGACGACAATTGTTGCAGACGAATAAAATACTTAGCATGCAAACAGTTAAGCACCTTGACTGTAGAAAAATAGTTTTTCTAGATTATTGCAAACAATCTGGAGCCTGACCAGACGCCATGTTCATGTAGCCCAGTGTTTGAACGGGTTCTACACTATTATTCATTAGGATAGTCAATATGCAATATCTAGAAGAAAAGTCACTTTCATTTGAGTAGGCAATATTTTGAGCAGTTGATATTTGCTTAGCATATAAAGGACTAATTATCCGTATGTACCAAGACTAATTTCTGGAATGCTAGTAAGGGGTACCCATAAACAATTTAAACTGCTAAAATAGAAGATTCTGCTTGTTATTGCTAAAAGGTCACACCGGGTGATCGGATAGGGGCATTCGGGGTCACTGCAAAATTAGTCTTTATTAGCACCATAAGTTTCTGGTCTTCCTCACCTGTTAGTTGGAAACGAGCATCTGTTATTGTAACTAGAGGGGAAGCAAGGTTGCAAGTTTTACTTTTCTTTCTACCTTTACTTTTAGTATCCATGTACAGTATACATGTATGAAAATATTATAAACATATTTCAGAAAACTGTTATTAGAATAAACGCTAACGAAATGCAAATCATGTTAAAAATTATTTTAAACAAAAGTTTAATGTTGACGCTTTTCGGAACATATGACTGTCAAACTGTTTGAATCGTGATTATTCTGCAGCAAACAGGTTTATGCCCGGATGTTGCAAGAACTTTCCCTATGTCTGTTTATTGGAAGATTTCATTTAAGATGGCTACGTGTAGGAGTGTGATCTAGAGTCACTGCTCTGTTTGGCCATACATCTGATCATTTTATGAAATAGTAAACGTCGCAGACTCTGACAAGACACCGCAAATTGCGACATCAGAGTCGACACTGCTTGCTACATGTAATTTCGACTTTTATGGACGATCTTATCATATGATGCTCTCTCGTTAAATAAAGTTTTTATTATAGGTACTAGTGAGTTAACAATGTCTGATCTGAATCCAACGTAATGTTTCAGTCAGATAAAGTTTAACGTTTTACTGTTTAACAATACTATAAGGTAGCTGTAAGTCGAATGCTGTACGGGACCTTTTCTCTTCACTCTAGGACTCGATTACATTGACTTTTAAAAACAGTTTGGATCACGATTAGACGCCAGTTAACTGGCTGTACCGTCAGCAACCATAAATCTGTATAAACAACTTCAAATAATATTTTGTTTTGTCTTTATTGTTTTGCAGAAGACACATTTAATGATTTAATGCACACTTTAATGCAGACGATATCGTATAGATATGTAGTAAGATAAGGGTTAATAATGATTAAATCCATTCGAATTAAAGTTTCTCAGTTTCACTGATCCGGAAAACAGGAAACGCCTGTATCATGTCGTCGTGAGATTTTCACCGAGAAGTTACTGAAAATAGATCTATAACCTGCTTAACTTGAGAAGTTCGACCATCTTTAAATGTGCGATAACAGCGTATTATCAGGATCATAACTGTTTACAAGGTTATAAAATCGCCCAAAGTGTGCTAAACGGTTAGGAGGAAATCTACGTTCACTTATGCAAAAGATCTTAACCTTTTGCCTACGTATCACGACTTAACTGTATTTGCAAACAGTATGGATACAGACCAGACACCGTGTAAAGCGGTGTCAGATCTGGATCAAAACTGTTCGACCTTCATGATAAAATCTCGTAAGCTAAAATGGATTTAAAATTGTCAGAAGCAGACGCTATAGTAGAAGGCGAAGAGTAAAGAGGAAAGTATTAAAGAGGAAAGTATTAAATTTCACTTGCAAGATATTGTTTAGATCAGATATAAGTTGCATTCTTTTATCCATATCGTGTCGTAGTATTTCAACATGTTTCCCCTTATTTGCCAATTATGATACATGTACAAATGTACAAATGTCCAGTGCATTCTTCAATGCTTATAATAATATTGTATTAGTCCATTTTGTATCTAAGAGGTGCCTGGTATAAATATTCATTTTTGTTTTGTTTTATATTGAAATTCCTATCAGCAAACAGTGTACAGACTGATCAGACGCCGCAAGATTCGGCGTCTAATCAGAGTCTACACTGTTTGCCTATGTCCCATATATGGGATCGCGCGCACATATTGGTTAAAACTATATTTGAGAAATTTGGGAGCCAATATTTCTATGAGATATGCTACTTGGTCAGTGCAGGACAGTGCACGCGCGTGTTACATATAATCTTGAGGCAGGGTTGTCTGCGAATTCAAATAGAAATTAGAAAGTAATTGAAGCAGATCAGCGACCTTGGTGCGGAATTCTAAAGATTTTAATAAAGTACAGAGAATGTACTGCGATGGCTTATATATTTGCTGATGAAGAGAAAATCATTCAGAGTGCATGTAACTTGACCTTGAATGTAGGTTGCCAATACATGTACATTGTGCTGAGTGGTGTACTGAGCGATAGACTGACATACAAAGAGACATAGAGAAAGAGACAGACAGACAGACAAGTAGAGAAAGAGACAGCCGAATAGATAGACAAAGAACGTGATAGAGAGAGTATATGGGTGAATATGAGAGATATAGTGTATGTGAGATACTGAGATAGAGATAGAGAGTGAAAGAGATAGAGAGAGAGAGAGAGAGAGAGAAAGAGAGGGATATATAGAGAGAAATAGAAATAGAGAGAGTGAGGGAGAGAGGGAGAGGGAAAGAGACAGACATGCAGATATAAAGAGAGACAGAGATAGATCGAGAGAATGTGAGTAAGAGAAAGAGATAGAGACAGCAAGAGAGACAGAGACAGAGAAAGGGGAGAAAGATGGAGAGAGAGAGAGAGAGAGATGTCTGTTTCATTCCTGTAGTTAAGAGAGACCCATATAATCGGCAAAGACTGACCGCTGAACACAAGTTAGACAGTAACATGAGTCGGGCCAATGACTGAATGGGATGGGTTAATGGTGACAGTCGTAGCAGACAATTAAGTCGGGACCAGGGGGAGGAGAGAGGAGGACTCGAATCCTCTTAATACCGGTTGTCAACGACCTTTCCATGACCTTTGTAACTCAACCTTTACATTCACTAAAACATATTCTTGTACATCTGTCTGATAGTTCAACGGGGCGGGGTGGTGAAATGATGAATGAAATGATCTCCCTCAAGCATGTTTAACCCTGAACCCACCCCCGAAAAGTGGCGGGAAATTTCTGTTTTGTTGTCTGCTTTATGGTTAATTTAGCTTTGTACAACTTCGTTCGTTACTCTGAGTCTCACCTAGACTAGCTACTACTCTGATAAATAAGATATTATCTGTTATGTATTCTGTTTTCAATATGTTCCACTGTTGCCTTATTCCTGCTACAGGGTCCGGCACAGATTTATCTGGAAGCTAGGAAAAGACAAGTCTGTATGGGGAAAAAGGGGGAAATAATAATTTTTAATCTACAATTGCAGAGACTGAAGCCAGTCTAAGTCTCACCCTGCTTTAAACAGTCACCTGTATTCTTCCTTTTGACATGTTTTATTTAGAAAGCTTAAACCCTTCACTGCCATGGCGTCAATTGCTTCAACCCATTACCCCACCATTACTCATTTTTACATAGCACTCTTTTCACACAGAAGTTGTGCGTTCAAAAGAGCTATAGAATGTTCTGCAAATTATGTTTCTAGAGATATTTTTTTATTCAAATAGTTGTCGCTAAGCACAATGTATTTTTTTTTATATCATAGCCTAAATTTCTATATGGGTGTGTGTATGGAAATTGGACCAGAAAATAACATGAATTATAAATATTTTAATTTTCTGTTTGTAAAAGCACCAATGGGATACGTGTTAGAAACAGATGTTTCCTATACACGTGCACCAACTACAACCACACCCAAACATATGAATAAAAATACAACCAACTCTGTATCAAACGCGCATTCAATGAATTCCATGGCAGATACAGTAAAACCTCTCTATTACGACCCCTACATGAGATAAATAAAACAAGTTTTAGACATGTGACTGCTAAAAAAAATTGACAGTAAACAAGAAAGTTCCTCAGTTTTCTTTTATCTTGCATCACAGCTGCTACCTGTCTTAAATGCTATCAATATCAGCCTACCTTTCACGAACAGGTCTTATTACAGAGGTTTTATTGTAATTAACACTTATCACGTTGATATACATTCAGCTTTGAAATAATTGTATGCAAATTTGCTAAAATTCAGATTCATATTTTTTTCTAAATTGAAGAAATCTAAAATCGAGTGTCAAACAGTTCTGATCTGGATCAAAACTGTTTGCGAATATCAGTCAAGTCGCGATCGGGAGGATAAGGGTTAAGGACAGGTGACAGTCTTATATAAAATTTAGGAAATGTAGAAAAAACTCCAAGAGATGAATTGTGCTACACTTTCATTCTGTTATGAATAGTAATTAGCCATCTGTCTTGAAGATTGTCTAAGCATCTTCTTTGCCTTGTCACCTCTTACAATTTGGACTGTGTGATTCAATTTGAAACGAAACCGTCCCTCTAAAGTGTTAGGTTGAGAAAATACAGTGCTCCATCCCTACAACGGCCCTCCGAACAACGATTTCCCCCTTACAACAACGCTTGCCGGTTTTCCCTAAACAAGACAAGTAGTATTGTCGAACAATACTAGTATGTCTAACGCTTTTCACGACTGCAATATCGTCTGCTTAAAAGTGTCTTCTGTTGTAATCAAAGTAACGTAATGGACATTTTGACAGACAAAAACGTAATAAAGTAAAATTAAAGAGTGACAAACAACTTGAATCCAGATCAGACGACGCGTAACAAACGCGGCGCCGGAAAATAGGTTTAAGCAAAAGATTATAGTGGCATTCAAAAGAGTAAGATCAGTCTAAATAGACCAGTAAACCACAGATTATACCAGGAGTCTAAAGAACGCTCGTTCCTCTCTTTAAAACAGATGGCTGCTTAAAACAGGATGAACGTAAAGCAGGGAGCTCCGAAGGCTGCTACATAGCTTTCACATCATCAGTTGGTCTTCATCCGAGTTTTCCTTTGGCGACGTGTTAACCCTTTCATGATCAAATTTAACGTGATTTTTTTACCTCTTCACCGCCATATTGTCGTCTGCTTCAATACTGTTGTCTGCAATATCGTTTCAAAGTTAGATTTAAGGCAATATAACTGACCTCATTTCAAAACTGTTTGCAAATGCGCTAAATATGACCGTGACGTCATTGAGAGTGATATGGTTAATGTATTCGAATATGAAGGGTCTTGGTGCCCGGTTCTCTCGTAGCATATGTGCCATATGGCATTTCTGAAGGTTGCTGGTTTCAGTTTACGGTTAAATCAACAAACTGTTTATTAGGTACCTCAGAAAGAACACATTTAATAACAGTAAAACAGTCTTAATTTGCCGTAGTTTTTGCTCGCGCACAGGAAGCGATGAGTTTGACGTCCTCTGGGATTAATTCGTTTTTGAAGTGTTCTCAATAAGCTGACAAGATGTGGTGGGGGAAGGTGGTTAAGTGTGATTAAAAAGAAAGTGAAATAGGGGTGAGAGATAGGGGATAGGATGAGAGAGAGAGATAGAGAGAGAGAGAGAGATAGAGAGAGAGAGACATATAGAGATACAGAAAGAGAAAGAAGGGATGATGCCGCGTCTCATCGCGGTCTACACTGTTTGTCAATGATCTCTTTCGTAGACATTGCGCTAAAATGGGTTAAATGGCTTCAAACTTGTTTCTATTCTACAGTGGAGAATCTGTTATTCTTTCCCGTTTAAACGCAAACGTACGCAAACGCAAAGCACTAAAACGTAGAAAAGAACAACTTTTGGACAATTCTGATAATTCTTGTTTATCTTGGTGGCAAACAGTTTGGAGCCTGATCAGACGCCGGGTTACCCGGCGTCTGATCTGGCTCCAAACCGTTTGCACTGCAAATAATAGTTTTAGCGTAAACGCGTTTATTGGGAAAGAATAACAGATTCTCCACTGTATATTATTGACATCTAACACATTTGGTGGCAAAGAACATCATTTCACCAACTGCACACATAGCTGGGTTTCAATTGTAGGATCTTATGCTTGTCTGACCGCTGGTAAATATTTCTGATGTAGATTCCGTTACCATGTCTACCACGATGTAGGAATACCGACACAAAATGCGAAATTAATCTGCACCGCCTCTACGCATAATGAGTTTTACAGGTCCCTATTAATAGTTATTGCCCTAAGTCGGCCGAAAGTATTTTATGTTTCACAATCGATCACCTGGGATTGACCCCACGTGATACGGGTGAAACTGGATAGATGTCCAATATCCGTTATCCTAACAACGCTACAAAAGTCGTATGCTGCCACCCTGTCGTCTGCGTTATTTTGAGAAACAATTATTCGGTACACACTGAATCGTCTGCCACTGTTTGAAATATTATTAGATATATATCATTTTATTTATCAGTTTCTTTTCATTTTACATCTACTACATAAGAAAACTTAAAAACGTAATAGATGCACGTGTAAGCTAGTTTGGATATCGCGAGTATACTCTATGCAGAGTGATGCGATTGATGAAGATGATGATGATGATGATCCTGCGAGTTATTTAGCTCTGAACTGTTTGCAAGAAAATATACCTATTAAGCCACCTTCGACAGAATTAGAGTCAATTTACCAACCTTTAATTGTATTTATGTCATACATGTACCCGTAAATTAGTTAGTGCCTGAATAGCAACTGCAAATGGCATGTGTTATTAACCAATTGAATCATAGTGACACTGCGGTGTTTTAGATCACCCTTGTATAATTGTCTACAATGAAATATTCCAGCAAGTATACAGCGCTCCCTCTCTACAACGACATCCAATGGGAGACAAAGATTGTGTTCGTTGTTCGGAGGGAGTCGTTATAGAGAAGGAAACAGGTTATACATTTGCAAACAGCTTGAATCCAGATCAGACGCCGCGTAACGCGGCGTCTGATCTGGATTCAAGCTGTTTGTCACTCGTCATTTATTTATTTTCTGTCAAAATGTCCATTATGTCACTTTGAGAAAAAAAGCAGACGACACTTTTAAGCAGACGACATTGCAGCAATAAATTCGTTAGAAATGATCATCCTGTCTAGGGAATTGCGAAAAGTGTCGTTCTAAGGAGGGAGTCGTTGTTGGGAGGGCCGTTGTAGAGAGGGAGCACTGTACAAGGAAAGTGTTTTGCAATATCCAGGCATAAATGTGTTAACCCTTTCACTCTTAGTGACGGCCCAAAAGCGCGTTTTGCAAACAGTTTTGATTAATTATGTTCAACAGAACAATTTAGTCAGTTTCTTTATATCCTTCCCTCTCGAGGCATGATGCGGACACTCACCTGCACGGTGAAAACATTCAAGCACACTGATACTTTTAATGGCGAAATAAGAGAGGACACTTAAAGAACTATCTGATATAATGTCCACATCTTAATGCGAACCTTGATTTGCCACAACTGACACAATTGTTTCCAGTTTGGATCAAGACCAGACGTCAAATAAGTCAGCATCTAAGAGCTCCACGCGTTGTGCTACATGCATTAGATGTGCCTTTTCCGCGAAAAATACATTAAAACGACACATTCTAAGCAGACGATATCAATGTATGATAATAGATTCAGGTCACCTGTGGCACTAATTCTTTACTTTTACCAAGCTGTAATATCGCCTGCGTAAAAAAGTACCGTCTGCAACAAATATAAAAAAATGATCTGAGTATTTTTTTTCTGAAAAAACGAGTGTCAAACAGTTTGGATCCTGATCAGACGCCGAGTTACTCGGCGTCTGATCAGGACCTTAACTGTTTGTTAATAACCGGTCAAATCACACTTAGTGTGATAAGGGGCCTGGGCTTAGTAAGAGGTCAATGAAAACCAACGCTAATGCGGAAATTATCACTGTGGTTGAAAACATGCCCCTACATCCGGGCCTTTGTAGAAGGGATCGGGCTCCCATTATCACCCGAATCTGTACCATGGCCTGAATGGAGGTAAACTTTATTGAAGTGACAGTTTACCAGCGAGAAAGAATTGATAATATATTATTTCCTTTTGCTTTTTTATCGGTTGAGACCCTTGAGGACAAATGCAAAGAAATTTAGTAGCATCTGACCCTAAAGATTAGATTTAACCCTACTAAACCCGGCAATAAAGGGCCGACGTCTGACACTGGCAGGCCTGTCTGTCCGTCCTTTTGTCTGTCCTATTTTATGTATCAACCATTGTGATTAACTCCTATACTCAGTCTTAGTACAGTGGAGAAAATGTTATTCTTTCCCGTTTAAACGCAAACGAAACGCAAACGAAACTAACGCATGGCAATAAAATGAAGAAAATGACAACTGTTTGACAATTCTGCATGTTGATTTTGACCGGGATGGCAAACAGCTTGGAGCCTGATCAGACGCCGGGTTACCCGGCGTCTGATCTGGCTCCAAGCTGTTTGCATTGGAAATAATAGATTTAGCGTAAACGCGTTTATCGGGAAAGAATAACAGGTTATCCACTGTATATCTATCACAGTTTTATTTCTTTCTCTGGCAGACAGCCTGTTAATCTACTATTAGTCTTTCTGTGTGTGTGTCTACATGTCTGTCAGACCTGTCACTGAAACATTTCATGCCATCCCATCCCTCATCTGCTTTATCTTTTATATTAACCCATTTAAGCCTAGTATTCATTAAGGGGGATATTGACAAACAATGAAGAACCTGATGAGACGATGCGTTACGCGGCGTCTCATTAGGGTCTGTACTGTTTGCTATTGCATATAAAATGTTCTGCTGTATGGAAAAACATTGCAGTGTCCTTAGACCATCCTTGTATTTCTATACTGATATCACCCTGCAAGCACATAGGAAGAGTCCACTGCAATATCCAGGCATAAATGGGTTAAAGTGATTTTTTACCGAACGTCTGTCTCTTTCTCTATCATTATCTCCCACTCTCTCCTATTTCATCTCTGTATGTCTGTTTGTCTATCTATTTTGCTTAACCTTTTTTACATTTCTTTCTGTGTATTTTCTATCCATCTCTATTCATAAAGTTTAAATTTAAGGTACTATTTTGACTTAAATAATTAATATTGAAATGAGTATCAAACGGTTTGAAGACTGGAATGAGTGTCGCTTTACGCGTCGTCTGATCAGGATTCAAACTGTTTGCAAATAACTATTGCACTCCGGGCAAAGCAGTGAGTGAATGGTTAAATAACCTAGTCACTTTCTCCCTTCTCACGCGCTCACTGTCTCCCTTCTCACGCGCGTTGCATGCGAACAATCAATTGCACGACTAAGAATTCAACCTCATTGATAATTGACTTGATACAAAGGACTACTTGTGTGCAAATACATTAGAAAGTTCTCAATTAACCTTCCCTCGCCTTAATCATGTATAGATGCACGTGTCCTATATATACTTACTAACAGTTTGAATCCAGATCGAATGCTGAGTAACTCAGCGTCTGATCAGGATCCAAACAGTTTCAAATATGAAATTAGTTCTTTTTCTATATTGAGAATACACAAAACAAAACTCGACATTTTGGTTCATACGATAATTGTTTGGCAGACGATATTATAGTCAATATAAGCGTTAATTTTATAATTATAACATGTCACATATTTTGCATTAACGCACTAAAGTGTTACATAATTCGGGTTCATATTACTATAAGTTATGTCTGCGTTAAATATATTTGCTTAACCCCTTCGCTGCCATGACGTCATCTGTTTTAAACCATTGTCGTCTGCTTTTATTTCTTAAATTTAAATTTTTAGGTAAAATGACTAAAACAATATCGCGATAAGTGCAAAACATGTTTGTATCTTGATCAGACGCCGCGTTACGCACCGTCTAATCAGGATCCAAACTGTTTGCAAATAATGTCACTATCGCACTTGGAGTAGGGGGTTAAGGGGTTAATTAAATATCCAATCATAAAAGATGCTTGATCAGCAGATACTATTAACAGTCTACTCCCCGACCAAGAACTAATTTAACCCATTACCCAACAGCAAGTTTCTAGGTTGAAAACAAGAAACTACTTAAAGCAGGTTGAAAGTAAAGCAGGATGCGCCGTAAGGCGCATTCTGCTTTACTTTCAGTCTGCTTTAAGCAAATATCTGCCAGAATATAAGAAATATTTCTGATCAACTGTATAAAAGTGTATGACTGTATACAAGTGGAAATATTTTCTACAGTGGAGGAATAATTTGAAAGGCGTAAAAAGCGTATTTATGTGGTAATGGGTTAACCGAAAATATCAAAAGAAATGTCGCAGCTTAATGCAAGACGAAAGCAATGGAAAAAAGTCCCTTCATGGGCTTTCTGTGTTATTTTTATTCTGCAATAAGCTGTCACCATTCTCATGGAGCAACACTTTCATATTCAATTAAATGGTTGCCAAACATATTAAATTCAATTGTATCTAAAAGGTAAAAGTAGGAAACGAAATTAATTTCGCCTATGTACATGTATAATCTTATCTCAACATTGTAGATATTTGTTCAGCAATATAACAAAGTTTCTAATTCATAGGGCGTAGCTGGGATTATGAAAACTGATAGCATGTTCAATTAGTTCAAGTCCCCACAAATGTTATAAATAAAAGACACAATTATGACAAGCATTCAAACTGAAACCTCAGAGACAACCAGCATGAGCAGGGCTTAACCCTTTCCCCCATAGAAGCGCCTTTTAGTGCATATGATTTATTCCTCCGCTAAAGAAAATAGTTCCTATTAAATCAGTCATGAATATATATTATAGGGAATATTTGTATGTTCTAGCACATGGTAGCTAAAATCAGGCTGAAAGTAAAGCAGAATGCGCCTTAAGGCGCATTCTGCTTTACTTTCAACCTGCTTTTAGTGGTCACCTATCTTCAATACTAGAAATAGACTATCAGGTAAAGGGTTAAATTAATAGAACAAGTAATCTTTTTAAAAAATGATCTTGAAACAAGTCGTCTCTGTGAAAATAAATACTGTATTTTACTTATGACTTAACCCATTATCCCATAAATACACCATGATACGCCTCTTAATTATTTCTTCACTGAAGTAAATGTTTCATCTTTATACAGTCACGAATAATTATTATAAGAAATATTAATTCATTCACCCCTGAAACTTTTACTGGGCAATTTCAATTTTCAATTAAGTGAAGTCCATGTTATACTTTTTATATACATGTACAGCAAAAATGACAAACTGTAGGATCCCTCTGTTGATCAGGATCTATAGTTCTATACTGGTTGCTTAGGACAAGTGTTCTTTTCACAGGTACACTGTCTGTTAACGACGAGTGTACTCGTCGCTAGGATTGAATGTGTAAAGCTGAATATTCATTTATAAAACTCCAGCACACGGAACATACCTTGATCAGACAGACCATCCTTCAATAGCTGTCTGATCTGGATCTATGTAGTTTTTCATTAATCGGCAACATACGCTAATAGTATGAGAAGGATTATGCACGAGAAAGATTAAACCCTTAACTGTCATGACGTCATCTTCTTTAAACAATTGTCGTCTGCTTTTATTTCTTCAAATTTAAAGTAAAGATATTTTGACTTAAGAAATATTGAAATGACTGTCAAACAGTTTGGAGCCTGATCAGACGCCGCGTTACGCGGCGTCTAATCAGGATCCAAACTGTTTGTAAATTACCATTGCACTCGAGGGAAGGCAGCGAAGGGTTTAAACAGGTATTAGTATCAATTAGATATGAATGAGAAATCGTAATGACGTCATGGGACGGGCATGTTGGCTCCGACTGTGCTTTGAAGGTTTCGTGCAGGTCGTGCATTAGGCTTCACCAGCCTCTGGGTGCGATCACAGAGGCTGCAATACTGTCTATATTCTGCTAGTAACCATTATCAAGCTGAATTGTCCTCTGCTTAAAATATATCGTCTGCTAAAAAACTAAAAATTAGTTTTCTTTCTTTTATAAGAGAATAAAAGTTTGAAAGATAAGAGGTAAACAGTTTGGCTCCAGATGTGCTTTTACATGTGCAGTTATTTCATATAGTTAGTGTTATAGTGTTATTAGTTACATATGTTAAGTATGAAATGCCTTGTATATAAGTTGAGGGCCTCATGGAAGATTGATTTTTATCAAAAGAGCTCTCTCGTTATTAAAGTCTTTATTATTACTATTATAATTATAACTATTAGGTGTTTCGACAGGAGATTCAACCTCATGTCCTAATGCAAACTGTGTAGACCCTGACCAGAGGGCTCCTGTAGGAGTCCTCTGATTCAGGGTATGCATTGTTTGTCATTTTGTAATACAAATGTATACATAATACTTGAAAACAAACCCTTAATACTAAAAATAAACTCAGCTTAATTGCAAACTGGAATTATCCATTTGACGCCCTAGGGTGGAATGGGTTAAGAGAAGATCGATATAGATTCCAGACCTCTCTATCAGATCAATGAGCAGTGTCCTCAACCTCACCCCCAATTCAAGAGGCTATAGACGACATTCAAATTATACGGTCACCGTCTTCCCTCCGTACAAACATCCACTTAATTTAAGATTATAACCAGTAGTTATCCCTGTTCATTAACCTTTTTCCCGCTAAAATAACATCTGCTTTAAAAATTTGTCGTCTGCATCATTTTTTTTTCAAAGTCAAACAGTAAGTACATTACTTTTAATCTAAGGCAAATCTTTAAGCGGATGTCAAATCAGTTTGAATCCTAATCAGACGCCGAGTAACTCGGCGTCTGATCTGGATCTAAACCGGTTTGCAAATGACAGCCAGGTCGCAGCTGGTATAGGAGAATCGAGGCTAACTCTGGATCGACAGAAGTCGTCAATATAGTAAAACCCAACTACACCCTTACCTACAGTACAATTGTTATTTGCAAACAGTTTGGATCCTGATCAGACGCCGCGTCGCGCGGCGTCTGATCAGAATCCAAAATGATTGGCACTCATTACGATATTGCTTTAATTATTTTACCTAAATTTTAAATTTAATAAGTAAAAGCAGTTGTCGAATGATTAAAACAGATGACGTCATGACAGTGAATAGGTAAATAGGAGGATAGTTTCCCAGTCGTTGTACAATAAATATTGTGTTAAGCGACCACTGACTGAATATAGGAGTTGACCTTAAAACACAGGTGACAGCTGAATGGTTGTCAAACATTTTGCATAGAGCTCATATTGGAGCTCTCTTCATTACTTGTGTCCTGTATATAGTTGGCGTCTGTCCTATAGGCTACCAATCTTGCAGTGGAGAAGACGTTCTATCCCGTTTAAACGCAAATGAAACGCAAACGCATAGCAATAAAACGAAGATAAATACAACTTTTCGACCATTCCGACTATAGTTCATTTTAATCTGAGTGGCAAACAATAGTTTTAGCGTAAGGGAAAGAATAACGTTTTCTCCACTATACAGTGCAGAATCTGTTATTCTTTCCCGTTTAAACGCAAACGTACGCAAACGCAAAGCACTAAAACGTAGAAAAGAACAACATTTGGACAATTCTGATATTTCATGTTTATCATGGTGACAAACAGTTTGGAGCCTGATCAGACGCCGGGCTACCCGGCGTCTGATCTGGCTCCAAACTGTTTGCACTGCAAATAATAGTTTTAGCGTAAACGCGTTTATTGGGAAAGAATAACGTTTTCTCCACTGTAAGCGACCACTGAATGAATAAAGGAGTTGGCCTTTAAACACAGGTGACAGCTGAATGGTTGTCAAACATTTTGCATATAGCTCATATTGGAGCTCTCTGCATTACTTTTGTCCTGTATATAGTTGGCGTCTGTCCTATAGGCTACCAACTTACCATGTTTTAGCTTGCAGTGGAGACGACGTTCTATCCCGTTTAAACGCAAATGAAACGCAAACACATAGCAATAAAACGAAGAAAAATACAACTTTTCGACCATTCCGACTATTCGTTTTAATCTGAGTGGAAAACAATAGTTTTAGCGTAAGGGAAAGAATAACGTTTTCTCCACTATAATACAAGTTTGACTTCATCATGAATATATACTAACCGTAGTATACAGTGGAGAATCTGTTATTCTTTCCCGTTTAAACGCAAACGTACGCAAACGCAAAGCACTAAAACGTAGAAAAGAACAACTTTTGACAATTCTGATAATTCTTGTTTATCTTGGTGGCAAACAGTTTGGAGCCTGATCAGACGCTGGGTTACCCGGTGCCTGATCTGGCTCCAAACTGTTCGCACTGCAAATAATAGTTTTAGCGTAAACGCGTTTATTGGGAAAGAATAACAGATTCTCCACTGTACATGTATAGATGTTGAAATAAGGTGGCAGTTCTTCATCTATGCAAACCTTATAAATTCAGATCCGGAGATGCATAATAAATCGGTCTCTGACCATGTTCTAAACTGCCTCACGTTTGAATCATGCATCTGCCAAACGGTTCAATTTTAGAATAAAGTTTGGCTACATGTTGAGCGGAAGAATCTTCTTCAGTGACCGGATCATTAAAGATTCAAATTATCTGTTTGGGAAATTTAGTTATAAACGCTGACCGGTGGCCATTGAATGTTTATGGGGTGATTGGACGACTACTGGGCAAGACGGTGTCAACTTTAGAAATAAAACATCTTTCTATACAGCCCCTTTATCTTGATTGTCGACAAACAGACAGATTAAGTCTTAATGCATATCTTACTGAATAATCCGTATATGTAAGTACTTCGTGATATCGATACGAGTGTCAAACAGTTTGGATCCTGATCAGACGTCGAGCTGCCATGGCGTCCGCTAGAGATCCAAACGGTTTGAATTGCAATTGTAGTAAAACACCAGTAGGCGAAGAGTTCAATTTGACCTATTTGAACTCATAAACGCATGCATTGTGTGTATTGGGAGAGTTGATATAGTTTCAAAAGGGTTTAATAAAAGGTGTGGATAACGGTAACATTGATCATACTGAAATTTTGTCTCCTGCAAAATTGTCGTCTGCACTTTTTATATTACTGATAACCCTTAGTCCCATATCCTGTTTCTAGTTTTGAAGACATGTGACCACTTTAGGCAGGTTGAAAGTATAGCAGAATGCACCTTTTAAGCGCATTTTGTTTTAATTCCATAGTACATTGAGTTGCGATCTGCTAAGATATAGCACGGAGTAAAAAAAAGTAAAAATTACCCCCTGGATATAGGAAATGTATTCATGACTATGTAAAGTGCAAAGATTGTTTTCAGTGGAGGAATACATTTAAGGCATAAATGCGTGTTCGTATGGGGGTACTGGGTTGAAATAAAATCTAAATAGGATGACCAAAAGTGATGTAGATATACATTTGTAGATATGATTCCAAAACAATCGCAAACTTAGCCTTAACCCGGGCAGGGTTTAGCTACATGTAATTGTAATTTCATTGTAGATTCTGTCAAATGTCTTTTCAAAATCTTATTCATGATTTTCATCAGTTTGGATCAGAAATTATACCTCTTTTTCAGCAAAACTTGTTAGAGTGTACAGCAATACCCGTTAGACAAAAATCTCATCATAACCAGGATACAGTGGAGAAAACGTTATTCTTTCCCAATAAACGCGTTTACGATAAAACTATTATTTCCATTGCAAACAGTTTGGAGCCAGATCATACGCCGGGTTACCCGGCGTCTGATCAGGCTCCAATCTGTTTGCCACTCAAACAAACATAAATTATGAGAAATGTCAGAAAATAGTTGTTTTCTACATTTTAGTGAATTGCGTTTGCGTTTCGTTTCGTTTAAACGGGAAAGAATATTTTCTCCACTGTACATTCTGCTTGATAACTGACGTCTGTTTTCTTTCCCTCAAATTATCTAAACATGTTAGCGCATAGAACATTGGTATAAGTGTCTGACAGCTTAGATCTTGGTCAGACGCCAAGTAGCTGGACGTCTGACCAGGATTCAAACAGTTTGCAAACGTCAGAGAAAATCGGGCAAGGTCATGAGTAGCTTCAACATAAACGACCAGTGTCGATGCTAAAATGCTGATGCAGCGAAATTCAATACAGGCAAAAGTCTAAAAGTATGGTAAAATAAGAGTTATTTCCCTTTGACCATAATTATTTTCGGTATAAATTGTACAATAGCGATGTCTTGGGTTGCCTAGGTTAAACTTGTTTGAAAATGCAACGTGTTTTTCCCTCTTCTAATAAACTGAAAGCATTTTCTCCGTACAGTTGAAACTGCATCTACAATGGAAGAGTGTATTACAAAGTATGCTGTTTTTCACTGCAGGTGCCACATTACTCCATAGAAGTATGTGAGTATGTCTGTCAGCAAGCTGTCTGTCTGTCTGTCTGTCTCTCTTTTCCTGTCTTTGTCTGTATGTATGCATGTATGTCTGACTGGCTGTCTGTCTGTCTCTGTTTATCTCTGCCTCCCTATATATATCCATGCCTCTGTGTTTGTCTGTATGTCTGTCTATCTGTCTCTCCCTCCCTCTCGCTCTCCTTCTCTCCCCCTCTCTCTCTCTCTTTCTTTCTCTTCCCCTCGTTCACTCTCGAACTAAGACCCCCACCTAGCAAATACCTAAGTGCAAATATAAATTAAACAATTTGCAGCGTGTATGTAAAGTGTTTGTAATTTTCCTCATTTATTGGCGACATTTCGCGGTGGTTGGGTTTCAAGCCGTGTCCTAACACGCCGTGTCTTTAGGTGACTAACATTGATCAGATTTGTTTATTCTGATAATGACATTTCATTAACCCTAGCCATGCCGAATATTTCAAACGGATTATTCAATTTCTTAAATTGAAAAGATTATGTTGAGTTAACCGATTGCCCCATACACATAGCCTGTTTCAAGTTTCAAAGACAGACGACCGCTTAAAGCAGGATGAAAGTAAAGCAGACTACATCTGAAGGCTCATTCTGCTTTATTTTCAGCCTGCTTTAAGTATAATTTTTCTAGAATATAGTGAATATTTTTCTTTAGTAAAGGAATAACATAATGGCTAGAAATTGCGCATTAGTGGCGGTATGGATTAAGAGGAGTTTAAGATGTTTAAGATGAAATCAACCAATGTAGACTCTGACCGGAAGGCCAATACATATAAGGAATTCCTGTATTGTAAGATGAAAACTTCAAACATCGTCTAGATTAGACACCTTGTAACTCAACGTGTTTGTTAAATCAAGTTACGAGGGACACACACAAGGTTAACATGAAGCGTCTCGCACAATTTGTAGCGCAGTTTTCTTTCATTTTTTTTTACTTATCTACCGATCCAAACGAGGCATAGATATGTATCAATAGTTAATCTTTAACCTGTCGACGGTCCTTCAGCTCATTAGAATGATTTAAATCAGTGCATTTACTAAACAAGCCAAAATACTTAACTACTGTTTGAACACGTTCCGAGTTACCAATGCGCGACACATGCACAGATTGAAATAAAATGCTCATTTTTCATTTTTAAAGCTTGAATATGCCGGTGCCTGTGTTTGTTTTAAAGCGTGTTAAAGTTCAACAATACATTTAACTAGGTAGTCAACTTTTCAACTTCTGTTCGGCCGTTTCTAAGCTGGCAAAACACGGCTGACCTCACCGAACTAAGGACCATACTTAACCCCTATTATACTTCATTAACGTTTACTTAAAAATTGTACTCTGCAATTCTTAAACAGTTTGATTTTTGTTAATTGGATGCAGCAAAAACACGAAATTGGTGTCAAACAGTTTGAATCCTGATCAGACGACGAGTTACTCGGCGTCTGATCTGGATCCAAACTATTTGTGAATGATATTTAATTCGCGGTTTAGAATGTTGAGGGTTATATATTTACAACTTGAATACTGCTTATCTGACGAATGAAAAGTTTTAAAAGCAAATTCTAATTCACGTGGGGCTTTTCTCTTTTTTTATCAGAGATGTTCCGAAGTGGTTCATAGCAACTAGCAGTAGGTCCTGTATCGCCTTATTTTATTGTTATATATCTACCAGTTCATCCTTCAGGTGACACTTAGCTTAGTCTCGCCTGATACAAAAATATTGTCCATCACGAAAACTCGTAAAGTTTCGTTGAATTCCATACCCGCTGCCACACGATTACGAAAGGGGCATGTCCGAATATGAAATCGAGATGCTCCATGCAGAATCTGGATCATGAAGCCGCATGAAAACGGAAGTAAAAAATTCTCTCGGTTACATAAAGCACAGATCCCAATGTTTGAAAGGATATACAGTAGGTAGTCAGTTATCTATATTCTTTTCTTTATGAAAGTATGTACAGTGGAGAAAACGTTATTCTTTCCCGTTTGAACGCAAACGAAATGCAAACGCCTTGCATTAAAATGAAGAAAATGACAACTGTTTGACAATTCTGAATGTTGATTTTGACCTGGATGACAAACAGCTTGGAGCCTGATCAGACGCCGGGTTACACGGCGTCTGATCTGGCTCCAAACTGTTTGCAATAGAAATAATAGTTTCACCGTAAACGCGTTTATTGGGAAATAATAACGTTTTCTCCACTGTGCAAGATAAATAAACTAGGGGATTTACTTGTTTGTCGTCCAATGACAACTGCGAAACGAAAGTTGACAGGTAGATAACGACTGTTTTATAAACCATGTATTAGATAGATCAAATCCTCCTGTAACCCCTTCACTTTCCTGTCCCCCAAAACACTGGTATATGCAAAATAGCTGTATCCAGATCAGACGCGGAGTAACGCGGAGTCTGATTAGGATTCAAACGGTTTTGCTAACGAGCCATTGCATCTTTGGTGAAAAATGCTTCTGTTTTAATTTTCATAACTTGAAGTGAAACGAACAACCCTGGTTGTAGTTAAGTGGCCATTGTAGTGGCACATGTAGACTACGGACAAGGAAAAGGCAACACATGCGGTGCGTGTGAATAAATGTAAGTCACATTATGCTGACATTTGGAAAAAGATTTTTAAATAGCAATATAATCAGTATTATTGCTGAGCGTCAAAATATGGGATTATGTAGCATTTTTGTTCATCAATAAAGAAGTATTCATTTTACTATCGATATAAAATGTCGAGTGTCGAACAGTTTGGAACCTAACTGAGTTACTCAGCGTATGATCTGGATCACCACAATTTCCGTGTTTACGTATATACCAAGGCCGTGGAAGGGTTGGACATGACAAGGTCTTTAGAATTTTAACTCATTCATCCATGAAACTTTCAAATCCCAAATTGCAATTAACTATAGTCCCTTATGACTTTTTTATGTGTTTTTCTTAAAAACAAATTATATTGCAAAATGAAAAACGGTGCATACCCTGATCAGAAGGTTCTCACAGGAGCTCTCTGATATGGGTCTACAACGTTTGCACAGAACAAACATACTCTTTGGGGGCACAGTGTTTATAGATGACGAGTATACTCGTCGCTAGGATTATTTTAGTTATCGATGTCAGCAGACGATAATCCAAAGAAGCAGACGACAGTACGATGAAGCAGACGACAAAATGACACTGAACGATTGGCAACAGGTAACACGGTTGACAATCAGGTTGAAAACAATTTATAACTGACAAACTAGCTTTTAGACGGCGATGGGGGACGACGGGGGCGTAGGCCACAGAACTTTCCACTGTTGACAAAAATTAACAAGATTATCTGTAAATGTTAAACTCATTTTTCATCACAAAACCACACTGGATTTGAGCCCTCCCCGGGAGACGAATTTGGGCCCATCTCTCCGCAAGGGTTAGTTTGTACTAAATGACGCTCCGTTTGATGAAGTACAATGGAGAAAACGTAATTCTTTCCCAAAAAACGCGTTAACGCTGAAACTGTTATTTGCAGTGCAAACAGTTTGGAGCCAGAGCAGACGCCGGGTAACCCGGCGCTGATCAGGCTCCAAGCTGTTTGCCATTCAAATTAAAATGAAAAGTCAGAATTATCAAAAAATAGTCATTTAATGCGTTTAAGTGTTGTGCGTTTGTGTTTCTTTTGCGTTTAAACGGGAAAGAATAACGTTTTCTCCACTGTAACATATATTTGATTTACAAAACTAGGTTTAACATCTCGCGGTGGTAAGCATATTTATTATGTGAACGGGCAACCGCAAATTATAGGGTTTTAAGTGCATATTATGAGTATTACGCCCAGATTACTTAAAAAGAAGCTACAGTTGACACATTTAACCCTAGCGACGAGTATACTCGTCCTTTACAAACGGTGTGAAGAGTACTACATGTGTATAATTTGTCGTTTAAACGCAAACGAAACGCAAACGAAACGCAAACGCATTTCACTTAAATGTGGGAAATAACAACTTTTTGATATTTCTCACTGTTTATTTTAATTAATCTCAGTTGCAGACAGTTTGGAGCCTGATCAGACGCCGGGTTACCCGGCGTCTGATCTGGCTCCAAACTGTTTGCAATTGAAATAATAGTTTTAGCATAAACGCGTTTATAGGGAAAAAATAACGTTTTCTCCACTGTATCATTGTTATATTCAAACAGTTTAGTCTGTACTGTTTGTCCATTTTGCAATATTTAAAAAACAACCATAAATAATCAACTATGGACTGAACTTATTGGATGCTGGAATTGTCCATCAAACTTTTCAGGGGTGACACGGTTAATGGATTTGTAGAAAGTGACTGGTACTGATAATGCAATATTAAAATACAGTTTCGTTAGTATATATGAAGATACTAAAGGGTTCTGATCGGTTTCCAAAACGCTTAAAGTAGGGGGGAAGCAAAGAGCTTTCTGTTTTACTTTCAGATACTGAAATTAAAACCAGTCGTATTCATTTAATTGTTGTTTAACACACATAACCTTTGAACCAAGTTAATGTTAAGAGGCCACTCAAACACTGTGGCTTATCAGTCTTTTATACAAATCAAAGCTCAATGCAGAACAAGAGTAAAGCAGAAAGCTCCTTCAGGAGCTTTCTGCTTTACTTTTGTCCTGCTTTATGCAATCATCTCCATTTTGATGTTCTCGTGTACTTAAAAAGAGTGGTCGCTCCCCAGACGTTTGACTTATCACTTTCGACCGCAGTTTGTTTATTTGCCCGTGCCGGTTATTTCCGGACACCCGGTCAAGCGGTCAGTTAGTAATAGCTTGTCTTTAAAACTTTTGAAATTTAAATTTACAATACCTTAATTGACCATCGGTCAAACTGACCAGGCGCATGACCACTTGGTCCAAATTTATAATGGGACATATCAGTGAGTCTAGCCTTTATACTGATGGAACCAGATACACACGTCATTTACAAACAGTGTAGACCCAGATCAGAGGGCTCCTGAAGGAGTCCTCTGATCAGGGCCTGCACTGTTTGCATTCGTTTGAATATGTGAGGGAACACATCCTTTAATAGTCAATTTAAAATATTTATTGATCAGAAAACGGATCAGTCCATTTCAAATATTCAGCATTATAAGGATGTACAATGTAAACGCGAATTGACAGATAAAGCAAAACAAGTGACCCGACTGACCATAACTTCAAACACAGCATGCTATAAATTATATCTCGGACACCAAGTGACCGCTTGGGTATTATATTTCATATTATTTTATTTCAGATTACTTTATCAATGCACTTGTTTTTCGTGAGAAACAAATACTGTAAAGCCCTCGATAACACGACCACTCAAATAAAGGTCTGCTTTCAGTGTAGAAAGGGCACCATGTATGTTGTCGCAACTCATAAGATACACATTAAACCTATACATACAGTAAAACCTCTCTATTACTACCAATAAATTGTGCTATTTGTTACGGTTTTACGACAGGTGACTCCTTAAAGCAAGGTGACAGTAAAACAGAAAGCTTTCTGTTTTACTGTCACCTTACATTAAGCTGTCACCTGCCCTTTATTTAAGCAATTAGCATTCGTTTTAGTGGTCGTTACAGCGAGGTTTTACTGTATATGTTTTAGGGTACAGTGGAGAATCTGTTATTCTTTCCCGTTTAAACGCAAACGTCCGCAAACGCAAAGCACTAAAACGTAGAAAAGAACAACTTTTGATAAATTCTGAATTCTGATATTTCATGTTTATCTTGGTGGCAAACAGTTTGGAGCCTGATCAGACGCCGGGTTATCCGGCGTCTGATCTGGCTCCAAACTGTTTGCACTGCAAATAATAGTTTTAACGTAAACGCGTTTATTGGGTAGGAATAACAGATTCTCCACTGTAACAGCTGAAATCTGAAAATGAACTCATATAAAAGATGTATACATGAAGTATATATTTTTCTGTATTTAGAAGCCGTCTGTCATTAGAACTCCCCGTGTTAATATGTAATTAATGGTCATTAAACCTGATATTAATGCCGATCATCAATTGTAACTATAAATCGACACACTTGTCGAGCAGGGTATCAAAAAGTGGGTCGTCTTTACTCGCTCAATGTTTGCTTATAACATTTATTCAGGCGGATTCTGCTTTACTTTCAACCTGTTTTAAGTAGTAACTTGTTTTCAAAGCTAGAAACAGGCCATGGGGTAATAAGTTAAGAATCCACTTGAACATGGTAACTGCGAACCACTTAAAATATAGCAGGCAAATAAGAAACACATTAAAACTATACTGTGGGCTATCGAATAGATGGAGTGTCATGTTAGATGCGAGTTTACACGCATTCTTAACAAGTTGGGTCAAGGATTAGACCGTTATTTGACCAGAATCCAAACACTCATTTACATGTAAATACATTGTATACATGTATTAGTATCTGTGATTTTTTTTTTCAGAAAAAATCCCACACAATTTGATTTAAAAAGATAGCAACTTTGAATCAGACGATAATCCTGCACGATAAGAATAATTGTCCTAAAATCGGTCAACTGTTTGTCACATTGACCCTAACGACGACTGTAATCGTCGATTATCCTGTTCATCCCTTTTCAATATACTGTAATTAAAAAATCTAAATAGTAAAAAATGGACTGCGGCGTCTCATCAGGGTCCAAACTGTTGGACACTCTGACCCTTGTTTGAAAAATCTATATTTAAAACATTAACAGACGACATTTGTTGCAGACTACAATAATACTTCTCGTTCAAAGAGTCAGTAAGAACCTGTCTTCTTCTTTTTTCTTTTGCTTTCTTCATTTGTGTTTCGTTTACTTTAATCCTTTTACCGGAACTTTTAGCAGACGGCATCTTGAAGCAGACGACATTTTATCTGCTTTTATACCTGTCACTTTCTTAATTGGATATTTTATTCACGAAGTACGCATGCTGTCTGATTAGAAAAAGACTATCCCGCCAAGTGATTTACAGTGCTTAACTCTTTGCCTGCTGGGTAATTTTGTCGTCTGCTACTGTTATAAAAATAGAATTTTTAAAAGGGTTTTTAAAAACTCTTTTTTTAAAACAGGATCAAAGTGTCAAACAGTTTGAATCCTGATGAGACGCCGCGTTACGCGGCGTCTCATCAGGATCCAAACTATTTGCACAGATAATCACAGTTTCGCCAGACAATACATTGATTCAACATTGTCACATCAAGGTAAAATATCTGTTCTAAACAAGTTTGCCTCGTGGATTGATTGATTGATGTAAACGAGATCCTTTGATTCAAATTTATGTATCTAGAACCTCATGCATGTTTATATCCTATGGTTACATGTAAATTTCAAAGGCGATTAAATATTTATCAAATTTACAAAACAATAAACATGCTTAAAGGTATGCTTATTTATTAAGAAAGACAGTGTCGCCTTAAAGCGTGATAGAAAGTGAAAGGTGAAAGCAGAAAGCTCCTTTAGGATGTTTTCTGCTTTGAAATACTATCATCTTGCTTTACAGCATCCTATTTCGTTAACCCAATTATGCTTGGATATTGCAATGAACTCTCCCTGCATACTTGCTGGAAGATTTCATTGTATATAAACAAGGGTGATCTAAAGACACTGCAGTGTTTGTCCATACAGTAAAATACTTTATATGATCTAGCAAACAGTGCGTATCCTGATGAGACGCCGCGAAGCACGGCATCTGTTCAGAATCTGCACTGTTTGCCAATGTCCCATTTAGCAAACACTAGGCTTAAATGGGTTAAATACAGACCTTGTAACTTCATTTAGTCCATATAATTATTTTTTTTAATCCATATAATGCTATTTTAAGCATTATACAATGTATATACAGTGGAGAATCTGTTATTCTTTCCCGTTTAAACGCAAACGTACGCAAACGCAAAGCACTAAAACGTAGAAAAGAACAATTTTTGGACAATTCTGATAATTCTTGTTTATCTTGGTGGCAAACAGTTTGGAGCCTGATCAGACGCCGGGTTACCCGGCGTCTGATCTGGCTCCAAACTGTTTGCACTGCAAATAATAGTTTTAGCGTAAACGCGTTTATTGGGAAAGAATAACAGATTATCAACTGTACAATGGTGATCTAACGACAATGCAGTGTTTGTCCATACAGCAAAATACTTTATATGATCTGGCAAACAGTGCGGATCCTGATGAGACGCCGCGAAGCACGGCATCTGTTCAGAATCTGCACTGTTTGCCAATGTCCCCTTTAGCAGATACTAGGCTAAAATGGGTTAAATACAGACCTTGTAACTTCCTTTAATCCATATATATTTTTTTTAATCCATATAATGCTATTTTAAGCATTATACAATGTATATACATGTAGCTTTGTCTCTCAATTGGCTCTCATTTATATATTGTTAAACTAATCAATAATGCTGACCAATTTCAGAGGAATAGGGGATGGTGGCTAGTTCAGGAGCCCTCTGAAATATGTCTTCACTGTTTGCAAATGATGTACTGTAAAATCTCTTTATTACGAACACTAAAACGAAGGCTACTTGATTGTACAGAACACAGGCAACAGCTTAAAGTAAGGTGACAGTAAAACAGAAAGCTCCTTTAGGAGCTTTCTGTTTTACTTTTACCTTGCTTTAAGCATTCGCCTGTCTGAAATGTTACTCATAATAATTAAAACAATTTAGCCATCGTAAAAGGAAGGTATTACGATGTATAAAGTATATCCTATTGCAGCACTGTAAGGGTTGAAACATAATTATTAATGTTCATGTATTTATTCCATTCAGTGATAAATATAGCTCATCCGTGATCCATAAGAGTAATTAACCTGCTGATAATAAATGTCCGCCTAATTAAGGATCTACAACTTTGAAAACAGTGTCGACCCAGATAGGGCGGTGCGAAATTTTGATGATCCGCGTCTGCATTGTTTGCTAATAAATATATTATTTTCAGGTATATGTACTAATAGGCATGCTTTCTGTAGCATCAATACTTGCACATGACAAAGCATTTTCACAAAAGTTCAAAAATGGGGACAATTGTAAAATTATAAATATTAGTAGGCGATTAATAAGTAATTAATGTTACGATATTAAAAGCTTAATCTTACATAAATTCACCTTTAAAAAACCCATAAAAAAACCTTTAAAAGATATTGTACATTTTCTAATTTTAGTTTGTTGTGTTATCTGAACAAAACGCCGTCCAAGCTAGTGCCAAACCATTTGGATTCAGATGGAACGCTGAGTCAAACCGGTGTCTAATCTGGATCCAAACTGTTTGTAGATATATTTCAAGCTGCGCGTGACAAGGTAATGGATAATTTCGACTTTCTATTCACTATTATGATGTATTTGCTGTAATCGTGATCCACAATTCAAATTAACCCTTCATGATCAAATTATTCGGGAAAGATTTACCCCTTCACCGTTTTATTGTCGTCTGCTTCATTCTTGTTGTTTTCAATCGCGATTCTAAGTTAAAAAAATAAGTGTGTCAAACAGTTTGGATCCTGATCAGATGCCGCGTTAAAGGGTTAAAAGTCATAAAGAATTCATAGATGGAATAGTTTAACCCCGTCACCGCCATGGCGTCATCTTTTGAAATATTGCAATGACAGTTTAGATGCTGATCAGACGCCGCGTTACGCAAATAATTAGTGCACTTGGGTTAAGGGGTTAATCTACAATACGAAAAAATTGGCTTCATTGACTGATATCAGGAAACAATTTGATTGTTTGCGTGCTTTCAAATACTATAGCAACGGTTGTTTATGGACCAAACCCGCAGACGACATAACCTTTGGTTCCGATTTAGGAAAATAGTCGTTTGCTGGTACAGTAGAGAAAACCTTATTCTTTCCCGATAAACGCGTTTACGCTGAAACTATTATTTCAATTGCAAACAGTTTGTAGCCAGATCAGACGCCGGGTAACCCGGCGTCTGATCAGGCTCCAAACTATTTGCCATCCAGGTCAAAATCAACATTCAGAATTGTCAAACAGTTGTCCTTTTCTTCATTTTATTGCAATGCGTTTGCGTTTCGTTTGCGTTTAAACGGGAAAGAATAACAGTTTCTCCAGTGTAAACTTTTCTTGTTGAAAACATTTTCTGAAGCAATTGGTAATTTTATCATCTGTTTTGGCCGATGAAAGTTTATAAACCCTTTTGCACCCACGGTCCAAACAATGAAGACTGATCAAAAGCCGCATTATTCGGCTGACAAGAGTCTACACTGTTTGCTGAAAGGAATTTTAAAATAAAACAAAACGAAAATTAAAATTTAGACCAGGCACCCTTTAGATAAAATGTGGAATAATCTAATATAAACGCATGGAAGAATCGACTGCGCGCAAATGGGTTAAAGTGCTATAATTTGTTTTCAATTTGGAGCAGACGACATCGCATCCGACCACAATTTTCGAGCAGACGACAGGAACATTAGCGCAGAAATCTACAGGCGTACAATGGAGAAGATGTTATTCTTTCCCGTTTAACCCTTTCCCTTATAGAAGCGACTTTTAGCGCATTCATTTTATTCATCCGCCAAAGAAAATAGTTCCATTTTATACTGTAATGAATATGTACCATAAGAAATATTTTCTATATCCTAGCAGATAGTAACTTAAAGCAGGCTGAAAGTAAATCAGAATGCGCCATATGGCGCATTCTGCTTTACTTTCAACCTGCTTTAATAGGGCACATATCTTAACTACTAGAAACAGGCTATGGGGTAATGGGTTAAACGCAAACGAAACGCACATGCATTAAAGCGTAGAAAATAGGTTTTTTTCGACATTTCTGAATGTTCATATTAATCTTGACGGCAAAATGTTTGCAATGGAAATAATAGTTTTCGCGTAAACGCGTTTATTAGGAAAGAATAACGTTTTCTGCACTGTACACAGAAGCAAGTGCGATAAAAAGGAACAGACTATATTAGTATCTATAAGACGGACAGGCTCTAAGCGAATTATCTTGTCCAAGGAGTGGCTCGAAGGGTCGGTGATACAGTTATATGTCCTCGAAAATAAAATTTATCATCGCTAATCTGACACCCGGTATAAACTTCACCCCAGTCCGCGGTGAAACAAGCCCATATATCCTTCGACTGGTTGCCTGATCAGGATCCCAACTGTTTGACATTTATTTTAATATTTCTTAAGTCAAAATACTAAAAAATTAAATTTGATAGATAAAAGCAGACGACAATTGTTTAAAATGAATGACGTCATAGCAGTGAATGGGTAAGTTTGAAAGCAGACGACACTGTCAGCGGACTGAAGGACATAATTATACTTATCTGCATTTCCTTTCTCTATGACCGATAACATGGTGCTTATATGAATATATGAGTGGGGATACGGAGGCAAGCAATGGTATCCATTTCCGGTGTGTTATTTACAATAACACATAGCAAAACACATGGTTAATTCTCATAACACCCCTATTTGCAATAACAACTCTAATCCTGGTGTACATAGTGTTTTGTCACAACAAGTTCTTAATATAAATTAATTTCTCAAGTTAAATGAGTTGTTAAAATGTCAACTCTTCGAGACGTCAAACGTGCTGTTTATACATACATGAACATGCATAAGATTTCTCTATTTAGCAAATGTGTAGATCATGATGAGACGTCATAATTTACGGCGCCTAATTAGGGTCTATAATTTAAACTGTTTGAAAATGTACTTTTACGTTTAATAAGTTAAATTAGTTGTCATCAATTAGGTATTAATGAGGCCGGTTAATTTAATATATATCCATATTTCAACATATTAAATAGATAGAATATTCAGTTCGGACATTTATATGAAGTTGTTATTCATTGATTCAACATTGTATCTCAATATAAACCTGTTTACGATTATCTGTGTCAGTGGCACGACGCCTCATAGATGTTAATTTGAACATACATATAAATATGAATGTTTGAAAATAACTTCAGAGAACATGAAAAACAAAAGTCCAAACATTAATCAGCTAATTTATACCGTAATAGTCAGAAGCAGTATACATATTATTCCCCTCTATTTCCGCATTCAGTGTGTCTCACTTTTAAAATTTAATGACCGTATAATTGTATAAATAAATTGTTTTTAATGTATAAAATGTTGTATATAATCATGTCAGTATGTTAATACGCCTCTCATTTGTATCAGTACAGTGGAGAATCTGTTATTCTTTCCCGTTTAAACGCAAACATACGCAAACGCAAAGCACTAAAACGTAGAAAAGAACAACTTTTTGGACAATTCTGATAATTCTTGTTTATCTTGGTGGCAAACAGTTTGGAGCCTGATCAGACGCCGGGTTACCCGGCGTCTGATCTGGCTCCAAACTGTTTGCACTGTAAATAATAGTTTTAGCGTAAACGCGTTTATTGGGAAAGAATAACAGATTCTCCACTGTATCTGTTAACCATTTCCTTGACAGCATGTTTCAACATTTGAAGACAGATTATGACTTAAAGCAGGTTGAAAGTAGAGCAGAATGCGCCTTAAGGCGCATTCTGCTTTACTTCCAGCCTTCTTTAAGCTTTCATTTGCTACGATATAGAAAATACATGTATATGTTGCATATTCATGGCTCTAATATGGAGCTAAATTGTTATCAGGAAAATAAATTAAAGGCGTTAAAAGGCGTTAAAAGGCGTATTTATGGAGTAACACGTTCAACGACAAATAAACGAAGAAAATACTAACGACAAGCTATTGTTTCAGGTAGAAAAGCAGTAACGAAGAAAGCTCCTTTGGGAGCTTTCTGCGTTACTTTCAATATGCATTATGTTGTCGTATTTTCTAACCACGTCATCGAAAAATCTTTCAACAGATTATTTACTATTATGGTATGTGATATAAAGCGAAGAGACACGAGGGCGCCTTGTCGCTAGAAAGTAGGTACGTACTTGGCACACATGAAGTGTTGGTTTTTCAAATTCTTCAAGCATACTTGTTTCTAGACAGCTTGTCTGTTTGTACATTCACAAAACGTTGATCTTTTTGACCATTTTAACCTTTCGAAAACAGAAAATATCATTAGATTTGAAAGTGTCGCCTGCTGAAAGATTTGAATAATTAATTTTTTGTTATTTGCACTTGGAATATGTTCTTTTGGCGAAACAGTGTCCATCATGATCGTATGATAAGGCGGTTAGCATTTTTATCAAGATCCAAACTGTTTTCAAATACTGGTTTGTTAATTCTTTACCCCTTTCCTTTAAAAGCGACTTCGCACATATTTGCGAACACTTGGGGTACAGATCAGAACCCGGACAGCTCGATGCCTGATCACTGATCATACTTCAATGATAAATGTACCCAATAATTTTGGTTTCTTAAGTTGTACATGAATGTTTTAAACTAAATTTGACATTTTTGTAGACGACATATTTTGAAAGAATTAAGATACCGTTACACTCTAGTCAAAGTATATACTACATAGAGATCTAGACTAAAGTATAAGTAATAATAGTAGTACTCTTTATTACATCTAGATAATGAGAGCATTTAAAGTCTAAAGACACTGATCTAATCAGGCTCCAAAATGTTTGCCACCCGGATTAACACGAATAGCTAGAATTGTCGAAATGTTTGTTCTTTTCTATATTGTATTACATTACGTTTGCGTTTAAACGGGAAAGAATAACGTCTTCTCCACTATATCATCTGTTACGTCATTGCCAGTAGACGCCAGAATTGACATGGATAACGTTAGTCAAGTGTTAAACTTACGTCACCAGATTTATTTGTGTTATTGCTGTGACTGTTTTGACACTAATTAGGGATTAAACCTTTATGGCGAAATTATGATTACTGTTGAAAACAGCTAGTATTCGGATTAAGGCCGATGACCCCTAATGAGATCGGACCAATGTAGGTCAATATCGGTATTCTACGGAGAGCGATCGACCTTTTTCGTCAACTATCGGCCCGTTTCGAACCATGCTAATGCATGGTTCGAAAGGGGCCGTCAGTTGACGAAAATTGATCCGATCACATTAGGGGACCTTAACCCTAAATCAGAGAATTTTCGGTTTCTGGGCAATATTAAATATTCTTGACAGTCTTTTAGCACTAACATTTTCAAGCTATTATTCGCTTTATAATAGACATATGATCTTGGTTTAGCCTATTTGCTGATGTCAGCAAGTGCATGTCCGCTCGGCCAAATGGGATAAGGTCCAAAAATAGCTGACGTAGGACTGTCAGGCGGGCGACTGTTAAAGCCGTTTATTTTATTTAAAATTGGGCTCCGGTCATCTCGCTTTACCGGAAGCCAGCGAGGCATATGATGGGCTTAGCCGAGCTAAACTACTTACTTAAAGTACATTTACTGCTATAAATGTCATATCTATGTTTTTGGGAAATTTTGTTTCCGTAAAAATACAACAGACTGGCAAATTTGTATATCCTTGGTTACCAAAACACACAGATGTTGCGAAACCTCGCCCAAACGATTTTTAGGGTCATTGTGATCTTGGTCAACACTGTTTGTATATGTAAGAACTTTGAGCAGACGGAAATTAAGGGGAGAAGACGCCAGTCTGGGCTAAGTCACAGTGAACTGTCAACCAATTTAACCATGATTATGCTGCAGTACCGTCTACTTAAAAAAATTGTCGTCAGCCTCACACGCTAAAAAATTCATTTTCCATGTGTTCAAAACTAAAATTAGATAGACATGAGTGCCAAAAAATAATCCCGATCAGACGTAGAGTTATTTGGTGTCAGGACCAGGATCCAAACTGTTTGCAAATGCAAGATAAGTATGGTTTAGAAGGAGGAGGGTTCAGTATTCGTTGGAGCAGAATAGATAAGTAATCTGCGGTCGGTTACATTAATTTGATACTGTTACACAGCCGGACCTCCTTAACTCGACTCATTTCTGTCGAAATAACCAATAATTTCTACTGTTAGTTTTCAATTATTAGAGCTCGTTTAGGCAGAATAAACCCTTATTTCAAATTTAAAACGTGGCTAAGCCACGTTTTAAATTTGAAATAAGGATTTATTCGACTTAAAGGAAGTTCGAGAAATCGAGGTTGGTCAGTAATTGTTTGTGTATTGTCCGCTGTCATTCTGTCGCACTGCCTGATAAGGTCACTTTAGTGGGGGTGATGAGTAACGCTGGGGTATTATGGCTGCGGCGACAGGTTGGGCGACACACTCACTTTACTGGATGAGAGAGCGATTTCTGACAACGAACAGACATACACATACAGGAAACCATGGCATAATACGTACAACGAGATAGAAGGAAACAAAGATGGTCGAGTCCCAAAAAGACAGATAGACTTGCAGACAGGCATACAGACAGGCGGATGGACGTCCGAACCGGCGGACTGACAGATAAACTAAAACAGTAAGCTATACGTGCAGTAAGCTACGAACCGAGGCTGACCACAACAGAATGGGACGAAGCATAATTATATGACTTAAATCTGCAGATTTGATATGAAAATAAGTAGCAGACTCTTTGTGATATAAACTACATGTATATAAATTACCTCCTTATAAAAGCAAAAAGGTTTTATTGCTCAAAAGTCTTATATATATTTTGTCTTTTGTTGTTTTATCATTATAAAACTAATGAACAATTATAGTTCCATGCCGGTAAAGCATACATTATAAGTACGTATTTTTAGAAACTATGTTAGCATAAACATATCATTTAGAGAAAAGCATATGGCTGTCAAGCAAGGAAATTAACTCTTGTAAATACCTAATAAGGCTTTCCGGCACCCCATATAGTTTTTAGTGTGTCTTCTCGTAACCTCAATTGAACAATGAAATAACTAGACTTTAGTAGAAGGTAAGACAAATTATGTTTTATAGTGCCCCTGTTTTCAACGAAACTAAACGTTTCCAAGTTTCCAAGTTTCATTGATAACAACCGCTGCGCAAACGGAAACGCATATAGCATTCACATGTTGAAAATGACATTTTTCTTAACGTGTATACAGTTTATTTTAAATTGAACGACAAACAGTTTGGAGTCTGGTCAGACGTGTGCAGTGGATATACAGCACTCCCTCTCTCCAACGACATCCTATGGGAGACACAGATTATGTGTGTTGTTAGGAGGGAGTCGTTATAGAGAGGGAAAATTAAGACTTGGCTTACATTTGCAAACAGCTTGAATCCGGATCAGACGCCGCGTTACGCGGCGTCTGATCTGGATTCAAGCTGTTTGTCACTCGTCATTATATTTATTCTATCAAAATCTCCACTTATATGTAACTTTGAGGAAAATCAGCAGACGACAATATTAAGCAGACTATATTGCAGCAGTAAAAGCGTTAGACATAATGGTGCTGTTTAGGGAACAGCGGCAATTGTCGTTGTAAGGAGGGGTCGTTGTTGGGAGGGCCGTTGAAGAGAGGGATCGCTGTAATTGTATTAATTAATAGCATAAATGGATTCAATGGTAAAGAAGAAAGTCTTCCCACTCTACCATATGCATTTAAGACTGTTCGTGTCTTCTGTCTGTTTTGAAGGTTTACATGATTGACTGTCAGTACATATACTTAATATGTTTGAGGCCAGAAAAATAGCACGTTAATTGCCTGATGTTGTTGTTTTTTCAAACATGTTACTTTTATACCATTTACTACATCAAATACCGCAAAGGTGGCTTTTAGTATTAGTGAAAAAATAAACTGATAACTAAGCAAAAATGGTAAAAATATGGCAAGGGTGAAAGTATGTCAAGACATTTTTGACACATGTACCGGAATAACACCAGACTATAATAGTCAGTTATTAAAAATACAGTCAAAGTTGTATTAAACAATCAATCACACGAGATGCATGCAATTAACAATTGTGACTGCTTAATGCAGGATATAAACAATGCAGAAAGCTCCTTAAAGCAGCTTTCTGCATTATTGTATCATGCATTATGCAAACAGCTGTATTGGAGCCTGCGTATATTTGTTTAGTTAATTGGTCGGTAATCGGTATATACAAGTTAGACAGTTCAAAATAATGGTCCCCAATGACGGTGTATTTCAAACGACTAATGTACTTAGAAAGTCAAAATGTCGCTTTTAGGGCAGAAGCTTTTAAAACTTTGACCTTATTTATTTTTTCAAAATTCTGGAATTTGATATCGTGTCCATGTTCACAAAGTTCGTGTTAGTACAAACACTTAACACGATTACTCATTGACGATGCTGAAATCAGGTTTACTTAACTCGTTGACTCCAGGGCCCATTTTACTAAACAACTTACGCAATTTTTTTGCGTAAGTCAAGATCGTTTAACTCTAATTTTTCGATCATAAACGTTTGCAAACAGCAAATAGCCAGATCAGAGGACGCGCTGATCTGGCTATTTGCTGTTTGTAGCAAGTGATAATGGAAAATATGAATTAAAATTTTAAATTTTGACTTACGCAAAAAATTTGCGTAAGTAGTTTAGTAAAACGGGCCCCTGGAATCTTAAATGGAGACTATTCAGTTTTCATTTGAGTCTAGTCCATTTTTTGAAATGTTTTTTACACTATATTGCAATATGGCAAAGAGTGCAGACCCATGTCAGAGGGTTCCTGAAGAAGGATATCCACGGTTTGCTATTTCATCTCATGCTCTGAAGTATTGGGTTTTATGGACACACTTTTCAATACTGTTTTGTCTTTAAATCACCCTTGTATATCTATAATGAAGGGGAAAACATCTACACGAAGACCAGACCCGCCTTTCACGAAGTATATTATACTGTAAGACTAGTCTCTTCCCTTGAAATATATTATTAATCATGGTTACGGTGCACAAAGGTTTGAAATAAGAGAAAGAGAAAGCCACAAATGAACATGTTCTTACGTACATACAATGTATTGAAAACGAGACAGGGCTCAAAGGATTTTTAACACACGATTTAAATTGAAATATTAATGAAGCGAAAGAAAGTTAATTCTGTGTCAATAGCCTTAGGTGGCTATCGAAACGACGATACTTCTTCACTCATTCATTACATTTCAGACAATTCACTCAATTGTTACATTTCAGACAATTTCAGACATGTTTCGCTCATATCTTAAATAACGATTTACTTTCAGTAAGATATCACGGCTCCAAATGTTAAAGCCCATTTATTTCATAAGTCCCTTAACATAAAGAAGTTTTTAATACAGTTACCAATTGATAGACAATAGCTCTAATCGTTAGCACGTAATGGTTTTATTTCGGATGCACCATGAGTGGTACACCGTTCTGGTCCAGAAAAAACACCGAGTAACTCGGCGTCTCATCTGAGCCAAAACGGGTTGACACTTTTCATGATATTTCTTAAAAGGAACAAACTTTGAGAAATGTCTAGCTAGTTAATAGTAAAAGTGTCGACGTTATTGAATCATCATCCAGAAAAAGGTAACGCTTAAGGTGGGGGTTAGTACTTCCTTTGTCGCGTAAACATTGTCAAAGTAAATGCATCTATATGGTGATAAATAGCTTGATACAAGTCTGACCAGTGATTAAACACACATCACTAAAATAAATGAGAAATGGTGGGATTAGATAGGCGTAAGAGGTATGTCAACAGGACACATTCAAACACCAAATCAGACATGATGCATTATCAGTTATTTGCTTATCGGCGTGGTTGTGGTGAAAATTGAAAATATTTGAAATTGGAATTCGGAAACGAAATCCTCAAATCAAAATATTTGCTTGGTGAATCTTGAAGATTCAAATACAGATTTCAATATAATGTAGTAAAGTATAACTGTCTCGCTATAATGAACGGTAAAAGATTCAATGACTGACAAACAATAAATAATTTGTTAAAATCGGTCATTCTGAACAAATCGCAAATATCCGACCAACACACATGCTTTCAATTGGTCGAATGATGCCGAGCTTCTCCGAATGTGTAAGTGTCCAACGAGCTTCTCCGAATGTGTAAGTGTCCATCAAGATGGACACTTACACATTCGGAGCAGCTCGGCATCATTCGACCAATTGAAAGCATTTAGAGAGACGTGGTGTCCAGTAAACGACAGAATGTTCCAAAGAAGTGGTCATTTGGAACAAAGATAAGAGCAAATAATTATATCAGTAGGAGAAACACAGTCAACACTTTCTATGTTTATTCTAACTCCTTCACTGTCATGGCGTCACCTACTTCAAACAATTCTCGTTTGCTTTAATTTTCGAATACATTTTTAGGCAAAATGACAAAAGTAACATCAGATTCATTGTCAAACAGTTTGGATTCTGATCAGACGCCTCGTTTGCAAATGAACATTTGACATGGGTTATTCCAATTGAAAAAACTGACAAATTTATGTTGATTTTTTGTAAAGTAAAACAAACATTGCAATCCCGTATTAAAGAGCGTAGTTCTAGCAAGGGTTTAAAGTGTTTTTTAAAATAAATTTACAGACTCTTATCAGAGGGATTCTAAAGTCGTCTTCTGATCGGAGTTTATACTGTTTACAAAATATGTACATATACGACAGAGATCACAACCCTGCAGCTGTGGGGTTGTTTATACTTGGACAACTTTTGATTGAATGTTTGCACAATCTTATGAATAAAGAGTTCGCTTATGTTTGATGTGGTTTAGCGTTATTGTATAAGGAACCTGTCAACGTCAGTTTGCCCGTGTCCCTCCTGTGATATAATCTCTATGTAACATGTGTTAACCTTTTTAACCATTTAAATACATCTTCTGTAGTGTGTGCAAACATGTTATATCTATAGCAGTTGGTGTATTATCTACTGGTCTATTGAAGATACCATGTTTGACGCGCTGCATGTGTCGCTAATTCAAATCTGTACGACCAGGAAATCAGATAAGAGGTTAACAAATGCTTATTTTCCCCCATCTACAATGTATGTGCACATATAACCTTATATTATGACCATCTATTGATGTTTGTGTAGATTTCAACAAATATTATTAAAATCTTAACATAATCATTAAGAACAATCCTCGTTATGCAGACCTAACATCATCATGGTTTTCTCTTGGAACATGCATACTTTTGTAAAGACACCTAAATGAGTGACAAAGATAAAACAGCATACTCCTGATTTTGGTTTTGCTTTACAACACTTGTAAAGCATTAAGCTTACATGCTGTTGATGTGTTCTCCTTTATACGGCCAATAAACAAAAAGTTGCTATAATGCCAACCCTGTGCCCAAAGGACTGTCCTTGAAGGAGGAACGTCAACGGTACAAAATATGACTACGTTTGTTTTATGATTTTCCTGCATTAAGCTAACACTTATATTACATACTACATGTACTACATGAACATGCAGTTCACATTGTTTTGAAATACAGTTTAACTCCTTCGCTACCTTACCTCACATATTATGGCTGTTTCTTAACTCCAAAATACCTAAAATATAAATTTTAGAAACAAAAGCAGACGATCATTGTTTAAAATTGATGACGTCATGGCAGTGAATGTGTTAACAAAAGTTTGCCTGTGCATTGAATTATGATCGAATTCAAGACACTGGGTGAAATATTCAATCATTTTGGTGATATTTTCTCAAAGAAATGGCAGATAAATAAACCCACTAAGAGTTACTGTAGATAACAAATCAATTGACGAATACTGCATGTCGTATAAAACTTTAAAGGTTAACTTTTAGCGTGTTAACGCCACTTGGTTTACATGTGTAAACAGCTTGATCCAAACTGTTTGCCATTCATCTTCAAACTTTCGTCAGATTGAAAACTTTAAAACTAATTTTGATTTATTTTCGCAGACAATATATTTAAAGCAGACGATAATTCAGCATGCTAAGGGTTAACAAACATGCATGCGACACTAGAAACCTACTGTCAAACTCGTGTTCAGCGTCAATTATTTGAAGTAGCATATAGCTCGCTTTATAGACATATTCTTGATTTAAAGCAGGACAAAAGTTAAGCAGAAAGCTCCTGTTGGGGCTTTCTGCTTTACGTTTAACCTGCATGAAACTGTCAACTGTATTAAAGATAATAATATATATTCATTTATATTTGAGAGGCGACTTAACACTACAGTGCATATAGCGAATTTGGATATACTTTGTGACGAAACATTTGGATATAACAAAATATTGGAACATAATTCATGTACATGTAGCATAAGTATTCCCGATTTCTAAGTAAGTATAACGACCTGATACAACGGTATTAGGATATAACGAACTTTGGATATAACAAAGTCCAATTTATTCCCCATCTCTAATCAACGTATAGTGTACTGTGGAGAATCTGTTATTCTTTCCCGTTTAAACGCAAACGTACGCAAACGCAAAGCACTAAAACGTAGAAAAGAACAATTTTTGGACAATTCTGATACTTCTTGTTTATCTTGGTGGCAAACAGTTTGGAGTCTGATCAGACGCCGGGTAACCCGGCGTCTGATCTGGCTCCAAACTGTTTGCACTGCAAATAATAGTTTTAGCATAAACGCGTTTATTGGGAAAGAATAACAGATTCTCCACTGTAAGTGACCTGATAGGGCGAAATTTGGATATATTGGGATATAATAATGCAATTAATCTCAATCTCTAAATAACGTAGAATATAGCGGACCTGATACAACGATATTCGGATATAACGAAAGACATCAGACTGACTCGAGGACTTCGTTTTAAGCGGGCATCATTGTAGGTTTACTGAATTTCATTCCCATATACTTTACCCACAGTTTCAAGTATGGGTTATCACTCGGCTTTATCGTCGTCTTAGACGATTAAATCAGCAATTTTGAGCAAATTTATTACATAGTTAAAGATTATCAAAAAAGATTTGAGAGATTTTATTGATTGTTATAGCTTCCAATAAACACAAGCACCTGGGTTTAGCACCGCTAAACAGTTCAAACGAGCCTGTCGTCTCAATATTTATGGGCAAAGCCCTTAAATCTTTTGTCTCTTGAAAATGTCGTCTGCTTTGAAAATTGTCGTCTGATCTGTTTATAAAAATATATATGTTCTCGATAACTGTTGACTAAATCGTAGTTTGTATGTAAAGAAGCATTGCTCCGGATGGGATGTTGATTTATTAATGAGCTGATCAGGATCCAAAATGATTTAAATTGTCAATCATTTGATGTCCGTGGCACGTGAGGTTAAATAGCCATGTTATGAGCCATCTCGTCGAATTAACCATTACCATGTTAAAACATCATCTGCGTCAACATTGTCGTCTGGAACTTTAATGCAGATTTCTAAAAACCGTCTAGATAACTGTAAAACAGTTTGGATCCTGATCAGACGCCGAGTTACTCGGCGTCTGATCAGAATCCAAACTGTTTGACAAATGTCTAATTTACGTCTTACAGACTAAGTGTTCGCAACCTCTTCATTAAAATCTACCCGGGGTATTAATGTATTATCAGCTCGAATTGGATACACAAATCGGAGGAGATAAAGTCATTTGAAATGCGAGGCATTTCCGGTATATTTAAATGATTAATACTTAACGCCTTGTATACTCGAGACGTTGTAGTTAGAAATTCAAACCTCATCACTTTGTAATCTTTGACACTGCCCCGAAGCCATTTGATTTAGTTTCAAATGAATGTTTTATATAGTGTAAAAATACCAGATTGACATTTTTACCTACCGCTAATAAATCATGAATTTTAGATTTTTTTTGAGAAATAACCACACATGACTCAGTGAAATGCATACATGTATACAAAAAAATCCTCTATTACGAACACTAAGTCACTTTAAGAAATAAGGCTAATTGAATGTATAAGACAGGTGCTCCTAAATGAGCTTTCATTTTTACTGTCACATTGCTTTAAACAGTCGCCAATACTGTCGAAAACACTTTATAATTAATAACTGTTTGTGGTCGTAGCAGAGAAGTTTTACGATTTATGCAAATGATGGTTGATACGAGTATAATCTTCTCAGGCAGTACATGTTATACACATACATGTACACTGATTAAATACAAGACATTCTGCAAATTTCTGGCATCAGTTTTATATATACCCAATATGGAAAGAAGAGCCAACGAAATACAAACTTATGTTAACCCATTCAAGCATTGCATCTATATGTACTAAAGAGCATATTGGTAAACCCTGTAGACCCTGATGAGACGCCGCGGTACTGTTTGCTTGGTCATAATTATAAAATGTTCTGCTGTATTGACAAATCACCCTTTTATAGCTATAATGAAATCCTCTAGGAAACACATACATATAACATGCCTCTGCTGTGTGTTCTGTGTAATATTTATTTTAGTTTGTAATGGTAACTGATATTATGAAACACCCTGTATATAGGGAGAGTTCATTACAACACCCAGGTTATAATGGATTAATGTCAGGACACCCTAACAAATGACCCAAATGAATGTTAGAGGAAACCAATACATCGATTAACACATATTTTGATTTCGATTAATAATATATTCTTTAAAAATGGTTTGCAGCGTGAATCATTGGAGGTGCTCAATATAGATTACTTTTTAAAGAAGGGTGGATGTAAAGCAGAAAGCTCCTTTAGGAGATTTCTGCTTTACTTCCATCTTTCTTTAATCAGCTATCTGTCCCAAAAATAATAAAACCAAATCGCTTTACGCAATGACCTTATTCGATCCTACAAGATCAAATATATATAATTACATAATATACACAGTATACTCCAAAGCTGGGCCCAAGTAGATCTAGGTTTTTGGCAAAAACGTTTCTTGAGGCCCCTCGCTGCCCTGACGACCATATATATCCCAAACACTTTCATCTTGGGGCGACTTAGATGGGTAAAATGACATGTTATTCATTGCTGAAAGCCTATTAGATAACCGCTATGCCAGATGAAATAGATAAATTGCAAAGCAATTCGCCAGCATATTGCCAATGATTAAACTTCTTCGCGGTGATGAAAACATCCAAACCACACTCCATGGATGGGATAGGGGACACTAATTCAAGCTTAAGCACCATACGCACTTTTATAGTTCAAATAAAGTATTGTAATCAGCAACAATTTTAAAATTATATTTGCTGATATTGTTTTATAAGAAATTTAAAATAAATTGGAACTCGGTGTCTCATCAGGGTCCAAGCTGTTTGAAAATGTTCATGCGCTGTTACAGTGGAGACTCTGTTATTCTTTCCCGTATAAACGCAAACGTACGCAAACGCAAAGCACTAAAACGTAGAAAAGAACAATTTTTGGACAATTCTGATAATTCTTGGTGGCAAACAGTTTGGAGCCTGATCAGACGCCGGGTTACCCGGCGTCTGATCTGTCTCCAAACTGTTTGCACTGCAAATAATAGTTTTAGCGTAAACGCGTATATTGGGAAAGAATAACAAATTCTCCACTGTATATCGCTAAATATTAAGGAATAGATAGGTTTGTAAGTGGAATTAAATGTCACCAAAATGCCTGTGTCTATTTTACTTTTACGACAACTTAGAGAAAGGGGGTTATCTAACTATAAGGCAGGCCATTGGAACTTCTTTCCCGCTTAAACGCAAACGAAACGCAAACGATGTGCAACAACATTTAGAAAATTATATTTTTGACAATTTTGACTCTTTATTTAAATCTGAGTGGCAAACAGCACAAATTGTCATGAATTGTCAACAGTTTGGATCAAGAACAGACCCCCCATTGACTTGGTGTCTAAACTATTTGACATTCGTATTTACGAGTGTGATCTTCCCTAGACTATTTCTAGCTTTAATGACAGGTAGCCACTTAAAGCAGATTTAATGTAGAGCCTTAAGGCACCTTCTGCTTTACTTTCAGTCTGCTTTCAGGTACTACATGTACCTGCTACAATATGTATAGGAACTGTTTCGTATGATGCATATTTATAAATGTATAAAATGAAACTGTTTTGTACAGCGAAGGAATAACCTTCAGGCTTAAAAAGGCGTATACAATTGATGGAGTAATGGGCTAAAACCGGTCACAATAAAAATACTTTTTATCGTCTTACAGACAACTCAAAAGCAAACGACAAAGTGGGTTTGTTGATCGTGATAGCATGGCTAAATTGATAGGTTAGCTAGTATTTCGGACGGTACTTACTGAGGTTATGAAAACAATGTAGACATAGGGTGTTCTCACGTGCAATAATTTGTACCAACATTTGGATACCCTTGGATAAACAGGAAAGTCAGTCCTTATTTCCCGTCTGATGTTAACAAAATATCAACAATGATCCATTAATGCCCTCGCTGCCTTACCTAGTCTGTACTATCGTCTGCTTAAAATTGTCGTATGCTGTTTTCTCAGTCACATATTGGACATTTTGACAGAAAAAGACATACTGACGAGTGACAAACAGCTTGGTGGATTCAAACTGTGTGCCAATGTAAGTCAATTTCCCCCACTATAACAACTTCATCCGAACAGCAACACACACATTCTGTGTCTCCAATTGGGCGTTGTTGTAGAGAGGGGGACTTTAACATTATTTTGGAATTTTAACATAATTTTCAAATTAATGCACATTATTTTGGAATTTCAACATAATTTTCAAATTAATGCAATACATTCAAGCTTTAAAAAAACATACAGAAACAACACAAAATACAGACAGATCATGGGAAACATCGTGAAAAGGCGTCAGCATAGAGGTGAGCTTGCTAGTTCTTTCTGTTATGGTGACCTTGACCTTTGACTTGTCGTGCCAGATACCAATTTACATGTAGTAATCTCTAATTTAACTGTCTGTATGAGATGATTTATTCTCATTCCAGGCAATAATGTATATTTAAACTAATACAATATACTAATGAAAAATAATGGCAGTTATTAGAATCCACATATATAAAATGTCTGCTAAAATGTCGCCTGCATGTAGATTCTATTTCCCAAATTGAGAATTGGTGCATTTTCATCGAAGAAACATCAAACAGTTTGGATCCTAATCAGACGCCGAGTTACTCGGCGTCTGATCTGAATCCAAAATATTTGCAATTATCAGAGTAATGTATAATTTGGTAGTGAATTGGTTAATGACAGGTTTCCATAGCAACACTCTTTCAGTCAATTCTCGTTTTAAGTAACCAGTCAGACAAAATCTTATTTATTTATCTCAACTTAGTACCTTAGAGATGTAGGTGACCTGAGAGAACTCTAAGCATTATACTCTGTCATTGACATGTTATTCCTTTCCTGGTCAAATTTATCGTGAGGTTTTTAGTTGTTTACCCCTTCACCGCCATATTGTTGTCTGCTTTAATAGTGTTGTCTACATGCAATATCGTTTCAAAGTTAGATTGAAGGCAGTATGACTGGTGTAATATCAAAGCAAGTGGCAAACAGTGTCGATCCTGGTCAGACGCCGCGTAACGCATCCAGACCAAACGAAGTGTAGCTCATCGTCTGATAACGATCAAAACTGTTTTAACATTAGTGTCTTTGTACATGTACATGTATGTATGTGCACCTAAAATGGCTGCGCTTTCGGGTTTCAATATTTGCAGACTGCATGACCAGGAGCATCCAGTAGTTCAGGGTCGTGCATAGGTTGATGAGAGTTTGGCACGAACTGCACCAATACGCATGTCATTGGATACTGTGAAGAAGACTGTATTCTCTCCCGTTTAAACGCAAGCGAAACTAAAACACCCTGCATTAACCATTTCACTCAATGACGTCATAAAGAGCGAAAGGATTAAGTTTGGAGCCAGATCCGGCGTTTGATCAGATTCCAAACTGTTTGCCACTCAGATGACAATGGAAAGTCAGAATTGTCAAAAAGATGTCATTTTCTGCGTTTTATTGCAATGCGTTTGCGTATTGTTTGCGTTTAAATGAGAAATAATAACGTCTTCTCTACTGTACGACCGTATGCACAGTGGTAGAAAGTTAATTCTTTCTCGTTTCAATGAAAACAAAACGCATATAAATTGCAATAAAATGTAATACATGAATGCATCTTGGAAATTGTGATGATTTTTAATTTTAAATTCTGAGTGTCAAATAAGGTATTGATCAATTTCAGGAATTACTTACTTATGAGTTAATTTTAAACGTTTAAGTTTGATAGCACGTGATATGCACGTGCGAATTTATGATTCAGGGCGATATAATGCCATGCGGTGGTAAACTATGTGATAAAGAATACGTATTTATTATTAGTGAATCATAAGCTTAACCCATATCCTGCCATAATATCGTCTGCTTTGAAATTGTCGTCTGCAAGAAAAATTTAATTAAGATTTATGCATTTTATTATTAAATATGCTTAAAGACGAGTGTCAAAAAGTTTGGATCCAGATCAGACGCCGCGTTACGCGGCGTCTGATCTGGATTCAAACTGTTTGCAAATACTCAGTTAAGTCGCGATCAGCAGAAGAAGCGTTAATTTTGGTCAGAAATTGTTAAAAACCACTTATTTTGCTATTCAGTAAAACGACGAAGAATTACTTTTTTATTTGATTTTAAGATTGTTTGGAATACAATTTTATATTCTTTGATATAAGAAAATAAATGCCACCTGCATAGCTGTCAACAAATATTTGTTCATTTCATTCCCTTCAATGACAGGCACTGTCGTCTGCTTGAAATATATCGTCTGCTTAAAACCACAAAATAATGCACGTGCATGCAGATACACGTCCATTCAGATACTCAACAAACCATGCAGGGTAATTTTTAATGAATAAATACTCGGATCTGACGTCAAATTCCACAGATTATGATCAGGATCTAAAGTATTATTTCTTCTGTTTTTTTCGCACATCATGGGGATAACTGAATGGAGTACAATTAATCGTTCATTAAGCGACCAATCGTTGGTCTAGCGTGACAATTTATACCGCTATGTGACTGCTTAATACAGTATAGAAATAATGCAGAAAGCTCCTATAGGAGCTTTATGCATTTTTCTTTCCTGCATTTAAGCCACCACGTTCATAACAGATTTAGAATTTATTTTTTCTTAAGTGATTACTTGATATAAGATTGACTGTATCTTCAAGCGAAACTCCGTTAATAACAGAAATGATACTTGAAATATTAATATCATAACGTTTATATCATAATCAAACAACCATTTATTTAAATTCGACCTATGGGTCTTTCTATCGAAAGGTTAACACTTCACTGCCAGAATACATTCTGCTTACGATATGTCGTGTACAGTGGAGAAAACGTTATTCTTTCCCGTTTAAACGCAAACGGAACGCAAACGCATGGAAATAAAATGTAGAAAAATAACAACCTTTGGACAAATCTGAATATTCATTTTTATACCAGTGGCAAACAGTTTGGAGCCTGATCAGACGCCGGGTTACCTGGCGTCTGATCTGGCTCCAAACTGTTTGTAATAATAGTTTTAGCGTAAATGCGTTTATTGGGAAAGAATAAAGTTTTCTCCACTGTAAGAATCTTTTTTACATTTGATAGAATAAACCCACAGCATCATTATGACTATCAAATACATTTGATCTTGATCAGGTACCAAGTTACTTCAATCTTTGAGCAAATACTTGGCAGTAAAAGTATTAAAGCTCTATATGAAACTCGTCGCAACCTTTGATGATGATACATTTAATTTAAAGGCTATAAATAATATTACAGTGAATACCCAAATTTATTGCATCAACCCAAACAAACTTTTTAAATTCAGCTGGCTGCTTAAACCAAGTTGAAAATAACACTCTCATTACCTTCATTCTCCTTTAAGATGTCACATCTTTATTGATTGAAACGCCACCAAGAGCAATCGATTGGGTGGTAATATTGTGGTCTTACGGTATAGATGTTATATGGTTTGGGGTTTTACGGCATATATTGTATATGGTCCAGGGTAATAACTGACATATAGGGGGCGATATTATATTGAAGGATGCGACCCTACTCGTAGTCAACTGAGTGTGGTCCAATAAATATAAATATATCAGCTTTTAACCTGCTCAAGTGTTAAATTGCACCAATAAAAAGCCTATAGTCTTCTAAATTTCAAGCATCATATTGAGCCATGAAGAAATATATACCGCTAATCATGTCATGTCCGAGTTCCGTGTTTGGGGAAAGTGGACGTTTAAAGCAGAATGAAAGTAAAGCAAAAAGCTCCTAAAGGAGCTTTTTGCTTCACTTTCACCCTACTTTAACCACTTTATACCTAATATACATGTACATGTGTTAATGTTCCCTAACTGATTGTTATATAGGGGCTTGACTGAACTTAACAAGAGGCGATGACCACTGTCTTTGAAGGTATGCAATAAATTACTGCTATACAATATCATATATATATATATATATATATATATACTGGATGAATACGGGTCATGTTCGTACTTCCAATTCGAAGTTCAAAATTTTACCTGTTATTTCTTGTCGGTGTATGCTCATATTGATGCGATCCTAACCTCGTATTAAAGTACATGTAATTATGGCCCAAATTTGGTGTTTACATGTAACCCTTTCGCTCTCAATGACGCTTATAAAAAGCGAGTTTGCAAAAAAGATTGGATTCTGATCAGACGCCTGATCAGAATCCAAAACTGTTTGAAACTCGATTTAAAATTCCTGCAGTGATACTGCCTTATTTCTAACTTTGAAACGACATTGCAGACAGCAAAACTGAATCAGACGACAATGAAACGGTGAAAGGTTAAAAATCTCACGAAATATTTTGCAGTGAAAGGATTAAGAAAGGTGACTACTTAAAAGCGAAAATAATGTAAAGCAGAGAATATTATCAAGAACTTTCTGCTTTATTGTCATCTTGATATCAGTTGTACGATGGTTTCAATGTCATCAAATAGTCTTCTTTTCAGACGCCATAATGGAGGGAGTTTATATTTGATCTCTTCACTATATACCTTAGCTCGAGCACCATGGTAATTTGCCAACAATTTGGCGTCTGGTCAGAATCAAAGTTGTTTAGCATTCATTTTAATATTTATTTACTCAAAATACGTGAAATCAAAATAAGAGAAATAAAAGCAGACGACAATTACTCAAAGCAGATGACGTCATGACAGTGGATGGGGTTAATAAATCGCAGGAAACTATGACATGTTTTTGTTTGCATTTCTGAATACGGACTAAATTGGTAAAGACAATATTGATACGTACAATATTAAATATTTTCGGAAAGTCTATTTCAATACCAAATACCCTATTGCTTGATCCTAGGCCCAGTCGTGGGCCGTATAATCTTCGCGGATAAATCTCTCTTTATCTCATGTTATTCCCCGAGTATTCGCGTGATTTCACGGGATTAGGCGATGTCAAAACGGAATCTCAATTATTTACTTAGTCGTACAGTAGCACGCCCTATGTATACCAATTACACGACGAATAATTTACGGTGTTAAAGTTGGGTGCAAGCTTTAAGCATGGTAAAAGTAAAGCAGAAAGCTCCTAAAGGAGCTTTCTGCTTTACTTTAACAATGTGTTTTACACTTTGAACAATAAAACGACTAACTATTTCGAGTTATTTAATAGTCGGTATTGACTGTATATATATCAAATCTATTAGACAACCTTGTTGAAATAATAAGGTATAGACAGGCTAAAATTTTAAAAAACAAATTTAATTCAAAATAAAAACAAAACAAATCCGTTTCTCTGGCATATGGTATTTGAAACTCCAATTATAAGAAACAAATACAAACAGAAATATTTCTGAATGTTACAGTTTTTGCAGACAACATTTTTGGAGAAGACGATTATTTTTGTCGTCTGAAGGATGTATGTTCAAGGTTAGTGAAAATAATGTTCTAAATCCCGCCGATACATGGATAATCACTCGTCTGTAAACTGCCGTCGGACTGACGGACAGTAAACAGTACATCCGACGAAAAGGTGTGATGACGTTCTGGCCGACAAAATCTTTACAGTTAAATCTGTATTTAGTGATGATTCAATAAAACTTCATTGAAGTATCTAAAGACAGGTGTTTGCTTAGCGTGACATTGCTTAACCCATTACCCCATATTATTCCTCCTTTGAAGAAAATAGTTCAAATTTATACAGTCTATATTCTATCAGTCTGTAGCTTTAAGTGGTCACCTGTCTTCAATACTAAAAAACGTGTTAATGCTGGACAGAAACACTGTAGAAAGTTCCAAAAAGAGTTTCTGCAATGATTTTATTTCTGCATTTATCTGCTAGATAACTTAAATGGTGAGAAATAATTTTGAGCTTTTCACTCATTCGCCAAAGAAACTTTAAAGGACAGTTTCTGTTTCCAATTAATAATACGAAAGCTTTGGCTACCTAAGGTTGGTTTTAACAATATATTGCAAAAGGACCCTGATCATAGGGCTCCTTGTTAAAGGAACCCTATGGTAGCCATCGATCTGATCTGGGTCTACACTGTTTGGATAGGACAAGTGCCCTTTAAACAGGTACACTGTTTGTAAATGACGAGTATACTCGTCGCTAGTGTTGTATGTTATACAGGTTACGTTGTAGATATAGTTTGGCTTAGTCATGGCAAATTTCATTTTTCTCCATATTATATTTATCTAGTGTAAATCTTGAGTACACACGACTAATCCAAGCAGATGGTAAACTGGCATACTATATTTCTGTTATCAGAAAATTCGCACAAATAATGTTATATGAGTCCTCTATATTCAAGACGTCCTTCATTTTTGTCCAACAAAAAATGCAAACATGCACGTGTACACGTACCCTTTACAAACGATGTACATGTGTACCTATGAAGAGTACACTCGTTCTATTCAAACAGCGTTGATTAAGACCAAATGGCGTCTACAGGAACCCTAAGGTCATGGTCTGTACTGTATTACAGTAAAACCTCTCTATTACGACCAGTAAATTGTGTGAAACTTTAGCTTTTAAGACAGGTGATTGCTTGAAACAAGGTGACAGTAAAACAGAAAGCTCCTACTGTCACCTTGATCTTAGGTGTCACCTGACTTTTATAGTACATGTACTTTATTTATTTTAGTGGTCGTAATAGACAGGTTTAAATGTATATTGTACGAGCATAAAACAACATCCAAAATTGAAGAGAAGAAATGGAAACTTGAAGTTTGTCGAAATGAAGGTTGATAGGTCAATGAGCTAAGGTTGGCCAGTATTTCAAGGCTAGGTCGTCATGCACCTTTACGTTTCCTTGCTGTGCTTTTGAAGCAAGTTGACCATCCCCTCAGCATCATCTTTACACTCATCCTATAACACCCACTGGTCCTTCCTCTAAATTTCATCACACATTTATTTTCAAATTAACCCCTTTCACTACCTTACCTTGAATACAGTAAAATCTCTCATTACGACCATTAAAGTGTGTTAATAAGTAGGTGTTTAAGACAGGTGACAACTTAAAGCAAGATGAAAGTTAAACAGAAAGCTCCTTTAGAGATGAACATCCATCAGTATGGATCACACTCGTCACATGGTATCTTATCAGGATCCAAACTGCTTGTAAATGACCATTTGTTTTGTATTCGGGTCTATGCAATGAAGTTGTTAACAGTTTACAGTGGAGAAGACGATATTCTTTCCCAATAAACGCGTCTATTTCCAACCCAAGCAGTTTAGAGCCAGATCAGACGCCGGTTAACCCGGTGTCTGATCAGGCTCTTAACTGTTTGCCACTTGAATCGTTAAAAGGTCTAAATGTCGACATTTCAACGTTTTATTACAATGCGTTTCGTTTGCGTCTAAACGGAAATGACGTCTTCTCCACTGTAAAACAGACGATACTAGGGCAGTAGACTGTTCAGATCATACAGTGGAAAAAACGTTATCCTTTCCCGGTTGAACGAAACGAAACCCAAACGCAATTCACTAAAATGTAGAAAATAACTATTTTCTGACATTTCTCATAATTTATGTTTGTCTGAGTGGCAAACAGATTGGAGCCTGATCAGACGCCGGGCTACCCGGCGTCTGATCTGGCATCAAACTGTTTGCAATGGAAATAATAGTTTTATCGTAAACGCGTTTATCGGGAAAGAATAACGTTTTCTCCATTGTACGACATTTATTTAGAGGTGAAGGAGTTAAAAGATACATTTGACGGTACATACTTTCCTATTACATAGGCTAATAATTGGAAACATGTACCATTCTACGACAGTAGGGGATGAACTTTTTTATTATGTCAGCGGGATTGACTCGCCTTTTTACTGAGCGGTCAATCTTCTGGTCAACTTTGGGTCTGACTTTAAAAAGGGTTAAGAGTTGAGAAGCCCAAAAGCCCCAATGGATTTAGTTTATCAACGAGATAATCAAAGTGGCTTTTCAGATAGAGGAGGAAATACCTTGATGTAACTTGTCATTAAGACATTACACCTTAAGCCGATGAACTTGTACAGGTAACAAGATGACCCGGTAAAGCATGCCGCTGACCAACTGTCACCATAACCCCTTCACTGCCGTGACGTCATCAATTTTAAACAATTGACGTCTGCTTTTATTTCTCAAATATAATTTTTAGGTATTTTGATTTAAGAAATATTGAAATGAGTGTCAAACAGTTTGGATCCTGATCAGACGCCGCGTCACGCGGCGTCTGATCAGGATCTAAACTGTTTGCAAATAACCATCGTACTCGGGGTAAGGCAGTGAAGGGGTTAATATAACCGTTTGCTTTACATTTGTCATCCACATTTAGTTTTCAACTTTTAAATACAATGCCATATCACTGAAGGAACCCCTGGGTCTAATAGTGTGCATCCTGATCAGATTGGTTTGTATTCAAAGTCTTTATTTTTAAAGCAGAATTCCGTTTCAGAACAGATCGCTCGAGATAGGGTCACCGGAAGGGTAACCCTGCCCACGTTTTGTCCACTCAGCAGTTTTTATTTGCTTTCCCAAATCTCGTTTGCTCGAGATTAACGCCCACATAATCAACTCAGTATCTCTTTCGAGGAGTCTTTTCATTATAGGCCTACATGTATCTTTACCCAATAGCCTGTTTCTAAACCTGAAGACCAATGAGCACTTAAAGCAGGTTGAAAGTAAAACAGAATGCGCCTAAAAGTGCATTCTGCTTTAAACTATCATCTGCACAACTTTTTAAATTAAGCTTTTACATAAACCTCTCACTTCCGTGACGTCATCTGCATTATACACTTGTCGTCTGCTTCAATTCATTTTTCAAATCTAAGCTATAGGTAATAAATTATTATTATTATTATTATTATACCAGGGGTAGTGCGTTCAAACGCGCTTCACATGAGATTACATAAATGTACCTACAAAGCGAGAAAGGACAAATTAACTACAATTGGATCTAAAATAAACATGAATAAACATACACAAGAGCCGCATGCATTGACTTACAGTGGAGAATCTGTTATTCTTTCCCGTTTAAACGCAAACGTACGCAAACGCAAAGCACTAAAACGTAGAAAAGAACAACATTTGGACAATTCTGATAATTCTTGTTTATCTTGGTGGCAAACAGTTTGGAGCCTGATCAGACGCCGGGTTACCCGGCGTCTGATCTGGCTCCAAACTGTTTGCACTGCAAATAATAGTTTTAGCGTAAACGCGTTTATTGGGAAAGGATAACAGATTATCCATTGTACGTAATATCGTAATGAGTGTCAAACAGTTTGGATCCTGATCAGACGTTGTATCTTGACCAGACACCGCGTTATGAGTTACAAACAATCAATATACTGAGGGTAAGGCATGGGGGTTAAATATGTATTCTTTGAACGACCGTGTAGTATTGCTGTTGCTGTATGAGCATGAACTGTTATCTATTATACCGGACTGTTTAATTACGTCTGTACTCTTGTTTGTACGCTTGTCATTTAGCCATGTCGTTTGTTTGTATGTATGTGTGTTTCTTTTGCACATCAAAGATCAATTTACGACCGAGTCTGTTTAAAATTAAACATTTTCGTTGCTTTAATACCGTTTAGTTCAACATTATCGTCTGTTGAAGCTCGAGCTTAAGCTTTTTTAGTTAAAGAAATACTCGATACATATACAAGTTTCAAATAGTTTGGTTACAGATCAGACGCCGCGTTACGCGGCGTCTGATCTGGATCCAAGCTGTTTGCAAATATTAATAAAGTCGTGGCCAGCTCTTTAATGGTTGAACAAAATTCAAATTGCAGTTTTGTTTTATGACTTCTCAATGTTCGTTTGGTGGTTTACTGGTTTTACTGATGCAAATCCTTTCCGCTGGCGACAGATGACGCGCATGCAAAACGATGTTTTCATAAATCAAAGGAACAACACGATTAAACAAAATCTGCCGTTTGAACTCGAGCAAAACATATTCTAAATACGTGCAGCAAATTCACGTTTTGAATGTCAGATGATATTGTCGTCTGCGATATTTGTTGTCTGCTACTGTTCTAAAATTAGAACTTTTTAATTTTTCAATTCAAGATAGGGATACGAATGGCAAACACTTTGAATACTGACTAGATGTTGAGTAACTTGGCGTCTCATTAGAGTTCAAACGTTTGGCAAGGATAATCATGGTTTCGCCGATAACATGCAAAGAGTTAATCGTTGATGTGGCGTCAAATGTTCATTTACAGCCGGCTCGCCCAGTGTTTAGCCCCTGCCAATCGCAATTAACAAGGCTAAAACACGGACCGAGACCTGTGGGAGGAGATTCGTAACACCGCAACCGGCTCTCGTTTTAAACAAGAACGTAAACTTTAAAAACGCTTTAAAATGTTTAACTAATAACAATAATAAACAAAAACAGTATGTTCAACAGCTTGTCATCTAGTTAAGACCTCAATGATCTAACGTCATCAATGTCACCGTTCGAAGCTAGATTATATGGCCACATAAGTTGATACACAACCCGCAGTGGACATAACCAGCTGCCTTGAATACAGATTCAAAACTTAAGTAAAAAGTTCAGTTTTATACAGTAATAAATGTGCAACATAAGAATTAATTTCTATATCCTTGCAGATGAAAGTTTAAATCATGTTGAAAGTAAAGCAGAATGAGCCTTCATGCGCATTCAGCTTTATTTTCAACCTGCTTATCTTCAAAGCAAGAAACAGTATATGTGGTAAAGGGTAAAGCTTGCAAATGATTTTATACTGGAGAAAATTATATTTCTTATGTTTGACTTTCCCATTACAATTTAACGGTTAGGTCACGTTCCGCATCTTAACTTCCGTGTTGGGTCTTCAGGGGCCAAATACTGTGTTCAAGATGACATTTATTAATCGTAAAATACAACCGTCTTATCTAGGCTGCTTCAAAATGCCCTACAAGTTGTTCGACAAGCTCTCTCCCATGGTTTATGGTCTAGTTTGAAATTAGTTGAGTTGTCGCAAGAAAACAGATTGCTTTAATCTGTCATCTGTATCAACATGATAAGGTTAAGGAATTCTCAGAAAAGCATGGAATAAAAGAACACCAAAACAGACAATGATCTAAAAAACATTAAGATACATATCAACCCTTGAAAACATGTTTCCTTTAGTGTGATATTACTTATATACTGACTGTAAATATAAACAAATGGATAATGGTTTTGTTTTGGTTTACTTTTTTAAAGTTTTTTTCCATGTTTTTTTCTGAGAATTCCTTAACTTTTGTTGTTGAGTATATTTGTGCCTAGCGCCTCATGAATAGGACATAGGCAAACAGTAAAGACCCAGATCAGGCACCGGATAATGCACTGTTTGCTAACATGAGAATGAAAGATTAGACAAGACACCACTTAGATGGAAAAAGGACTCTTCTCATATATAAGCACGGAAGAGGCCACTTGGTATAAATGGGTTAAGGTTGTAAAAAATGGCATCTATTGACTGACCGCCCAACACAAGTTTGACTGTATACTAGTTATGTCACTCTTTCAAAAACAAGGAGGAATTTCCGGAAACAGAGATGTTTTATAAATCATTTACCATTTTTTTGTCTACACATAATTATATAGATTCTGAATATTTATGAAAACAGAAAATATATTCAATCAAGGTTGTCTATAACGACAAATCTACAGAAAGTGTATTGTGTGTTTCAGACAAAGGGCTGTTAACCCATTAACCCATAAATACGCCTTTTTACGCCTACAATTTATTCCTCCACTCAAGAAAATAGTTCCAATTTATACAGTCATGAATGTTTATCATAAGAAATATTTTCTACATTCTAGCAGATGGTAGCTCAAAGCAGGCTAATAGTAAAGCAGAATGCGCCATAAGGCGCATTCTGCTTTACTTTCATCCTGCTTTTAAGTGGTCACCTATTTTCAAAACTAGAAACAAGCTATGGGGTAACGGGTTAAAGACAGATTAGCGTAAAGCAGAAAGCTCCTTATAGGCCTTTCTGCTTACTTTTATTATAAACTATGCTGCCACATGTCTTATACATCTTAAATTATACTTCTTTCGAGTGACCATTGGGGGTTTACTGAATGTCATGTAAATCATGATTATCATATGTGCATTCAAATCGTAGCTGCATGCAACATGCATAATGAGCTTGCATGCATAGTTTACGAAACACACAAGAGCTCACATTGTAACAAGTTGGGTCCAAATCGGATTTTGGACATTAGCTTTACTGCGCAGAGCACCGTTGTAGGGGAAGCACGCTTGTGTTTAAGGGCTTTCAAATAGAAAACCCATTGACCCTCCTCTAGACAGGATGCAACTTAATGCAGGACAAATATAATGCAGAAATCTCCTTTAGGAGCTTTCTGCATTACACTTGTATTGCAATAAACATCTGTCTTTAAACATTTGTCCACTGTTTCTGTAATATATTAAAGCCGTACATTCGTTGACAAGAAAAAAACAACAACAAAAAACATTATACAGCTGTCTGTTTTATGAATCATTCACGAACACATCCCCCTTATCACATTTTCCCCCTGTCCCCTCCGTAACATTTATAAACTCATGATAGTTGAACAAAAACATTATGTTGCTATAAGTACTTCTGTCAGACAAATTATTACACGTTATGCAATACGTTTTCTTGACAGCAGGTCAAGAGAAATGCCTCTCCTGAGTATAGGTGTAACTCTAGCCCATTGCACGCTTCTAAATATCGTCTGCTTAAGTTCTCGTCTGCGTCTAATTTTCACGATTTACAATTTCGTCTCTACATTTGCGGAACGTATAATCCGAGAAGCAAACAGTTTGGATCCAGATCAGACGCTGAGTAACTCGGCGTCTGATCTGGGTCCAAACTGTTTGTAAAAGTCTAGGAAGTTGGTGTCCCGCATTAAAAGAGTTGAACACGATGGTTTAATCATGCTTTTACTGGTAAACATATGTTTAGAGATAATGTTAATGAAGTTATGTGAAGATCTTTGTAGACAAATGACAGCTATCTGCAAGACAAGAATCATACAGAAAACGTTTGCATATAAACGTGCTCAATTATTGTCGTTCTGCGTTAAGCTGTCGCTTGTCTAAAAATTCTCAATGTATCTACTTTTGAAACAGTAGCAAGACATTGGCTTGTCGGAATTGCCCTGACAAGAACAAAATATGCAATTACGAGCGTAGTTAGTATCTAGATCAGTTGCCTGGTGGGCTAAATTGTGACAGCAACGGGGATAACATTATGTACGTCGCATTACAGCAGCAAAGTACGCACAGGCGATACTTTTTAAAGCAGGCGACATTTGCAGCAAGTTAAAGGTTTTATATGGCAATAATTGTTATTAATTACAATATTGTCGTCTGGACGTGATATTTTGTATTAACCCTTAGAATGCTATGGGCGCCATGACAAGTAAATGCAAACAGTTTGGATCCTGATCAGACGCCGAGTTACTCGGCGTCTGATCAGGATCCAAACTGTTTGCCACGTGGTTATTTTAGTTATAAAAATACTTACATTCTAAATTTAGAAAATACACGTTTGCGCAGACGACATAATTTTACGTGAGCAGACGACACTGCAGCAGGACGAAGGATCATGGGTGTTACATAATTAATTTGTGGCACAGGTGTGTAGGATACATTTAGCATTAACCCATTACTTCATAAATAAATACCCATTTTTACGCCTTTCATTTATTCATCCACTGAAGAAAATAGTTCCAATTTATATAGTCGTGAATACGCACCCATAAGAGACGTATTCTATATCCTAGCAGATGGTAGTTTAAAGCAGGATGAAAGTAAAGCAGAATGTGCCTTTTAGCAGTTAACTGTCTTCAAAATAAGAACAAGGCTATGTGGTAAAAGGTTAAGGAAAAGTTATGTTCATCTAAGGATTAACAGTTATAATGATAAATTGTGGACTGCTTAACCCTTTCGGTGCCGAAGTCGCGTGAAGTTGAGTTTGCAAACAGTTTGGATCATGATCAGACGCCGCATAACGCGGCGTCTGACCAGGATCCAAACTATTTGACACATGTATAGATATTTCTTAAGTCATACTACATTGAATCTTACTTTGAAACGATCTTGCAAAAAAAAAGCAATATTGAAGCAGACGACAATAAAGCGGCGAAGGGGTAAAAACCTCACGATTAATTGTGAGCCGCAAGAGTTACAATATTGTCATCTGCGACATGACTCAAACTTAGTTTTTTAAGTTTTGTTAATTTCAGAAAATCAATACGATTGTTAAACAGTTTGGATCCTGATCAGAAGCCGACGGTTACTCGAGTGCATCTGATGTTGATTCAAATTATTTGCAAGTGCTAAGTAAGTCTATCGCAGTATGATATGATTTAATCAACATGTATTTAGGCCTAGCGTCCACTAAAGAGGACATTTGCAAACGGTGTAGATCGTTATGAGGCATCGTTACGAGGCATCTCATCAGGGTCTGCATTGTTTACTACGCATATTTCATATGAAATGTTCTGTCGTATTTGGACAATAACTCCAGTTCTGATTTAGAGAATCAGATCTAAAAAAATAAAAAAAATAACAAGACATAGCCTCCTTTCACCCCAAATAACCGTTCCGCCGACTGTACATATATTTTATTTTAATCAATCTTATTCTTCTGCATAACTTCTAATCTGGATCAAGTTAATTTTTTTATCACTTCACACGAGCGCCGGTCAAATTGCATGCAGAACATTAGGAAAACTTCGATATTTCGAATATTCGGCTCACTCCGATAAGAGATATTATACGAATATTCGGCTCATTCCGATGAGACGTTGACACATTATCAGATACGTTACGATTCGCAAATGAGATACTTTTATCGAACTTATCAAGTGTTTAGGCCTATTAAGAATGTCACAATGAAAAGATATATGGGGCCTTAACTCTGAAATCGCTGACATTGACTTTACCTACATTTACAAACATTTCGGATCCTGATTAGACGCCGAGAAACTCGGCGTCTGATCAGGATCCAAAATGTTTGTTTTGTAAAAAGTTATTCCGACACATTTTATATGATTTATATAATTTCAAAAGTTGAGCAGACGTCCATTTTTCAGCAGACGACACTTGACTCAGCGCTCAAAGGGTTAATCGGGACCCATTTGAGCTCTCTTGTGGACCCCAAATTGAACATTCCTACACGACCCTCAAATTTAATTGTGTTTATCCAGGTACTTAAAGGTTTTGTTAAGTACACAGTATAATGAAACAGCAAATTGCCTACCATCCCCCTACTATTTCTTTAACCATGTCAAACCCAGATTTTTTTTTGTAACAGAAGACAAATTTTGAGTCAATTTGATCAAAGCCAATTTTGAATTAAATATTTGACTGCAATACTACAGTAGATCCCTCTATTACGACCACTAAAAGATTACTAATTGATTATATATAAAATACAGGGGACAGTTTAAAGTAAGATGAACGTAAAGCAAAAACAAAAAACTCCTGCAGGAGCTCCTTGCTTTAAGCAACCACCTGCTTTAACTTCTAGTAATTCACACAATTTAGTGGTCGTAACAGAAGGGTTCTGCTGTACCGGTTGCTTGCAAAGAGTTGTCTGGATATCTTCTCAAATTTGCATTGAATATTGTTATTGTTTTCACTTTTGAAAATGAAGGAACGTTGATACGATTGTCGACTGCGAGCAATATTTACCCGGGACAGATGCCGTCCTAATGAGTGTTTGGTTTGGATCAAAACTGTTTGCAAATGTTAGTAATCCTGGTACATGTATTGGCAATAAAACGGATTAAGAAAGTTTCAATAAACATCTATAATTTCATTTATTCGTCTGTTTGCTTTACAATCCGCCAGGAGGCGCTCTTACGCTGTGCTAATGACTGGTTCCCGACTTCGCACCTTAAACATCTATTGAAATATTTAATCGAATAAAAGCGACTGATACAAAATTACTTTTTTGGCTGATATCAGAGTCACAACTAGGGTAATTTGTGTCAATGTGATAAGTATTGATTTGAAATAATAATTTGCGGCGAAAAAGTCCGCGCCAGTGAATAGATCCGATTGTTCGCGATATTATGTCCGCGTTTTCTTTTTTAAATTCACGACAATACAATCAAATACAAATTTTCAATATAAATTGGGTGTTTTGGAGTAGCGAAAGTCTTTTCAAAATGAAGTAGATAGACAGTAATTATACGAGTAAATAAAAAGACAGAGCTGCTAAAGGCAGAAGTGTCGAATTTCTTTCTATATACATCCAGTAATTCGCGGACTTTTCCCATACATTCCCTTCAGTACATATACAGTCGAACCTTAATAATCCAAACTTGCTTACGTCGAGTTGTCCTGTATTTACGGATAAACTTTGAAATATGGGTACGTACGACTGAAGCGACGATCTCGAGTTATTAGCATGTTAGTAGAGAACTTTATGAACTTGGTGTTTTTTATATACATGTACATGCATGTACATATAGTTCAAAGTTAAATCGGGATTTCTAATCCATCTACATTGTATAATATACTTACAATTTGTATCCTGGTCAGACGCCGAGTTACTCGGCTTCTGTTCAGGATCTTAACTGTTTGAAACTCATTTACGTTTACATACGTCAAAAACTAAAAAGATCTGAATATGAAATATTTACAAGACAGGCGATTTTGAAGCAAGCGGTATTTCTGGAGAAATGGTAATAATTATTATCCCCTATTATAATCGACAAATAAAATTCTATGATGATAAAGTATAAATTCACAATGCAATACGATCTACGTGTCAGGCTTAAGAGTTTGTGGTTTCGTCCCACCTCTTAACTAAATCAACAGCAGTAGAATCAAAGACGCCTCTATTGAAGGTTATCAGCTTTGAAATATGCAGTCTCACTGCTAGAACATGAGATATGTAACATTAACTACCTTGTATACCTATATCTCAACGGACATCAAAGCAACTTAACCCATTACTCCATAGATACACATTTTTACGCTTTCAATTTATTTCTAACATCGAAACAGTTTTATACAGAAATAAATATGTTGTGTTATAAAAAATTTCTTTATCCTAGCAGATGGAATCTTAAAGCAGGTTGAAAGTAAAGCAGATGCGCCTTAAGGCGCATTCTGCTTTTCTTTCAACATGCTTTAAGTGGTAACCTGTCTTCTAAACTATATATTGAAACAGACCATGATGTAAAGGTTTAATCACATTACAAGGAAACCAAATGTTGAGTCAGAATGTCAAAGAAAATTGCATGGGTATGCTTCAAGTAGAAAGCTCCGTTAATAGCTTAATACGACTCACTCAGTTACATCCATACACCACACCCCTGACATACGCGTGCATGCGTGTGCACGAATGCACAATTAAACTAGTCTAGAAACAACAGGACTACTCGGTCGTGCAATTGTCACAAATCATCCACTCGCTCATTTACTCATATGTTTATTGACATTCTCTCATATTATACTCATTATTTTCACCATAAAATAGAAATGTTGCAATAGAGTAATACGAATAGAGAATTTGGCCTAAACCTTGATTGATTTAGTCAATGTCAGGCCTCTTGGGGTATCCTGAAAGAATCCGTTACAAAATGGTTAAACATTATTCAAATACACCATACAATATTGGCATGACATTAATTTCCACCCAATGTTTTTTATTTGTTCTTTGTCGGGTAGCAATACGATTATTGGCGTCAAAGGTAGGAGTCATGTTTGAAATACTTTCAATACTTATTCATTCACAGTTTTTGAAACGAAAATACAATATTTACTAACTCTGTATAATTTCTTCTTTACGAAGACACTTGTCCCCTTTCGACTTACAATTAAAAAACACATCCCCACTGGGACGTACGAACCGCTTAACATAAACCCTTTCTACGGTCTAAAAACAAAATATTCTTTAATAATTATTATCATCTATGATACAAGGACCAAATACTCTTTCATCTACTGCAGAATAAAAATCTAGGCGGCAAACAGTTTGGATCCAGATCAGACGCCGCGTTACGCGGCGTCTGATCTGGGTCCAAACTGTTTGCAAACATAACAGCCAGCGTGTTTGTTATGTAAAGGTTTAAAAGTAAACGTTTAGAATCGCTTCTCATTATGCAAACGGCCTAAGTGCTGTTGAATGGTTTATTTGTCATTTAAACGTTCTGTACAAAGCGACCAATGATTACTTTAACAAAAATGTTTCAAGCCCAGAGACAGGCTGTCTGCCTAAAGCGTGGCCTATATACCCTGGGCTGTCTGGTTTCGGGCACAGACTAAACAACCCCAACAACCTGAAACTTAAGTGTTGGGTTTGATGCGTCTGTGACCAAGTTTAATGAATATTTGTCCCGGTTATTTGGGATAGGGAGGGAGGACAGACGGACCATTTCCTTACGTAAAATTGTTTATGTTTATGGTTATACGAGAGACACAGACAGACAGACAGACAGAGACACAGACAAACAGAAATGCAGAGAGGGTGACACAGACAGACAGACACACGAAGAGAGATAGACAGAAAGACAGAAATAGGGAGAGAGAGAGAGACAGATAGATATAGAGAGATACAGACAGAGAGAGTGAGACAGCGACATACATGTATAGACAGGAAGAAAGAGACACTGGGACAGGGGAGAGATACAGACAGAGAGACACATATATATATACACCAACGGACAAGACATACAGGTAGTCAGACGGACAGACAGAACGAAACAGAGACAGACACAACAGATATAGACAGAAACAGTGACAGACGGAGAGACATAGAGAGGGGCACAGACAGACAGAGAAATAAAGATCGAACGAGGGTGAGAGAATGACAGACATACATAACAACAGATAGATAACAAAGACATATTTAGGCAGAGAGAGATAGAGAAAGAGATACATAGAGAGAGAGAGAGAGAGACAGACAGACAGACAGACAGACAGACAGACAGACAGACAGACAGACAGAGAGAGACAGATAGACAGACAGACAGACAGACATACAGACAGCAGACAGACAGACAGAAGTAAGGGTGATATAATGGGATAGAGGGGAGAGGGTACATGTATCTTGGCTTCTTATTGCAATATAAATGTTAAGCCACACTATGCATTATAAGAGTTGATACCTGTTTTATTTCCTTGTTTCGGTTGATTTTGATGATAACAAAGTGTACGTATCATATTTCCATGACAACATAAATACATGTCTATATAAACACTAAACACGTCAACCCGTTCAACGCCAAATTTTATCGTCTTCTTTAACAATTTCACTACCGCAAGATCATCTTCATTGATTCTGTTATTTGCGGTAATTTTTCAAAATTAATTTTCAGGAACTTTGACTGTAGAAATTTCGAGGATGAGGATCAAGCAGTTTGGATCATTATCAGACGCCACGTAACGCGGCGTCTGATCAGGATCCAAACAGTTTGAAGTCGAGCACTGGTGCTTTATGATGTGAAAGGGTTAATGTTTTATGACTGGTGTGCACGTATGTATCTAAATACTTAACGTCAGAAGTTTCAGTTTCAAGTTCATCAAGGTGGTCGCCAGTGGGGTCCTATTGATACAGTGGGAAAACGCTATTTTCCAAAATTCAACAAATTCTGCCCTAGCGACGAGTATACTCGTCATTAACAAACATTGTGCCTCTGAAGATTACATTTGTCCTATGCAGTACACTGGTTCTATATGCAGTATACACCTGAGGGCAGACTTGTTCTTCTATACAGCAGGATTTTTGTAATATTGTAATACACTGCATGACAAAAAAACCTGAACCTGCGTAAATTAGAAACTAGGATTGAACATTTGAAGATTTATGGATGAAATGGTTCAATGTGGCTAAACATGCACAACTGAGGATCATTCTGGTTTTACAGTCACATTGCTTTAAGCTGCCACCTGTATTTCATACACGCAATTGGCATTATGTTATTGGTCGTAATAGAGAGATATCACTGTAGTCCATTGTAGACATTGACCCGATCTCATTTAGGGTCCTCTACCTTAAATAAGGATACAAGTATAATGACGTGGTTACAGATAACATACACTGCAACAATGCAGTCAAACTCCTTTTCGGGCTTTCTGTTTTTTGCTGGCACTTTGCTTTTTAACATTCACCTGTTGGAACTTGTAAACCCCTAATAGTAAACATAATTAAGTGGTCGTAATAGAGAGGTTTAACTGTAAATGCAGTGGTTTTTTTTTCAATGAGTGTCCGCTAACAAAAGTTTGACTGAATGTACAAACGTGACCAGAAGAGTGTTTCTCTGCAGTTAGAATGCATACAGCTGCACACTTTCTCATTTATCATGATAATAACTGTCACATAGGGCAATAAGCCAAACGGTCCGGGTAACAAGTATTGGTACCAATCATGTCAGAAATGTCTCCTGACTGCATGTGCACGCATGCATGGTACATGTACAGTGGATAATGTGTTATTCTTTCCCAATAAACGCGTTTACGCTAAAACTATTATTTCCACTGCAAACAGTTTGGAGACAGATCAGACGCCGGGTAACCCGGCGTCTGATCAGGCTCCAAACTGTTTGCCACTCAGATAAAAATGAATTGTAACAAATATCTAAAAATTGACATTTTCTACGTTTTAGTGTTTTGCGTTTGCGTTTCGTTTGCGTCACGGTTTAAACGGGAAAGAATAACGTTTTCTCCACTGTACAGTGGAGGATATGTCATTCCTTTCCATATGAACGAAACTAAACGCAAACGCAAAATACTAGAATGTAGAAAATTACAGCTTTTTGAGAAAGTATTACAAGGGGGAAGACGTTATTCTTTCATGTCCAATTAGAGCGTTTATGCTAAACCTATTATATCTATTGCAAATAGTTTGGAGTCAAATAAGGCGCCGGGTAATAATGCATTTTATCTAAATGGTAAACAGCTTGGTACCTGATATCATACCCAGCGTCTGGCTTAGATCTAAAGCAATTGCCACTAATTTGAAGGTTTGCCAATTAATATACAGATAAATTTAACCGACAATTTCGGACATCATGGCGGAAAAGAATTACCTATTACTCCTTAAATACGTATTTTACGTCAATGGCTTATTCCTTCCTTAAAGAAAATAGTTCCAATATATTATACATTTGTGAATAAGCAACACAAAGAACAATATTCTGTATCCTAGCATATGGTAGCTTAAAGCAGGCTGAAAGTAAAGCAGCATGTGCCTAAAGGCACATTCTGCTTTACTTTCAACCTGCTTTAAGTGCTCACCTCTCTTCAAAACTAGAAACAGCCTATAGGGTATTAGATAATATAACTCAATGTGGTACAATTAAATAATCAAGGTCATGCCGTTTCCGCAGTTCCTTATATTAAGGAAGTATTTTCATGTCATAGTTTGCTTAAATATGAAACCTGGCCCCATATTTGGTTTCGAGATCCCAAACAAGGATAAACGAGAATCGAAACCCTTTTCGGTATTCAGGAAGATATTAAAATAGTATGTTAGTTTCATAAAGAAGTGATAAAATTTCAGGGCAAGGACAGGGCAATCTCGGTCTGGTGGGAAACATATTTGGACGCTGTACCGTACTTAAAAATAACCATATACAACAATAACATTCACACATATATAGAAACATTGAAGAACACGTTATTCTTTCTTAACCCTTTCATTGTCAAAATTGTCGTGAGGTTTTTACCCATTCACCGCTATATTGTTGAGGAAGCCAATAAATATAGATATAAAATATCGTTTCAAAGTTAAATATAAGGCAGTATGACTGAAGAATTTTCAAAACGAGTGTCAAACAGTTTGGATCCTGATCAGACGGCGCATACGCGGCGTCTGATCAGGATCTAAACTGTTTGCAAACGCGCTTTTTGTCGTCATTGGGGGTGAAAGGGTTATGCAACAAAAAGTATGTTCACTACAAACAGTTTAAAGCCAGGTAACTCGAACACGCCTAAGCCGAATTAACTCGAAAATCTTCAGCTGGACATATCCACGTTTCAATTTCGAAATACGGATATGTTCGACTAAGCGTTCGAGTTATCGACAGTCTAATTACAATCTACGTGTTCAAATTGTAAGTTCGAAAACTCTCCATCTATGTCACTTGAAAGAGGTAAACGACCTATACATGTATTAACTCTTTCATTTTCAATGACGTAATAAAGTGCATTTGCAAACATTGTAATTCTGATCAGACACCGCGTAAACGCGGTGTCTGATCAGGATAAAAAACTGTTTGCCACATGTTTTGAAATTACGTTAGTTATACTGCCTTAAATCTAACTTTGAAACGATATTGCAGAAAACAATATTGAAGCAGACGACAATAAGACGGTGAAGGGGTAACAACCTCACGATAAATTTGATCATGACAGCGTTAAGGATCATTTACGTTAGCAAGAATCCGTTGTGACAAATTTACTAGCGATGTCAGAGGAAATTATCTTGGGGGACTTTGACACAGAATCACAGCATGCGTCTACCTAGCCTAAACACACTTCAAAGCTTTTAAATCTCATCATGTTGAATTTTAAAATTCAGTCTTCCGATTCTTGATAAATATCCGTTTTATATTGACGCTCGATGTGCATGTCCTTAAATTATTTAAACGTATGACAGACAGTTTAAACCCAGATCAGAGGGATCCAATAGTCCAATAGAAGCCCTATGAGATGGATCTACACTGTTTGCAAACTATGCATTTTTTTATCCTCAAACTATAAGGTTTAAGATGTCAGTTAACCCCTATCCTGTTAAGCATGATCTGACGTTCATTTGGCAAACAGCTTAGATCCGGATCAGACACATAATGGTTAAGTCTATGCCCTCGATTCAAATTGGTTGAGGTTTCTGCAGTTAAATTACATAAAAAAGACAACATATTTGAAGCAGACGATCTTTTTGAATCAGACGATGTAACAGCGAAACGTTATATTTAACCCTTATCATGCTAAATTGTCGTCACCTTCAAATGTATCGTCTGCAAAAATAAATAAAATAAAGCCTTTAAGCATTTCAAACTGACGAACATGTTGAAGATTAGTGACAAACAGTTTGGATCCAGATCAGACGCCGCGTTACGCGGCGTCTGATCTGGATCCAAACTGTTTGCAAAAGTAAGTCAAGTCGCGCTTAGCATGCTAATGGTTAATAGGTATCAAACGATGTCGAATGACTGTATGTCGCATAAAATCAGATACCTTATCCTTTGAAAAGTTTTGGTTTCAACAGGTTAGTATTTGCTGTTTGGATCCAGATATCATCCTGAATGAATGGGTGTATAATAGGACCCATAGCTGGTAGTGAGATATTACCAAACACGTGATGACGTAATAACGTTGTGGGATTCGAACATACGACATACTTGAAGCTGAAGACTAAATTTTGCCGACGAAGGCATTGCGGAGTAATAAAGAGAAGAGCGGTTAAACGCCCCGGGTATCCGTATCTTTGGACCGCAGTACACCCGGGGTACTCCATTCAAGAAAAGTTAGAAGGTATGCGATAATAGTGAGTTGTGAAGGCATAAAGCACGACGGGAGGTTGACATTTAGTGTTATCGACCGCTTAACCGGTAAATAAGTTAATCATGGTAATCAACCAATCAAATTTGTGCAAAGCAGTAGTTATCTTGTTTTATAAACTAGCATAGGGGTCTTTAAAGTCGGGTATATCTGTTCAGCGTAGTGTTTAAGTAATGCAGAAAGCTACTAATTGTGCTTTCTGCATTACTCGTTTCCTACATTAAGCTGTGACCGGTTTCAAAGAACACTCGTACATCTTCGTTTTTGATTGACCGTTTATCATGGAGTTAACTGTTCGTAATATATGTACCCCCTAACAGGGGGCTATGAGTAATCGGGTGACTAGGGATGCGAACAAATTCCCAATTCAGCAAAATTTACATTTACATATATTCTTCCACTACCACTTACTCCGCGTGCAATGGCTATTTGCAAACAGTTTGGATCCTGATCAGACGCCGCGTAACGCGGCGTCTGATCAGGATCCAAACTGTTTGACAATCAGTACGATATTATTTTTTAGCCAAATAAACTAAATTCAAATTAAAAAATTAAAAGCTGACGACAATTGTATAAAGCAGATGACGTCATGACAATGAAGGGGGTTAGAAGTAAGATACGGGCACCTGAAGAGAGGCTATTAGTGATATACGTATAATTTGTGTCAACTGTTAAAACGAATGATTATAATTATTATCTGAGAATTTTCGTATCATAGTTCATTGGATATATAGTTGTTACTACAGTTAACATCGATAAAACTATCAACCGAGACAACATATTTGTTTTGGGTGGTCTAGGCAGGTGATCTTTAACCCATTGAACCCTAGCGACGAGTATACTTGCCATTTACAAGAAATGTACATGTGTAAAGAGTACACTTGTCCTATGCAAACTGTGTAGATCTCGATCAGAGAGTCTCGTCAGAGTGTACATTGTTTTTATCATTTTGAAATATACATGTATAGACTGCAAGAAGAAAACCCCTGGAACCCCTACATGTAAACCCAAAATGCTAGTTAATCTGAACGCTGCTGTGAAAACTTTCGTCTTTACATCCATCTTACGATAGTTGTACAGTGGAGAAAATGGTATTTTCCCGTTTAAACGCAAAAGGAGCGAATTGCAAACGCATTGCAATTAAATGTAGAAAATTCCAACTTTATGAAAATTCTTATGGCATACAATGTACATGTATTTCAATATAGTGGCAATCACTTTGAAGCCTGATCAGACGCCGGTTTATTGTTTCCAAGGGACATAAGACTTAGTACAAACGCGCTAATTTGGAAAATAACATCTTCCCCACTGTACATGTATGTATATGGCATTTGCTATTTTATAAGATTGGGTGTTATTTTTCGTGCTGTTCAAATGATTGATGTTTTAATTTTTGGCACTGTATAAATAGAATAAATACTGCACTCGCTTGATTATGGATTGAATCGAAAAATTAAACCACATTGACAAACTGTACTTAACGTCTTAAGCAATTAACGTCACACCGTCTTTTTGTGAATGAAATCTTATTTAAGTTTGTTGGCTTTTGTAAGAACATCTGTTACCACAAGCCCTTACAGAGTTAGGCAACACCTGCGACGATTTGACTAATCTAAATATTGTCCTTATAAATAGGCCTACGGTGATCTACTATTTACTTTTCTTCATTTTAGTCAAGATAAAGTAAAGTCGTGCTAATATGACCTTTCAAAAGAATGCCCGCTGTCAGTGTTTTACCCTTTACCCCATAGCCTTGACAACAGGAGATCACTTAAAGCAGGTTGAAAGTAAAGCAGAGTGCGCATTAAGGCGCATTCTGCTTTACTTTCAGTCTGCTTCACGCTACCATCTGCTAGAACATAGATTTTAACAATTATTATGCTGCATATTTATGGCTGTATGAATTGATTTACGACTATTTTCTTCATTGGAGGAATAAAGTAAAGCAGTAAAAAGTCGTATTTATGGGGCAAAGGGTTAAACCTTTTGCACGCTATAAGCCACGGTCCTCTGCAAAATGTGTCGTTCCAAGATGGCAACAATTCCAAGAGTTGATTTAAAGGCATATTATTGTCAGAAAATATTATAAGAGTGTCAAAGAATTTAGGTCCAGATGAGACGCAGAGTTACCTCGCCCGTAGAGTACTGAGAGTTAAAAGAGATGACCGGTTCAACTTTGAAAAACGGATATGTTCGATATGAAATATATCAAATAGTCTAAGGTTCGACTTAAACATAATCGAGTTATTGAAGATCGACTGTATTTCTTAGCCATGAATAGGGCAGTTGCTATAAGGGATAGGTAACGACATCGTAAAAAGGGCATTTCTGTCATTTACAGTCAAAGGACATTCGGGTTCCCCCAGATGTTTCCAAATTGCACTCGTATTCATATTGTAACCCCCACTTACAACCCCCTTGCGAGTGCAATGACATTGGACAAGATTGGAACCTGATCAGAATCCGAATTTTCGGCATCAGATTAGGATCCTACTACATATATTATACTCATGCATATTATGTATTTAATAAAGATTCCTAAATATCGAATTTGAATCAGAGGACGACATTAAGCTTACGATATCCTGGCAGTGAAAGGGGCTAATTGGGGTCCCTACTGTTACCAAATCAAATACAGTTTGATTCCAGCTGTTATTGCTACAATCCCCTCCTGTCAAAAAGGGTCTGTTTTAAAAAAGATGTTTTTACAAAGAAAATGTTTCAATGTTCAATACTAAGTATTAACTTGAAAACCACAGAAGGTGAGTGTCACATTGGTTTAGACTAGTATTAGACGCATATCTATTCGGTGTCTAATCAGGATCTAAACTGTTTACGTCTGTCATATACGTCGAAAACTCTGGCTGAATACTGCAAAGGAAGTGGCCTATTTTCAAATAATATTATTGTACAACAAGGATAGGTTTTGAGGTTGAAAGTAGGAGATATTAATCAAAAAGTAAATACATTACGCTTTTCTATACCCCATCACTTACATTAGTACCGTCTGTTCTAAGTTTGTCGTCTGCTTTTATTTCTTAATTTCAATTTCGAGTCTTGCTGGCTGAAGAAACATCGCTGTGAGTGTCTACTGATTTGGATACAGATCATACGTACCGTTACCCAGAGTCTGGTCTGGATCTACGCTGTTTGCAAATCCCATAAATACGATTTAAGCAGTTAAGGGGTAAACCGTTTGCCTGTAGATCGCGAATTGATGAATATTTGCAAACAGTTTGGATCCAGATCAGACGCCGCGTTACGCGGCGTCTGATCTGGATCAAAACTGTTTGGAACTCGTCTTAAAGTTTTTTCAGTTACAAAATGCATAAATCTGAATTTGACGGAAGTTTGCAGACGTCGTTTTTAAGGCAGACCATATAACGGCAACAGAAGCTTTTAACATTAAACTTGATGTAAGAAAACGCACCTAGTCTAATAGATTATAATAATATATGGATAATCTGTTTCGGTACAAACGCTTTCGAATAACGGGAGTATTGTACATAAGTGGTGCGGCGAATGAATGGACTTCCGGCGAGAGCTAATAGGGATGCTGAGCGACCCCTGAGGAGTCCTTAATGTAAAATATAAATATTGCCCATTCAAAGTTACAACTCCGGAAATATGGATGCTTGAAAACGAGTCAGTAAGTAAATAGATGAAAAAGAAAGATCTAAGCCTTTTTTTGATATTTGTGTGTTTTATAGCCTAAAAGATTATTGAGTTAAATCGTATAGAAAAAATGTAAATATGGTGATATGAGAAATGAGAAATTTTAATATGATTTGAACACAGTTGAAACGCGATAAATCGAACTTTGCTTAAGTCAAACTTACCCGTATTTCAAAGCTTTACTGCGTTTTAACTTTGAAATAAGGGTATTGTTGACTTAAGCGAGAGCGAGTTATAGGAATCAATGGAAAATATACGGGTAAGCTCGACTGCAGCGAGTTCATAAAACAGAGGTTCGGCTGTATAACCGGTTTCGAAGAAAGACGCTTTCTCTTTATTACAGTAAGTTCATGTTTTAGGACCACTTAAAACAGGGGTCGTTGTTTGTGTTTACGTAAGATTATTGTTTAAAAAGATGAAAGCAAAGCAGAAAGCTGCAGCCGCAGCTTTCTGCTTTACTTTCATATTGCTTTTAACTATTACTCTTTCATAAAAAATATTAATGAGTTTTGACTCGAGTAGCCGTGATAAAGGGATTTAATTTATAACCAGATGAGAAGGAAACGCCTTTTTATAATTGAATTATTTTCAACATAGTAGTTCAACATGGTATATCATATAGTCCTATCGTGGGAGAATAAGTCTTATGAGGCTGCAAATAGTCTCCACAAGTTTGACTCGGTATGCCCGAAGTCCCCGAGGGTTACATAGACCTACTCCTGTCACCACCCTTATTGAAGTCTTTCTTCCGTTTGCGCCGAGCAAATAACACGGGTTTTCATGTATACGTGAAAAGGTAACAACTATCTATAACATTAATTTTGTCAATAATAAATTAATTCTTTTCCGTTCCACTGGTCAACATCAGAGTTCCTTTCAGCTGTGTAAACATACATAAATACCCGAACCTGTAGTACCCCGAATGGTTCTAACTACCCGAAACCACATGAAAGGTCTCGTTGACCTTGTTATCGAAACAGAACTGACCGCGATGACGCAGGAGACTGACCTCGATACGAGCATGACAGGAAAGTTTAAAGGTATTAATCAATTAGATACTTAATATTAACACCTTCACTGCCTTACCCCGAGTACACAAGTAATTTGAAAACAGTTTGGATCCTGATCAGACGCCGCGTGACGTGGCGTCTGATCAGGATACAAAATGTTTTACACTCATTTCAATATTTCATAAGTCAAAATAACTAAATATTTATTTTTAGAAATAATAGCAGACGACTATTGTTTAAAATTGATGACGTCATGGCAGTGAAGGGGTTAAGCACGATTAGAATAACACGAAGTCTTGATTACATTAACCGTTATCGTGTGATACAGAAATATTTGTATAAAATAAACATTGTATTACGGAAAAAAGGCTTGCCTTTTTTCCGTTCTTAAGTAATGCATGATAAAATCAAAGGTATTCCAATTTTATTCAATCACTGACAGACTTTGAAAAGTGTTTGATTTGCGCGTGAATAATTTCCTCAAAACTAGGCAACTACAAAACATGGGGGCTGACATCTTGGATGATGACGTCACGGCTTTTACGAAGAGTTGTGCGTGACGTTTCGGAATTCCCGATTTCGGTGCTATTTTTAAACCATTTTAAGCATGAATAACCCCCAACACTCACTTGAAATGATTTTCTCCAAAGGACAAAGCTTCAAACAGTTCAATTCATACCCTTAAACGCTTAAATGAACGTTATTTACAAAAATCTACTTCTCAATCGAACCGATAAAAATAACGGATTACCAATACGCCATCAATATAAATAATGACGTCATTATTGGTGGTCATATGACTTCCAAAAATAGTTTCAGATTGCATTATAGGTGTACGGAGGAGTTTTAACTTTTAACAGTGTATACACGGGTGCTTATAGATCTATTTGATTATTTGGTTTAACAACATATAGATCTTGTCCCAAACAATTTAGGTATAAAATAAAAGTTCGAGTCGGTTGTGTAATCCAGATCTCAGTCACGAGAGGCGTAGCCTCGAGTGTGATCTGGAATACACAACGAACTGATACACACTGGTGATAGATCTATTCCGTTTTCATTAGTATAATTTTGCTTTTTTCCGTCCATAGGCAAAGCCTAAATACATATTAGAAATACAGCGGAAAAAATGAAAACAGTTTGGAGCCCGATCAGACGCCGGGTAACTCGGCGTCTGATCAGGCACAAAACGGCTTAACACTCCGCGAATCGTTAGAAATTAAAATGAAACGTTAGAACTTTTTTAAAAATTGACAATTTCTACATTTTAGTGCAATGCGTTTGCGTTTCGAATAATTACGTCTTTCCATTGTATATATACATGTTTCATCAAATGTCTTTTGGAAGACGGGCTATGTGTAAACTGGACAAACGAAATACAGAAAGTTCAATTATATTGGAGGTTTTAGCGTGCAGTTTGTGCCATCAAGCCTCTCTGCCAGTCAGTCAGGCTGCGATGTGCAGAATAAATATGATAACCCCTTACACACACCCTAGCCTATTTCTAGTTTTGAAGACAGGTGATCACTTAAAGCAGGTTGTATAATGTGCCTGAATGCGCATTCTGCTTTAATTTCAGCCTGTTTTAAGCTACCATCTGCTAGGATATTGAAAGTATTTCTAATGGCGCATATTCATGACTGTATAAAGTGGGACTGTCTTCTTCAGCGGAGGAATGAATTACAGGTATAAACAGGCGTATTTATGGTATACTGGGCTAACAGTTTATATCGCGAAAAATAAACACTTCTTTGCCACAGGGGCAAATATTTTGTGCGGCGTAGGGCTTAACCAGTAACCCTTATAAACAAAATTGAGGGAGATACAAGCGAAAATAGCGATGTCACCAAAAGTTATAATGACGGTGTTGATCCGATGTAACATACTTGTGGTTAGAGAATCACCCCTCCAGTCATGACTAAAGAGGCCATACATTAATACCCTCGCTATTGCGACTTCTCATAAAAGAAGCTGATTTTCAACATTTTTGAAAGGTAAAGGTGCCTAAAGCAGGATGAAAGTAAAGCAGAAAGCTCCTAACGGAGCTTTCTGCTTTACTTTCTTCCTTGCTTTTGCTGTCATCTGAAGTTTTCACTTCGCAAACGTCCAGTCGTTTTAGTGTTCGAAATATTGATGTTCAGTGTGCATCCTTTCGAAGAGATCGTTTGCTTACAAATTTGGCGAGTGCTGCATTTTTTAAATTAATTTTAATGACAGTCAAGACACCCAAGAATCCTACTTGTAAACTTACGTAGTTTGGATAGACGAGACGCTGACATGGCGTCTGATTTGGATTCAAAATACTTCCCAATCTCGTTCAGCCATTTAAAGGATATTCCATAACAGAAGCTTTTATAAGCCTTTCACCCTTATTGGTCCGGTTAATATTTAACTTAAAATGTATCGTCTTTAAACTCCTTCAAACTAAGCATCCGCGTCATTTTCTATGGCAAAACGTTAATACGAGTGTCAAACAGATTGGGTCCTGAATAGACGCCGAGTTAATCGGCGTCTGATCAGGATCGAAACTGTTCGCAAATATCACTCTTTTTCGCGATTGACAAGACAAGGGCCAAAGGTCAGTAAGAATCTAAATGTTAACTCATTCTCTGACATTTTTGAAGAAGCAGGTATTTAGCCGCCATGACCGTAACAGTGACCTATGTTCAAATTAAGGCCGGACGTTGAGTCACTCCTAAATTTACATTTTCACCGCCAGGGGGCGACTACAGCCGACTTTTCAAACAATTTGGATCCTGATCAGACGCCGCGTAACGCGGCGTCTGATCAGGATTCAAAATGTTTGCCAATTATTTTGATATGTTTGATATCATTTTAACTTAAATCTAGCTTCAAAACAATCGTACGTAAGTATACTAAAGTTTTGAAGCAGACGAGATTGTGACGATTAACAGATTAAAGCAGACGAGAAATTTTGAAGAGGGTAGGGTTAAACAAGATTAAGTCATAAATGTGTCAAAAGCGCTGTCAGACTATCGCTGTTGCCAACGGGTGACTGTATAATAGCTGTTAAAAGAGGGGCGAAGAGCGATTAGGGCGAAACATTATCGAAAATTAAATCTATTAAATAAATTAATCTAAATAGTTTAAACATAAAAGGCACTTTCAGTTGCATAAGTGTAAGCTCCTTTGAGAAGTAAATGTTGACACCGACAGCATTGTGACTGTATGCGGTACAGTAATACAATGCTTATCTCAGAATAAACGCAATACAGAAACCAATTAACCTATAAGTACGTATCATGTTTATAATATTGAAGCTATATGTGACTAGTTAAAACAGGTTGAAAGTATTTAGCAGAATGTGCAATAAGGCACATTCTGCTTTACTTTCAGGTTGTTATAAGCTGCAGACTGTTAGGATATAGAAAATATTACACATGGTGCATATTGGTGACTATATACATGTATACCTATCATTAATGTAACTATTCTTTTCACTGGAGGAATACGTTAAAGACGTAAATGCGTATTTCCGGAGTAATGGTTTGCCATTATTGTTGCTTACATTTCTTTTGAAAAACTGATATATTATATTATCGTAATGCATCGAATGTGTACTGCATAGAATATTTTAATTTGCATTGCAGAAGCCATTCAAATGATATTTTATTTGTTATTTCCCAAGAAATTCAAACTACGATGTATTGTCATGTCAAGTGGCATTGGCAATTTCATTGTAAACGAATTGGCTTTACCAATTTAGAGTCATTGCATTCAAAGACTGAACTGGCTGTGAACTGCATAGTGGATTATATGATTATACTATGTATCAGCAATTGCATTGCACCAAATAGCCGTTTTAATAGATATATATTAGAATTGCATCATATTGTTAATGCCTAAAGGATATCACTGCACCGAGACACTAATAGATTGCTGGTTCATTGCATTTGCGTTCCGTACGCATTTAAACGGGACATGCACTGTTCATTTTTGTTGAGAAAATGGGACACACATTTTGGGGTCGAGAATTTGGTCAGTTTTTAGGGAACTTCCTGTTTTCAGGAGTTCGGATTTCGGAGGTTTCACAATATTGTCAATAGTTTTATTAATTTCCTTGTTAAACACGAGCTCTTTGAGTGACTGGTAATTTATATCTTAATCCTATTTCCATCTCTATCTCCATGTCACGTTCCAGTCCTATTACTATCCTATTACTATATGCTATTAACACTGTTCAAAGCATATTTTAAAACTTTATTTCAACCTTAGAATAACAGTGACTAAGTTAGGCGGCAACAGAGTTCCAGATACGGGGAGTATTTCAAAAGCTAAATTCCTTATTTCTAAAGTAAACACTATGGTGTGACTATACTCATTAGAATCGTCTCGAAGATAGTCACACCATAGGATTTGGTGCTTAAATCAGTGGGTAAAGTTGGAATTATTCATTCTACTCCGTCTAAATGGAGCCATGTGGCGACCATGGTACAAACACGTGGTGTTACAGCGGAGAATCTGTTATTCTTTCCCAATAAACGCGTTTACGCTAAACTATTATTTGCAGTGCAAACAGTTTGGAGCCAGATCAGACGCCGGGTAACCCGGCGTCTGATCAGGCTTCAAACTGTTTGCCACCAAAATAAACAAGAATTATCAGAATTGTCCAAAAGTTGTTCTTTTCTACGTTTTAGTGCTTTGCGTTTGCGTACGTTTTCGTTTAAACGGGAAAGAATAACACATTCTCCACTGTATTGAAAAATGCCAGTTTAACTCAGGACCAAACATATGCAGAAAACGTCTATAGGGTGCATCCTGTTCTTTATTCGAAAATGGAAAGCTCGAGTTCCCTCATATCGAACTTCCCTGTATGTCTGCACATGAATGCCATATAAATGCAGCTGTATTTCAAAGAATACACGTGGCTTAGCCCACTCTATCTCTCGCGCTCTCTCTCTTCTCTGTATATATACAGTGGAGAATCTGTTATTCTTTCCCAATAAACGCGTTTACGCTTAAACTATTATTTGCAGTGCAAACAGTTTGGAGCCAGATCACAGATTCTCCACTGTATCTGTAGGGCTGTCTCTATATGTAACTCTGTCTGTATGGCTGTCTGTCTGTATGTATGTCTCTCACTCTCTCTTACTCTGTCCATCTTCTCCGTCTTTCGGTCTGTCTCTCGCCATTTGCCCTGTATGACATACCGATTACTATAAATATTTAACATAAGTAAACTATAAAAATATTGACCTCAGCACAGACTTAGCAAAATCCTTAAAATCCGTTTAAAAATCTCTTTAGAGCGATCGCCGAAAATGACTCACGGATATGAGTAAACAGCGGGTGAATAGAAATACTGAAGCCATTTAAATTTCACACTATATAAACTTTATAAAGTTATTTCTGTTAAGCACAGTTAACCCCATATCGTCTCCTTTGATCTATACATTGCTCACCGAACAACTATCCAATTCACAAGCAAGCAAATACCGCCGTATTGTCTCCAAAGTCTTGGCCCTGACCCGAGATGGCAGACCTACATGTATCTAGTACAGTAGAATGACATCATTACTAAGACCCCTTAACCCATTACCCAATAGATACGCCTTTCTACGCCTTCGATCTATTAATATATATCTCAACTGAAGAAAATAGTTCAGTCATGAGTATTTACTCTAAGAAAAAGATCTATAACTTAGCAGATGGTAGCTTAAAGCAGTATGAAAGTAAAGCAGAATGCTCATTCAGGATAGGCGGTGTAAGTAAAGAAGGGGTTTCTGCTTTATACATATCCTGCTTTAAGCTGCTTTTCTTTCATTGAATGATCGTTTCAGTAGTGTTCAAAGTTGGACTTTAAAATATCATAATGATAAGCCATATAGGCGAGCATGTATTGAATTCCGATATGGCATTATGCCTGGATATTGCAATGAACTCTCCTTGTATAGACCTACATGCTGGAAGATTCCATTGTAGATATACAAGGATGATCTATAGACACTGCAAAGTTTTGTCCATACATAAATATTTTATATGATATAGCAAACAGTGCAGACCCTAATAAGACGCCACGTGACGCGGCGTCTCATCAGGGTCTACACTGTTTGCCAATATCCATTTTAATAGACACCAAGCTTAAATTGGTATAAATGCATACCTCAAAATAAACAATACGCACAGGGCTTCAATTTCTACCTTGACATCAGCATAAATCACGAAGCTGGTGACATACTAAAGTTAGAATCGCTATCTGTGAGGATCAAGAGATGTGACACGGTGACAGTCGTGGAGTCAGTTACTCACGAGATTTGCTGCGAGATTATCGCCATACATCTGTATTAATTACTCACTCTATTTGTCATAAATGTCTTCAATGGTCTCCTTAATTACCCTCCTTTATTAACATATCTACCAGGCGATTAACCTTATAAACACACCAAGTGACTCATGAAACACGTGGAATATTTGTCGTCTGCATTAATCCATTTGCACCCATGGCAGTAGATTCTTCCATGCTTATATTTATATTGGATTAGTCCATTTTTTGATGTACCGGTGGGGGTGCCTGGTCTAAATTTTCATTTTCGTTTAGTTTTAAATTGAAATGCCTATCAGCAAACATCAGACGCCGCATTATGCGTTTCATTCTACGGAAGGCTGATAAGTCGACTTCGATATCTCAAACTCGGTTAAGTCGAACAGCCGCGTTTTAGCTTTGAAACACGGATATGTTCACCTAAACCGAGCTTGAAATAAGGCAAATTCATGTTTCGATATATCGGATAGTTCGAGTTAAACGAGTTCGAGATATCGAGGTTCGACTGTATATATTAATGTGTCGTACAACTCGTTATGTACAGGCCTGGAAAGGATATCTCAGTGACAAACTACAGTTTAGAACATTAATTTGTAGTTTAGCTTGATCTGAAACATATGAAAGTGCAAACGTCAGAAATTTAAACCCGTCACTGCCTTTTCCCGAATACAATATTTTCAAACAGTGTGGATCCTGATCGTAACGCCGTTACAGGTACGGTGTCTGATCATGGTCCAAACTGCCCGACGCTCATTTCTATATTTCTTAAGTCGAAATACCTCAAATTTAAATTTTACAAGTTGCATAAGAGATAAATTTAAATATTTCCTCAAGTAAAAAGAAAATTAAAGTCATTTCGTTGAAAAAAAGAGAGAAAAAATATTTCGCCCAACGAGGGACTCGAACCCTCGACCCTCAGATTACTGAGTTTGTACCAGCCTTAAAAGTCTGATGCTCTACCGACTGAGCTAGCCGGGCGTTATGTTGCATGCGTAACTTCTTATCGCTATATTGGAAAGTCCGTACAAGCTACTGTTTCGTACGTTCAGCTAATATTTCTATGCGATCTCCAATATTGGAAAATGTTCTGGACAGTTGAACGATAAAACATCTTTTTTCTCTTTTTACTTCGATCTTGATTTTTTTGATTTCGAAACAGATATTAGTATGTTGTTTATCTGATTAAACCCTATCTAGATCTATATAGTTCAAGTGACGGACGAGAATGAGACACAATAACTTGTTTCGATTCACAATGGGGAAATCGCATAGAAATATGTAGGCATACAGCAGCCGATGATGATTACTATAGTAATAATATATAAATAGAATTATATAAATATAAAAAAAAACTTGACACTTATTCCTGCTAGATCTAGATAAAAAAAAAACTTTTCATTTTAAAAAAAAGACTATCTATCTGTATCATTAAATATTGATAGTTAAGAAATGTCAAAACGTCCCCAAGTCAAAACGCCCCAGGTCAAAACGCCGTAATGTTTGAGGTGATTTTGATAAATTTATTGAGAACACACTCAGACTCAGCTCAATGCTTTACAACCTCGGAACCAGTGCTCCCTCTCCACAACGACACCTGCACTACAATTCACTCCTTACAACAACGCTTGCCGCTGTCCATTAACAAGACAATTATGTCCAAACTTTTCACGACTGCAAAACCGTCTGCTTAGAATTGTCATCTGCTGTTTTTGATCTTGATTTAAAGTGTTTGCAAGTGTACAGTGGAGAATCTGTTATTCTTTCCCGTTTAAACGCAAAGCGCTAAAACGTAGAAAAGAACACCTTTGGACAATTCTGATATTTCATGTTTATCTTGGTGGCAAATAGTTTGGAGCCTGATCAGACGCCGGGTTACTGTTTGCATTGGAAACACTAGTTTTAGTGTAAACGCGTTTATTGGGAAAGAATAACGTTTTCTTCACTGTAAGCCAGTTTCCCAGCCTATAACGACTCCCCCGGAACAACACACATACTTTTTATCTCCCATTTGATGTCGTTGAAGAGACCGAGCACTGTCTATATATAGACAGTTTTATTTCATGTAGTGGTCGTAATAGAGAGGTTTTACTGTAATTAGATCTAGACCAATCCATATATAGTCGCGAGCTCTCACTGGGCCACTTTGCCAATCTAGCAAACAGTTGCGATCCAGCTTGAGCAGACGCTGCGTAACGCAAGCGGCTTCTTATCTTTTATTTTTTTTATTTTATTTTTTTACATTTTTCGCAGACAATAGGTCTGTTTGAAGATCAGCTGCTATGATCTATCTTTTTTCTCTCTCAATTTTCGGTTTTTCAAATTTTTAACTAAGGAAACATCGACGAGAGGGTAAAATTAGCCAGTTTGTAGATCTATCCTGATCAATCGGCGAAATAATTCGATTTCACAAAATCACTTGTCTCAGAGCTCAACGTCTATTTCACAGGCACAAGCACGTGTTATATAATACACTTTATAGTTGATCTAAATCATTACGAAAAAAGCAAAATCATCATTTTGCCACAAAAATACCCCCCTTTCTTCCATTTTCAGGTATCTATTACACTAATTATTAAGAAGTGAAAGCTGTAGCCTTGAAACGTACCCTGAATAGGGAAGAAAAATACCCATACCATAATAACACACATTTTCACCCTGATTGATATCTAACTTTCGTTCCTTTAGACGCCGGCACATTGCCTTGTCTTCTGTTTCAGAGATCTCTATCGATCGCATGCTGAATTGCAAAAAGTAAGTCTATGAACTAACGAAGTGTTTGTATACAAAATAAAAACGAGTTATTATCCAAGGAGATGGTAGCTAAAAGCAGGCTGAAAGGACATTAAAACCTGCCTGCTAAGACCAATAAATAAAGGCTCATTGATTGTATAAAGACAGGTTACAGCTTAAGACAAGGTGACAAGGTACTTAAAAACAGAAAGCTCTGTCAACTTGTTTTAAGCAGTCACCTGTGTGTCGTAAACACTTAATAATCAACACAATTTATATAGTTCCCGTAAAAGAGAAGTTTTACTGTATTACAATAATGTTCCTTTACAGAAATTTTGATTTAATTTCAGCCTGTCTTAAGCAACCATCTGTCTTTAATACTGAAACAGGCTATAGGGGAAGGGTTAACAGAGCTCCAGATAAGGGGAGTATTTAAAAAAATTAAATCTTTATTTCTGCATTAAAACCTTTGGTGTAACTACTGATTAGAATCGTCTCTTTGAGACGATTCTAATGAGTAGTAACACCATAGGATTTAATGCTAAAATAAGTGAGAAAATGTTGGTGAACGATGGGTTAAGAAAAATAGCACACTGTAACGTGATTTCCATGTTGACGATTTCCAGTGGCTTAAAGGGTTCACAGTAAAACATTCGATTTCATTCACAAAAGTCATTGATGACTTGTAGCGATTGTAAAGACCACATTTTCTTATCTCCTCACACAGTGGGCCAACAGGGTCGCTATATTGCTGGTCTTTACAATGAAGGCGTCATGATTTCTTATCGCCATAACAATTTACCCCTGCACCGCCACGATAACATTATCGTCTGTTTTAAAAATAACGTCTGCTCTTATTTCGTCATTTAGATTGTAGGCATTTTGAATGAAGAAACATAGAAATGGGTATATGAAGAGGTCATCGGCGCGTGATTTGCATCCAAACTATTTGAAAATTACAGTGTGGTAGGGCGGAGCGGTGAAGATTTTTTATACAGTGGAGAATCTGTTATTCTTTCCCAATAAACGCGTTTACGCTCAAACTATTATTTGCCACGCAAACAGTTTGGAGCCAGATCAGACGCCGGGTAACCCGGCGTCTGATCAGGCTCCAAACTGTTTGCCACCAAGATAAACAAGAATTATCAGAATTGTCCAAAAGTTGTTCTTTTCTACGTTTTAGTGCTTTGCGTTTGCGTACGTTTGCGTTTATACGGGAAAGAATAACAGATTCTCCACTGTATAGCCCTTTACCCCATAACTTGTTTCTAGTTTTGAAACTATGTGATCTCTTTGAAACATCATAGTTCGACTGTATATCTAAAACCTGCTTTAACAGACACACTACTTTATCCGACATCATCAGTTGGTACCGAAGGGTGTCGGCTATACGGCAAATTATACTGCAGATGGCCTATATTTGCGAATAGCAAGTACATTAAATACCTGCAAGATGCAAACTAATTTTTTAAATAAATGCATTCATACATGTAAAACCTATGTTTGACCAAGTCCCTAAACCGGCGTGATTCCCTATTTCAATATCTGCGAAATAACATACACTAGAAAGAGGAGTTCGTAAACAAAAATTACAAAATAACGATTTATATCTTTCAGACGACAATTTAGAAGTTAAGGACACTATAATTAGCCATAACGGAAATAGGAAGTCTTGAATTCCTGTGTTTTGTCTTTGTTTTAATGTCAAGCAGGTTCATTTTCCGTCTCACAATTAGCTCCTGGAAATAATCTGAACTTTCATCATGATCAGGGAGATGACTGGTAAATTGACTAAAATATAATAATGAATGTCAAACAGTTTAGATCCTGATCAGACGCCGCGTTATGCGGCGTCTGATCAAGATCCAAACTGTTTGCAAATAACCATTGTATTAGGACTATAAAACAGTGAATGGGGTTAAGAATAATCAAGACTGCTCATTGTTTACAAACAAACAGTTCATTCAGTACTGTAAGAAAGTTTTGTCACCGTCATTTTTTCGGTTATCGTTCATCTGAAAACCCCTTATCTTGTAATAACATCGTCTGCTTTGTAATTGTCGTCTGCACCTTTTTTCACTATTAAGTCATAATAATTACTATGTCGTTTTAGTTAAAGAAAACGTAAAAACGATCGTCCAGCAGCTTGGACCCGTATCAGACGATGGGTTTTCCGGGTTCAGATCAGGATTCAAACTGTTTGGAAATGCCAGTGTATTCGGGATTGACAGCATTAAGGGTGTGTGAAAGTTTGGGACAGGATGGCACCTTGAAGAGACTGTGATACAAATAATCAGTAATCTTTCCATCTTTGTAGAAATGTTTTAAAATTCAGCACGAGCGAGTTGACACACGGATGATTCTTCTTCTAATGTCATCTTGTTATGTCAACCTTTCCCAATGTATTGGTTCACGTTTGGTACAAATACATGCCTGGCGTGTCTACTCGTTTACCCGATGTATACGCCTTTAGTATATCCCCCAATGAAGAAAATAGTTCCACTTTATAAAGTCATTAATATAAATTATTATATCATAAGAAATGTTTTCTACATCCTAGTAAATATGAACTGAAAGCAGGTTGAAAATAAAGCAGAGTGCGCCTGCTTTTACCTTCTTTAAGTAGTCAAATGTCTTCAAAACTAGAAACAGATTATGGGGTAATGGGTTAAATCAAAATATCGTTGGCCATTTCATTAAATACTTTCTTTTCTACACGGAAAACCCCGAGTAATATGTCGAATACTAACCTGCAAACTATGCATCTTTATTATTTTACAAAAAAGCCGAGTCAGCACTTTTTGCAATCGTGCTTTGGGATTATGCTCGGAAGTCAAACTTGAGTTAAACTGAAACTCTTTTTAAGAATCATATGTCTCTCTGAAAACAGTTGTCTGCTTAATGCAGGACAGAAGTAAAGCAGAAAGCTCCTGTAGGAGCTTTTTGCTTTACTTTTGTCCTACATTAAGTCTGACTCCAGCATTAACGATAACTTATATCATTCACGTGTTTTTGAGTAGCAACCTAACACATGCTTGACTGTAGCAGGAAATCAGTCATCATTGGGCCTAAGTGACGGATAGACCAGCTATAGTCGTATATCACGAGTCCAACATGAATTCGTGACCTTGTATATCTTCAAGCAGACGATAGATGTCGCCCATTCAGCATTGTCGTCTGCTGATAAACGGAAGTTCAATGAAACCACATCAAAACTATCAGAATGAAGACCACGACCAGAACTCGAATGATTTGCAATGTAATATAAAGGGGTTTAGCCGCAGAGCTCTTAAAAAGGGTAGGGGGCAGGGGGCATAAAAAGTTAGATACAAACTCTTGGGAAAAGGGCATAATCATGTTAATATAAAGCTTACACAATCTTCATGTATGCCCCAATAATTGTCTTTTAAATAGCTTTATATTTAAGGCGTCTTAGTTTTTTCAGAAAATATATATGCCAGACATTACATACTCATTTCTGTGCTCAAAATTGTATAACTTTAAAACTAAAACTTTTGTAAAGGGCAGTAAGGGAGAAGCAAAAAAGGGACAGGGTGCTAAAACGCACTATCTAAAACCCTATGTAAGAAATCAATTGCGCCGAAAAAATGCATTTTTAAACGTTTGTATTAAACCATAGCCTGTCATATGTCATATTATGATAGTATCTGCTTCTAAAATGTCATCTATCCTTTTCCATATTTAGAATTCTTGTGTTGTAAAATTTGTATCAAACAGGTTGGATCCTCGTCAATATAAGTATATTGGAGTAATTTAGAATTAATCAGTTCCACAAAGTAAAATACGACAAATGCAAAACAGTGAATAACGCGCACACAATCTTAATTCTAAACACAAGTTGAAAAGGATAATTTTCATAATCAACTAATACCTGTACCGCATTTCAATCTTTCAAGCATGTTATTTTTTGTCGTTAGAAATGATGTATCCTCTGTACATAGTAGTTTGTCACGCCGATTTCCTGCAACAAGTGTATCTCTGTGGTGAACAAAGTTAACAAGAAACCAAGCTTATAGTTTAATAAATCACATATAATATATATGAGAGCATGCAATATAAGTTATACGTCATGCTTCCTTATACATAAATCAGATGTAGGTTTGCATAACCTTTCTCGCCTTTACCCACTGTCCCATAGCCAGTTTCTAGTTTTGAAGATAGATGATCACTTAAAGCAGGTTGAAAGTAAAGCAGAATGCGCCTTATAACCTTGGACCAAGGACTGAAAATTGAAAATGCATTTCGAGGTCTGATTTCGCTCCAGGCTGTTTGAATAAATGATTTAAGTATACACGTGTTTATTGGGAAAGAATATACGTCCTTTTCCATTGTAACGGTCGATATATGTTTGAGCTAACCAGGGGCTTTCTTGGACTCACTGATAAAGATCTATCAAAACTAATCTTTTTCCACCAATTTGTCTCTCATTGAGATCGTCATACGAACTTAGCCCTTTATAACCTCAGCGTCAATTGCCTGACGGTTTTGGAAACAGTTTGGATCCTGATCAGACGCCGAGTAACTCGGCGTCTGATCAGGGTCCAAACTGTTTGACAGCTACAATAAGGCTTTCGCCTTAAAGTAAATGTGCAAAATATTCTTTGACGTTTTCGCAGTCAATACTTTTTGGAACATATGATAGCATTGTAGTAAAAAGATTTACCCTGAACAATCCATTTACAGAGTTTATGACAGTCCACAGTTTAGACCCTGATCACGTTGGATTTATTTCTTGACTCAAAATTTGGTCAGAATAATAATTTGTTTTGTATCAATACATAGGAACACCTATAATTTAACAAATAGATAAATTTGAGAAATAAAGCACATGTCATATTTGTAGTAGACAGTTTTTTACGTACTAAGTTTAAATAAAATCCCTCTTTTGCGACCCCTTAAACGAAGGACAATTGATTGCATTGAATACAGGTTACAGCTTAAGGCAAGGTAAAAGAAAAAATACAGACAATTGCTATAGGAGCTTTCTGCTTTACCTTCACCTTGCTTTAAGCAAACACCTGCTTTAAACACCTAATAATTTACACCCTATAGTGGTCGTAATAGAGAAGTTTTACTGTATATGAATCGTTTGCCAAGAAGCGTCAATGTGAAATCTCGTGAGAGGTACAAATAATGACGAGAAAACGACCTCTGTTCTTCCGTTGTTTCTAAACCTCTAAGCTCATTGATTGTTGGGAAGCTGACAGTAGCCGTGATATATCTTCTGCTGAAATCTCGCCTGTTTTCAATTTTGTCGTCTGCGGAATTGGTCAGATTTAGATTATTTATTTTAAAATTTCAACACTCATTAAATAAGTGTCAAACAGTTTGGATCCTGATCAGACGCCGATTTCATCGGCGTCTGATCAGGATCCAAACGGTTTGCAAATATCAGACACGCTTCGCTATTGGCAGAATCAAGATTGAGACATAGGGAGACTTACAGGAAAATAGCCAACAGAATTGTCCCTTTTTCTGCTAAAATGTCGTCTGCTTAATACGCGTCTGTTTTCATATAATAAAAACAATGATTTAAAACGTCTTTGAAACAAAACCAAAATTTGAGTGGCAAACAGCTTAGATCCTGATCAGACGCCAGACTACCCGGCGTCTGATCAGAATCCAAATAGTTTTTAAGTTTTCTGTTAAGACGCGCTCAGCAGATAAAGGGTTAAGCAGTATTTGGTCTATATTCTATAAATAGATCGTGCTTCAAACTAATTTCACCGTTTGATGGAACAAAGTTTGAAAGAAGAATTGGTTATGTTGCATTGTAAAAGCCGTGTGAGTATTAATAAAATTGGAAAACATTATCGATCCGGAAGTCCGTGGACACATTCACCATTTTATGGAGAACGTCGTGAAAATTTCGGCGAAGGAATATTGCCGAAATCGTTTCCGCGTTTATTCTTAGACTTCCTTATTTTTATATAGAGCTACATGTATTTGTATACAGCTTCAGCAATGTTCGATTGACGCCTTTAACTTAACGAAACTATGTTGTTATTGAATTAGGAGATGCTCGTAATATTTTCACCAACTTATAGGTTATATATATACAATGACATTCAATCTGTAGTTAATTGTTTGGTGTTTGAGGCATATAGCAGCTTAACCCTTTACCTGATAGCCCATTTCTAGTTTTGAAGATAGGTGGCTACTTAAAGCAGGTTGAAAATAAAGCAGAATGTGCCTTAAGGCACATTCTGCTTAACTTTCAGCCTGCTTTAAGCTATAATCTGCAAGGAAACTGAAAATAATTCTGATGAATTATATTCATGACTGTATGATTTGGAACTATTTTCTGCAGCGGAGGAATAAATTAAATGCGCTAAAAGTCGCTGCTATTGGGGAAAGGGTTAAGAACCAGATGAAAGTAAAACAAAAACGTTTATTGAATCAAAACTTCACCAAAAAATGAATTTGGCATAAAAGTGCCGAAGACAAATTTTATCGGTGTTTGCTTTGACTCCATTGTTTTGTTAATCAAATTACAATGAATAGTCAGAAATGATAAAAAATGTCACTTTCTATATTTCATTGCAAATGCGTTTGCATTTAGATTGGAAAAAATTAAGTCTTTTTCACCGTTATCCAACCTAACGTTGGTACGATGAGCAATATTGAACTTTATTCATAATTGTGTGACATACGCCGCAATAAAACTACATATGTAATAAATCATCTTAATTACCATTTATAATTCTACCTTTACAACAGAGAAAAAACATTTTTTCGCAAATTAATGAGAATAATTTCCTAATTAATCAGCCTATAAGCGCAGTCAGTCGTCCTGAAATAAAGTTGCGGTTGTACAAGCCACACCAGACATTGACAATATGACAATGATATAGTACCGCCATTGTCTCTGTTCTGCCAACAATTACCAGCCAAAAGTCATATAGCCCAAAACTGTGCTTAACGACGATTCAATACAAAAGTATCTTTAAAACAGCTTGACTAAAGCAAGATAAACGAATCCAGGCAACTTTCAGAATTAACAAAATCCTGTAATAAACCTACACCCCAATGACCTAAAAACCCATGGGATGCTCATTGGAATGAACATTTAAGAAAACATTCAGCAAATTACATATGTCTCAATCTCAGTGTCCTGTCAGAAGATAATCTGCATTACAACTTCTTTCAGTCTACCAACTATAAACGTTTGTACTTCGACAGGAAAATGATTTAAGAGGCCAATGACTACCTAATGCAGGATAAAAGTAAAGCAAAACAGATTGTTCAGCAATTGTATAGATAATACAATTGTCTAACATTAACCCTTTCATGATACAATTTATGGTGGAGTTTTTACCCCTTCACCGCCATATTTTCGTCTGCTTCAATATTGTTGTCAGCAATATTATTTCAAACTTAGATTTAAGGCAGTATAACTGACGTAATTTCAAAACAAGTGGCAAACAGTTTTAATCCTAACCAGACGCCGCGTTATATATTGTTAGCCATGTACATTGTGTTATATGGCTATGAAGATTGTATATGTTTAATGCCAATACAATTTGAATTGAATTGAAATGAAATTGAATTGATCAGGATCAAAACTGTTTGCAAATGCGCTTTATGACGTCATTGAGAGTGAAAGGGACCATCATCTGTTCATTTAGGACGTCATTAAGATATTTTGGAATGCCGAATTAGAAACAATTTACTGTCACCGATTTGAAACTAATATGTTTTGCATTCATCTGACAATTTGTGGTTGTAACTTTGTGGTGAATTATTGTTTATGGGATGAACTCGCATGTAAATTAATACAACTGTTTCTGGCACATTAACATTGATCTTATTCAAAGTTTCTGTGGTTTGTGAAAAAACATCCATAATCCATAATGGTTCGTATGTATGCTTTTTGTAAGTTAGGTCAAACCCGTGTTAAGCTAAAACTTATGAACACACACTATGAAACGTTCAATTTATGCCTGCTTCAACCTATTTATGCCTATCGTCACTTAAAGTGGAAATAGGCAAACAGTGCAGACTCAGATCAGACGCCATATCTTGCCTCTCTTCGGCATCACTCAAAATAAGTTCAAACCTTTGTCGCACAGCATGCTACTTAATACATAAATAAATATATGCAGCATACTCTCTTTGAAGCATTTTGCATTTATTTTGTCCTGCATTGGTACGATTGACTTGGTTTGCATAAAAGAGGTGGACCCATGGTTATATTTAGCGTTTGAGATGAGTCTGAATGCGTTCTCAAGCTTTTGGTTGATCAGGTTTGAGCATTCTGCTAAAATCTGACAAATCAGAAGTTTGAGAACGATTTCAAACTCATATTAAACAATATAACCATGGACGTAGCGCACCAGCTCTGTAAAAACAGAAACGCTTGATCCAGATCATATTGTGTGTTTCACATTTTATCGTTCCAGTGAACAGAATCTGATGTAACCTGGGTTTTAAATATTATTCAAAAGATCAGCAGACGAAAATGTCTTTTTCCACAAAATAAGAGACTTCCTCTATCAAGCGATCTATGCAAATTCGATAATATGTGATTAGATTACACATTAGCAAAGGTCAATGTCATTAACCGTTGCCATGCAACGCAATTTTCGTCTGCAAAATTTGTTGTCTGGAAATCTGAACACTTTTTTATCTGCCATTTCATTTAGCAAATATCAATAGAGTGGCAAACAGTTTTGATCCAGATGAGACGCCGAGTAACTCGGCGTCATATCAGGATCCAAACTGTTTGCATAAGCCACAATTTCACCCGTAGCATGCTTAAGGTTAAGTTCCATTTCCTTTTACGAATCGAAAACGAAATGTCTGCATTCTCGTGAGAAGGTGCGTTAGTTGAGCGAGATTGTACCAGAGGGCGTGACTGTTCACGACTGTAATGCATTTTACTTAATATAATAAGAGAGATATAAACGTTATACAGACAGATTTAACCATTTCACTCTCAATGACGTCATAAAGCGCATTTGCAGACAGTTTTGATCCTGATCAGACACCGCTTGTTTGCCACTTGTTTTGAAATTACGTCAATTATACTACCTTCATTCTAACTTTGAAACGATATTGCAGACAACAATATTGAAGCAGACGACAATGTGGCGGTGAAGGGGTAAAAACCTGCCGTTAAATTTGATGACTTTATGACCTATCGTCGGGGTGGGCGTTTCAATTATCATATTATTGTCGTCACCATAATCGTAATCATTATAATACTGATGATGATGATAATGATGATTTTTCGTTGACATGATGCTGATGCTGATGATAGTGATGATGAGTACAATGGTGATAATGATGATTTGTCATTGGCAATGATGATGATGCTGATGTTGATGATAGTGATTATGATAACAATGATGAAACATTATTTCTATAATTCATTGTTGTGGTTGAAATTAGATCTATTATTATTATTATTATTACTATTACTATTAACATTATTATTAATATTATTAATATAAGCATTGGCGTCTTAGCCATCAGTATCAATGTCGATTCGATTTGGTTATTTTTTCCTATTATCATCACCATCGTTGTAGTTGACATCGATCATTCGTTCCCAAGATGATGATAATGACCAACATCAAACACCAACATCAAAACCACCATCATCATTGCATTTAGCACAAAAATAGTGTTTGGTGTATATATAATGTACGAAAACCACAAACATTTGTAATTACAGTCGAACTTCGATATCTCGAACTCGCTTAATTCGATCTATCCGATATGTCGACACATGAATTACATTGTTTCAGTCTCGGTTAAGTCAAACATACTCGTAATTCAAAGTTAAAACGTGGCTAAGCCACGTTTTAACTTTGAAATACGGGTATGTTCGACATAACCGAGATTGAGATATCGAAGTTTAACTGTAGTTCTATTCGTAATGGGAGTAGGACAATCAGCGGTTGCTGGTCACGTGACCACTGACTCATAGCGTTAGACAAATGACCATACAGGTATATTTGTACGTGTCAAACAAATGCCGTCGTCAGCTTCATTATTTAAGGGTCAAGGGGCAGCTTACTTGCAAATGTCACCTATGAATAACACTCACTGCTACATGCTATAAACCCTGATACTCTTGCTGTGGAGAAGACGTTATGTACGTTTCCCTTAAACGCGTTTATGCCAAAACAGTTTGACACTCATTTCAATATTTCTCAAGTCAAAATACCTGAATTTTAAATTTGAGAAATAAAAGAAGACCACAAGTGTTTAAAATTGATGACGTCATGGCAGTGAAGGGGTAACAACAGACGACATGTTTCACTGCTCGAAAAGACATATGGTCGCACATAGCGTACATTTTATAACCAGTCTAGTTATCCGTCATCCTGGTCTGACACTCAAGTACAGAATCAGGATGGCCTCGGCGCTATCGAATCTTAATTATACAATGAAACCAAAACTTTTGAAGTTGGCTACTCTTCGTCGAAAACTTATCCCAGTCCGGAATGGCTATAGGGGTTTAAATGCCTTGTCCATACATTTATTGAGGTGGTTGAGCATACATTTGCATTGTAACAGTTTTATGAAGCGACTACTGAGTGAAGAGCCGTAGTTATCTATAAAGACAGGCGATAACTTAATACAGGACAAAAGTAAAACAGAAAGCTCATGCATTAAACTGCTACCTGTTTAACAATTCAGGGCTGCCATTTCTCCGGATTTTTCCTAAATCTTCGGATTTTTTTCTAATACATTATAGTGGGGGGTAAAAGTACGATTCGTTAAATCGCACTTGATAAATGCAAATTTGGAATTTTTTTTAGGATTTTTCATGTCAACTTATGGCAGCCCTGTAATATGCTACAAATATTTCAATTTTTAATGGTCGCTTACAGTGCTCCCTATCTACAACAACACCCATTGGGAGTCAAAGAATGTATGTGTTGTTCAAAGGAAGTTGGTTGTTATAGGGTGGGGCAATTAAAACCCTCAGAATTATAAAGATGACTCGGCTTACATTTGCAAACCGTGTTAATGCGGCGTCTAATCTGGGTTCAATTTGTTTGTCACTCGTCTTGATGTTTCTTCTGTCAAATTATTCAATATGCAACAATGAGGAAACAGTAAACGACAATTTTACGCAGACAAGTCTTGTTTGGGGAACAGCGGCACGCATTGTTGTAAGGAGGGACTATTTGTTCGGAGACCCGGGGCCCGTTTTACTAAACTACTTACGCAAAATGTTTGCGTAAGTCAAAATTTTAAATTTTAATATATTTTTTATTATCACTTGCTACAAACAGCAAATAGCCAGATCAGAGGACGCGCTTTTAGTGCGTCCTCTGATCTGGCTATTTGCTGTTTGCAAACATTTATGATCGAAAAATAAGAGTTAAACGAGTTTGACTTACGCAAAAAGTTTGCGTAAGTTGTTTAGTAAAACGGGCCCCTGTTGTAGAGAGAGCGCACTGTACTACAAACTTGCCTGCATCATTGCAAACCATGTCCTTGAACCAGACGCCCACCAGTAATTCACATGTATGATTCATATTTCTTAGAAACGAACATAAACCTGTGCAGAGTTATTTGACGGTTGTAATCGTATTATATTCCCACAAATTGAAACCATTAACTCGAATCTGATCTTGGCTCTCACTCATAAAATTACAATTAAACCTTTGAAGATAGGACAAAATGTCGTCTGTTCAAAAGTTTTCGTCTGCTGTTCAAAATTCTGAGGCAGAAAGAAGGCTTCGTTTTATTTGCCAAAATACAAAATACAATTGGGATTCTAATCAGATGTCAATGAACTTTGCATCCGACCTGGGACCAAATCTTGTGCAAAATTAACGCACGAAACGCCGAAAGGGAATAAGCTACACATGGGTATGATTATTCTCAGAAACATCGTTTAAACCCATTCACTGTCATGACGTCATCTGCTTTAAGCAACTGTCGTCTGCTTTAATCTTAAAATTAAAAGTTTCCTTTCATTGACAAAAGTTATAGATCTACATGTAATATCGAAATGAATGTCAAACAGTTTGGGTCCTGATCAGACACCGCATATTTGCAAATAACCATTGTTTCCTGGATATGTAGTTAACTCATTCTCTGCCGAATTGTTTCATTGTTGTCTGTTTCAATTATTTTGTTTGCAAGGTCGTTTCAAAGTAAGATTCAATGTAGTATGAATAAAAACATATCGATACGAATGTCAAACAGTTTGGCGTGATGCGGCGTCTGATCAGGATCCACTGTTTGCAAAACCCGCTTTCAGGCGTCATTAAGAGTGTCAGGGTTAAGGATTAAGTGTCGCCTGCTGACAATGCAATAGCAAACCCAGACATATTCTTTGTCACTACATTAAGGAAGACATTTTTTCTCTCCAAGTACGCGTGCATTTGCTAAAACGAGTTTGTCAGTTGCCAAGCAAGTTACATGTATGCTTTGGTACGTATTTTTGATTAAGAACAAGGAGCATTAAAACTTTGACTCGTGAGAATGCTTTTCAATGACTGATGATCAAGTATGATATCTTTATAAAAAATCTTTAAATAACTGTAAGAATTCATTGGAATAATATTTATCCAGGCTTAATTTGGTAAACATTAGCTGTACTGTACTATCCTGGGCACTATGACTAAGATCATATTGTCTTTTCAGACAAAACGCAAAGCAGCTGTCCTGTCAGACTTTCATTAGCCCACACTCAAATGAAGATGTAAAAGGTAGTATCTTATATAATAGACATATTAATGCTGGACAAATGTAAAGCAGAAAGCTCCATTTGTCCTGCACTAACTCTTTCTCTGCCAACGGCGCCAAAAGGCGACTTTGCAAACAATTCGGATCCCGATCAGACGCCGCGTAACGCGTCGTCTGACCAGGATTCAAATTGTTTGATACTCGTATGGATATGTTATAAGTCATACTACATTGAACTTTACTTTGACACGAATCTTGCAAACAAGAAAATTGAAGCAGACGACAATGAAGATTAATTTGGCAGCGAAAGAGTTAAGTAACAACATGTCTATAGAGAAACTAGTCTTCAACGAATGGCTTGTTATCAGGAGTTTGACTGTACTAAGACCAAGGGCCCACTGGTCAGCCAATAGAATTTTCATTGGACGTAAGTACCCACAATGCAATAAAAGGGTATTTTAGGAAACACGATGCACGTTATAATGTTGTAAATAGGCTATAATACTGACACCGGTTCGGCTGCTTTAAAACGTTCCCTGCAAATGTTTTAGTATACCCGTAAACCTGTCTCATGTTCTATTTCCGGTTTCGGAAAAGACAAAAGTCACCAATTTATGCCTAGATATTGCAATGAACTTACCCTATGTGCTTGCTGGAAGGTATCATAATAGAGATACAATACAATGATGATCTAAAGATACTATATTATAGGATCAGCAGCTGATAATTTCGTATTTACAGACCCTGACGAGAAGCCGTTTGATGCGGTGTCTCATCAGGGTCTATTCTGTTTGCCATTGTCCCCTTTTAAGGCCAATATAGGCATCACTTGTACTTGCAAACATTTTGATTCTAGTCTGATGCAAATAATTTCTCAAGTAAAACGGCATTAATATGTTTTATTCAGGTCTGTTTTATTCGTGCTAGCAGACGACACTTGTTTTATCTTGCTAAGCGTGTTAACTGAAGTTTGCAAACATATCAAATCCAGATCACATGCCCATATACTCTCGGGGTCTAATCTGGATCTAAACTGCAAGCAGCTAATTTTTAAAGACTTCCTCAGTAAAAGACACATCAACCGATTACCATCCTGACCTGTTTCTAGTGTTTAAGACAGCTGACCACTTAAAACAGGTTGACAGTAAAGCAGAATTCTGCTTTACTGACAGCCTGATTTAAACTACCATCTGCAAGGATACATGAAGTATTTCATTTGGTATATATTCATGACTGTATGATTTGCAACTATTTTCTTCAGTAGAGGAATAACTAAATGACTAAATAACTAAAAGACGCTTCTATGGAGAAAAGGGTTAAACTAAGTTTGATTTCACCTAGCAAGCGACACTTCTTTTATCCTGCTCAAAACAAAAGTAAACTGTTATTTGCAAAACAGTTTGAATCCAGATCAGACGCCGAGTTCCTCGGCGTCTGATCTGGATCTAAACTGTCTATCACTCGTATGAAACGTTCACTTTCAAACAGATATAATTCGTTTATTACAAATCAGCAGACGACAATTCTTAAAGCAGACGACAGTGTAGCAGTTTTGGGGTTAGGAATAGTTTTGGCGTATCTGTGTTCTCTCCCAATCTTATGCCAGTGCGTTTGGTGAGGCATATCGATTGCCTGTCAAGCAAGCAACTCGTAAATCTCCAATAAAACAGTTTCTCAAGAAAACAGGACCGCTTATTGGATAAAGATGCAATATCATTGCTTTACCCCCGAAAACAAAAGCGCAATTTTCACGTACAATCGAACTTCGATATCCGAACTCATTTAATTCGAACTATTCGATTTGTCGACACATTAATTGCATTATTTCATACTCGGTAAAGTCAAACATACCCGCATGTCAAAGCTAAAACGTGGCTAAGCCACGTTTTAACTTTAAAATACGAGTATGTTCGACCAAACCGAATATGAGATATCGAAGTTCAACTGTATGTAATTTGGCGTAAAAGCAAGTTTGAGTTCATATTTTCTTGCGCAGATGGTCTCATATCATATGTTTCTATATCTCCAAACACTTACTGGAGTCCACTGGTTACAGAGTACTTCTATCTACATGTATATCAAAGTCACGGGTTCAATCCCTTGGTGACTATTCAAAGGGTATTTAGAAAGAGCATAGACCGTTCCTTTCTTTTGCAGTAGCTTTTCATTCTGACGGCGGGGCTGGAATTCATTACCAGAGCTTTGTCATTTAGGTACCACATATACTAAGTGCAAAACATTGCGGTTTTACGACCATTGATAAAAGAATTCCAACCGCATTACACTCTCAGTGACGTCATAAAGTGCATTTGCAAACAAATTTGATCCTGATCAGACGCCGCGTAAATTTTATGATGAAAGGGTTAAGGTAAGCTGATAAGTTAAACAGGCTTTTCCAGTGGGAGGTTAGATTTGCCACATTTATGCGCTTTATGACGTCATTAAGAGTGAAACGGTTAAAAACCAAAGCAGAAAGTTATATTCGAACCGAGACTCTGTCCAATCCTCTTCTTCTGAGCACTGTCAATATAAAGTCTGTGGAGAAAACGTTATTCTTTCCCAATAAACGCGTTTAAACTAAAACTATTATTTCTATTGCAAACAGTTTGGAGCCAGATCAGACGCCGGGTTACCCGGCGTCTGATCAGGCTCCAAACTGTTTGCCGCCAAGATAAACATGAATTATCAGAATTGTCCAAAAGTTGCACTTTTCTACGTTGAAGTGTTTTGCGTTTGCGTTTCGTTTCGTTTAAACGGGAAAGAATAACGTTTTCTCCACTGTTTAACTTTCATTATACAGAAACTTATTATGTTATTGCATTCAATGATCATTTATGCCTCACAAGGTTTGGCCTATTCACAGCAGCTGATTAATGTATGAAAAAATAACATTTTTGGGGGAATTTTGGGATTTCTTTTTAATTCTGTATTTAGCATCTCAATGCTACTTCAACAAATGGTCAACACAATGTTGCCTAATGTATATCATAGGCAGATGGTAAACTAAATTGCCAATTTAGCTATTCATAAATGCAAACATTGGCAAATAAAAGTGCTGGCTCTGATGAGACGTAGCATTTTGAAGCGTCTCATCAGAGTCTACATTGTTTGCTATTTCATATAAAACGATTTGCTGTATGTTCAAATACTGTGCACAGTGTCTTTAGACCATTCTTCTAAATCTAAACTGAAATCGTCCAGCAAGAACATGTATACCATAGGCGCTATATGACCTATTTTGTGTCGCAGTGTCGTAAAACTCAACTCATCCATACTCCCATCCTTTGATAAAAATGGACTTATCTAACATATAAACGTGAAAGAATCCACTGTTTGCAAATGGATAAATAAGACAACAAACAAATCTAACTCGCGTGAGGCAAGTAACATAGTCTGGAAGAATCAAATATTAAATCTGAAAGGCGAACATATACTATGTCACAGAGCATTAGGAAACTCCTGCCCGAAAGATGTTTCTCCATTTATCAAGGGAGGGTGTATTCTGGTAGACTATATTGATCTACTGTATGGTATATACCATTGTAATACGTTCTCATGTTCCGTATACAGAGAAATCTCTGCCCAGACAACGTTCAAATGACAATGCATTGACAGTGCTTTTTCCTATAAATTTGATTACTTAATGCAGGATAAACGTAATGCAGAAAGCTCCCAAAGGGAGCTTTCTGCATCACGTTTATCATGCATTTAGAATATATGTGACATTAGATATTTAAATGGTTTTGCGTTGGTTTATTGTTGAGGAAGGTTAGACAGTATTGTTTTTAGTAGTGGTTTGTCTGCGACTATTACATATAACACAGAATTTCGTCAAAGATATATACAGTCAAATCTGGTATCAAGCGGCCGCTCAACCGAACATCGTATGTTGCCTTACAGAGAGATGGTTGTCTGATGTTACAATCACCTTCAAATGACCGTGACCTTTGTCGGACATGACCCAACTTGTACTGAGCTAAAGAGCTTCTTGTACAGTAAAACCGCTATATTACGACTACTAAATTGTATTAATCATTAGACGTTTTAGACAGAAGACTGCAAAAGAGCAAGGTGACAGTAAAACTTAGGACCTTTCTGTTTTACTGTAATACAACGCTCCCTCTCTACAACGACATCCAATGGGAGACAGACATAGTGTTCGTTGTTCGGAGGGAGTCGTTATAGGGAGGGAATTGGCCTACATTTGCAAACAGCTTGAATCCAGATCAGACGCCGCGTTACGCGGCGTCTGATCTGAATTCGAGCTGTTTGTCACTCGTCATTAAGTTTTCTTTTTGTTAAAATACCCATTTTGTAACTTTGAGAAAAACAGCAGACGACAATTTTAGGCAGACGATTTTTCAGCAGTGAAAAGGTTGGACATAAATATCTCGTTTGGGGAACAGCGGCAAGGGTCGTTGTAAGGAGGGAGTCGTTGTTGGGAGGGCCGTTGTAGGGAGGGAGCGCTGTATTGCTTTAAGCTGTCACTTGTATTTTATACAATCACTAGCCTTCGTTTTAGTGGTCGAAATAAACAGGTTTGGTTGTATTTACATGTATATGCAAGATTTGTACAATATAGAAATACCCATAGCAATAGGAGTTTTCTGTTTTGTTTTAGCTTAAAATTATCAAAGCAATCGGTTGTTATTACAAACCTCTTTATAATTGTAAAGTTCGTATTTGTGCGTTTAAGCTTTTTTATATTTCATAACTATTACACTATGCAGTAATAGATGCATAGTGGAGAATAAGTCATTTTGTTAATGCTCAAACAAAACTAACCACAAACGCAGCTCAATAATATGAAGAAAATGACATGTATAGGAAACTGTTGCCATAATATTTGAATCTGATTGGCAAACTGTTATGTGTTATTATCTGGCTCCAAATCGTTTGCATTAGAACCACTCGTTTTCGCACAAACATATTGACTGGCAATTAATAACGTCTTTCCCGATTTACGCGTTACTTGTTACAGTGGAGAATCTGTTATTCTTTCCCGTATAAACGCAAACGTACGCAAACGCAAAGCACTAAAACGTAGAAAAGAACAACTTTTGGACAATTCTGATAATTCATGTTTATCATGGTGGCAAACAGTTTGGACCCTGAGCAGACGCCGGGTTACCCGGCGTCTGATCTGGCTCCAAACTGTTTGCACTGGAAATAATAGTTTTAGCGTAAACGCGTTTATTGGGAAAGAATAACACATTCTCCACTGTATGACTGAAAATCTTGGTGTGATAATTTCATGTACCATTGCAAACGTCACTATGATAAACAATTCACTTACTTTATAACCCATTTGTGCCCACGATCCCATATATGGGAAATAGGCAAACAGTGTAGACTCTGATCAGACGCCGCATTATGCGGCGTCTGATCAGAGTCTACACTGTTTGCTGATAGGAATTTCAATATAAAACAAAACGAAAATGAAAATTTAGACCAGGCACCCTTTAGATGAACAATGGACTAATCCAATATGGAAAAATCCACTGGGCACAAATGGGTTAATTATCTTTTAGTCAAACAGTGAGAGAAGAGTGGCGTAGCAAGAAATAAAATAACACTATGACATTGCAGATAGTGCAGACCTAGATTAGCTGTCGTATTGGAAATGCGAAGGCTGATCTAGGTCTACACCGTTTGTCACATGTTACAGTCAGAATATTTGGTCAGTTTTTCAGCAAAACGTGTGATATTTATTATTTAACATGGCATAATCAATTACTATTTGTGAAAAAATTAGAGAACTGTAAAATACAAGAAAATGTAGACCATAGAATAATCGAAATCCGCCATATTGTTCGATTTCAGAAAGCCCGCGTACAATATCGATGCTTAAATCACAGGCAGGTTCCCTGGAGTAATATCACTCGCCACTGGTTTCCTGCGATCGAAAATATCGTCTGCTTTTAAAGTGTCGTCTGCTAAACTTTTTATCAGTGACTTTAAACGTTCATGTCGGAAAACTTTAAGAACCCGTTATCGAACAAATTGAATCTAATATGACACACATTTGATTCGGCTTCAGTCTGGATCAAAACTGGTTTTAATCAGAATTATAGTCAATTAAAGCACGTAGAATAAACAGAGAGATTCCGAATGACACATTCATACCGGACGCAAATAAAAGGACACAAAACATTAGCTAGAAAAGCATTTCCCTGTGGTATTCGTCCAATTTTCATTAGTTTTGTTTGATTTTTTCCTTTCCAGTATTTTTGTGCTGAATAGCAATATTTGTGTTCATTATATCGAATACATTTGAGCCGCTTCACGGGGAAAAACGTGCTCACATTCCAAACAGTGTAGACTCAGATCAGCCGCCGCGTTTTCAACGCGGCGGCTGATCTGAGTCTACAATGTTTGTGAATTTTACGAATAATAATATTTGGCCAGATTTGCAGGAAACCGTGTAGATCAAAGAAATTCATATCGATATTCATGTATCCATAGCAACCAACGCAATTTGCCATGTGATCAGTCATCGTTATTCATTACTTAACAAAACCAGACGTGTATTTCTCCTACTTCTACAAATATCAGATGAGCTATGGAGGTCCATTCGGGCTATTAACATACCGCATTTACGATACGATACGACTAGATAAAATATACTACATTAACTCATTGCCCCATAAAAACGCCTTTTTACGCCTTTAATATATTCCTGCCTTGAAGAGAAAAGTTCAACTTTATACACTTATGAATATGTATCAGAAGAAACATTTTGTATAATAATTTTAGCCGATGGAAGCTTAAAGCAGGCTGAAAGTAGAGCAGAATGTGCCCTAAGGCACATTCTGCTTTACTTTCAACCTGCTTGTAGTGGTCACCTATCTTCAAAACTAGAAACAGACTATGGGGTAATGGGTTAAATTATACTCCCTTCCATGGTTTAATCAGTCTGTTTTTAGTTTGACAACAGGTTACTGCCGAAAGCAGATTGAAAGTAAAGCAGAATGCTCCTTAAAGAGTATTCTGTTTAACTTTCAGCCTGCATAAACTGTCATAAGTATGCAAAGGTACTTACTATTCCTTATATGGGCATATTGGTAAGGAATTTTATTTAACGGTGAAAATCTATAAAATATGATGAACAATAAAACGTTTTGTCAAGTACATGTATAGTGCAGTTCACTTTGTTTGTGAAACCGAGCAAATTCAACCTATTGTATAGTATACGCGGATACCGTCTGTGAAGAAGCAAGATGCTCTCTTAAACAGACAACTGATTAATGAAATATTACCAATGAATGTTTTAAAGTTTTGCTGCATTCTCAAAGGTTGCCTGAATGGTTTAGAACTTTGGTTGCATTGTCATAAAATATCCTGTGAAAACGTGCGCTATTCTTGTTGGCGTAAATGAAACTCCGTACTGAAATCTCATTACTTGCTAATCGAAGAATCTTTATTATCCTTAGTGTCATGCGATAAAATTTAGTAATACATCCAAAGCATATTCGATATCACCCGTAAATCAGGAGACAGACATTAAAGCGCACTTAATGTGTACTATTTCACTGTTTGCAAATTGACATTGTTTTGATAGTCCGTAATAGACAAAGTCTCACTATTGTAATCCGACACAGACTAGTCAGCAAATATTGTATGAATCCTTGTCATGCAAAATTATCGTCTGCCTTAAAAACGATGTCTGCGAGAGAAATCAAAAGTCGTGTGATACGAATGTCAACCAGTGTGGCTACTGATCAGATGCCGAGTAACTAGGCGTCTTATAAGAATCCATATTATTACCCGATGTCCTGGGGCATACCAACTTGGTCAACTGCCAGACAAGAATGGGAACCACTGCCATAGTCTGACATGATACAGTAGAAGACTGCCAAAATGTGTAACCTTTTCAGTGGTTCGACTGATGCACAAATCCACCATAAAATGATGGTCATGTATTTGTACGTCATGCAGTCAAAGTACTGAAAGGGTTCAGATCCAGGGGCCCGTTTCATAAAACTTCGTACGACAAATGTTGTCGTAAGTCAGATTATAAAATTCTCAATTATTATTTATTTCTCCATCTAATCCTGTCTTGTGACATCTTTTTGGAATCGTCTTGAAAAGACGATTCCAAAAAGGTGTCACAAGACAGGATTAGATAGAGAAATAAGAAATTAAATGTATTTTAAAGATTTGACTTACGACAACATTTGTCGTACGAAGTTTTATGAAATGGGCCCCAGAATCTTTGTAACTCTGGTATTCTGGTCAGGGTTCAACTTTTTAGACCAATACCTCATATTTTCAGATAGATGTAAATCAGGTGTTGATCTGGCACATTGTGACCATACCACGTAGTCTTTGACGTCAATTTTGGGTACCACTGGCAGCCTAATTGTCAACAAAAGCTTCGATTTGGATTTAATCAAATATAAGTATTTTATTTTCAAACCGATTCAGCGAAACCTAGCCTATGCTATGGGGAAAATGGGTTCTTTACAATGGTGCCAATGGATTTGTCACTAGATGAATACCTTTTGCCTGAAAAGGGGACAAATGTCAGGAAAATGTTACTACGACAAGCTTCTCCTAAATATTGCCGAAAAATGTATGCAATTGTTTACTACAATTTGATTATGCTAACCGGGGGTTCCGGCAATCATGTAATATCACAAAGGTCAATTTAATCCTCGGATATCGTCCTCGAAACTAAACTTTTGTCTCTATATTTAGGAGTACAACTTGTCATGGTTGCACTGTTTTATACATTTTCTGGACATTTGCCTCGTTTTCAGGCAAAACGTTTCGTTTTCATTATAAGACTGTTATTTGGAACAGCTGTTGGAACCACGATACTTGTTTTGAACAAGCAAAATCATTCAAGCTACATCAATATTACACAAGTCTGGATCGAAATTCAGTACATGCTCATTTTCGTCATCAAAGACTCGCACACTCACATACACTCAATTCAAATAGTTTCCAATTGGAACTTTCCAGATTACTTTTCTATTGCACCAAGCTGCGAGCTGTGCTAAAGACAACTCTTGCCTCTTTAATGCAAAATATACTTGAAACAGTTTTCATCAATTTAAAATCCTCTAGCTGACACAGATGATGGAGCTACAATTGTATATAATATGACAGAAACATTTTTACTAGATTCACAAATAGCTGCAAAAATAGAGAAAAAAGGGATACATTATTGTTTGAAAGGGTATTGTCAGATAGACAAACTGACATCATACGAACCAGAGAGGAGGGCAGATGAGAGAGAGGGAGAAAAGAGAGAGAGAAAGAGAGAGAGAGCAATGATGAACAAAAGAGAGACAGAGGAGTGGAAAGAGAATGATGAAGAGAGAGAAAGAGGAAGAGAGATAGGGAAAATACACTTACAGATAAAGAGAGGGCAACAAAAAGAGAGACAGTGAGAGAAATGGAGACGCAAAGACACATGCAGAAAGAGATAGAGGGAGAGAGAGAGAAAGAGGGAGAGAGAGAGATAGGGAGGGAGAGAGCGGAGATAGAGAACAAGACAGACAGACAAATAGACAGGGTGAGACACATGCATGCCTTTATACGGACAGAGAGACAGACAGACAGGGACAGGGACAAACAAGCACTCTCTCAGAGACATACAATGAGAGACAGATAGAAAAACAGACGTGTATACACTATATAAGAGAGGTCATAAGAGGTGTAGACAGTGATGGGGAAATTGGACCTGAGACACACATACAGTCAAACTTTTGTTAAGTGCATGGTCACTGTAAAATATACGTGAGTCACACTTTGAACATCCAGCCTTCTTGCATTGCAAACAGTGTAGACCCTAACTCGCTACCGTGTCCCAAGCTTATAAAGCATTTGAGTTGAGTATGAGATAATTCTCAAGCATTTGATTGGTTAGATTTGAGCTTTTGCTTAAATCTCACCAATGAAATGCTTGAGAACGATCTCAGACTTAACTCAAACACTTTTTAACCTGGGACCCGTGTCACTGTCGCAGCTGCTAAAATTGGTCTACACTATTTGGAACTCACCAGCAGCTCTTAATTACTTGGATAACTTGTACAGTGGAGAATCTGTTATTCTTTCCCGTTTAAACGCAAACGTACGCAAACGCAAAACACTAAAACGTAGAAAAGAACAACTTTTGGACAATTCTGATAATTCTTGTTTATCTTGGTGGCAAACAGTTTGGAGCTTGATCAGACGCCGGGCTCCAAACTTTTTGCACTGCAAATAATAGGTTTAGCGTAAACGCGTTTATTGGGAAAGAATAACAGATTCTCCACTGTAACCAGTGTTGAACTGGATCACATGCTGAATCTGAACTGATGGTGAGGTTTGGTCTACACCGTTTTGCACTGCAATAAGTTTGAATTTCTCATGGCGTGGGTCAATTTCTGTTCTTTAATCCTTTACTCCATAGATACTCATTTTTACATATTTAATTTATTTCTCAATTGAAGATTGTTTTTATTTAAAACAGTAATATATATGCAATATAAGAATTAATTCCTATATCCTAGTAGATGAAGCTTAAAACAGGCTATATTAGAGCAGAAAGCGCCTTAACCCATAACCCCATAAATAATCCTTTTTACGCCTCTATATTATTCATCCATTGAGAAGAATAGTTCCCTTTTATACAGTTATTAATATATATTATAAGAAATATTTTCAATATTCTAGCAGATATTGGCTTTAGGTAGGCTGAAAGTAAAGCAGAATGTGCCTTAAGGCACATTCTGCTTTACTTTCAACTTGCTTTAAGTGTCACCTATCTTAAATACTAGAAATAAGCTATGGGGTAATGGGTTAAGGCACATTCTGCTTTACATTTAACCTGTTTTAAGTGGCCATCTGTCTTCAGAACAAGACATAGGTTATGGAGTAAAGGGTTAATTGTAGGTTGACAGGATCATGCAGAACAGAAGTAAAGCATAATGCTCATTTAGGAGCTTTCTGTTTTACTTTTGTTCTACATCAAACATTCATATTTCGTTAGAAACATCCGTATTTGTTCAAACCAAGATTGCAACTTGACATAAGTTTGACTCGAAAACTACCCAGGGACCTAGGGACCGGAAACACTTACCTGTGAGCAACCCCACGCTCATGGAGGAAGTGCATGGCCGATACAAGCTGGCGGAAGAAATTGCGTGCCTTGTTTTCGCTGAGCCGGCCCTCTTTCTGGACCTTGATGTAACTGAGAAGATCCCCTCCAGGGATATACTCCAGAACGAGGCAATAGAGAGTGGTAGCCTGGAAAAGAAAATGAGTAAGGGGTTAAGATCGAACGTTATTGATACTTTTATAATTAATCCATTTATGCATAAATATTGCTATGAACTCTCCCTAGGAGTTCTCTGAGAAATTTCATTATACAGTGCTCCCTCCCTACAACGATCCTCTCAACAACGACTCCCTCCTTACAACGACCCTTGTCGCAGTTCCTTAAACAGGACAATAATGTCTTACGCTTTTCTGCTGCAATATCGTCTGCTGTTTTTATTCAAAGTAACATACATGTATAATTTGACATTTTGATAGAATGAATATAATGACTAATGGCAAACAGCTTGATTCCAGATCAGACACCGCGTTACGCGGCGTTTGAATCTGGATTCAATATGTTTGCAATGTAAGCCTAGTCTTAATTTTCCATCGCTATAACAACTCCCTCAGAACAACACACACAATATGTGTCTCCCAGTAGAGGGGGCGCACTGTATAGTTCCAGAAAACTGCAATGTTTTCCGTACCGCATGACGATGCAGTTGGGAATAAATGTTATTCAATCCAGTTAAGCGAATCAGAAAAGAAAATGGAATGCAACGAAATACAGAAAATGACACTTGCTTGAACTACTGGCATCACAATTTAGTTTTTACTGATTGATATTTTATATTTCATAATGAATATGTTTGCTGTATGGATAGACATTGTATACGTGCATGGAGAAGACGAAACGTAAACACTATGCAATGAAATTAAATTTTGGTGGGTTTTTAAACGATTGACGATTTATTGAATATTTATTCTGAATGGCAAAACGTTTAGAGCCTGATCAGACACCAAACAGTTTGCCCCTCGAATAGAAATACATGTATATTGGCATTTTTTGCACTACTTTGCCTTTAATTTCCGTCTTTTTATACACTTTCTTCTCTTTATCGTTTTCGGGTCTCTCATCATATGTTACCAGTGAATAATTGCACTTATCTCTAAACAAATAGATCGGTGTTGATTGAAATATTTAGTATTTACAAGTCTTACATTTGACTAGATAAATCATCTGCTTAAAGTATGAGTAACTCTAATGTCACAAGTATACGAAACACCCATACATTTTTATATACGATGAATCCTCAATATTTCAGTCTCCCAAAATGACGCTTAATGCCATTAAAGACGTGTCACAGCTTAAAGCAAAATGAATGTAAAACAGAAAGCTCATTTACGAGCTTTCGGCTTTACATTCACATCGCTTTAAGCAATCATTATGCTTTAACAACGAAACTAAGCATTCTTTCGCACAACTGTAATACTAAGGACTTACTGTTTAAATTTTAAGAAATATTTCATTTTAATGTAGTTTCTATGTACATACGTCAAAATAGGTACGACAAGGTGAATGGATTTGAGAGTTTTACCTGAGAGAATGTACTGTAGACTCTCTCTATAACGACCACTTAAGCGAAGGTTAATTGATTGTATAAAAGACAAGTGACAGCTTAAAGCAAGGTGACAGTAAAACAGAAAGCTCCTTAGGGAGCTTTCTGTTTTACTGCCACCGTGCTTTAAGCAGTAACCTGCCGTAAACACCTAATACTAAACATAATTTAGTGGTCGTAATAGAGAGGTTTTACTGTAAATTAATTGAAAAAACGTCAGGTAATTATCACAGGCCATCTAGGACGTGCCCTAAAAACCTCTCCTCGAGTGAAACATGATCGTCTGCTTTCAAAGTTGTCGTCTGCTTAACCCAAAGTTGTCGTCTGCTTTATACCTGAATATTGCAATGAACTCTTCCCATGTTCTCTCTGGAATATTTCATTATAGGGGAAGATCTTTTGAGTGAAGACACTGCATTACAAATAAGTTTTAAAATAGTATCACTTAAAACATATCGATACAAGTGTCAGTTTTCATTCTGATAAGACGCCGCGTAACGAGGCGTCTGATCAGAATCAAAACTGTTTGCAAAGTCGCCTTTTGGTGCCGTTGGCAGTGAAAGAGTTAAATTTTAATTACTTGTAGTCTTAAATTTTAATTAAATGTACTCTTAAAATGATACTCATAAAATAGAAAAAAGACATAACTGTAACGGAAAATACTAAGTAGGACACATAGCCTATTAGATCGGATCTAATATGTGCACATGCAGTTTGGATTCAGATCAGACGCTGACTAGTTCGGTGCCTGATTAGAATGCATAGAGTTTGGCATTCGTGTCGACGTTTCTAGAGATGAAATACCTGAAAACATTATTTGAAAATGTGTAGCAGACGACAATTTTACAGCAGACGATAATATACCACGATACATGTTAACCCTTTCGGCGCTAAATTATTCGGGAGATTTTTACCCCTTCACCGTTTTTTCTCGTCTGCTTCAATATTGTCGTCTGTAATAACGTTTCAAAGTGAGATTTAAGGTAGAATGACACTAGAAATATCGATACAAATGCCAAACAGTTTGGATCCTGATCAGACGCCGCGTTACGCGGCGTCTGATCAGGATTCAAACTGTTTGCAAAATCGCATTTATGCGATATTGGCGCCTAAAGGGTTAAATGTACCAGTCTCAGTAGCAAACCTTTAAAATACCATGCTCTCATTACTGATAAATTTTGGTAAACAGTGTAGATCTATATGAAATGTCAAGAAACAAGGAATTTAAACTGGATTTAAATCGTTTGACTCTCTGGTGAGTGTTTCGAAAACAAAATGGAAAATATTTTTTAATACACTGCGAAGCTCCGCAAAGGGCAGGTTTTGCAGACGACACTTCACAAACGTGCGAATGGTTTACGAAATTAACGTGACATGAATTTAATGTAAATGACAATAAAAAACGTACTTCAAGTGTATCAAAATGGTTCAAGTTTTGTAGTTCAGATGTTAAAATAGACACGAAAATGTTCCAGTTTTTCATTAACCTTTTTACTGTTGAAGCTATGGTGCTGAAATCGTATGGAAATGAAACGATTCTTCGATTTCTCTTTTATACAGTGTTCCCTCCATACAACGTCATCCCAACAACGACTCCATCCTTACAACGACCATTGTCGCAGTTCACTTTTAAAACAGTAAAATTATGCCATTCATTACAAGATACATTAAAAACCTCTCAATTATACAACCACTAAATTGTGTAAATGATCAAGTGTTTATGACAGATGACTGATTAAAGCAAGATGACAGTAAAACACAAAGCTCCTTTAGGAGCTTTCTGTTTTACTGTCATCTTGCTTTAAGCAATCACCTGTCTTTTATACATTCAATTAGCAAATGTTTTAGTGGTCGTAAAAAGAGTTTTTACTGTATATCGCAAATTAATTCATAACTCATAAATCCTCTCTATATTGTGTAGATGATCAAGTGTTAAAGACTTATACATTCAATTAGCAATTATTCTAGTGGTCGTTAAAAAGAGGTTTGACAGTATATTGCAAATTATAGACATAATTCAGCCCCGGCCATGGGGGTTTATGTCAATCACCCAGGTTCACTGACACAGCAGGGGATCATATAGAAAAGCACGAATTGTCATATCAAAATCATACGCAATATTAGACAGGGGCTTAAGCTCAATACCCCTGCGAGCATGTTTCACTTTTTAAATTTATAAACACTGTAAACTTGAGGATATAGTCCTAATCCCATTGCAAAGATAGGTATATTAATATTATTTCATGTGCACGGAAAATGAACACGTCTTAACCTACTTTCCCATGTAAGCCTCTACTGACAAACAGTGCAGACCCAGATGAGACGCCGCGAACCGCGGCGTCTCATATGGGTCTGCGCTGTTTGCTATGATATATGATATGCTATTATTATTGTTATTAAAAATATAAAAATATATAGACTTTATTTAACGAGAGAGCTCATTTGATAAAAATCAATCTTGCATGAGGCCCTCAACTTATATACAAGGTATTTCATACTTAACATACTGTATAACTAACAGCAATAATTATAACACAAGCAATATTTAAGTCAACTATTATAACAACTTTAATTTAAAGTTGTTGTAATAGTTGACATAATATTAAGATTCTGTTACAGAAAAAAATGAAGCTTGAAGCAAGATGGAAGTAAAGCAAGAATAATTTCCAAGAGCTTCTGTGTTGCTTCCTATTTGCTTACAGCAGCAACCTGTCTTAATTGCGGATATTTATGATTCCAAGTACATGTATCAGTAATATAGAGGGATCACCTGGTGAACAGAATTTACGAGAAAAAATAATTTACAATACTTTGTAATCTCAGTACAAAGTTTGTACGAATATAACTCAGTGACAACTAGATCTACTTATAGATGGTTAGCCATCCCATTATTACATGTATGTACTTCATGTATTTGTTCCAAATGAAAGGCCCCATAGGCAAACAGCAACCTGCTTAAACCCTTTCAACGTCATAGATTGTTGAAGTCGCAAATATCCAGATCAGACGCCGCATAACGCTGCGTCTGACCAATATCCAGACTAACACCCGTAATCGAAAATGCGTCAGTCATGTTGATTTACCCATGAAACAATATTGCAGACAACAACATTGAAGCTGACGACGAGAAAGGAAAGAAACACAATAAGCTTGTTTGGTTTCGTTTCAATGCTGAACTTTGTTGTATGTTTGTAAAATACATGTAAATTATAGAAATAAAATATGTTTAAACCAAGCTGACGACGATATGGCGGGGAAGCAATAAAAAACTCACTAAAGATTTAGCGGTGAAATGATAAACGTAGAAAACACACCATTCTTTTAATCGCAATAATAGCGGGAATTTCCCCACTAGATTACCGTTTAGTAATATCGAATCTTTTTTTTTCATGTCATAGGGTACACATAATAGTTTTTTATAATATCAAACATCCGTTACTATGTAAATGCGTATGTTTCTATACAATACTTGCTTATATTCTACACAGTTTTGTAATATAAACCGTGATCAGAATACAGGCTTTATTGTTGTCCCGTGGATGGACGTACCCGGACTAGCTGTAGGAAACTGACTAGACTTATTGTCAGGTTAACCATGTCAAAGCAACATTTGTTTCTCGTCTGCCTTATCCAATTTACCACCATCTGCATAAATACTGCTGTCTGCAATATTTTTTAAAAATTGGTTTTAATGTATTTTTCAAAATATATATTGGGCTAATTTGGCGTACCAGAGAGAGAGAATGAGAGAGAGATAGAGAGGGGAATAGGGAGGTGAATACAGAGGAGCCCGGTCGATGCATACTCTTCTTCGATAGACTCTCTAGTTCGTTTGCATGCCCAGTGTATAGCCAGATGCATGTACATTGAACCTAGGTTTAAAGTCGCATTCGAAGGACATGGTTCGGCGGGGATCAAACTCACAACCCCTGGATTGGCAATCACGGACTAGGTACCACTAGGTTCTCTGGTCCACTGTTATGAACATTCAATTGAATGTTTTGATTTCGGTATTTAACACGGGTAGCTGCTGAAAGGAATTAGTATATATATATTGCAAAAAGTTCTATTAGGAGTTTCTGCTTTAGTTTAAACGCGTTATATGATTGAAAAAAAATATCGTAGAACTTTATATGAATCATCGGACTGACTAGGGTTTACTGTATAACGTAATATATACTATCACGTAATAAATGTTATATATACTTATACAAGTAGAGCGGAGAAGACTTTATTCTTTTCCGTTTAAACGCAAGCGAAACGTATACGCATTTCAATGAAATGTAGAAAATGGCAACTTTTTGACATTTTTCACAATTTATTTTAATCTGAGTGGCAAACAGTTTGGAGCCTGATCAGACGCCGGGTTACCCGGCGTCTGATCAGGCTCCAAACTGTTTGCAATGGAAATAATAGTTTTATCGTAAACGCGTTTATTGGGAAATAATAACATCTTCTCCACTGTACTGCGTCTCGCAGTGCGCTTGGTATCAAGTAGGGTATCTTATATATCGTTACACTCATAAGATATACCCGCCTTTATAATATGGGCACCCTGGCTAGACGGTCCTAGGGTGGCGAATAAAGGATACTTTATGTGTTGACATGGGAAAAATATGTAATAGCACCTAAACCGTGGATCTTGTTACATGGTCATGCAATGGAAAATTGGAAATGCCCCTTCAAACAACCGATACACGTGGTTGAAGTTTGCAACCAGTGTAGACCCAGATCACATGTAAAACTTATTTTCATCTTTATTGTTATGAAGGGCCGTAACTAATGTTTTTGGAACTTGTGGCCCAACCCCATTTCCGTGTTGAAATTTTGGAAATAAAATATGTTTAAACTGTTATGAATTGAAACAACTCGATGATTTATTTTAAGTAAACCCTCTTTATTACGGCCACTAAACGGAGGACTTATTGATTGTATAGAACACAACTGAAAGTTTAAAGAAAGGTGACAGTGAAACAGAAAGCTCCTAAAGGAGCTTTCTGTTTTACTGAAACTTTGCTTTAAGCAGTAACCTGTCGTAAACACCTAATACGTTACACAATAAAGCGGTCTTAATAGAGAGGTTTTATTTATATAATGCAATAGCTATAGTGGAGAGATTATCGTTACAGCCTACCAATACTTATAAGCAGACGACAAAATTAATTTCAAGCAGACGGCGCTGATTTCGCTCTTGAAATGATACGTTGAACAAGATCAGATACGAGCTAATGAGGAACCATGGCTGGCTGAAATTGAAGAGTCGAATCTGAACTTTGATAGTACAGTAACACTTGTGTTTAGCGACAACACCTACTTTAAGAGGCACGGAACTGGTGGCTGCTTGATGTAGTCTAGGAATAATGCAGAACGCACCTATAGGAGCGTTTTGCATAATTGTCACCTTGCACCAAGAAGCTACTTGAGCTAATTGATAATCATAATGCCTTTTCATATATTATCGCGAAAAACAAGTTTGAATTTATGTAGCTTCAGTAAAACAGACATACAGTACTGAATCTTATTAAATTAACAATTTTTGCGATTCGCTTGCAATTCGCTGGCAATTCGATGCCAATTCGCTTGCGATTCAAAGTACTAACTTTACCTTCCGGTAAGTTTTCTTGAATGTTGTATCTCACAAATGTTTGCACATATGCCTTCGTTAAAGTTTTCGATTCCATTTTTGTCACAACCGCTTCGGAAAATTCGCGTTAAAATATTCAAACGTAGGATTTGTTTTTTGAAGCGCGCGATTCGATGGCAATTCGATGGCAATTCGCTTGCGACTATCAATTTAATTTAATAAGGTTCAGTACTGCACTTATACAAAATGACGTTATTGAATCTTGTTTCACTGGAAGGGTCGTCTGTTTTTATATATGTGTCTGCTGAAAAACTGCAATCATCAAGATTTACATCTAAGAAGAAATGACAAGAGTTTTCTTCAATGGTGAGTGTCTCTCCCACTGTAACGACTAGGGTCCAGAATGTTCAAGTTATTTAGATAATTGAAAGTTTCGCTCATACAGTGGAGAATCTGTTATTCTTTCCCAATAAACGCGTTTACGCTAAAACTATTATTTGCAGGGCAAACATTTTGGAGCCAGATCAGACGCCGGGTAACCCGGTGTCTGTTCAGGCTCCAAACTGTTTGCCACCAAGATAAACAAGAATTATCAGAATTGTCCAAAAGTTGTTCTTTTCTACGTTTTAGTGCTTTGCGTTTGCGTACGTTTGCGTTTAAACGGGAAAGAATAACAGATTCTCCACTGTACATGTGCAACAATATAGAACCTCTTTGTATACTTTAATTTTACGAATATATCTTTCACCCCAACACTATTAATTGTCGTCTCCGTTTTTGATTTCTGAAGACGTATAGATATGCTTGTCATACATTTTGGAATCTGATCAGACGCCAAGTTACTCGACGTCTGATCTGGACCCAGACTGTTTGCAAAATGGCAAGTGATTTCGTGTTTGGTGGTGAAAGAGTTTAAAGTATCCATAAAGGACCTCTAAATACCAGCCTGCACGAAAGGGGGCAGGACCCTTGTAATTAAAGATTTCAATTAGCACGGCATGTAACCCAAATCCCAGACCCACATCATATGACCGTGGGTGATTAGGGACTACAGTCAACCCCCGCTAAATCGAACAATCAAAAGAAGCATTCATTTCCATTCAGTAAAACCACTATTACGACCACTTAATTGTGTTTTAGACATGTGGTTGCTTAAAGCATGGTGACAGTAAAACAGAAAGCTCCTTTAGGAGATTTCTGTTTCCCTGTCACTTTACCATAAGCTGTTACCTGTCTTTCATACAATCAGTTATAGGTTTTATTTGGTCTTAATAGATAGGATTTGCTGTATTTAAGACATGCATGTGATTGCATAAATCAGAAAACTCTTAAAGGTGCTTTACTTTCAACCTGCCTTAAGCTGTCCCACATCTTTAAATCCATTGACGAAATTTCTATGAAATTTCTATCCAGTGATCGTTTAAAACCCTTTCTCTCTCAGTGACGTCATAAAGCACATTTGCAAACAGTCAAGATCAAAACTGTTTGCCACTTGTTTTGAAATTACGTCAGTTATACTGTCTTAAAATCTAAATTTAAAACGATATTGCAGACAAAAAATACTGAAACAGACGAAAACATGGCGATGAAGGGGTAAACACCTCACGATAAATTTGATCATGAAAGGGTTAAAATGGTTTTAGCTACAGTGAGCTGGGCTAAACAGCGTCCTGTGTGAGGGGATACCCTGTCTCTCACGGCATGTAGTGACCCAAGACTCACTGGCCATCTCTCATTTCACTTTCTTCTTAATTACCACCTAGCTCTCTCGGTGTCTTTCATGTTTATTAACGATATTGTGACAATAATGACAAAGTGAAGTTTCAGTCAAGGCTGCCATAAGTTGACATAAAAATCCTAAGATTTCAAAATTAATTTTTTCAGATGCAATTTTACTAATCGTACCTTTACCACTTAGTCCGTTTCTTGTTTTGAAGAAATGACTGCTTAAAACAGGTTGAAAGTAAAGCAGAATGCGCCTTAAGGCGCATTCTGCTTTACTTTCAGCCTGTTTTAAGTTACCATCTGCTAGGATAAAAATCCGAATACTTAGGAAAAATCCGGAGAAATGGCAGCCCTGTTAACGACACTGTGACAATAATGACAAAGTGAAGTTTCAGTATAGAAATGACTTGAATATGAAACGAAACCCATACATGTACAGCGTAAAGCTGATAGATATAATATAATTATATATTAGTGGCAAACAGTTTGGATCCTGATCAGACGCCGAAAGGATCCTAACTGTTGGCATAATTATGTAATATTATAGAGCCTGGCAGCGAAATGGTCAATGGTACGACTCCTAAAATCGCGCTTTCATCAAGAAAGATTTGGAAATTTTAAGATTTTTATGAGCAAACTTATGGTAGCCCTAAACCTTCAACCACTATTATTAGGATTGCGTTTGTTTAAACATAACTCTGCGATGGACAAATAGTTTAGATCATGATCAGACGACGGATTACTCGGCGTCTGATCTGGATCCAAACTGTTTGCAAGTGGTCAATGTAGCATTCCGTGGCAGTCGGAATTGGGCTTACAATGATAGCTGAATCAGAACAGTGGAGTGAAGATAGTGCATGAATAATTTATTATGAAGTGGCAAGAACTCTATTGACCTTGCAGTTTCCCCCCGATTAATTGAAAATACGTGAAACACCTCTGTCCACAGGGTACAGTGGAATAAACGATATCCCCCTAATAAACGCGTTTACTCTAAAACTATTACTTCCATCGCAAACAGTTTGGAGCCAGAACAGACGCCGGGTAACACGGCGTCTGATAAGGCCTGTTTGCCACTCGTATAGAAGATAACTGTAAGACATTTCTAAAAGGTTGTAAGTTTTTACTTGTTTTTGTTTGGCGTTTGCGTTTCGTTTGCGTTTAAACGAAAACAATAATGTCTTCGCCTCTTTGGGTCAACGTATAAATCCTTATACTGCCAAGCGCAACCATACTAGAATTTGCTAACAGTTAAGACCCAGATCAGACACAGAGTTTCTATGCGTTTGGTAAAGATCTAAACTGTTTGAGGGTCGTTTTGTTGTTAGAAAAAGTGTCTTGTTCTAATCTTGAAATAACAAATACTGTAGACGACACAGGTTTTTAATCACTTGATGGTATTGTATCTACCCAATTAACGGAAACCTTGGCATTTGTTTCCGGACATTGTCCTTTGGAAGTCGGATAAATGGTTTACAATCGAACTTCGATATCTCGAACTCGGTTAAATCGAACATACCCGTATTTCAAAGTTAAAACGTGGCATAGCCACGTTTTAACTTTGAAATATGGGTCTGTTCGACTTAACCGAGCATGAAATAATGCAGTTAATATGTCGTACTATCGGATAGTTCAAGGTTAGGGAGTTCTAGATACCGAAGTTCGACAGTATTTCGGTGCAAATCAGTCAACATACGCCAGTTCACTCATTCACCCATGGAACTTATAATGGAAAGTTTCTGTTTGCAATAAAGTCTGGTCCATGTATGACAATTTAGAGTTATACTCTGTAATATCATATATTGCAAAATGGAAAACAGTGTGTATCTTGATTTAGGAGCCCTCTGATGTGGGTCTACACTGTTTGCATAAGAGAATATTTGCGTCAAGTAATGCGGAAATCTCACCAAAGGCTATTTAACCCGTTATTCCATAACCTGTTTTTAGTTTCGAAGACAAGTAACCACTTAAAGCAGGTTGAAAGTTAAAAGCAGATTACGCGCACTCTACTTTACTTCAGCCTGCTTTAAGCTACCATCTACTAGGATATCGAATATATCTACATGTATTACGGTTCATATCTATGACTGTAGAAAGTTGAACAACAGGAATGAATTAAAGGCGTAAAATACGTTTTTTATTGGGGGAATGGGTTAAAACGCATTCGATCCTACTTTTAGATGCCACCTGTCAATATGACGGCCTATAAATATATTTTGAATGATCGCTTAACACAAGTTTTATTGTTTTAAAGAGGGAAATTTAGTCGCCTTAATGAGTACTTTGACTGAGTAAACACAATAATGCTGGTATTGTTATAGGGATTCAAATAAGCTACATTATCGAGTAACCCGAACCTACCCAGCATCCTTTGCGCGTCTGAAAGTGTCGCATGTGTCGAAAGTGCCATCTGCTAATCATAACATGTAGTATTATTGTATAACTTGCTGTTGTGATGGTCTATGTGTTATATGGTTTGGATTATAGTCTCGAACAGAATAGATCAGTATATAATCAGGGTCAAACCAATTTTAAATTGATGGGCCCTAAGGGATCAGTCACCAGAAGCACATTGCATGTTCAACATCATAACTCAGGAGAAAATAACGGGGTCAATTGCCCCTTGTCTTGTCAATGAAAAACTTTCATTTGCAAACAGTTTGGATCCAGATCAGACGCCGAGTTACTCGGCGTCTGATCTTGATCCAAACTGTTTGACACCAATGTATGAAATTATTGATTATTATAACCCATTATCTAGAAGCTGTTAGGTCTTCAAAATAGTGAAGACGATATTATTGAAGCAGTCGATATAAAAGCAGAAAAAGGGGTTTTAAGCCAAACAATTAGGGTACGTATGTATATGACATCTACTTATCCCCACGAAATATTGTCCCTGGGGAAAACAAATAAATTTAGATTGATTTAGGTCACGAAGTATCAAATGACCAATATTTCCTCAAACCTATTATTTAAATTGATTTAAATGGAACAGGACGAAGAGCTTGGACAAAGGGGTACCTTGTAAAAATGATACACAATTTTACAAGGCGGTCGTGCAAGAAACGTGGGTATTAGATACACAAGTAGTCTGATTATAGGTACCCCTTAAAATTACCCGATGTCATGGAAATAATATTCGCCCTTTATTTTACCCTTGTCCTGCCTATCTCGATTTGTATGATGTTTGCAAACAGTTTGGATCCAGATCAGACGCCGAGTAACTCGGCGTCTGATCTGGATCCAAGCTGTTTGGCACACATATGTACGGTTCTTCAAAGAGAAAAAATGCTTAAAATTTAATTTTGGCAAAATTAGCAGATGACACTTTGAAAGCAGGCGATATATTGAAAGCAGAAAAGTTAAACAGGAAATATGTTGTATAGAAGGTTGAACAACAGACCCGGGTATTGTACCGTTGAACATAGATCGACAACAGGTGGAGAAAAATCCAGGCTAAAATTATGAGAAAATGAGGTCTGTTACTATGACAAAAGACTAAAATTATAAGAAAATGAGATATCTATGTTACTATGGGAAAAGGTTCTTAGAGAAGATATTTCGCTTTGTGCATACGTCCGTTGAATTATGGGACGCCTCTAACCTAGTTAATACCATGACGTCATCTGCTTTGAACAGTTTTCGTCTGTTTTAGTTTTTCAAATTTAAGTTTTAAGCAAATTGTTTACTGTGGCATCGTACTGAATGTTAAACAGTTTGGGCACTTGTTTAGTGCCGCGTTACAGTGCCAGCGACGTTTGATCGGGATCCAAATTGTTGGCAAATAATAATTGTACTCGGAGTAAGGCAGTGAAGGGGCTTAATGCGTATTGTCAGATTTCTCTATCTTGTCCGATTGAGAAGGTTCCTTAACCCTTTATCACATAGACTGTGTCTAGTTTTGAAAGTATGCTACCACTTAAAGCAGATTGAAAGTAAAGCAGAATGTGCCTTAAGGCACATTCTGCTTTACTTTCAGCCTGCTTTAAGCAATCGTCTGCTAGGAATCAGAATTTTTTTTCTTATGGTTCATTTTCAAGACTGTATAAATTGGAACTATTTTCTTTAGTGGAGGAATAAATCAAATGTTCTTAAAGGCGCTTCTATGAGCGAAAGGGTTAATATGAAGGACGACGTTCTATTTTAGCACACGACACTACCAAGCAGGCGACAAATCCAACATTTCAAAACGATACTTTCTCAATTAAACCACGCAGAAGATAAAGGGGGATATATCCGATCTTATTGCATGTCAAGATAAAAATGAAAGATAAAAATATAAACCTTTATTGCACACTATGCATATGTCATCTGCAAATCATGTAGTCTGCAATAATTCTAAAGTATGATCATTTTGCTTTGTTTCTAAAGAAAACATAATCAAAATGTCAAACAGTTTGGATTTAGGTGAGACGCCGAGTTACTCGGCGTATCATCTGGATCCACACTGTGCAACAGTTTACAAAAATCCAATCGTAGCTTGCTGAAGGTGAAACACCCAAATTTGCTACCAAACAAGTCGACCAAAAAAGGTTTATATCATATACTATTACTAAGCAAAAATCGCAATGAAAGTAAATCTGGGTCACCAGACGATTTGATGACTTTAGTCGCAATAAAAACATATTAATAATTTAAATTTTAAACCCACAGAACAAGCCCCCCTTTCACATTGTGTAGACTTAATAACGGTATTTAACTCCTTCAATGCCAATTCCGACTTTGCCTGCATTTGCAAAACATTTGGATCCTGATCAGACGCCGAGTAACTCGGCGTCTGATCAGGATTCAAACTGTTTGACAATCATAATTGACGCGACGTAAGTCAAAAATCGTGAAATATGATTTTGATCAATAAAAGCAGACGATAATCTATAAGCAGACGATATTATGTCAACGAAGAAGGTAATGCGATTATAGCGGAGGTGCTTATAGATACCCATCTTTCCGACACAGGAGCGCTTCTGTCCTTGATACAATTTAATAAAATAAAGATTTTTTGAAGCAAATATTATAAAGAAAGATATCTTGACAGTCTCTAAGAAAGGTGACAGTTTAATGCAACACATTGATAATGCAGACGATACGATATGAGCTTTCTGCATTATCTTTTTTTCTGCAATATGAAGTCACCGTTGTATTCGAAATTTGATAGCCTAATTATGTAAAGAACGAACATCCTGTCAACAAAATAGTGGCGTCTGCTACATATCTGTTGACCATTGGCTCCTTACTTTTATTCACATTTGATCAGCATGTTTTAGAGAAAAAGCACATTAATTGTTGGTCAAATTCACAGAAGAAACGTCTTTATAGCAAGTTGAGTAAAAGGGGTATTTAATAAATGTAAATAATTTGTTTATAGACTCTACAGCTAAAAAAATAACATTTACTATCAGAAAAGGGTAAAAGACCATCACCGCAAACAGTGTAGACCCAGATGAGACGCCGCATCTTGCGGCGTCTCATCTGGGTCTACACGGTTTACAAATGTCCACTTAGGGATCCACCATTTCTCTTAATAATCATCTCGGCCCATTTCCACAGATGGTTAAAGAATGCCTTCATACGGGTATACTTAAATAGAAGGTTTTGAACCTAGAATATACTTTGATTTATATGGTCCAACTTTTTTGCACGAAAACACAAAACAACTTTTGATATCCTGCTAATGCTTTCGTCCGAGATGTCTATCTACGTAAGCAGGTTTTAATAATATAATAACAATTATTACCGGAAATTCAATCCATAAATACCACACCTCTACTTCACGTGATATAAGGTTATATATTACTTTTATTGCTTTCTATCACAAGCAATCTTTACAGAAATAATAATTTACTTTGCTTACGAAAGTAAAATAACGTATATAGAGTTAACGCAGCGTCAGCATGTGTCCCGGAGCGTGGTTTAACACATTAACCCTAGCGACGAGTATACTCGTCATTAAAAAAGCAGTATGCCTGTGAATAGTACAGTTGCCCTATGCAAACAGTGTAGAACCTGATCAGATGGCTCAAATTTGAAGTAGTATCATAAGGACTACTTCATCAAGTGTCAGGACCAATGGAATGGATATAAGTTACAGTGGAGAATCTGTTATTCTTTCCCGATAAACGCGTTTACGCTAAAACTATTTTTTCTTTTACAAACAGTTTGGAGCCAGATCAGACGCCGGGTAACCCGGCGTCTGATCTGGCTCCGAACTGTTTGCCACCAAGATAAACAAGAATTATCAGAATTGTCCAAAAGTTGTTATTTTCTACGTTTTAGTGCTTTGCGTTTGCGTACGTTTGCGTTTAAACGGGAAAGAATAACAGATTCTCCACTGTAACTCCACTCATGCATTAATGCTTTGACTTTTTCCCATTGTTTGTTTTCAGTATTGAAGACAGGTGGTTGCTTAAAACAGACTGGAAGTAAAGCAGAAAGCTACTAGGGAGAATTCTGCTTTACTTTTAAACAACCGTTTGCTAGGATATATGAAATATTACGAATTGTGCATATTCATGACTGAATAAAGTGGAACTATTGCCTAAAGTTGGAAATAAATAAAGAGGCGTAAAAGAAATATTTGTGAAGTAATGGGTGAAAATAAGCCTTCGGGAAAGTTCCAGATAATCTAAGATTTTATAATTTTCATCTCTTTACCAACTGACAGGTCAGTTCACTGACTTTTAAAAACATTTTAGATCCAGACGTATGAGTTATTCGGGGTCTGATGTTAACCCATTTGCGTCAAGTGGATTATTCCATGGTTATATATTGGATAAGTCCATGTTTACCTAAAGGCTGTCTGATCTAAAATTTCATTTTGTTTTATATTGAAATTTACCCCAGCAAACAGTCTAAGCTCTGACCAGACGCCGCATTATGCGGCGTCTGGTCAGAATCTACACTGTTTGCACATGTCCCATGTATGGGACCATGGGACCATGGGCACAAATGGGTTAATATATTCATATTGCCGTTTCTTCTGCCAACAATGGTGAACATTATATTTTGAAAAAAAAAACCACCCTGAAATAAAATAAGCTTTCAAGGACAAATATGCTTTTATACCGTTAAGACGACGTTATTCTTTCTGTTGAAATAAAACGAAACTCAGTTCAATCAAATTTAGAAATACTGGTAGACATTTTGCGAAAATGTTAATGATTCTTTTTGAATCTCCAAACAACCTCTGATCTGCAAACTGTTTGCAATGAACGGAATGTTTTCAGTATAAACGCGTTTTCGGGAAAGAATAACGTCTCTTCCATTGTAACTGCAATATTAATTATTATACTGGGCTGCATAATGTCCCACGTGACGTATGTCTATTGAGACACATATAAAGGTTTCTTGAAAGGAAACCCTTTGTCAGGTTATGTCAACATGACACATCTTTTATCCAAATAGTTTGAATGTTGTTCCTTAATATTTATGCACAGTTAGACGCCCACGCCGATGACTCTACAATAATTTCCAACAAATAAAGAAAACTATAACGGCTAATACATAAAACCCACTTATAAGATAGGTCGTAGCTCAAAGTAAGATGAAAGTAAAGCAGAACTCCCTGTCAGTAAATGTTGCGTTAGTTATATCTGGCTTATAACAGGTACCAAACTATGACACAAAATGCATGTTTGTTTTTCAGTAATTTTAATAGCAACTTGTTATAGTAGTTTGAAAGGCTCCATAAAGTGTCTTAACATACTCAACCCTAGCGACTAGTATACTAGTCATTGACAAACGTCACCGTATATTTGTGAAGAGAACACTTGTCCCATGCAAACAGTGAGGTCCAGGAGTCCTCTGATAAGGGTCTGCACTGTTTGTAAATTTGAAATATATTGCATAAAACAACCCGGAATAGCCCAAAATGGTCTAAAAACTTACTTGGAATTGGATATTTCCATTTGAAGCTTCAGGGGTGAATGAGTTAAAAGCAGGTCGAAGCTTAGGGCATGATAGAAGAACAAGCTATAGAATAATAGTCTTTACAATTTTATTTTGCGTATTCTGCTTTGAACATACAACACAAAGTTCATAGTCACCATAACAAATATTGTTTTTCAGTATTATAAAAGGAATCTTTGATAGCTTAAGCTTGATGAAATTAAATGCAGAATGCTCCTTTATAAACTTTCTGCTTCAAAATTAATATTGCGTTAAGCAATCATATGCCTTTTAACAAATTAAACAAACAATATTCTGTGTGGTCATATGAGAGTTAATCTTTACATTATGTCATTCATATACAAAGTGCAATATAATTAGTACACGTGGGTGTCCCATGTTGTATTATATATACTTTCCATTGTGAAAAATATGCACACATTATGGAATGCAATTTGCGTGGAGAACAGACGTATTGGGTTTCTGAAGAATGCAGAATTCAACCATTTAGTCTAAATTGTATATCCAATTTCCTAATTTTTAGTAAGCATTTCGTGCAGCAACGTTGGATGCAGGTTGAACTTGAGCTTGTTATAGGGCAGTTTGTGATATTATTGCAAACAGTTTGGGTCCAAATGAGACGGCGCGTATCGCGGCGTCTCATTTGGGCCCATACTGTTTGACACTCTGAGTGTATCTCCTCAAAGAAAAGGCAGAACAATTAATTTTTGTGAATTAATGTAGATAAAGATATTTTCATATGAAACCTGCACAGCGTGTTGAGAGGTATACCCTTTTCTTGCTAAGCGCGACTTGAATTGCTTTTTCAGACAGCGTTGGATCTAGATCAGACTTCGACGTCTGATCAGGAGCCCAACTGATTGAAACAACTATCTTGGTTTCTTAAATCAAACATACTAATGCCAAGTTTTTACAGACGCCAATTTTGCAACAGACGATAAGAAAGTCATTTGTTATTTATTTTGCAGGTGTATTTTTTGCAGGTGTGTTTTCATTCGATCGTTATCAGCCTTATCGATATGATGCATCGACGATGTAGGAAGTGCGCCGTGCAATACTAATGTATATTTCCCATGAAGGAAACAATATCTGCATGGCCACCCTTATGTATTCCTTATAATTTGATGGTAGGTTATTGTGGTTTAACGCCCCTTTACCACCAAGGTCAACTCGTGGTAGAGAAGTGTGGGGTCTGGATTCAGAATATAGTAAAAACCTTTATTGTCCAAATGGTATTTAACCCTTTCACTCTCAAAGACGTCATAAAACGCACTTGCAAACATTTTGATCCTGGTCAGACGCCGCGTCACGCGGCGTCTGATCAGGATCAAAACTGTTTGCTACTTGTTTTGAAATTATGTTAGTTATTCTGCCTTAAATCTTACTTTGAAACGATATTGCAGACAACAATATTGAAGGAGACGACAATATGGCGTTGAAGGTGTAAACATCTTACGATAAATTTGATGAAAGGGATTACTTACTGATTCCTGCTATCTTCGAAAAAAGTCTAGACAAATTTTGACTGCTTATGGTTCTTTTTGTTTACAATTCATTGCCAAATTACAAACAGAATAGATCCTGATCAGAGTGCTTCTTTAAGATGAAGGTTTTATTGCACTACCAATGCCCATAACTGTATGATCTTACTTTGGATTTCGATGGAACTACCTTTACAAACCTAAACCCAAATAGTATATGTAAACCCTGTAATAACATACACTCAAATATAAATCATACTTGAAATATCAAAAACAGGTGGCTGCTACAGTGGAGAATCTGTTATTCTTTCACAATAAACGCGTTTACGCTAAAACTATTATTTGCAGTGCAAACAGTTTGGAGCCAGATCAGACGCCGGGTAACCCGGCGTCTGATCAGGCTCCAAACTGTTTGCCACCAAGATAAACATGAAATATCAAAATTGTCCAAAAGTTGTTCTTTTCTACGTTTTAGCGCTTTTCGTTTGCGTACGTTTGCGTTTAAACGGGAAAGAATAACAGATTCTCCACTGTATAAGCAAAATTAATATGAAGCAGAACATTCCAAAACAGAGCCTTCTGTTTAGCCTCTATCTTGCTTAAACCAACAACCTGTGATACATGTCATCCATGATTCTTCTTTTGAGATGCCGTTTTATTGAGGATTTTTCTGTACAATTTATTTGAACTAAGTTTTACAGAAAGTCTCTTCTATGTTACCAACAAAGCTAATAACAAAGTATGTTGTCAAAACTAACTCTTGTTTGAAACGTCCCCAGTTATCACAGCGCCGTACACCGGAGCTCTTGTTCTGTAATTATAGGGTGAAAACACGGGGAAAATACCAGGGTTGGCAAACTACAGTAGCGAAGACGTTATTTCTTCCCAATATACGCATTTATGCCAAGAATAGTATGCCCGTTGCAAGCTATTTTGAGCCAGATTAGACGCCGGGTAACCCGGCGTCTAATCAGGCTCCAAACTGCTTGCTACTCAGACTTAAGATGAATCGGCAATATTTATTAAAAACGGTGTTATTTTATACAATTTATTGCAATTCGTATACGTTTCGTGTTTTGTTTAAATGGTAATGAATAAAGTCTTCTCCACTGTAATTGTTATAGGCTGTAAACTCCAGTGATTTGATATAGGAAGTGTCCTGAAAGTGGTAAATATTTAATAACTATTCCTTATCAAACAGTTAACAGTGTCTGAAAATCGAAGGCAGACGGTGTTTCGGTCGATTTCTCTCTGCTCTAACAAGCGATATCTACGTGAAACATTTGGAACCAGACTGGATGCAGATCGGATGCAAGAATATCCCAGCCATTGGGTCATATTCGAAACATTTGTTATTTAAACAGTAAAGTTAGGTCTCAATGAAACTGGTGTTGATATTGAAGAAAGTTTGCCAGATGCTGATTTTCCTGATCTGCAACCTTTGTAGGCGATGAAAGGTTGTTGATGCCATAACGGGAATAATTAATGGACTAAGATAAGAAAAGAATCAGCATCTGAACTTTGGTTCAACTAATAGAGAATGTCTTAAACCATTGAAGCAGAGGCCATCAAACAGTAGAAAACCGTTGGGAAATATAACCAGACCTTGACAGGAGAAAATGTGCCAGGATTATTGAGGCAAACTTTTCATGTATATGTTTAACATGACCACCGCTCAATTGAAGATTCGTTGGTAATGTGTGAAGGGTACTGTCGTTTAGTCCTTGGCAGAGAGGGTAATCTCTGTCTAATAAACAGAAACATTCCCTATGAAAATTAAGCACCAGAACCACGACAAGGTAAGAAGGTCCCTGGTGCTCTTATCACGGTCTGCATTGTTTGTCATAGTGTAATACATTGACAAAAACAACATAAAGTCAAAAATGGACTAGACTGAATTCAAAACTGGAATTGCCCGTTTGAAGTTTCAGGAAGGAATGGTTTAGTAGTTGTCCTGTTTTAAACTGCAACATTGTTGTTTCGCTATCTTGTAATTCATTTTCTCACATAACTACCCCTGTTTTCTATGGCGAACAACGATGACGAATATCCTTATCTCCAACATGTGTAAGAACACTTTGATGACGTCACTATAACGTCACTATTTATAAGGGCGTTTTGACGTCACCGGGGTTCCAAAAAATGCACATTGCTTTAAAAATAGCTTGGAGAGGACCCACATAGGCTTTTCTTCTAATAAAATAGTGTTTAAACTAAAAATAGCTTAAATCGTTTGTAATATGAGAAACAGAATCTGTCACTCGTCGATGTTTAAGACAAGTTGATCTCAAACTCGTCTAGAATAGAAAAGTTATTAAGCTCGCCATGGCTCGCTTAATAACATTTCAATTCTTAACTAGTTTGAGATCAGCTTGTCTTAAAATCGACTCATGACAGATCCTATATGTCTATTATGAAATTGACGGGATTGTTGTCAACAATATCGGTCAGAACAACTACCGTCAGCAAAACCCATGATCACTAATACCCATAAAATTCCCACAAGAGCATATTTCAGGAACAATTCCCTCCATGCAGAGATTAGATTTATAAAGATTAACATGATACGAAATATAGGTAAAGATATGGCCTAAATTTGGTGGTATAAGTAAAAGTATATCAATGCGATACAGATGTTGGCATACCCAGTCCACCTGCTGGATCAAGTGGCAATTTGACGGTACTGTGAGACCATAACCCATTCATGATCTAATTTATCGTGAGGTGTATACCCCTTCACCGCCATATGGTCGTCTGTGCAATACCGTTGTCTGCAATAAGGTTTCAAATTTAGATTTAAGGCAGTAAAACTGACGTTATTTCAAAACAAGTGGCAAACAGTTTTGATCCGTAGCAGACGCCTCATAACACGTTGCCTGATCAGGATCCAAACTGTTTGACACTCTTATCGACATTTCTAAATTCAAAACATGCCTAAAGCTGACTTTAAAAATATTGCAGCCGATACTACCAATACATACGACAATTTGGCAGTAAGAGGGTTAAAGCAGAATATAAAGCAGGAAAGAGTTAACATTTACACGAGGAACAACTCGACAAAAGTCAAATAAGTTGTCTTAAATATTGGGTTCTGCTTGGTGCAAGACAAAAGTAAAGGATATTTCTGAGTTACCTTTGTTTCGAATTTAGTGACTTTAGGATTTACATATTATTCGTATAAAATATTCTGTCATGAAACTCTTTCATTATTAAATTTGTCAAGAGGTGTTTACCCCTTTACCGTCATAGTGTCGTCTGCTTCAATATTGTTGTCTGCAATATCATTTTAAAGTTAGATTAAGGCAATATGACTGACGAAATTTCGAAACGAGTGTCAAACAGTTTGGGTTGATCAGACGCCGCGTTACGCGCAAACGCGCTTTATGGCGTAATTGAGATCGAAAGGGTAAACACAAATTTGATTGTGATTGGTAAACGATATTGCTCCGACAACGTTCAAAGGGGTCACGAGCTACACCTAAAAAGGGTAATGTAAGAAGACCAATATGACCTGAAAACCTTAAGTATAAAAGCCAATTACAATTGGTCTGGTTCGTATTAAGCGACATGAGCAACTTGGGGCAACGTATCAGTAATTAAACCCAATTCAGCACCAAGCTCAGCTATTCTGGTAAATGGCAAACAGTTTGGATCCTGATCAGACGCCGACTTACTCGGCGTCTGATCAGGACCCACACTTTTTGACACTCGTATCCATATTTTTTTCTGTCAGGATGACTATAACCTAAATTTCAGAAATACATGTGGACGACAATTTCAAACAGACGATGTTTTGGCCAGTTAAGGGGTTTGGTCTAGTAATACCTTCTTTTGGTATTATATAACACGTGAGAAAAGAAAAATGAAAACATAGCACGTGATCGGATTGTGTTTTTGGGTAAAATTGGTGAAAAACAAGATACTTATTCAGACGTTTGGCGTAATTAAGTAGGTCTTGATAGGGTGCATTGTATTGTTACATGCAAAAAGACACATGTCTGAGGAATACGGCCCGACGGAATGATATACAGTGCACCCTCGCTACAACATCATCCAATGAGAGACAAAGACTGTGTGTGTTGTTTTCGGAGGGAGTTGTTATAGGGAGGGAAATTGGCTTACATTTCAAAACAGCTTGAATCCAGATCAGACGCCGCGTAGCGCGGCGTCTGATCTGGATTCAAGCTGTTTGTCACTCGTCATTATGTTGTTTTCTTTCAAAATGTCAAATATGTGACTTTGAGAAAAACAGCAGACGACACTTTTAAACAGACGATATTGCAGCCGTGAAAAGGCTGGACATACTTGTCCTGTTTAGGGAACAGAGGCAATAGTTGTTGTAAGGAGGGATTGTTGTTGGGAGGGCCGTTGTAGGGAGGGAGCACTGTAGTCTATCCATTTGAAAGCATCAGAGCTTAGAATACAAAGGAGGAGGCGGAGAAGGAGGAATACGTTATCATTTCCAGTCTAGATGAAACTTACAAATGCAATGAAATGTATAAAATATAAAAGTTTTGAAAATTTACAGTTTTACTTTTTATCTAATAGTTTTAGCCTGGTCATGTTTGGAGAAGACGTTATTCATTCCAAATAATGCTGAAACAATGTGTTCCATTGCCAACAGTTTGAAGCCAGACCAAACGCCGGGAAACCCGGCTTCGGACCAGGATTCAAACGGTTTGCCACTCATATTATATCGAGTCAAACAGTCTTACACGAGTGAGCAGCCCATAAATACGTCTTTTTACGCCTTTAATATATTCCTCCACTAAAGAAAATAGTTTCATTTGATTCAGTAATGAATATGTAGCAGAAGAAATATGTTCTATATCCTAGCAGAAGTACCTTAAAGCAGACTGAAAGTAAAGCAGAATGCGCCTTAATGTGCATTCTGCTTTACTTTCAACCTGCTTTAAGTGGTCACCCGTTTTCAATTTTAGAAAAGGACTACGGGGTAATGGGTTAAGCAATCAGCTTATATAAGTTAGGTCTATATTTTAAAACGTAACCTCAATACAAATATAGCACAAAGGGGAGTCAGGGTTCAAATGGGAATGTCCTATTAGAGTTTATCTTACTGTCTCCTTCATTATCATGCTGACATCTGCTTTAATAAACAGTTGACGTTTGCTTTCATTTCTCATATATAAATTTTAGATAAAAGTGACCTGGGTAATACCATAATGAGTATTAAACAGTTTTGCACCAAAATGTTTGAATAATTTATAATAATTGTTCTCGGGGGTAAGGCAGTAAAGGGGTTTAAAATATATCCCTTTTTTGACAGCCAGAAAGACAACACCAATATATTGTATCAGTTTACTCTGGCAATGACAGGTTTAGATCTAATGGGCCTAATATATTGTCATATCTGTTTAACCCGGGTATTTACAACATTGTTTTCATCCAATTAAACCTTATACTGTTGTACAGTGGAGAATCTGTTATTCTTTCCCGTTTAAACGCAAACGTACGCAAACGCAAAGCACTAAAACGTAGAAAAGAACAACTTTTGGACAATTCTGATAATTCTTGTTTATCTTGGTGGCAAACAATTTGGAGCCTGATCAGACGCCGGGTTACCCGGCGTCTGATCTGGCTCCAAACTGTTTGCACTGCAAATAATAGTTTTAGCATAAACGCCTTTATTGGGAAAGAATAACAGATTCTCCACTGTATTCAGTACAGTGTTCCCTCTCTACAACGACACCCAATGGGAAACAAAGAATTTGAGTGTTTTTCGGAGGGAGTTGTTGTAAGGAGGGAAACTTAAGACTCAAATGCTTTAAGATGCAAACAGCTTGCATCCAGATCAGATGCCGCGTTTGTAAAGCTGTTTGTCACTCGTCATTTATATTTCTTCTGTCAAAATGTCCACTTATATGTACAACGATCTTGGAGAAGGAATAGCATATGAAAATTTAACGCAGACTGTTGCAGCTGTAAAAGCGTTAGACACACATGTATTCTCTTTTTCAGGGAACTTCGGAAAACGTTGTTGTAAAGAGGGTGTCGTTGTAGGGACGGAGACGTTGTAGGGAGGGAGTCGTTGTTGGGAGGGATTCGTTGTAGGGAGGGGGCACTGTATATGAGTATTACTAACATTTGCTAATAGTTGGACCAAAAAGCAGGTGTCTTGGGTCAGGTTTTAAATTGGTTGACGTTTTAAGTTTGCTATAAGTTAAGAAATAATCAAAGCAATATTTGTGGCCGACACTTTGAAGAATACACATTTATAGCAGGACCGTGGTTAAAGTTCACTTAGTAGTTGAACAATTCGAGCTCTGAGTCAAAACTGACTTAATCCCTGAAAATGTCTGAATTTCGTCTGAGAAAACAAATTATCGTCTGCTTTAATTTCCCAAAATTTGATTTTAGGTATTTGTGAAGAAACATCGATGTGGGTATCAACTATCAAATAGTTTGAATCCTAATCAGACGCTGCGTGACGCGGCGTCTAATCAGGATCCAAACAATTTGTTTGACTAGTGTCCACTCTACAACAACGCCCAATAGGAGACAAAACGTGTGTGCAAAACAATATGTGACTTTGGGAAAAACAGCAGACGACAGCTTTAAGCAGACGATATTGCAATAGTGAAAGTATAAGACATATAATTAATTTGTTTTGGGAACAGCGGCAAGGGTCGTTGTTAGGAGGGAGTCGTTGTTCGGAGGGTCGTTGTAGAGATGGAGCACTGAAGTAAATGTCCCCAAGTCAACGCAGTGTAGGGGTTAGTCACTGTAAAACACACTTGACTAACGCTATTTAAGTCATACGAAACTATAATTTAAAGATTCAGGTAAATTCTATTAACCTTTCTCCCGTTTCACTTGTTTCGGGACTCTGACTTGACGATATGTGTGCATTAACTACCCCCTCCCTGCCCCGAGCGAGTCAAGACCCATCTTCAGTGTAATCAGGGATATTCCAAAGTACAAAGGCACGCCATGGGAGGGCGATGTAGGCTAGGGTTTACATTTCCCAGGGCTTGTAGGGGAATGCAAAGAGCCTTCTAATACAACATCTTACGTCCCATTACAAAGTAATATATACTTTGACTATGAATGGTTGAAGCCAGGCGAAAAGGGCCATAAATAATCCGCTACGACAAGTTGTCTAGACGGGTAGGGATAAGGGCTGATCTCAGCTCCGGGTCAGTTAGAAAGCTCATCGCAGCAAAACGACTTACAAACATTAACATATGTATTCATTTGGTTTAGATATATTGTATTTTAAATGACCAACATACATTTTACATATAATTATAAAGTATTCTAAATGTTTTACGGTCATTTTTCGCGGTTGCTGAATTGTATTTAATGGTTGATGATAGCTGATGCAGGACAGAAGTAATGCAGAAAGGAACTTTATGCATTACGTTTGTCCTGCATTAAGCAGCGCTCTGCCTTATGAGACATCCATGCAATTTATATTGTTCAAACTAATAACTATTCACTGAAGATTTGTTGTATACACATCTAGTACAAGCTTTTCGTATTGCTAACACCCAATGCGCAAAACCATCTTTCTTGAGACATTGCAATGGCCAATCACTGCCAAGGGAAAATCTTCACTTATTTAAGTATTGACTCCTTGCAACGGACTGTTAATTCATTCAACCCTAGCGACGAGAATACTCGTCATCACCAAACAGTGTACTCTGTACCTGTGAAGAGTCACTTATCGTATGCAAACATCGTAAACCCTGATCAGAGGGCTTATGGGAGACAACGTTTGTGTTTGTTGTTCGAAGGGAGTTGTTAAAGGGGGATGTTGGCTTACATTTGAAAACGAAGGTTGGACATACTTTTAGTGTATGGGGAACGGTGGCAAGCATTAATGTAAGGGGGGAATCGTTGTTCGTAGGGACGTTGTGAGAGAGCAATGTATACCTATTGTATATCATTTTCCAATAAATTGTAAACATCAACCGTAAAAATTCAATAGTGAAACTGGAATTGTCCATTTGAAGTTTCCGGGATAAATGAGATGATGAAAGTTAAATAGTCCAATATTGAACATTCAATTGATTTTTAGTATCTGGTCCTGCAAATGTTGGTTTTTATCGGTTATGCTGCCAAAATCTCAAGGGAGAGTATTACGTTTTAAGCTTTTGATAAAATTGTTAAAGTATAAAGCAGATGTTAAACTTGAAACGAACGCTATCCCCTGTTGGCAAAGACTCATTCAATACATGATTCATACTTGTTAATCTTTCTAATGGATAAAAGACAAAAAAGATATAATTGACCTAAATCTTGAACCTTTGAAGATTTAAATTTGATTAACCCTTTGCTCCATAGTTTTGAAGATATGTGAGCACTTAAACAGGCTGAAAGTAAAGCAGAATGCGCCTTAAGGGTTGATACATGTAATTTAAAATGTCAGAAAGTTGTTAAAAACCATAATTGTAACAGGACAACACTTATGTAAGCATATGGATCGCCGCAAAATTTCAAGACAAAACGACGTTTAATAAACTGTATCGTTTGATTAAATTATCTTAATTACTCTAAACCTAGTTCAAAGATCGTGATTTTTTTATTTAAGTTTTAAAAGTGATTCAAACGAATGGGTACAACAACAACAATCTGTGTCAAAGTTTTCACCGTTGGTGATAAATGATACATATCGTCGTACTCATGTAACGACCTGGTTGTTAAACGATCTGAAGGTTAGGTCAGGCTGCCACCAATTGTGTTCCTTAGATTTACAGTCAAATACAGTAAAACCTCCCTATAACGACACAAAAAGCATGCTAATTATTATGTGATTACGACAGGTAGTTGCTTAAAGCGAGGTGAAAGTAAAACAGAAAGCTCCCAAAGGAGCTTTCAGTTTTACTGCCACCTTGCTTTTAGCTGTCAGCTGTTTTTATACAAGCAATTAACCTTCGTTTGAGTGGTTGTAATAGAGATGTTTTACTGTATATAGTAAACACTCAATGAAAGAAGTATTTATATACATGTATCGTCTTTAAGACAGGTGACAACTTAATGCAGGGCACACATTATGCAGAAAGTTCATTTAGGAGTTTTCTGCATAAGTTTTTGTCTTGCATATATATAGCAATAACATATCTTTTTCGGTTATAGGTTGTTGGATATAAGTTTGACTGCACGTTTACTTATATCACTTAATTCATGCAATAACTCTACCTATATGTTACCTATCGTGTTAAGGTTTTGGGAAATCTAATCCTTGTATGGGGTGGATTGTTCTTGAAACATGCTCTCGGTGGGAATTTTATTGTTGCTAGAGGTTAGGTTTATACTTTATGCTGATGATACTACTGTTGCTGCACCAGGCGACATGGCAGATGAATCAGACTGTTGTCCAATATACTATTTAACCATTTCAGAATCAATGACGCTTTTAGGCGAGTTTGCAAACAGTTTGGATCCTGATAAGACGCCGCGTAACGCGGCGTCTGATCAGGATCCAAACTGTTTGACATTCGTTTTGAAATTTCTTCAGTCATACTGCCTTAAATTTAACTTTGAAACGACATTGCAGACAACAATATTGAAGATATGGCGGCGAAGGGGTAAAAGTCCTAAGACAAATTTGATCATGAAAGGGTTAATACACTCAACACCTTGCGATGAGTGTACAGTGGAGAATATGTTATTCTTTCCCGTTTAAACGCAAACGCAAAGCACTAAAACGTAGAAAAGAACAACTTTTGGACAATTCTGATAATTCTTGTTTATCTTGGTGGCAAACAGTTTGGAGCCTGATCAGACGCCGGGTTACCCGGCGTCTGATCTGGCTCCAAACTGTTTGCACTGCAAATAATAGTTTTAGCGTAAACGCGTTTATTGGGAAAGAATAACAGATTCTCCACTGTACTTGTCATTTACAAACAGTGTTATTATATGAAGAATACACTTATTGTAGAACGCACAACTCCTGTGATAGAGAAAAGAGCGCTATATAAAAACTTGGTATAATAATAATAATAATAATTCAAAGTAGCCAACAGATGTCTATTTTGCACAACGTAGATAAGTGTTCTAAAAGTAGTATACAGCATTGGATCCGCGATAAAAACTCTTTTCAACGATGAATCACATATGATAATAATACCTTTAGAATCCAAGAAAATGTCCAATTAACAGAACTTTTCGAAGGACCCTTGGATATACAGTCGCTGAGCATGGGGGTTTACAAATGTATAAGTTGAACAAATTACTTAACACAATTTGAAGCACAATAATCCTTATGAAGTCCCCTTATTGCAACAACTCGAATAAAGTAATTGTTTGCAATTATATTTCGGAGATAGAAAACATTCATGACTGTATAAAGTGGAACCGATTAATGGAGGGATGCATCTAAAGAGCATTTTATTGGGTCAGCATACGGAACCTCATTTAGGCAAATGCACTATATAATTATGTGTAAAGCCATAACTGTCTAAATGAATTATCTTCTTCAGTGGAGGAATGCATACAAGGGGTAAATATGCGTATTTATGGAGTAATGGGTTAAATTCTATATTTGTCAAGTCTTCCTCAAACTCGACTCTTTCCCAAATGTCTATGGTAGTTTTGAATATCAGTAAGACACACGTGTGAACAATGGATACCAAATATGAGTAATATACATGTAGTACCATCCAATACTATTATTAAACCCCCTTCAATGACGTACCCCGACTGCAGCGACATTTGCAAACAGTTTTGATCCTGATCAGGCGCCGCGTAACGAGACGTCTGATCAGGATCCAAATTGTTTGGGACTCTTACCTATATTTCTTTAATCAAAATTCCTGTTAATATAAATCTGAATAAAACCAGCAGACGATAAACATGAGCAGACGTCATTACGACCGTGATGGGGGTTAGCCCTTATCACTGCCCTACCCCGAGTACAATGATTATTTGCAAACAGTTTGGATCCTGATCAGACGCCGCGTGACGCGGCGTCTGATAAGGATCCAAACTGTTTCACGCTCAATCTTATATTTGTTAAGTCAAAACACCTAAAAATTAAATTTGAGAAATAAAAGCAGACGACAATTATTTGAAATTTATGACGTCACGACAGTGATGAGGGGTTAAGATTATCGACTAGGACAGGTGCGATGAAGATATTTATACGATTGATCTTTGAGCCCTATTACTGCTATTATTACTATAAAACCATTTACAAGTATATCAAATGTCGTAGTTTTATCCTTAATAAGTGTTGATAATTCCCTAGATGACACCTGTAAAGTACAAAAGAGCCCATAATATTATTGTCAAACCTTAATAACTCGAAACTCGCCGTACCCATATTCAAAGTTAAGAAATGGCTTAGCCACGTTTTAACTTTGAAATATGGGTATTTTCGACTTAAGCGAGCTCGAGTTGTCAATAAATACGGATGTGTTCGACTTAATTCCAGTTTCATCATATTAAAAGTTTAACACATGTAACTGGGTTTCGTTGGGGGATCGTACTTAAAGAAATGCTATATTGCAGGTTCATATGCACTCGGTAGTCTATTGAGAGATGACTCATTTCTCCTAACGTTTATCCCATAAAAGATATTGGCAAACTTTGTAGAACCAGATGAGATGCCGGACAATAGTTTGCAATTTTCGCTATGGAATTTGTATGAGCTATGAGCTCTATGCCATGGATAAGATTAGACACTGTCTCTAGAATACCTAAGACTTGACTCTTAATTTTTTAAACATGCAACACGTTGCACTTTCATGATCGGAGACAATGAAATAAGTATACTATAAGCGATCTCAAAACATTTGAACTAGAGATAACATTTTTGGTGCCAACATAGTTTAGGTGGGTTGGGGATGTGTTGGGGTGGGGTACATTTGTACATGTATGCTATCGGGTCAGGGTCTTCATTGTTTGCTGTGAATGTAAGTATCCTATAACAACAGTTGTCGGTTTTGGAAGAAATCATATTACAGTGGAGAATCTGTTATTCTTTCCCGTTTAAACAACGTACGCAAACGCAAAGCACTAAAACGTAGAAAAGAACAACTTTTGGACAATTCTGATATTTCATGTTCATCTGAGTGGCAAACAGTTTGGAGCCTGATTAGACGCCGGGTTACCCGGCGTCTGATCTGGCTCCAAACTGTTTGCACTGCAAATAATAGTTTTAGCGCAAACGCGTTTATTGGGAAAGAATAACACATTCTCCACTATATTGAATTAGTCCCTTTATATCTAAGGGATGCCTAGTCTAACTTTTCCTTAAGTTTTCGTTTGATTTATATTTAATTTCCTATCAGCAAACAATGTAGACTCTGAGTCTTCACTGTTTGCCTGTGTCCCTTTTATAGAACGCTAGGCACAAATGGGTTAAAGTCATAACGACACTTTCCATAAAGTCAATCTGAGGCGTATTTGCCATAGTAAAACGTAAAACAATAATGCGCAAACTTCATGAAAGAAATCACTTCCTATGCGAATTACACATCCATCATGCACGTGCTGAGCGTGACGTCAATTTGATCTACATATGCAAATAGTTTTGATCCTCATCAGACGCCGAGTTGCTCGGCGTCTGATCAGGATCGAAACTGTTCCAATCTCATGTTTAGGATTTTGTCATTTTAGATAACAGTTAAACTAAATTTGATAGAAAATTATATTGCAGACGACAATTTCGAAGCAGACGGTACGGCAGCAGGCGAACGGTAGAACCATAATGGCGGTTAATGGAATTAACCATTATTTACGTCTCTCGCACGCTTATTACTGTAATTATGTCAGACTCATATTGCACATTCAGAGTTAAATATAATCAAATGATACTTCCATAGATTCGCTGAATAACAGATTAGCGGGAGATGGGGGCTTTAATAGAAGGGAAACGGGCTCATGAATGAAACATATACATTCCCAGTATACTGGAGGGTACTCCCTTCACTGCCTTACTCCGAGTATAATTATGAACAGAACATGTAAGCTTTGTAACCAATTAAAATCATATAGAAAACGAATATCATTTCTTATTGTATTGCCCTATGAACTATGAATTTCTTAAAAAAATATCTAGGCAACATACTCGTACAGTGGCCAACCATCAACAAATTTAATAATTTCATGTCTACTAGTAATATGAAAATTTTATTGAATACTGCTAAGTATATTAAAGATAGTATGAACTTACGTAAACATACCCTGAATATTATTGCTGCTTTGTGATGTATGTACTTAACGTATATGTCTTTTGTATTTGCCATATTTCCTTATATCTTTGTTAATGGCCAAATGCAATGTATATTGCTGATATGCTAATAAAACTGAAACTGAAACATTATTTGCAAACTGTTGCAAACTGTTTGTATCCTGATCAGACGCCGCGTTACGCGGCGTCTGATCAGGATACAAACTGTTTGGCACTCAAATTTAAATTTATAAGTCAAAATACCTAAACATTTAAATTTGAGAAATAAAAGCAGACGACAATTGTTTAAAGCTAATGGCGTCATGTCAGTGATTGGGTTACAACAATTTTCTTTCCCATTTAACGCGTGTGTATTACAAGAGGACGTTCAAGCAGTTTGATTCCAGATTAGGGTTATGTAACTCTCATGCGTTGAGCATGCAACAGCTGAATATATTGTCACACCAATTACAGTGGAGAATACGTTATTCTTTCCCGTTTAAACGCAAACGAAACGCAAAAGCACCGCAATAAAACATGGAAAAGGACAACTATTCGACAATTCTGACTTTTCATGTTAAGCTGAGTGGCAAACAAATTGCTACATCCAGTTATATTAGTACATTATTTGTTTTGTATGAAATGCCTGTTGTTGTATGTACTTGTATATAAGTTGAGGGCCTCATGGAAGATTGGTCTTTACCAAATGAGTTCGCTCGTTAAATAAAGTCTTTATTATTATTAATAATAATAATGTTATTATTATTATTAAACAGTTTGGAGTCTGATCTGACTCCAAACTGTTTTGATTTAGCGCCGGTAAACGCGTTTATCGGGAAAGAATAACGCTTTCTCCACTGTAGATTGAGTATGGAGCTTATCTATTATTTGCTCAAACTACGCAGAATGAAACAAATACAAAACAGAAATTGAAAACATCGTAGATTATACGTCTGTTCCCAAGGTTACACGCCAAGTTAGTTTTAGCAGTGTGTTCTTTCTTAACATGCTGCTAAAACTAAGAATGTTTGGTAACCTTAGGAACAAATTTAGTAATTTCGATTTGTTTGTATGTGTATCTGACTATTTATTTACATTGACCAGTTGGTATACATGTACACCCAATACTGTAGCGTTTGGATGTGAGAATAAATTAACCCTTTTAACCCTTTTATGATCACATTTATCATGAGGTTTTTTACCCCTTCACCGCCATATTGTCGTCTGCATCAATATCGTTGACGGCAATATCGGTTTAAATTTAAATTTAAGTCAGCATAAAGGAGTCGTTATTTCAAAACAAGTGGCAAACAATTTTGATCCTGATCAGACGCCGCGTGACACGGCGTCTGATCAGGATTCAAATTGTTTGCAAACGTCTGAAGCGTGGGAAGTTACTTGGAACAATTCAAATAGAGTTCTTAACCCCTTCACTGCCATGACGTCATCAATTTTTAACAATTGTCGTCTGCTTTTATTTCAAAAATTAAATATGTAGTTATTTTGACTTGTTATATATTGAAATGAGTTTAAAACAGCGGCGTCTGATCAGGATCCAAACTGTTTTCAAATTACTAGTGTACTCGGGGTAAGGCAGTGAAAGGGTTAAAATGAGATTGTCAGTAGCTCAAATTCCACACCTGGAATTTCAAATTACGTCTCTTGATCGTCTGCAAGACCATAAAATGATATTGGCAGAACATTGAAGCCATCTACAGGGCTGTCATAAGTTGACATGAAAAATCCTAAGATTTCCAAATTTGCATGAACCGTAATTTTACACCATAGCCTGTTTCTTGTTTTGTTGACACGTGACTTCTTAAAACAGGCTGGAAGTAAAGCAGAATGCGCCTTATGGCGCATTCTGCTTTACTTTTAGTCTGCGTTAAGCTACCATGTTCTAGAAAAAAAATCGAAGATTTAGGAATAATCCGGAGGAATGGCAGCCCTGCATCTATTTCAGTAATTGCTTGGGTATCTGATCTAGTTTCACTCTGATTGGCTAAGGAGATGCAATACAGTAAAACCTCTCTTTTACGACCACTAAATTGTGTTAATTATTATGTGTTTCTGACAAGTGACTGCTTAAAGCAAGGTGACAGCAAAACAAAAAGCTCCTGTAGGAGCTTTCTGTTTTACTGTCACCTTGCTTTAAGCTGTCATCAATCTTTTATACACTTCATAAGCCTTCTTTTTAGTGTCCGTAATAGAGAGGTTTCATTGTATTGTCACTATTATCTCATTTCAAAGTCTGATATTTGAGACAAAGTCAGGCTGTTTGACAGAAATATAAAACTAGATCATATCGTTTATGAAACACCCGAAATAAAAACGTTAATCCTTTCCGTTTTAACGCATAATTTAGAAAATGCAATAAAATGTAGAAAATTAAAACTTTTGCCATACATCACTATTCATGTTAATCAGAGTGGCAAACATTTTGGTGTCTGGTGAGACACCGGGTTACCCTCGGCGTCTGATCTGACTCCAAACTGTTTGAAATCAATTGTTTAAACATATGCGCTCTTATTGGGAAAGAAACATGTCTTCTCTACTGCAGCATGTGCAAGACTTAAATCAACTTTGCTGTTTCGTTTAGTTTCGTTTAGTTACATGAACGAATACAGTAATACCGTTTATTTCTTTCACGTCCGTGCCCATCTGTCAGTCAAGACAATACACTAATGTGACACCATGCCAGATTTCTTAAAAAGATAAAAGTCTTTTCGACAGCTTACAATTATAATCCTTTGAATATACATATAGGTTAATTGCGTCTATTAAAAACTGAGACACCCTTTGAACCACTTATTCTAATACAATGCATGTACATGTATATAAAACAGTCAATATCATGGACATTCACGAAGACGTTCGGCGTCTGGTCGGGGTTCAAACTATTTACAATACCAATCTCATCGTCCTTAAAGGATACACCCTCAGCTTAGTGTTAATCAAAAAGTCAAATACCATACATGTTACTGAAATAGACTGTCTGTAGAATATGTTGCAACTCAATGCAGAACACTGGTAATACAGAAAGCTTCCAAAAGGAAGTTTTCTACATTAATGTTGTCCTGCATTAAGTAGCTACTTGTCTTAAAAGATATGCATACTTCTCCATTTAGTTGTCAGTATATACATGTGCGACTATTAACCCAATTCACTACCTTACTCCCGAGTAAAAGATTATTGCAAACAGTTTGGGTCCTGATCAGACGCCGCGTTACGCGGCGTCTGATCAGGACCCAAACGGTTTGACACTCATTACGGCACGACTTTAGTCAAATTACCATCAATTTGAATTTGGGAAATTAAAGCAGACGACAATTGTTTTAAGCAGACGAGAATCATTTAAAGCAGACGATTTCGTGACAGTGAAGGGGTTGACCACAGTGATATTGTTTTACGTGCCTCTCTTTGATTACCGAGATTGGGATCTTCACACAGGGTCTCTCATTTTGTACTCTTGGGGTTCAATGTACCGAAATGGTGAATAGATTTTGTTACCCAATTTGGTTAAGGGGATTTTTTGTTTTTTTCACGGTGTACTTGTTTGCACGTTAATTCAAGAGAAACAAATGCTTGTTCAGCTATATTTCAGCTATATAATTACTATTTTTATCATGGTTGTTGAGGGCCTTTAGCAGTATATCACATTTAAGTCGACTATCCCTAAATTGTATTGCCCAATGAGTTGTGTTAGTGTCGTTTCAAACAATTTGGGCTTAGCCACGATTTTACTTTGAAATACGGATAAGTTCGAATTAACCCATTACCCAATAAATAGACCTTTGTACGCCTTTAACCTTTTCCTCCACTCAAGAAAATATATCCAATTTATAAAAAGTCATGAATATGAATAATATTTTTTTATGTATTCTAGCAGGTGGTAGCTTTAACCAGACTGAAAGTAAAGCAGAATGCGCCTGAAGGCGCATTCTGCTTTACTTTCAACCTGCCTTAAGAAGTCCTCCATATTCAAAACCTAGAAACAGGCTATGGAGTAAAGGGTTAAACAATATCGAGTTATCTGGAATCGACTGCATGTGTGCCAATAAAACTGAGTCCATGTGTACCGGATCCATCATTGTATTGCAGCCCTAAAACCAGCCGTCACTGAAATCCCGGATCCAACCTTGCTTCTAGAAATCAGAACCCCCGTTTATGCAGCAATCCTATGGTCTGATAAATCGCTGATCAACATGTTAGGAGATTTGGATAAAAACTGGCTGTAAATGCAGTACAGGTATAAAAAGGCTTTCAATTAAGCGAGTGGCATTGTGTCATCGTTTTTTCCCTAGCATTCGTCAAACATTTGGTGTAATTATGTTTGTGGGCAGATAAATAATTAAAGCAAGCAGGGTGAGATCGATCCAATACTCTCTGGTAACGAGATTGCATAACAATTTCCTTGCAATAAATCAATGATAGTTTTCTCTGGCCATTCACAGTCATTTAAAGTCTATCTATTCTAACCCATTCGCTGCCATTGCATGACGTCATCAATTTTTTAAAAACTGCCGTCTGCTTTTATGTCTCAAATTTCCAGTTTTAGGTATTTTGATTTCAGAAAATGTTGAAATGAGTGTCAAACAGCTTGGATCATGATCAGACGCCACTTGACGCGGCGTCTGATCAGGATCCAGACTGTTTGCACATGACTATTGTACTCGGGGTAAGGTAGTGCAGGAGTTACTTCTTTGCACGCTATAGTAATTTTTTCGTCTGCAAAAATTAACCTAGGCTACTGTTTGAAGTGTAGAAATTTCTTAAAATTCTTCTTTTTCAAATAAGGGTGAAAGTGTCAAACAGTATGGATCCAGATGAGACGCCGAGTTACGTTCGGTGTCTCATCTGGATCCAAATTGTTTGCAAATGTAATATTCAGCGGTTCCGCCTTTGGTGCGCAAAGTGTTTAACCCTTTCACTCTCAGTGACGTTATAACGCGCATTTGCAACAGTTCTGATAAGGATCAAAACTGTTTGCCTCTCATTTCGAAATGTCATCAGTCATACTGCCTGTAATCTAACTTTGAAACGATATTGCAGACAACAATATTGAAGCAGACGACAATATGGCGTGGAAGGGGTAAAAACCTCACGACAATTTTGATCATGAAAGGGTTTAACCTCTTCACTATCAATATTATCGCATTGTCTGCTGTATATATATATATATGTTTTAAAAGTTAAAACTTTAAGTATATTTTACTGAAAATACGTTGATACGAACACCAAACAGTGTTAATCCAGATGAGACACCCAATCAATCAACGACGTTATCTAGATCAATACTACATGTATCTTTTAGTGCAGTAGTATAGTCTATACATATAAGCTGTCTATCTATTTTAAGTACCGTCAGATTTCAAAGCCGTCCTATTCAATCATTGCGTTGATAAGCAAACAGTTTTATTCACCTGGAAATGTAAATCGTGCTACTGCATGTTGCAATTAGGCCCATGTCATTTTATAATATCGTCTGCTTCAATTATGCCGTCTGCAATTTTGTTAAACATCGATATCATGACAGGTTCAATGAAAAATCTAATACAAGTCTGCAAACTGTTTAGGTCCTGATCAGACGCCGAGTTCCTCGGCGTCTGTTCAGGACCCAAACTGTTTGCAAGGTCAATCAGGTCGCGTTTTGTGCGAGAAAAGGGGCAAACATGGATGATATCAATGCCGTGCATTTAATGACACGAGAAGAAGATGATAGACAGATATCAGGGTCAAGTAGAAGATTGATATAGTCTAGAAAAAGACATTGAGCAAAGCGTTTGGTAACTTTGAAGAAAACACTAAAACAGGAGCAAACTGTAATCGTCGTCTTGGACGTGATTGAGTTTTAAACCATTTGTGCCGACAGTTCTATAATTATATGGGACATAATCAAACGGAGTAGACTCTGATCATAATGCGGTGTCTGATCAAAGTCTATACTGTTTGCTGATGCACTTGTTTTCATTTAGATTTTAGGCAGTTTAGCTGAAATATATATCGAGATGAGTGCTAAATACATGTACAGTGGAGAAAACGTTATTCTTTCCCAATAAACACGTTTACGCAAAAACTATTATTTCCCATACAAACAGCTTGGACCCAGATCAGAGGCCGGGTAACCCGGCGTCTGATTAGGCTCCACACTGTTTGCAACTCAGCTTAATATCAATTGTTAGAACTGTCGAAAAGTTGTTATTTTTCTACATTTTAGTGTTTTGCGTTTGCGTTTCGTTTGCGTTTTTAAAAACGGGAAATAATAACGTTTTCTCCACTGTAGTATGATCTTGACCAAAATGGCTACGTTACTTGGCCAAACAGTTTGCCATTTAAACTGTAGTCCCCCATGGTAATTAGTGCACATACATGTAATAGGTTTCAAAAGGAGATCTATTTGGTTCTGCAATAAGATTTTTTACGTGAATGGTCGGGTTTTTCCGTCAGCTTGTCGAAAATTGCCGAAATGTTCCGACAGTTAATGCATCTGTAAATGTATGCCTTCATTTGTGATTCTTTTAGTATTCTGTTTGCGGAAAGACAATAAAAGAAAGAATGATATACTTTGAAGTTGAAACAAAACGAAGCAATCCCATGTGACACGTAGAAATGTCACTGCTAGGCATACTCATATAGCAACTTAGACTACAATAAAACCTCTCTATTACCGACCACTAACACCGGGCGAAGGCTTCTTGGTTGTAAAAAAGGTTGGTGACAGCTTAAAGCAAGGTGACAGTAAAACAAAAAGCATAAACAGAAAAAGAGGAAAAAGGAATTTTCTGTTTTACTGTCGCTGTGGTTTAAACAGTCACCTGCCTTAAACACATGGAAATAAACACAATGTCATGATCGTAATAGAGTAACTGTACAATAAAACCTTGCATGTACAGTGGAGAATCTGTTATTCTTTCCCAATAAACGCGTTTACGCTAAAACTATTATTTGCAGTGTAAACAGTTTGGAGCCAGATCAGACGCCGGGAAACCCGGCGTCTGATCAGGCTCCAAACTGTTTGCCACCAAGATAAACATGAATTATCAGAATTGTCAAAAAGTTGTTCTTTTCTACGTTTTAGTGCTTTGCGTTTGCGTACGTTTGCGTTTAAACGGGAAAGAATGACAGGTTCTCCACTGTATACATGTACGACTTCCCGGGACAATAATTGTTGATTTTATGTAGTGAAGGAACCGTTATTATATCCCAATAATTGTTTGATACAGAACTCCATAATATGTCCATTGCAAACAGTAACCCGGCGTCTGATTAGTCCCCAAACTATTTGACACTCAGATTAAATGAATCGTCAGATGTGAAAAGGCTGCAATACGTTTTCGTTTAGTTTCGTTTAGTTTCGTTTAACCTCTTCATCGTCTAACCCCGAGTGCAATGATTATTTGCAAATAGTTTGGATAATGATCAGACGCCGCGTTGGTGCCAAACAGTTCGAATTATCTGATCAGACGCCGGGTTACTCGGTGTCTGATCAGAGTCGGAACTGTTTGCAAATGCGAATCAAGTTGTGTCATTCACGAAATGTGTTAATAGAATGCGTAGGTGTACAAATCAAAGTCCGATTGATGTGTTTCATTGTGCAAGTGGGGAAAAAGATAAAAAAAAATGCTGCATTTCTCTCTGACGTTCTGAAAAAAGGACGTGCATGGGAATTAGGTTATTTGCAGATGCCATGGAAACCGAGGCGGTTTGCCTCAGGGATGAAATTTGTTATTACAGTGTTCCCTCCCTACAACGATTCCCTCCTTACAACGACACGTTTCGCAATTCCCTAGACTGGACGATTATTTCTAACGAATTTACCGCTGCAAGGTCGTCTGCTTAAATGTGTCGTCTGTTTCTTTTCTCAAAGTAAAATAATTGAAATTTTGACAGAAAATAAAAAAAATGACGAATGACAAACAGCTTGAATCCAGATTTAGGATCTTCTGATCTTGGTTTACAATGTTTGCATATGACACGTATAAACCCTACTTGTCATTGGTTGTTCTGAAGACAGAAACCTGCCTACTTTTCTGCCTCTCTCTAAACTAGAAGTGTGTTGACTACATCTAACATGTACAGTGGAGAAACGTTATTCTTTCCCAATAAACGCGTTTACGCTAAAATTATTATTTCCATTGCAAACAGTTTGGAGCCAGATCAGACGCCGGGTATCCCGGCGTCTGACCAGGCTCCAAACTGTTTGCCACTCAGCTTAATATCAATAGTCAGAATTGTAAAAAACAAAATGTCATTTTCTACATTTTAGTGTTTTGCGTTTCGTTTGCGTTTAAACGGGAAAGAATAACGTTTTCTCCACTGTATATTGTCAATAGAGATGTATTTAGTATGATTGGTTATGTAGATGAGTGGTGATTAGTGCCCCACTGGGTTCCGTGGGATTCCAACACAGACGTGTCCGCCTTGGGTTATTGGTTTTATACTGTGCCAAGTTTAACCCATTACTCCATAACCTGTTTCTAGTTTTGAAGACAGGTAACCACTTAAAGCAGGCTAAAAAGTAAAGCAGAATGATATACCAAACAGTACAGGCTCTGATGAGATGCTCACGCGGCGTCTCATTATGGTCTACACTGTTTGCAAATATCCACTTTAGTAGCCACTAGGCTTAAATGGGTTAATATGAGTAGCAAACAGATTGGTGCTGATCAGACGCCTGGTCTGGATCCAGACTGTTTTCAATGTTTAGGATCCCCTCTTGCTTTAACCCATTACCCCACAAATACGCATTTTAACGACTTTAATTTATTCCTCCGCTGAAGAAAATAGTTCCAATTTAATCAGTCATGAATATATATCATAGAGAATAGTTTCTATATTTTAACACGTGATAGCTTAAAGCAGGCTGAAAGTAAAGCAGAATGCGCCTTAAGGCGCATTCTGCTTTACTTTCAACCTGCTTTAAGTAGATCTAGTTACCTTTCTTCAATACTAGAAATAGGACATAAGGGAATGGGTTAAACCATGATTCTATTATATTCAAACGCACTCCCAGAATCGAAACTTACATTGTTTCTGTTGTCGATTTACGAGGCAGATGTCTCATAAAAGAAAGACCAAAGTAAAGCGGAAAGCTCCTTAAGAAACTTTCTGCTTTATTTTCATATTGCCATGCTCATCAATTCTGTTCTGTTCAAAGTAATTTGCTAAAGTGTCATTTGAGAAGAAAATTCATGTCACGGACAAAACAGAACAGCATGGAACAACCAGCCCTGTACCATTAAACTATTGTCCGTACAGTCAACCTGGAACCAAAAGATATTTCAATGGAGTAAAAAAAATCTCTAAACACGAAAAAAGCACAATTTAATGGAAACATACAAGGAAAATGGCGAGTTCCAAGTATAGCCTTCTGCATTACGTTTTCTTTCACAATCAAGCGCCACCTGTACTAAATAACCAACCAATGTCGCATAATTCAGACGGTCGCTAAACACAGGTGTCGCTGTTTACCGGAAGTTGAGTAATCAGAAGTCACGTGACCATTATGTCCAGGAACACGACAAAAACCCTGAATACTACTAATCAAGAAAATGAAACCATTTAATTAGCAATCCGTGAAAATGACTGCGTGGAAAGCTATCAAAAACCCCAATTAACCCACATGGCGTTATTCAACACTTGACCCGTATTTCCAAACAGTTTGGATCCAGATCAGACGCCGCGTAACGCGGCGTCTGATCATCATCCAAACTATTTGACACTTGGTCTTCAAATATCCCTTTTAATTAAAGAATCATTGAATTAAAATCAGACATTTGTGAAGATGACACATGTAAAGCAATGGTATTATGGCGGGAAAAGGGTTACGGAATTGTTGTTTTTTCTCTCTCATGCTCGCTTGAATAGACTATGCGTATAATTACTCATTCATTTACACTGTTTGGCATGGTCCCATCAGCAATGCATGATGATGAATGTGGGCAAAACAACCCCATATCGCTGTTGCAGGTTATACCCGTTATGAATACATTGTATTAGAAACATTGTAAAAATTGGTTGTAATGCCTACATGTATAAACATGCTTTGTTATGATATACACGATGCGTTACCTATGTGATGTCATGTCAGAATTATAAGTATAGAAAAACTAAATATGCTGTGCGACGATTCAGGAGAGAATGCACGTATAGTCTTTGTTGTTGTAAATGTCTGTATGGGTAGTCTTTACTGTTGTATCTGAATGTATAAGTATTGTTTGTTGTTGTAACTGTATACGTTGGTAGTATTTGTTATTGTAACTGAATATATGGATAGCGTTTGTTGTTCTAACTGTATACGTTGGTAGTATTTGTTGTTCTAACTGAATATATGGGTAGTATTTGTTGTTGTAACTAAATGTTTGGGTAGTTTTTGTTGTTGTAACTGAATATATGGGTAGTATTTGTTGTTGTAAATGTATGTATGGGTAGCGTTTATTGTAGTAGCTGAATGCATAGGTAGTATTAATTTTGTTGTCGAACTGAATGCATGGGTAGTATTTGCTGTTGTAACTGAATGCATGTGTAGTATTTGCTATTGCAGCTGAATGCATGTGTAGTATTTGTTGTTGTAAATGAATGTATTGATTTTGTTATTGCTGTAGCTGAATGTATAGGTAGTGTTAGTTGTTGTAAATAGATGTGTGGGTAGTATTTGTTGTTTTAACAGTATACATGGGTAGTATTTGTTGTTGTAAATGAATGTATGGGTAGTGTTTGTGGTTGTGACTGAATGCATGCAAACAATAATGTTTCGCCGTAGTTAGTAAATACTAAGAAGACTAAATAGCCATTGAAAAGGACTACATGTACAGCGGTTTGAGGTGGTTCATGTTCCTTTTGCACTCTCTAATAATAATACATTTAAGCTAAATAGTTGTTAGTTTAACTTATATGATCAAACAAACATGAGAAATGATGACCTTTGACAATATTAGATATTTCTCCTGAAAGCCTGCGATCCCCCTTTTAACTAACCCTTTAACAACCGTCGAATGGCTTTCACAAGCGATAGGGACTTTAATAGTTTAATTTTCCTTAACCTATTTCTTTATATGCTTTCCCTAAAGTCCATTCTTTAAACTGTGAGTTAATTGGCCCGTACTATGTTGTTAAATTATTTTAAACTGTCTGTGATGAGTTTTTGGTACACTTGAAGAAAAAAAGACATTTTGTCATCTCTTTACAGTACAAATTGTATTCAACATCCTTTAATAGAATGCTCATCTTTATAAGAAAAAAGGTACACATTATACTGGTATCACTTTAACGCAGACCGAAAGTAATGCAAACAGCTCTTTCAGAAGCATTCTGCATTACCTTTTCTGCATTTCTACTGTTAACCGTCATCAGAATTTAACCTTATGAATTTAATTGTTCCGGTTAAGAGGTTTTACAGTATATTTAACCCCTTCACTGCCATGAAGTCATCGGCTCTAAGCAATTGTCTGTTTTTATTTCTCAAATCTAAACTGTGGATAAATAAACTAACGATATATTGTTATGATTGTCAAACAGTTTGGATCATGATCAGAAGCCGCGTTACGCGGCGTCTGATCATGATCCAAACTGTTTGCAAATAACCATTGTAGTCGAAGGTTACTAGTGAAAGGTGCTAACTTGACGTGTTTGTTCAAAGGCCAAGTTGGACCTTTAGAAAATCGCTGATTCAGACGTATTCAAACGAGATTTTTGTGATGTAATTTTCCTGTCAACAAAAACAATCTTATCTTATCAATGGGGCAAACGACTTAGGGTTTTTGCTTTCAGCTGTTCCATTTGTTTGACGTGGCTCGATGCTTTTCCTTGGGTGTGTATTTACTTTGACAAACCGTTTGTAAACTTAAACATTTAAACATCTCCTTTCAACCTTATACTGATTTAACATGAGTGCATTCGCTTTTACAAACAGTTGGATTTAGATCAGAAACGAGACACTCGGCGTCTGACCAGGATCGAAACTGTTTGACACTCATTTCGAGGTTTCTGTAATCAAAGTACATGTATATAAAATCTAAATTGAGTTATTAAAGCAGACAATGATGTTTAAGCTGACGATGCCGTGGCAGGGTAAGGGTTAAAACAATGATCTATATTCTGTAACCCTTTGGACCGAGCAAGTAAAGTTTCGTCGAAATCGGACAGCGACCTTTTAGCTTTCCGTCAGAAATAATTGCTTACCTGAAACTCTGAACACGATAAACAGGACTCCAAACCAGGGGAGTTTCTCAAAAACTAAAATCTCTATTTTTGCATTAAATACTATGCTGAAATAAGGGAGAACATGTTGGATTTGTTCAGTTTATTCCCTCTTAAAGAATCGCCTACCTTAAAATTGTCGTCCATATCTGTTAATGTATAGGACGTTGGTCTCTTAATTTAAGCACCGGTTTCTATAATATTATACAATTTTGACCAGACGTCGATTTACTCAATGTTTAGATAATGATACTAAAGTAACAAAACATTTTGGCAAATTAATGCTGAAACATTGCAAATACATGTAGTGGAACAAGGATTAGCCCTACTTGTCAATTCTAAACTGAAATTGTCATAAAAATGTCATGTGGTAACTTCGTTTGAATTTTCTTAAATTAAAAGGATCAACCAGTTTGGATTTGGATTTGTAATGATATTACGTCGCTTTAACAGTATTTAAGGCATATCGAGACGTCAAGCTAATTACAGGTGGAGGAAGACCCCCAGAAGCCCTTTATACACTGTGTCAGGCACAAATCGACATCTGGGCAGAACCACAGACCCCCGGAAACTATCTGGAAGGCTTCCCCATATGAACAAACCGAAGTGCAGTCCAACAGACCCCAATATTATAAAGCATTTGAGTTGAGTCTGAGATCGCTCTCAAGCATTATGTTGGTCATATTTGAGCTTTTGGTTCAAATTTGACCAATCAAAGACACGAGAACGATCTCAGACTCAATTCAAAGTCTTTAAAACATTTGACCCAATGTACTGGGGCATCTGATCAGGTTTCAGTCTGTTTGCAAAATTGCCAGTTATATTGCTACAGTAGAGAATCTGTTATTCTTTCCCGTTTAAACGCAAACGTACGCAAACGCAAAGCACTATTTTTATTAAAACGTAGAAAAGAACAACTTTTGGACAATTCTGATAATTCTTGTTTATCTTGGTGGCAAACAGTTTGGAGCCTGATCAGACGCCGGGTTACCCGGCGTTTGATCTGGCTCCAAACTGTTTGCACTGCAAATAATAGTTTTAGCGTAAACGCGTTTATTGGGAAAGAATAACAGATTCTCCACTGTATGAAGGATTAAAGGGTAAATGACACTTGTAAACTCTTCGTAAAATAAAAAAGAAAGTATTATTATATGCAACAAGAACTTTATTGCCTAAAGACACGAATTGGAAATCCATAGATTGGTAATTAAGAAAAGATAAATATGGGTCCCCTGCAACTTGGGGCCAATTAACCCTTTTTAAGAATGGAAAGGGGTTTAATCCATTTGCAAGCAGTTTGGAACCCGATCTAACGCCGAGTAACTCGGCGTTAGATCGGGTTCCAAACTGTTTGCCAGGCAATTTATATGCAAATAAAGAGAAGACAAGCAAGAATGGGATTTCATAATTAAAGCAGACGACATTTTTCGAGGATGATATCAGACCAGCGTTTTAAAGATGTTAAAGATTGTATCTTTACTGTTTAGTTGACTTATTGAATCATATGCTTCGAAAATGGCGTTTGCTACAACTCCATAACGAATAGTATTGTTTAACCTCGTCACTACATGACGTCACCTTCTTTAAACAAATGTATTCTGCTTTTTTTCTCAAATTTTAATTTTAGTTTTAATTTTTTCAGGAATATCGTAATAGATCAGACGGCACATTTCGCGGCGTCTGATAGGAATCCAAACTGTTTGCAAATAACTATTGTATACTCAGTGACAATTTCAACAGTAAATCGTCCATGTCTTGTGCCTAGTGCTTCTGGCATTTGCAAACAGTTTGGATACTGATCAGACGCAGAGTAACTCAGCATCCAAACTGTTTGAGACCTACCGGTATACCGACGTTTCTTCGTTCAAATTGTTTAAATTGAAATTTGAGACATAAAAGCAGATGGTAATTATAAGCCTACAACCATGACAGCGAAGTGGTTGAGATAATGTCTTTTTTTCAATAGTTCCGTCTGGTAAATGATGAAAAATCATTCATGACCTAGATCTTGAACAGTAAAAACACGCCTACTGTTTAACAATTAATCCAAACGGATTCCATCTGAAATTCGAATTAGTCTGGAAATATTATGATGAAGAATGTTCAAACGGTAAAAGTTGAACAAATATACCATGCAAAAGACACCTATATGATATATAAATATAGCTTTCCACAAATTGCATACTAATTATTATATATATAAAAAAAACTTTCCAGTGTAAGGTTTTTTGTGTCTCCAAATAGTTTTGTATCTTATATAGTTATTTTAGCACACATTCCGGAAGGAGCTTTCTGGGTTTAATTTCATTCTGCTTGAAGCTGTCACTTGTCTTTTACGCTAGCAACGCAATCTTCATTACAGTTGGCATATTAGTGAGAAATGAATGATATCGAGCAAGTTGGTGAAAGGAAGCCTGCATTAAGCTGCCACTTGTCTTTAACACAACACATAGCCAGTCTTAATTGTAGTAGCCATATTATTGGAGGTTTACAACATTGATCAACTTTGTAGCAAACTGAAATAAAACTCTCGCACTGTCTATATTGATTTTGACCTGGGCTAGTAAAAATGAAACACGTAACAGCAAAACCTCTCCTAAACAACCACTAAATGAATACTCATGACTACATGTATCTTTAAAGACATGTGGTCGCTTAATGCAGAATAAAAGTATTTGCAGAAAGCTCCTTCTGCATTACTTTTATTCTACATTTAGCTTCTACTTATGCTACAAATGTATAATTTCTAAAATTGTCGCTGTGATATTAGTTTTAGTGTATAGGATTTTATCTAGCGTGATACACAAACGTACAATGGAGAAAACGCTATTCTTTACCAATGAACGCATTTATGCTAAAACTATATATATTGCAAACAGTTTGGAGCCAGATCAGTCGCCGGGTAACCCGGCGGCTGATCGGGCTCCAAACTGTTTCCACTCAGAAATACTTAAATAGTCAAAATTGTCGAAAAGTTGTCATTTTTACCTTTTATTGCGATGCGTTTGCGTTTCGTTTCCGTTTAAACGGGAAAGAATATCGTGTTCTCCACTGTACACAAATGTATCACCCTGAGAGGCAGTTCGCGTCAAGCCCCACTATATTGGAGCTCTAATTAATTGAAAAGCGAGTTATCTATATTCTGGTTGGAGGTATAATTGATGGCCTCCCTATTGTGTGGTCATACGCTTGATAGATATATCATTGCGTGCCAAACGGGAACAAAAACGCCATCCGTGTACATGTATATAAGATGCCACCATGCCCAGCCTTATAAAGCGTTTGAGTTGAGTCTGAGTGCGTTCTCATGCAATCGAATGCATGAGAACGCACTCAGACTCAACTCAAACGCTTAATAAGCATATATGCTGGGTAGGACGCTCCAAAACGTTTGGTTTAGGCTAAGCCTGTCACGTCCAAATTACCTCGTACAGAAGCTTCAAATCGATCACAAAATTACTATTAAATTGTATCAACTTTATGGTCTACAATTTAACGAACCGACTAAAGCATAGCTGTTTTTATGGTGACATTAATGTATCAAATCTTAAATATACCGGTAGTAGTAATAAAATCATTCTTTTTTAATAGCACGTGACAAAACGCCGTACAAAAATTAACTTGCATTTTTACGTTTCAATTGAACTATTTATAAGGACCACCATCGGAGTACAAAATTGAGGGTATATCCTATGCAGAATAAATCTCTTTATATCGCCCAATAAAACGAAATTATTATATTTGTGCTCACTACATGTGATTGCTTAAAGCAAGACGAAAGTAAAGCAGAAAGCTCCTTAAGGAGCTTTCTGCTTTACTTTCATCTTGCTTTAAAATCACAGATAACCAAAACTATTCACGAGGCTCAGGTATAGTGGCTTTTATAGAGAGGTTTAACTGTACCGACATTCCTAACTCGTTGCCTTGCGCTCTGGGCCACTGGGTGTTAAGGTATTTCTGAAATTTAATACTCTCCTTGAAATTTGAATTTGAAGAAATGTGCAGCCGTTATCAAAATTTACATTTAAATAACGTCTTCTCAACTGCATGTTTAAACCATTTTACTGTCGAACCCGACTACACTAGCACGTGCTAACAGTTTGGACGCTTATCAGACGTCGAGTAACTCGGCGTCTGATCAGGGTCCATTCTGTTTGTCACCAAATTCAATGTTTTTCTTAAGTCAAAATGCTAAATTTTGGCATTTTAGTAATAATAGTAGACGCCATATTTAAGCAGACGATATAATTATTTAAACGGAAGATATCACGTAATAAACAAGCTATGGCGTTATATATACTATATATATAGATGAAAGGCTTTCAAATATTAACCTACCAACATAACGTTTAGGTATGAACTGATGTTACTGAAAATTGTAATACAGTGTTAATTTAAATCATTTAACATATATATGTTTTGTCAGTGATACAGTGGAGAATTTGTTATTCTTTTCCATTTAAACGCAAACGTACGCAAACGAAAAAGTGATGACCGTTGTAGGCAGGGGGTGCTGTACATGTATATATACAAATATATCATTATCTTCCTATAGCGTGTTAAAGCCTAGTCTACATGGCATTTTTGGCTTGGTTCCTAAGTGGTTATAAATGACTTTATGCTGATATTATATAAATATACACCCGGGGTCATTATATAGCCAAATACGTTGAAAGAAACCATTCCCTAAAATGGACCACAGTGGCTGTTTTATGCCGTACCCAGCATTTTTTGCCTAATAGGCAAAACTTTTTACCTGCGTTTCCTATTACATGTCCCCAAAACTTAGGGACGGACGGTCGGATAATCTTTTTTTTCTATATACACATACAATAACACATTTAACTTTTCTTATTCAGTTATTTTATATAATCATATTCATATATGAAAATATATGAATGACTTTTATTATGCACATGCCGTACAGTAAAAAACCCTTATAATTATCCATTAAAATTGATGATTTTATAATATTATATCAAAACGGCAAAGTAGTGACTTATATATGATATATGGAATTAGTAATGTTTTGAACGTGTTGTAGGCATGTCAAAAGTGTCAATGAAATGTTATTAACAAACATATCATATCTGCAAGGAAGGTACATTGTGACAGATTTAGAGCAATTTTTACTAAGATATTTGCTAAATCGTAGACTTAAATTAACATTTTTAAATAACTAAGTGCAGATTTTTTTCCATTACACGTTCCGCGTTACGCGGCGTCTGATCAGGATCAAAACTGTTTGCAAATACGCATTATGACGTCATTGAGAGTGAAAGGATTAGGACAACATTCAATCAGCGTTCAACTTTTTAGCAGACGACATAACTTGCTGCAGACGACATCGACTCGTAGTAGGACAGTATAATTGTGCAGCAGACACAGAAAGTCTGCAGAGTAGGCGGAGACAGAAAACGGTAAATCGGTTCGGCTGGAGCACCGTATCGCACAGGGACGCAGTAAATGGTTCGAATAGAGCACCGTATCGATTTCCTGTCAAGTAACTGTGATTTCTACCTTACTTACGACATGGGAGCTAGAGGCTGGCTAGACAGTCGAATAACCTATGTGAGAGTACACGATATTCTTAACCTTTAATACGTTACGCACGTGTCGTCTGCAAAATTATATTCTTGCAATTGTCATCTGCAACTCTTTCAATGCTATCGGCGGATGTGTCCTACATTATAATTGCCTTTGCAATCAATTTGAATCCTGATGAGACGCCGCGTAACGCGGCGTCTCATCAGGATCCAAATTGTTTGACACTCTATCCCTGTTTGAAAATAATTTTTTTGAAAAATCTATTTTTAGATCATGAGCAGACGGCAATTGTTGCAGACGAAATAATTACAAAGCATAAAGTAAAGTACCAAAGTTATAGTCTATATTATACTTTCAGTCCGAATGACCGCTTAGCCGACTGAATATTCACTCCCCTGATCATTGAGCCATCTTGCCTACAACATTGAGCATTGCTAAGGCCAATACCCTTCCTGTTGGAGCTTTCTGCACTACCTTTATCCTGTATTTAGTTGCTACTTTAATATAAACCCCACCAGTATTAATTTATGTTGAAAGTGACCGCTTAACAAAGGTTTTACTGTATCATCTGGCTCTACATGTTCACACAGAATCGTAACCCTCAACGTTGTGCATCGATGGGTAAACTGCTGTTGATCTTGAGTGGGATTGACAAAAATACCTTGACCGCCTTAACCATTTCACTCTCAATGCCGCTTGAAAGCGCGTTTGCAAACATTGTTGGACACTCTTATCGATATTGTTTAAGTCATACAACCTTAAATCTTACTTTGAAACGTGTCTTGTAGACAACAATACCAAAGCAGAGGGGAATAAAGCGGCGAAGGGGTAAACTTCTCCCAAATAATTTGATCATAGTATGTTCCCGTATTGAAAGTAGTTTAAAGCAGGATATTGGTTAAAGAAAATAGTATGTTCTACTTTATCCACCTTTTAATCATTACCCTTAAATCCTTCTTTGCCATGACGTCATTATTATGCCTTAAACAATTTTCGTCTGATTTCATTTATCAAATAATATTTCTGGGTTAATTGACTTTAGTTATATCGTTTCTTATTAAGTAGTATAACAACGGAATTTTACTAAAAAGTGGCCATTATGCAGGTGTTTCGACTTTAACCAAGTACCCAGTAGATACGCCTTATCACGCCTTTAATTATTCATGTCTCTAATCAATATGGTTATGAATACCCTGCGTAAGAAATATTTCCTATACATGTATTTTCAGAAGATGGCTGCTTAAATCAGACTGAAAGTAAAGCAGTGTCCTACTTTACTTTCAGACTGCTTTAAGCAGCCATCTGTCTTCAATATTGGAAAACAAGCTATGTGGAAAAGGGTTAAAACAAAAACACCATAAACTGTCACAAAGACATCCAAATTAAGCTTTAATTTGCTCTACTTGATTCACCGTATACCGGTATACAATATGACTCATGGTATATAAACGAAATGTAAACTGTTTTTATCACCCCCACTTCATTGACACGTAAACATCAGTTTTTCCCATCACAAAATTATGAGCCTCTTAAATTACCGTCTTTTTATGCTAACAATTTAAACAGTAGATGCTTATCAGACTGTTTTTATATGTCCAAACACAGATAAAACTATATTTAGCCGTCACCCAAGAGAAGGAAAAAATATCCCTTTTAAAATATTTTTACTGCTTAATGCCGGACAAAAGTAAAGCAGAAAGCTCCTACAGGAGCTTTCTGCTTTACTTTCGTTCTGCCTTAAGCGATATGATTATTAGGGATACTTATTTTGGCTAAAAAAGGGTTCGGTGAACATAAGTGTTATTGTAAACGAGCGTATATGGGGCCCAGTGTATTTCATTGGAAATAAATGGCCCACGACAATAATTGGGTACGGGAAATTAAACCAGTGCCCATTTTAGGCTGACCACCTAATTATACTGTCCATGCATAAATGACCCCCTTTTAGGGCACATACCTACACGTCTTTAGTGAAGTCTTTATTCCTAACCAGCCTTGCTTGTCCGTAAATAGTGTATTCATTGTTTAGTGTGACCACAATGTTAATGAATGTATACAAATTCAACTAATGGCATTTATATCTTACATTCCATAAGGTCAGCAATTTCTATACTGGTCGTGGTCAAATTATTCGGGATATTGTTACCCTTTCACCGTTTTATTGTCGTCTGCTTCAGAATTGTTGTCTGCAAGATACGTTTCAAAGTTAGATTTAAGGCAGTATGACTGACGAATTTTCGAAACGAGTGTCAAACAGTTTGAGTCCTGATCAGACGCCGCGTAACGCGGCGTCTGGTCAGGACCCAAACTGTTTGCAAACGCGCTTTAAGGCGTCATTAAGAGTTAAAGGGTTAATCGACTTCTTGAAAGTCGAGATGTCATCTTCATGCAGACACAAATAATGCAATTAACTACAATAATAACTTTCTGCATTACTTTTGCCAGTCTGCATAAAAGAAGTCACCATGATCCTTTACCAAGGGGTAAATGTTGACTTTAGCGACCCCTGAAAGGGTATTATTCTGATCTTCTTTTGTCAGGTGACTTCTTCATGCAGACAAATGTAATGCAACAAGCCACTGTAGGAGCTTTCTGCATTACTTTTGTTCTGCAGTAAAGAAATCACCATGCTTCTTTGAATAAACTTGATAGAAGACCTGTAGATGATGCTATGTGCCAAATATGTAAGATTTTGCTATTGTGGTTTTTGACAAGAAGATTTTTTAAGATTTCCTAATTTTTTCACTTCGGTTCCATGGCAACCAGAGTTCTGCAAAGTTTCATATACTTCGAAAAGGTTTGAGTTAAGGTAGTCATAAGCAAACTATGTAGGCGAACATGGTCAATAATTAACTCCCTCAGTCAGAGTAATGAAGAATTTATTCAAAATATCCAGGCAAAAACTTGGTAATTTTCTGAAACCGATGCTTAACCTTTAGCATTCAATAGGCGACACACTGACAATATTTGCAAACGATTTTGATCCTGATAAGACACTGAGTTACTCGGCGTCTCATCAGGATCCAAACCGTGTGTCACTAACGTCGAAGTCTAACTAAAAGGAAATGTCAAAATATATATATTTTGAAAATGATTGTGGATGGTAGACTATTTATAAAGGGACTGCTAAGCGCCATGTAAGGTTAAAGTAAGGCTTTACATAAACATAGTTATTATTTATCCATTCTGCAATATAGCCATCAGCAGTTTTCTGTTTGTCTGACTATATTAGGGTGTAGGTCAATTTGGTTATTACGTCTCACCAACAGAATAAATGTTTAATGAAGATGTGGATACAGCTCATACCTCAACACCCACAGGGAATACAGTGGAGGGGGGACGTTATTCTTTCCCAATAAACGCGTTTATGCTAAAAACTATTATTTCTATTGCAAACCGTTTGGAGCCAGATCAGACGCCGGGTTACCCGGCGTCTTATCAAGCTTCAAACAGTTTGCCATTAAGATAAACATGAATTGTCAGAATTGTCCAAAAATGTACTTTTCTACGTTTTAGTGCCTTTCGTTTGCGTTTCGTTTGCGTTTAAACGGAAAAATAACGTTTTTCAAACTATTCGGTAAAACAACGAAACAGTCAATAATCGTGTGTTACCCCATTTAATCCTAGCGACGAGTACAATCGCCTTTAGCATACTGCGTACCTCTTAGGAGTACATCTATCCTGTGCAAACAGTGTATACACAGATCAGAGGGTTCCTCAAAGATCAGGTTCAAAACTGATTGCAAAAGACATAAATGATTGTAGGTGCACAATTACCAAAACTAGACTCAATGCAGTGCAAAATTGGGAAGACGAAGCACCGTTATCACCGTAGGCTTTGCTACTGAGTTTGATCTACACTTCTAAAGCAGCTTTCTGATAAGGTTCTACCATGTTTGTCATATTGCAGTGCATTTACAACACACAAACATAAATAGTCACAAAATGGGCTCAACTAAATTGGAAACTCTTATTGTCCATTGATTAAAGTTGAACTCTTTCACTGCCATTGTCGCCAAAAGGCGACCTCGCAAACAGTTTGGATCCTGATCAGACGCCGCGTAACGCAGCGTCTGATCAGGGTCCAAACTGCGACATTTCTTCAGTTAAAACAGTCCTAAAGCTGAATTTACAAATATTGAAGACTACACTACCAATGCAGGCGATATTTCGGTAATAAGGTTAAAACAGACGATAAAACTTGGCAGCAAAAGAGTGAAGAGAGGTGAGTACTATAGGTGATATTGAATATACATCCCAGGGCTGCCATTTCTCCGAATTTTTCCTAAATCTTCGGATTTTCCCCCAGTTTGTAGTAGCTTAAAACTGGCGGAAAATAAAGCAGAATGCGCCTTTATGCGCATTCTGCTTTACTTACAGCCTGCTTTAAGTAGTCGCATGTCAACACAACTAGATACAGACTATGGGGTAAAGGTAAAGGTGAAATCACACTTGAAAAATGCAAATTTGGAAATCTTAGGATTTTTCATGCCAACTTATGGCAGCCCTGAAACCCCAACAAACAGCAAACTGTAAGAAACCTATTGAAAACGTGCTCAAATCAACACTCTTGTAAATCAATTTGATAAATGGGATGATATCGAAACAGACCGTCCAATCACATAAAGATTTCTATGAAGATTCTACATACGCAACACCCTTTTACAAAACCCAGACAAATAAAGCAAGCTTAGACAAAATCAGAAATAACAAAAACGTCAACATTAATTAATGTCCTTTAGGCTATAAGAAAACCTTGGTTACCCTTTGCGATACGGCAATCTTGCTGATTGCGTAATTGCCACTTTACATTGTAAATTTAATTGAATTCAAACTTAATCGCGTTGTCATAAAATATTAAATTATAAATCAGTATAGATGCTGGTTAAGAAGTCGGGTAATCAGTTTAAGATCCATTTTTGAAAAGTATGCTAAACGCAGATGTCTCTGCAGTTGGTCTTGTTAAGGAAACTTAATGGTGCACGATGCACGTTTGAAAGCAGGACGCAATAAACATGCAATGTACAGAGCTATTAATATTTCCCAACACCAGAGGGCGTTTCCGTTAATGCAGGGCGTAAATTATTACAAAGTTACAGTGGAGAATCTGTTATTCTTTCCCAATAAACGCGTTTATGCTAAAACTATTATTTGCAGTGCAAACAGTTTGGAGCCAGATCAGACGCCGGGTAACCCGGCGTCTGATCAGGCTCCAAACTGTTTGCCACCAAGATAAACAAGAATTATCAGAATTGTCCAAAAGTTGTTCTTTTCTACGTTTTAGTGCTTTGTGTTTTCGTACGTTTGCGTTTAAACGGGAAAGAATAACAGATTCTCCACTGTAACAGGAAATCATCGCTCTGAATTGTCCATCTGCAATCGGTCTTAGTCAATAAGAATGATTGATATCAGTGACAAACAGTTTGGATCATGATCAGACGCCGAGTTACTCGGCGTCTGATCTTAATCCAAACTGTTTGCAAAACAAATGCTGGCGGGCAAGGCAGTGAAAACTTTAAACTTCACAGAGAAAATGTCACACAGAGTGAACCAATGGGCTTATAGAGTCTAGACGTGGGTCATGAATGATGTGTACCAATGTAATGTGTTAGATCATGCAGTTTGCTAGTGTACTATATGCAATAAAATCCTATATTTAACGGCCAAGGCATACTATGCAGACATTTTATACAGGTAGCGGTATATAATATTATTTCAAATAATATTAAAATGCAATTAATTTTTTTTTAGGGCCTGTTGAGACATTGGAATTTGAAAAACAGGGGATGTCTATATACATCTATCTCCAGCAATAGCTAATTAGCGATAGGGCAGCGGGAGACTTTGTTTCCCAATAAGCGCGTTAATACTTAAAATATTATTCACAATACAAACAGTTTGGAGCCTGATCAGACACCGGGTACTCCTTTTTACATCACGATACTTTGCTTTTAGTTTCTTTTAAACGGGAAAGAATTACGTATTCCCCTCTGTAATGGATTCTGACTTTCATGGTTGAACACAGTTTCCGTTGCGCCCCCAATGTCATTTCCTCCCTTTATTGGTTGTACCCGCTCCTGCTTCGAATACAATTGTACCACTCTGTTATCTATTTGAAGGCGAGCTATACAATATGAAGATTTATTTACCTCACTGAAAAGTAATAGATCTTCTAAAGCTTATAATCAGGTGTAATAAATTCTCCAAGATCGTGTCCAAACAGAGAAGCGAATAGACGAAAACGTTGCCATCGCAACTTCTCTGATTTCACTGTACGGTCTAATTTTGTGTGTAAGACATCACCTTTTAACAAATCATTAAATACTTAACCCTTCATCTGCAAATCCCGATCCACTCTTGAATTAACAAACAGTTTGGATCCTGATCAGACGCCGATGAAATCGGCGTCTGATCAGGACCCAAACTATTTGCAACTCGTACTAAAATTTCTTAAAATTCAAATATTCGAAAACTTAATTTCGAAAATAAAAAGTTGCAGACGATACTTTCGCAGCCGACGCAATTTTGGCGGGAAAAGGGTTTAACCTCGATTTGAATGAAAAACGATTCAAAGATGGTAACACGAGGCCGAATAACAGGTAGATGTTTAGATAGGTGTTATATAGTTTACAATAAAAAATGTGTAATTAATGAGCATCGTATTTTATCGACTACTGATGGGGCATAAGGCACGACCGAACGAACAACGTGATCTATCATGTTTTACCAAGTAGGCACAGGTATATCTCACCATTTAACCCTTTCGCTGACAGGAAATCGTCTGCTTAAATTTTATCGTCTGCTAAAAAAATTATCGTTTGCTTTTTTTTTAGAAAAATTAAATTTTGGTATTTTTTTGGCTGAAAAAATATGATCGTCGTAGTTGCCAAGCACTTCGGGTACTGATCGGGTATTAACCCATTCGCTGACAGGAAATAGTCTGCTTAGATTTTATCGTCTGCTCAAAAATTATCGACTGGCTTTTTTTTTGTAAAAAATGAAATTTTGGTATTTTGGTTGAAGAAATGTTCTTCATAAGTGCAACGCACTTCGGATACTGATCTGACCGCTGAGCTATTCGGTGTGTCATCTAGATTTAAAATGTTTGTTATACATGTAATATTATATGAAAAACTTGAGCTGATACCATGATAAAGTTCGAATCTAACTGGTTCGAATTGGTCGGAATCTGCTGCTGCACAGTTTGAGGCGTGATAAGTTTTTTTTAAAAGGTATCCTGTATGGCTTAAATGTTTTAAACTTCGAAGTATATATGGACAGCCATATTAATAATGAGGGGGGGGGGGGGCAATATTTGAGAATAGACGGAGCAGACGACATTGTCAATTCGTTTTAACTCCTAGCATGGTAATAACACTTGTAAACATTTTGGATCCTGATGAGACGCCGCGTAACGCGGCGTCTCATCGGGATCCAAACTGTTTGCCACACTGACCTTGTTTTTTCAAAAACAAATATTGAAAAATCTATTTTTGGAACAGTAAAGCAGACGTCATTTGATTCAGACGCAAAATATACCCAGCATGCAAAGAGTTAACAGTCCTTTCCCTGACCCCCTGTTACTTTACACTGCTCTTAACCCTCTCAAACACCAACTTAAAATTGCCTGCTTTTAAAAGTCAGAAATTTGAGTTGGCTCATTTTGACTTAAGGAAAATCGAAATTAGTGTCGATATTTCGAAACGAATGTCAAACATACTTGTGCCTGATCATTCTCTGATCAACATCTAATCTGGATAAACTCCTTGCAAATTCCAGTATGGTCACATTTTTGGTTTAAATAACGGTTTAATTACTCTTAAATTTATTACAAATATACTTGCCGATTGGTTGACATTTTACGCAACTGATATGACCAAATTCTGTAGGGAATCTGGATCCAATTGGCAAAATAAACACCCAGAATTGTCGGTTACGTCAGTAACTGAATACAAAATTCCTAAAATTTGATGTTGTAATGGTGTAATTTCGAATATGGAAATAAAGTAATTTATGAAAGGTATATAGTCAGACGACATGTTAAAGGCAGACGACAAATTCAACCCTTTGAAAGGAGATAGATGGTATGTTGCTACGATACCTATCTCATATTTAGACAGGCAGTAACGGGTCGAGTCAAGCATCATTTACCCCCTTACCGTGCTAATCACAATATGACTGACATTTACAAACAGTTTGGCTCCTGATCAGACGCCGGGTTACCCGGCGTCTGATCAGGATCAAAACTGTTTGCAACTCGTATCAACATTATCTTCAAGACTTATAGAAATAGAACTTATTATTAAAAATGCTTTTGCAGACGACACTTTTGAAGCAGACGACAGCGAAGCATGACGTCATTTAAATCACAAATCAGCAGTTTGAGAAGTTTGGCTCGTGATTTATCTGAATGAAATATAATTATTACCAAGCAAGGGTGCAAACTCGGCGGTATGCCTCATCAATTTTATCATTAAAATTTAACATTATACAGTACACCCCTTATTCAAAGTCAATTTTATTAATTATTATATCGAACTCTAAATACACATAGTCACTAAATGCAGTACAAAAGTAATGCAGAAAGCTCCTAAAGGAGCTTTCTGCATTACTTTTGTCCTGCATTTAGAGGTTACTTATCTTGGAAACTTTTATTTTTTATCCCTTTGGGAGTCACTTAATTTAAGTCTGCTTGTTAGAAATAGTTTAGTTCGTGTCTGATCACGTTAGGGTAAAGAGGTCAGAGAAATTATGAGCATGAGGAGAGAAGAGGTTTGACAGTAGAGACACAACCCTAGAACTGGTATTCTTTTGGTCAACCCCATCGCTGCCTGGAGATCGTCTGCTTATATATTCGTCTACTTAAATGATCGTCTGCTTATATAATAATAATAATGATAATAATAATAATAATAAATACTTTATTTAACGAGATAACTCATTTGGTAAAGACCAATCTTCCATGAGGCCCTCAACATATATACAAGTACATAAAACAAAAGGCATTTCATACAAAACAAATAATTAACAATATAACAATACAACGAACTAACCGGATGTAATGGTTTGCTTAAAATATTCGTCTGCTTAGATAACTTCTACCTATGTCTGCTTAAATAATCGTCTGCTTAAATAATCAACTGTTTAAATGAAAGCGTCTGCCAATATAGTGTCTGCTTATATAATCGTCTGCTTTTATTTGGTAAATTTCGGGTTTTTTCAGTCACTTAACTGAAGGAACGTGGGTGAATGAGTCTAATGCCCCTATTCCACACCGACTACGAATCCCACGAATCCCAAGAATCGATAAATGCTGTGATTCGTGGGGATTCGTGGAGTTCGGCATTTCTTTCTATCCAATTCGTGGCCCTCTACGAATCGGCTACGAACGAGTTAAGAATATTCGTGGGATTCGGCTCGAATCTTACGAATACTGTCAAGAATTCAGTACGAATTGCAAGAATCCACTACGAATACTGCACGACCGCTAAGAATCAGTTACGAATAAGCCGAATGCATCTACGAATATGCCGAATGCATCTACGAATCAGCTACGAATGAAGTTTGATTCTTGACGGTTCGTGGGATTCTTGAATGTATGTAGTGTTCCCTCCCTACAACGGCCCTCCAAACACAGACTCCCTCCTTACAACAACACTTGTCGTTGTTTTCCAAACCAAAAACAAATATGTCCAACCTTTCACGCCTGCTATATTGTTTGCTTAAAATTGTTGGCTGCTGTTTTTCTCAAAGTTACATAATAGACATTTGACAGAAAAAAAATAATGGCGTGTGACAAACAGCTTGAATCCAGATCAGACGCAGCGTTATTCGGCGTCGAATCTGGATTCAAATTGTTTGCAAATGTAAGCCAATTTTCCTCCCTTTAACGAATCCCTCCAATAACGCCAATCGTAGAGAGCGAGCGCTGTAGTTCCCGTTTCAACTCGGGCATCAGTCCAGAAATTGACTTTTAGGATAGAGCAGCAGTGGCACTGAATTTGGAACGTGCGCATCAACGCTAGCTGCATGCTTATAGCAAGAAGATATCCCGAAGAAGAAGGGGACGATCCACAAGGTGCTGGATTAGACAGTGGCTGACTCCATCTAGAACGCTAGAACATTAGCTTAGTGTGGAAGATGAGAATACCTTTACCAACTTCAGTGTTCCCTCTCTACAACGGCCCTCCCAACAACGACCCCTCCGTACAACGACCCTTGCGGCAGTTCCCCAAACATGACAATTACGTTTAACATATTTGCTGCTGCAATATCGCCTGCTTAAAATTATCGTCTACTGGTTTTCTCTAATTTACATATTGAACATTTTGATAGACAAAAATGACGAGTGAACAACAGCTTGAATCCAGATCAGACGCCGTGTTACTCGGCGTCTGAACTTAACTCAATTTAAGCTGTTTGCAAATGTAAACCAAGTCTTAAGTTTCTCTCCCTATAACGACTCCCTCCGAACATATTGTGTGTGTCCCATGTAGTGTCGTTGTATAGAGAGGGAGCGCTGTATGTACATGTAAGAATGCCAGGATTATAGGTCAGTCATCCAAGCAGAGGAGGGACACTCACGTAAGACCAAATATATATACCGGAGTGAAGCTGGCATTGACTCTCAGACTCCTGGCTACAGGAGAAATGTATCAAACTGGTACTCACGAATACCACGAATGAGTTAAGAATACCACGAACACCAAAAAACCCGTTTACGAATCCTACGAATCAGCTACGAATCCTACGAATGCACTACGAATTTGTTACGAATTAACTACCCATTGTTCCATTCGTGGAGGTCTTGGCCAAAACTTTGAACAGCTCAAAACTTTTGCCACGAATCCCCGACCGCTCACGAATTGCAAGAATCGACTACGAATCAGGTAAGAACTCCACGAATCTGTTAAGAATCAACTACGAATCCTAGCATTTTCCAATTCGTAGCGATTCGTGGGATTCGTAGTCGGTGTGGAATAGGGGCATAACGATTTTCTCGTCGTCTGATCAGGAGCTAACCTGTTCGAAAATATCAGGGTACTCTAGACAAGGCAGTGAATTGTGTAAAAATTTGGTAAGTCATAGAAAGCATTAAATGTCACAGAAATATAGAAACCAATAAATGAAAAACAAAGATACCAGACTGTTGCACGTCTCCCAGTCGCCCTTATCGTGCAATAGCACCAATCTTAGGTTCTCATCAGACGCCGAGTTACTCGGCGTTTGATTAGGATCGAATATGTGTGACATGTGCATTGGAGCTTCTCCAGTAAATCTTAAATAAAAAAATAAATATATATATATGTTCGAAGACGACAGTTTTGATGCCCACTCGTTTTTAAACTAGAAAACTGATCGCAATTCTTGTCTTGCGAGAACTGTAGGAACATCAGATAACAGTTTAAACCATTCATATTGTTGTCTGCTTCATTATATTTGTCTGCAATATCGTTTCAAAGTATAACTGACGTGATTTCAAACAAGTGGCATTTTACTGTCACCTTGCTTTAAGCTGTCACCTATCCTAAACACTTAACAATTAACAAAATTTAGTAGTCGTTAACAGAGAGATTTTACTGTTTATATATAGAGAAAGTATATTTCAGCAATGGCATCTCATCTCATTCCAAACTGTATGGTACTCTGGTGATATTTTTCCGAACTAAAATGCTGTTGAATCACATCAGCAACTTGATGCAGATGACAAATTACTACAAAAGACAATTACATAACTCGTCAACCATGTCACTGCCAACTTTTCCGCGAGTTTTTTTACCCCTTCACCATTCCATTGTCGTCTGCTTCAACTTTGTGTTTGTAAGAGTCGTTTCCAAGTTAGATTCAATGTAGTATGACTTAAAACATATTGATACGATTTTCAAACAGTTTGCATCCTGATCAGGCGCCGCGTTACGCGGCGTCTGATCAGGATCCAAACTGTTTGCAAACACGCATTTTTGCGTCATAGAGAGTGAAAGGGTTAAAGGTTAAAGGGGGATTGGATAGAAATCATAATGCACCAACTCTCATAGGAGATGAATTATATTGCTTGAAGGTTATTTATATATATTCTACTGCTTCAAATATTCTGAAATTTAATTTTCAACTCGATTTTCTAAAAGAAATTACACGATGAGCAAAAAAATAAGTAGGAGGGATTCTCACGATTTTTCGTCATCACGTTCTAGAATTCCTTAAGGAATTTCAAACTTTCTTTTTTAGAGGTATAGCAGATGTCAAAAAATGCTTGAATTTGCAGACATTTAAATTGTTTTACTACCAATGGCACAGTCGTCTTTTTTGTCAATGGCGCAATCGTCTTCATTGTCCAATGACGCAATTGTCTTTGATTGCCAATGGCGAAATCGTATTTATTTGTCAATGGCCCTATCGTATTTATTGGTCAAAGACGCAATCGTCTTTTTTGTGGCGTCTGTTCAGGATCCAAACAGTTTGACACTCAGTTTGATATTTCTTCAGTCAAAATATAAATAATTGAAATTTTGAGGAAGACAATGCATACAACAATTATAAAGCTGACATCAGTATGGCGGTAAAAGAGTTACGGAAAGTAGATGCTCAATCATTAACCTTCAAAAGGGATGTGTTGCAATTTTATACTTATATTTGACTATAACATATTTCGGCATTTTTATGCAAGTTGTTCTTTTGTACTCGTTGAAAGTGGTCATCATCGGCTTATCAGTGAGTTAAATAATCTGACTTCAGATCTGGACCCCAACTGTGTTTGACATTCGTATCAAAATTTCTTCTGTCAAATTAAATACATCTTAATCAAATTTGCAGACCGCAATTTTAAAGCAAACGATACCATGATATTGAGACAATTATTGTCATCAAATAAACAATGGAACCTCCGTAACTAGGTGTCGCTTCAGTCGAAGCTACCCGTATTTATTCAGGCTTATTGTGATAACTCAAACTTCGTGTAAGTCAAACTTACCCTTATTTCAAAGTTAACACGTGGCTAAGCCACGTATTATCTTTGAAATACGGGTAAGTTTGACTTAAACGGTTTTCGAGTTATCAGGGTTCGACTGTGTTTTGTGCTTTAAAAAAGGCCGTTAATGCAGACAATGCATAACGCGCCAAGGACATTTCTGTTTTGACCCATTCATTGGCCATTTAGAAAGTATTAAAACTTAATCATCATAATTTAAACTGAAATCGAAAATATATAAATCATTCAACTATATAATATCCACCCCTACACTTCTATCATAATATTGTCGTCTGCTTAAGACCATCTTAATCGTCTGTGCTGATTTTTCATATTAAGAATTCATGTATTTTGACTAAATAAATATCGATTTGAGTGTCAAATAGTTTGGATCTAGATCAGACGCCGAGTAACTCGGCGTCTGATCTGGATCCAAACTATTTGCAAAGCCAGTACTGCCGGACTCCTGCCAGTTGAAAAGTTAATAGCACTTGTTATGTGTTATTACCGCCTTATCGATTTTCCCTTTTTTAACCGATTTATCTTTAGCATTGTCAGCACTTTTCGTCTGATGCAAAAACTTGTCGCCTGCAGCAATTCTAAGAATAGATTTTCACGCCAGTTTTGTTAAAAAAATATAACCATAGTTTCAAACATTTTGGATCCTGGTGAGACGCCGAATAACTCGGTGTCTCATCAGTATCCAAAATGTTTGAATCAATCAGGAGCCAAACTGTTTGAATATATATTATTAATAATTCGGTCAAAATGAGTGTTAAAGGTTTACTAAAGTCCTGCCGATCGTAAACTGACTAGTATTTCCATGCATTTAGATCCAGATCAGACTCTGAGCCACTCGGTGTCTGGACAGGATATAAGCTATTTTCTACTCGAGTTTAAGATTTTTTTAAAAGTAAAATTGCATAAAATACTACATTAGCAAAAAGATTGGCAGACCACATTTTAAATCAGACGACAATGAAAGCAGACGACAGAAAGGTTAATATAACTATAGCGATGGCATCAGATAGGAACTGTGAAAAGTATGGCAGAAAATTGTCTCTAAGTTTTAAGCACATATGCGTGTCAAGAACCCCCTCTAATAGCTTAACTATACGAAATCTGATGGTATCATTTAATTATAGCTGGCTAGGCAATACGATTCCCTCCATAATAACAATAATTAGACCTATAAGCGATGTATATGGTATTTAATTCCATTACTCGAAAATAACGGTCTCTTTAAAGGTCCCTTCGCATGCTGAAGACTTTGAAATTGTTAGACAGTTTCAAACAGTTTGGATCCTGATCAGACGCCGGGTTACCCGGCGTCTGATCAGGATCCAAACTGTTTGTAACAAGGATCGAAGTCAGGACGAGGCGCTGTTATTTTGAGAAAAAATAAGAAGATAGTTTTGAACAGACTATTTTCACTCAAAGGACGATGGGTTAAAAGGCAATATAATTATTATATAGAGATGAAGCCATGACGAGAAAGCATTCAACATGTTATGTATGGGAATTTTGTGTGAGGCAAGGTACCGTTTAATATGGAATGCAATACAGAAAGCGCATTCAGAATATTTCTGTCATTATTGTTTTCTGCATTAACCATTTTCTTCATAGCTTTTTCTATAGTGTTTATCTAGTTTTTTTCTAAAAAGTTGACTGCTTAATAGAATGCTAAAAGTAAGGGCGAAAGGTTACTACTTAAATCAAACTGACAGTAAAACAGAAAGCTTCTTTAGGAGCTGTCTGATTTACATTTAGATTGCGTAAAGAAAATTGCGTTTTAGACCCAGCCAAAATCTATATGAAGGAAAGGAATAACACAAAATACCTGAACACATTTTCGAGTCAATGAATGCACTCATAATGTACAGAGGAGAACACTTTATTCTTTCCCAATAAGGCGTTTATTCTTAAAACTTTTATACCCAACGCAAATAACCCGGCGACTGATCAGGCTCAAAACTATTTGTCACTCAGATTAAAATAAAGGGTCAATATTTCAAATAGCATAACATTTTGTGAAATTAAAGAATTTTGCGAATGCGTTTAGTTTAGTTTAGTTTAGTTTAAATGGGAAATAATAACGACTTCTCTATGGTGAATGTGCATTCGTTTAAGTTGATGAGATAAGCGTCTTTCAATAATAGAGTGTTGCAATAAATTAAACCCTTGGCATGAATGTATGACATGATTTGATTAGTCTGTTGATATGTCGTGCTTTGAGCTTAACCCTTATACTGCCGTAATATCGTCTGCTTTGAAATTGTCGTCTAAAAAAAAAATAATATTAAGATTTATATACTTTTTAAGAAAAGAACAAAAGGCGAGTTTTCTGTGTTTCAGTTTGTCTTGCATTACAGAGTCGACCGTCCTCAATGCTCATAAATGTTACGCTTATTATTTTTTCCAAGCAACTAAAATGCATATCAAACCGATACTACACCTGTAGAGCACGGGAAGTTTATGTAGGGCATTAGTCCCCAAACACCTGAAAGCCCTTATCGGGCTTATGGGCTCCCTTAGTTCTGTATTGTACATTGTATATAATTATGTGCAATACTTCTGCACGCTTAATGCCACTATTCCACACCGACTACGAATCCCACGAATCCCACGAATTGATAAATGCTGTGATTCGTGGGGATTCGTGGAGTTCGGCATTTCTTTCTATCCAATTCGTGGCCCTCTACGAATCGCTACGAATCGGCTACGAACGAGTTAAGACTATTCGTGGGATTCGGCTCGAATCTTACGAATACTGTCAAGAATTCAGTACGAGTTGCAAGAATCCACTACGACTACTGCACGAACGCTAAGAATTAGTTACGAATGTGCCGAATGCATCTACGAATCAGCTACGAATGAAATTTGATTCTTGACGGTTCGTGGGATTCTTGAAGGTATGTATTGTTCCCTCCCTGCAACGGCCGTCCTAACCACGACTCCCTCCTTACAACAACACTTGTCGTTGTTTTCCAACCAAAAACAAATATGTCCAAGCTTTCACGCCTGCATGCTATATTGTTTGTTTAAAATTGTTGGCTGCTGTTTTTCTCAAAGTTACATAATAGACATTTGGCGTGTGACAAACAGCTTATATCCAGATCAGACGCAGCGTAATTCGGCATCGGATCTGGATTCAAATTGTTTGCAAATGTAAGCCAATTTCCCTCCCTATAACTACTCCTTCCAACAACGCACAAATTCTGTCCCCCATTGTGAGAGGGAGCACTGTAGTTCCCGTTTCAACTCGGGCATCAGTCCAAAAATGGACTTTTAAGATAGAGCAGCAGTGGCACTGGATTTGGAACTGGCGTATCAACGCTAGCTGCATGCTAATACATGTAGCAAGAAGATATCCCGCAGAAGAAGGGGACGATCCACAAGGTGCTAGGTTAGACAGTGGCTGACTCCATCTAGAACGCTAGAACATTAGCTTAGTGTGGAAGATGAGAATACCTTTACCATCTTCAGTGTTCACACTCTACAACGGCCTTCCCAACAACGACCCCTCCGTACAACGACCCTTACGGCAGTTCCCCAAACATGACAATTACGTTTAACATTGTTGCTGCTGAAATATTGACTGCTTAAAATTATCGTCTGTTGGTTTTCTCAAATTTACATATTGGACATTTTGATGACGAGTGACAAACAGCTTGAATCCAGACCAGACGCCGTGTTACTCGGCGTCTGATCTTAATTCAAGCTGTTTGCAAATGTAAATCAAGTCTTAAGTTTCCCTCCCTATAACGACCCCCTCCGAACATAGTGTGTGTGTCCCATTGAGTGTCGTTGTATAGAGAGGGAGCGCTGTATGTAAGAATGCCAGGATTATAGGTCAGTCATCCATGCAGAGGAGGGGCACTCACGTGAGACCAAATATATATACGGGAGTGAAGCTGGCATTGACTCTCAGAATCCTGGCTACAGGAGAAAGGTATCAAACAAGTACTCACGAATCCCACGAATGAGTTAAGAATACCACGAACGTCAAAAAAGCCGTTTACGAATCCTACGAATCAGCTACGAATCCTACGAATGCACTACGAATTTGTTACGAATTAACTACCCATTGTTCCATTCGTGGAGGTCTTGGCCAAAACTTTGAACAGCTCAAAACTTTTGCCACGAATCCCCGACCGCTCACGAATTGCAAGAATCGACTACGAATCAGGTAAGAACTCCACGAATCTGTTAAGAATCAACTACGAATCCTAGCGTTTTCCAATTCGTAGCGATTCGTGGGATTCGTAGTCGGTGTGGAATAGGGGCATAACGTGATTTTGTGATAACTGTTGCAAGCAGTTTTGATCCAGGTGAGACGCCGAGTTACTCAGCGTCTCACCTGAATCGAACCTGCTTGAAAACTCTAATGATATGTTCCAAAGGAAAATGCATATAAATAGACTCAATGGAATTGTAGCAAACGACAATTATTGCAGACGAAACTGTCTATTGAGCTTAAAGGTTTTTAAAGTTACCTATCGTAATACCGTCTGCTTTGAAATTGTCGTCTGGATAGTTTGTAAAAATCAGATGTATGCATTTTAATATTGAAGAACATATAGACGAGTGCCAAACAGTTTTGATCCAGACCAGAAGCCGCGTGAAGCGGCGTCTGTTCTGAATCAAAACTGTTTTACAAATAGAATTCAATCTGCGCGCGGCAGTCAGATGGTTGATAACTTTTTGCACGACCGGTTGTTTTATGTATTAGTCATCTACAAACAGTTTGGATCCAGACCAAAATATCATTGAAACGCATAAATAATTACCGTAGAAACCGAATTTGAGAAGTTCACTAGACACAGCATCATCTTGGAATTAAATACAGTAGAGCACCTCTATTACGACCACTAAAAAGAATGCTAACTGTCTGCATAAAAGACAGGCGACTGCTTAAAGCAATGTGAAAGTGAATCAGAAAGCTCCTGTTGGAGCTTTCTGTTTCACTTTCACATTGCTTTAAGCAGGCACTTGTCTTAAACGACTTATATTTGACACAATTTAGTGGTCGTAATAGAGAGGTTTTTCTGTACTTCACTGATTCCATTATTTATCGAGCATGACTATTAAAGCAGACGAGGGTTCAGAAAACAGTCAGTCACAGGAAGGGACTGTGTGAGAAACTTGTGGAGCTGAAGTAAAAAGGGTGCAGTGTCAAAGATTGTAAACCAAGATAGAGAGCCCGTGAGCCCCGGCATCACAAAATGATACCCATGAATAAGTAAGCCCGTAAAATCTTTAACTTATAACTCCCTCAACTACAAAAGTGTCGTCTGCTTTCGCATTTGTCGTCTGCTGCAAAATTAGTATAACTTGAATAGTGTTGGAGATGTATAGCGTTGGAGAGAAATGCAACACCGAATTAAAAACAAATTGTCTGCAATGTGTTCGGATATGATTTACAGATATTCAAAATCTGATCAAGATAAAGGTCATACATGTAGTCTGATCTAGATGGATATTATTAATATATCATGTGGATGTTCAGTTCTATTCGTGGTACAATTTTAACCCATCCATTGGCTTACCCCAAGAACAATATTTATTTGTGAACAGTTTGGATCCTGATCAGACGCCGCGTGAAGCAGCCTCCGATCAGGTTTGAAACTATTTAACACTCATTATTATATATCCTTAGTCAGTAAAACCTCTCTTTAACACTAACATTAACACGACGGCTAATTGATATTATAAAGGACAGGTGATAGCTTAAAGCAGGCTGAAAGTAAAGCAGGGTGCTTTAAAAATCTTAGGACTTTTCAAGATCGAATTATGACAGCCCTGAATGAAGAGGATAATTTCGCTCTGTGAGTTGCCGCAGACGACAAATTTCGCAGACGATAACTGCATATAGCGTGCTGAAAGTTAACCCTTTACCAGATAGCCTGTTTCTAGATTTGAAAGTAGGTGACTACTTAAAGCAGGTTGAAAGTAAAGCAGAATGCGCCATATGGCGCATTCTGCTTTACTTTCAGCCTGCTTTAAGCTATTACCTGCTAGAATTAGGAAAGTATTAAATATGACACATATTAATTACGGTATAATTTGGAACTATTTTCTCCAGCGGATGAATAAAATGCATGTGCTAAAAGTCGCTTCTATAAGGGAAAGGGTTAAAGGTTAAAGCATATCTTTGGAAACCATCAGATTAAGCCCGATTAAAATTCTCAGGTGTTCCGACCCACAGAAACACGATAACATAATACCATAACGGTTTGGGAGTATATATAAAAGATGGTTGCGTTTCGGGCTAGAATAAACCATTAAAACAGCGGTTTTAATGGGCCATAAACAAATAATTACAGTTTAAGAATATTGTACACGTCATCAATTTATTTTTATTAAAATAAATCGAATATTTTTGTAAGTTTTAGCTTAAGAAAATTTATTTTGATTTATGAAACCACTTTTATACAATTATGCATTTTCGGTTATTAAACTTTCCCCTTTTTTGAAAGGGTTTGAGTTTCGTATCAAATATCGGCGCGATTTTTATTTTCGTTTGTGTTTAAGTTTTATCAAACGAATGATTGGATCAATTAAGTGATCATAACTTGTTAGTTTTCCCACTTTAGCAAATCAATCGTAACTGTATACATCTTAATCAGTTTATCCCTTCACTAGTATGTCCCATTGCATAAATATTCGATAATTGTTCGAGCTGTTCCACCTTTAATCTACATCCAAAGTGTGTTTGAAGCGCATAGCTCCATATATCTACAATGTATATGTTTTCAGTCAAATCGCCTAAAATCTAAATATGAGCAAAACTTGCTGAAGGCATTTGGTAATTTGGTAAGGATATCATGGCAGTGAAGGGTTTGAACCTTTAGGACCGATGGTAACTTGAACCAAAGAAAAACCAAAGAAATACAGACAGCTCTCGATGCGTATGATCTGGCTCCAAACAGTTTCAATATACATGTACAAAAGGGTTATTGTACAGTGAAGAATCTGTTATTCTTTCCCGTTTAAACGCAAACGTACGCAAACGCAAAGCACTAAAACGTAGAAAAGAACAACTTTTGGACAATTCTGATAATTCTTGTTTATCTTGGTGGCAAACAGTTTGGAGCCTGATCAGACGCCGGGTTACCCGGCGTCTGATCTGGCTCCAAACTGTTTGAACTGCAAATAATAGTTTTAGCGTAAACGCGTTTATTGGGAAAGAATAACAGATTCTCCACTGTATACACGCTTTTATTGGAAGTAATATTGCCTTCTTCACTGCAATCAAGAATCTATATACACGTATACACAGTGGATACGTTATTCTTACCCGTTTTTTTTTTTAAAGCGGAAACGAAACGCAAACGCATTGCAATTAAATGCAGACATTGGCAATTCTGACCTTTCATTTTAATATAATCTGCAAACAGTTTAGAGCCTGATTAGACGCCGGGTTACCAGGTGTCTGATCATACTCTAAACTGTTTGCAACGGATGTATACATCTAATACTTTTACAGTGGAGAATCTGTTATTCTTTCCCAATAAACGCGTTTACGCTAAAACTATTATTTGCAGTGCAAACAGTTTGGAACCAGATCAGACGCCGGGTAACCCGGCGTCTGATCTGGCTCCAAACTGTTTGCCACCAAGTTGAAGATGAATGATCAGAATTGTCAAAAAGTTGTACTTTTCTACGTTTTAGTATTTTGCGTTTGCGTACGTTTGCGTTTAAACGGGAAAGAATAACAGATTCTCCACTGTAACGCGTTTATTGGGAAAGAATGACGTCTTCTTCACTGAACCTTGTTTGTTTTTTGTTTTGTTTTGATTTTACGTCGCTTTCAACAGTATTTCAGTCATATCGCGACGTCCAGCTAATTACAGGTGGAGGAAGACCCCAGAAGTCCTTTATGCACTGTTTCAGGCACAAATTGGCAACTGGGTAGAACCACCGACCTTTCGCTAGCCAGCTGAAAGGCTTCCCCACATGAACAATCCGAACGACCCTACTAGGATTCGAACTCACAGCGGTGAGGAGCTTAGTGATCACTGAACCTTGTAGTAGCCGTGGTAACTATACATCACATACAGTTCTCCCGCTCTACAACGACACCAAAATGGGAGACAAAAATTGTATGCGTTGTTCGAAGGGAGTCGTTATAGGGAGGGATTTTTTGTTTACCTTTGCAAACAGCTTGAATCCATATCAGACGCCACGTAACGCGGGGTCTGATCTGGATTAAAACTGTTTGTCACATTATGTTCTTTATCTGTCAAAATATCCATTATGTGATTTTAAACAAAACAGCAGACGACACTTTTAAGCAGAAGACATTGCAGACATGAAAAGGTTGGACATACTTGTCTTGTTTGTGTAACAACGGCAATACTTGTTGTAAGGAGGGAGTTGTTGTTGGGAGGGTCGTTGCAGAGAGGAAGCACTGTACATGTAACAGTCAAAGTTGTAACAATTTCATCACCTCCAAAGATATCGAAGCCGGTGACATATTTTGGGCAAAATATGGGCTTCGTCCCCTTTAACATTCTGCTGACACCCGAGCCCTGGGTGTCTGACTATTTGTCAAAATACGGGTCAATGTTATCAGATGAATGGGATACACTTGTCGGGGGAGAATTTCTACTTCTTACGGTAAAACATAATCTTTGGCTGACTCACATCTACCTCATCTAGGCCAGACACGTTCCAATAGCGATACGTCACCGCTTATTAACCCATACTTCCGCCTCAATATCGTCTGCTTCAATTTATCGTCTGCTCAAAAGTTCTATTTTCTAATTATTATGACAATTTCCTAGTGATATCGAATGAGTAACGAACAATCTGAATTCAGATCAGACGTCGCGTGACGCGGCGTCTGATCTGAATCCAGATTGTTTGCACGTGCACGTGGAATTGTGAATGAAATGATGAGGGGATAAGCGAGGATATAAGTGATTTCTAGTGTACAAATGTCATTTAAATCACCCCTTTTCGCATATAAGAGAGGCAGGGTAACAGGGTAACCGTCTACATCGAGTTTGAGATACATCTTCGTTGGGAGGCATTCCATAAACGCATTCACCCCTGAGATACCACTTTGGCAATTCCAGTTTACAATAAAGTCGAGTCAATGTATGACCATTTAGGGTTGTTTTCTACAATCTACTGTAAAATGATAACTGGTCCTTCGGTCCTCTGATCTTAGTCTACACTATTTGCATAGGACAAGTGTTGTATATACAGAGACGACCATACTCGTCGCTAGGATTGAATGCGTCTACACCGCCCAATGGCTTTGAATGCTTATATTGGAAGTGCTTGGAAGGCTCTTTACCTAGAATAAAGTCTTGGCCTGAGCTTAGTTGACCCTTTGTCGATGAAGAGGTTTCTACTGCTTCATGCTGAGCAAAGCAGAACACTTTTTAAGGAACATTCTGTTATTTTCTAATCTGCTCTAAGTAGTCACATGACTATGAGTGCAGGAGTTTTCTGCATTTTGCTACCTTCATAACTTTGCAACGTATATCAAAGCCAACCACTTCGATGCCACATTATGTGGAGTCATGCTATGATGGTCGCTGAATCAAAATGGCGACATATACCTAAATAAATAAGTGTTTGTCTAGAACTATTAAATCTTGGATTCAGTCGTCACGTCAAACAGTTTCAATCTTCCTTACTCGGCTTATCTGGATCTAAATTGTTTGCAATACCAATGTAATCCAATTCCTAATTAAAAGCCTATACATAAGACCACTGGCGTTTTGTTATATATGCATTGAACAACAATTTAATGGTAATACGAAAGTCTAAATATCAAGCTTAATAAACTATAAAATGAAATAATGAACTAAATGCAAGTTTGAGATACAATTATATAGGTTCAAATGACGCATGCATAGATCATCCAAAATGTCAGAAGAGCCCGCAATTAGCCGATTTTTAACCAGTGTAAATGTCAATATACCGGGCGGAGTCGTGAAATTAGCCCTATCCCTTCCAAATCCTTATTTCTACCGTATTTTCAAATAGTTTGAATCTTGGAAAGACGCCGAGGAACTCGGCGTCTTATCAAGATTCAAACTGTTGATCGATCGAATATTTGCAATTATTGTCTCAAAATATCTAAAGTTTAAAACCTTCTTTATTTTGCAGAAGATAATTTTAAAACAGAAGACATTGACACAGAATAAAGGATTAGGACATCGTCTGTCAAAAAGCCATATATGCGACAGGTTTCTACTTGTCAGTCCCTGAGCGGATACGGAGGTGGCGAGAAAAGATGGTAAAGGCACGATCGGGCCAATGATATGACCTTCACCCCTTTACCGCCAAAATCTCGTCTGCTTTAAAATTGTCGTCTGGTGTAAGTTTTCAAACGAAATTTTCAGAAATTTTGACTGAAGAAACATTGACACGAGTGTCAAACAGTTTGGATCTTGATCAGACGTCGCGTAACGCGACGTCTGATCAAGATTCAAACTGTTTGCACATGTCAGTGTAATAGGAATTGACAGTAAAAGGTTAAGTACAAAACAAATATAAATTTACACTAGCTTTTTATGCTATGATACATACAATATTTTGAACAAAAAACGAAGATGCCGTGGGAAAAATGTCATAATCATTCACAATATATGCAAAATGATAAGTGGACTTATAAGGATGACATACTGTCACGTTTCAGCATTAAGTCCATACCTAACGCAACTTTTTGACTCGTATCTTGACTAAATACTGGACTCGTGTCTTATTACAAGATGAGTCAAGGGATATCCAAAGCCATAGCTCGTATATTGAATTGAAAATTAGCTTTAGATCTGATTCGTACTCTAACGTAAAAGTCGACCCCGTATCTTGATCCAAACTTCACTCGTATATCTAAACTGAAGATTTGACTCCAATAATCGTATCTTGACAAAACTATTTTATTCTTATGATTGGTTCAAGATTACTTTTCCAACTTAAGTGAGGGACAGTATCAATCCAATGCTTAACTCAACGCAACGGCTATTACCACCGAATATAAGTTTGAGAAGGATTGATGAATAATGAACTCAATGCATGCATAGGCCAGTAAAATACTCATATAGTATACCATACACAAAATGGGAGGCAATGCTTTTGCCATAAAACGAGTAAAGTTAAACTTGTATGCAAAACCAGTTTCTTGCATATCTAATTCTTACCAAAAGGTGACAACGGTAAAGCAGAATAGACTGATCCTATTGAACAAGAAAGCTTCACTTTTTGTTATTCTCTGAAATGATCACTGAAATTTTGAATGGACAATTCCAGTTTTCAATTAAGTCTAAATCTAGCCCATCTTTACTATTTAAGGTTGTTTTACAGATATGTTGCACACATACAAACAGTGCAGAACCTGATCATAGGGCTCATCTAGGAGTCTACACTGTTTGCATAGGACAACTGTACTATTCATACATGTAGGTACATTTGAAAGGATGCCAATCAGTTTGGACCCTGATTAGATGCATGTCAAGTCCTGCTCAGCGGATAAACAAGATTGTCTTTATGAACGAACCAAAGCTCTATGTGAAACCAATTATATTATGAAATATATATATCGGCTTTAATTTCCTTAAATTAATGTATAACATTTAGGACATCTCCATTCAAAACCAAATGATATTATTCGTTCGCTTTTATATACCGTAAAGCATTTTCTAATATAAAATTACATTTTGATCAAAACATGAAATTAAATAAGATTAACTTTAAACAACCTATTTTTATAGGAAAATTGCAAATTCACGTATTAGCATGACCAAATTCTTGCCTTCTGCCTGTGTGTTGTTTATACCCGTATTTGTATATTTTATTACCATGGCGTATAGAAACACGTTTTGGCGGGAAAAGAGACAGATTGTCGTCAGCTAAAATTGTCTTATCTACTCGATGCCCTATAAATTCCACTCTGAATCCGTACATCTATTCAAAATTATTCAAAGTTGCAAACAGAGTAGATCCTCATCAAATGATGACTGATATCGGTTATGATCATGGTCTTAACTGTATGTAAAATACCAATTAACAAAAGAAGTTTTTTGAAAGAGAGTTACCCTATTCCTGCCAACATCTCGGTTGCAAACGACTACAAGTTAGAATTATTTGTTTTTTTAAATATAAATTTTGACTTTTTGAAAGGAGATATAGTCACGTAAAAACAGTTTTGAACCTGATCAGACGTCGAGTAAATCGGCGTCTGATCTGGATTTAAACTGTTTTACACCAAAGTCAGCTTTAATCATAATTTGGTAAATTGCAATTAAATGGTTAAATGATACAGTGGAGAATCTGTTATTCTTTCCCAATAAACGCGTTTACGCTAAAATTATTATTTGCAGTGAAAACAGTTTGGAGACAGATAAGACGCCGGGTAACCCGGCGTCTGATCAGGCCCCAAACTGTTTGCCACCAAGATAAACAAGAATTATCAGAATTGTCCAAAAATTGTTCTTTTCTACGTTTTAGCGCTTTGCGTTTGCGTACGTTTGCGTTTAAACGGGAAAGAATAACAGATTCTCCACTGTACCCACTTATCTATGACATCGAAATGCAACGTTGTTTTCTGTATTGCATTTAGAAATTTACATATTTTGAAAAGGCACCACAATAGTTGGTACATTCTTTTCCCGTTATGTAATTCTACCCCTATGAAACAAAACCCGTGGGGCTTTGTCAGCGAAATCAGAGTTTGGGCTCCATGGGCAATCGAAACCCGGGTACCCTAATACCCGTTTTAACATGCGTCATAGGTATATAAGCTACAGATATACCTTTTATGAATATCAGTTTGAAATTTGAAGCATAAGTAGTATTTTATAAGGGTACAGCCTGATACAGAACGAAAGTAATACAGAAAGCTCCTTTAGGAGCTTTCTGTATAACTTTTGTTCTGAGTTAAGCTACCATCGATCTTTAGGAAATGTTATGAGTCGGTGTTAAATTTCCGTTGAGTATAGGTCCAATGTATTACCATGGTAAAGAATATTGAGAATAGAAATAAAGAAAACGTAGCCAACCGATAGAGTCCCGTTATATTCATTTGTAAAATACGGTTTTAAAACCTAAAATTAAATTCGTTTCTAGGCGTCAAATTGCAAAGAGTCTCACGGTTTAGCGGTTTAGGAGTATTCACATTTAAATACTTCCCTCATTTCGGACTAAAGAGTAGATAAAACCCAAACAAAAGAATTCAAATATCCATGGAACCGCAAGCTTTGACAAATCAACACAAAGCAGATATCTATCTGTATATACAAATAAAAAAGAGATTTTATGTACTACGGAACATGACTTCGCATTTCTCTTGTCGGGGTCATCAATAAGCAAGCATATACTATTCATACTATATAGATCTTTGGATACGATTTGTAAACCCATTTCCTGCCGACACGCTAAACTTTTGCAAATAATAGAAATCCATATAAGACACAACCAGACCTGAAATACTCGGCGTCTCATCAGGGGCCAAACTATTTGACACTCGTATCAATACTGAATGAAATCAAACTGCAGGAACAAAAACAAAAAACTCGTCCATACATACATTATTATGAAAGCAGTGTTGTTGACCCTTTTTCTTCGAAATAACGTCAGCTATGAAATTGTCGTCTGCAAAATTTGATAAATCTTCATTAATACATTTTTGAATTAAAGAACCTAAACGACGAATGTCAAACAGTTTGGACTAAGATCAGACGCCGCGTGACGCGAAGTCTGATCTTGATCCAAATTGTTTGCAAATAGCAGTGAAGTCGCGATCGCCAGACAAAGTGTTTACATTTAGATATTTTGGATTAGAGATTTTAGTAATTTTATGTTGATTTGAAGATCTGCGTTGACATGTCTGAAGGTAGAATAATTGTTCACCATGGATTCATTGGTTGTTTCGCCTATTCGCAAAGTCTGACAGGGTAGTGTGATCCATGGCGTGGTTTGTTTGTTTATTCCTAAATTTGCATGTTTGTATTGTTTCATTGACAACAAGAAAAATAAGTGTCTTATTTCGTTGTGAACATATCAACAGAAAAATAACTGTTTCAATCACGTGTCAATCGTATTATACTTGTGTTAGTCGTGTGACGGAGATCACGTGATTAAAATATTGGTCCAGGCTACCAAACGGCAAACGGTTAACCCTAACCCCATAGAAACGACTTTTAGCGTATTTAATTTGCTTCTAATAGTTCCAGTTGATACCCTCATGAACAATTACCATAACAAGTATGTCTATATAGCCTAGCAGATGATAGTTTAAAGCAGGCTAAAAGTAAAGCAGAATGTGCCTTAAGGCACATTCTGCTTTACTTTCAACCTGCTTTAAGTGATCATCTATATATAATGTTATAAACGGGTTATTGGGTAAAGGGTTAAAATAAATTCAAAGAAATAAGTTCTTTGTCCCTTATTACCTACAGCACTGGCGACGAATACAATCGTCATTTATAAACAGTATAGCTATGAAAAGTATACTAGTTCATTGCAAAGTTAACAGTGTAGACCCTGATCAGAGGGTCTGTACTGTTTGTCATTAACCATCTTTTGGTTAACTCTTTCCTCCCTGAAACTTTAAATGGACAATTGTAAATGTATTAACTGCTTTAAATGGACAATTCCAGTTTACATTTAAGTCTAGTCCATTTCTGACTTTTAAGGGTAGTTTTTGTCAATGTTTGGCATTGTGACAAACAGTGAAGACCCTGATCAGAGGGCTCCTTTCGGAGCCCTCTGATCTGGGTCTTCACTGTTTGCATAGGACATGTGTACTTTTCACATGTACAGTGTTTGAAAAGGACGCCTATATGCGGGACTAGGGTTCAAAGAGTTAGAATACCCTAAGTGGTAAAATATTGACTATATTAAAATGGAATTGTCCATTTAAAGTCACAGTCTGCGCCATATGACCATGTCATGTGTCAAGTGCCGTAAAACCCAACTCTTTCAACTGAAGACACAGGTGAAATGACTTATTTGTATTTTCTATATAAAATACATGTCCATTTACATTCCTACTATAGATAAAGGCCACTCTAAAGAAGACTCTTTTGAAGAAGAAAAAATAAGTAAAGAAGAAATCTCCAATGGGACATTAATTTTATTCTTGATTTCATTATGGTCCAAACCATCTTTCCCGGAATACTAGTATTTTGAAGAGAATTTTTTTTAATCGTGTTTGAAGTGGTTATCATTTATGCGTATAGGTGTTTCATAGAAACAGTACTACTGTGTTTTTCATATAAGCTTAATATCACACTTTCTATACCGAACAGGGAATTTATATGAATTATATAAGAGAGCTTAATTGGTGTTCCATATCCTAAATGGCCTTAACAACACGTGCAATAATGTCGATATGATTTTTGTATTGCTCTACTATTTTCCGGCGTAGGTATAACCCAAGGCCGTCAAAGTCACTGTTATAAACGTTGTCATAGCGTGATGTCGGTAGCACAAGATTTAACATGTCTTTTAAAATTGGGCAAAATGGAACTGTTTTTAGGAAAATGAAGCAATTGCTAACTCACTGTGAATCACCGAAAGCATTTTTCTCCTCACAAACCATTTCATTCCCCCTACACCTGTTCATTCGCGCCCATTTTAGCTTTTCTTCAGTAACCAGAGTAGCTATATTACTGTGAAGTCTCGGAATTACGACCGCCCTAACGAGTACAATTTGATAGTGTCAAAGAAATGTCTCCGCTTTAAAGTAGGATGAAAGTAAAGCAGAAAGCTCCGATAGGAGCTTTCTGCTTTAATTCCATCCTTCTTTAAAGCAAGTACATGCTTTAATCACCGGAATAAAATATTTCGGTGTTTTGTGTTTTGGGGAATTGCTATACGGTTATTTATCTATTTATTCACACCTGATGTATCACCGGCTCTCACGTCGAATTAATATTCCCGCTCGAACACATACGTCAAAATATGATATCATAACGGTCGTTTACAAGTCTATTCACAAAAAAAGCATAAACTTATGTTAAAAGAAGGGATTAAATTCCATGCGTTACCTAGGATTTTTGACATCCATCAAAAATCTATTAAGTATACAATAAAGCCCCTCCTTACCAAACCACTCAGAATAAGTTATATTCTATGTTTAAGGCAGGTGTGTACTTAAAGCAGGGTGGAAGTAAAGCAGAAAGCTGATGTAGTAGCTTTCTGCTTTACTGTCATCTGGTTTTGAGTTAAGACACAGCCTGTTTTGAATACAGGAAACTAGCATTCGTTTGGCGAAATATCAAGGTTTTTACTTATTTCAGCATTTGAGAGAAGCGGGTATAATCGCTTCAACACCATACATGTAACTGTTTAGAACCAGACTTTGAGTGGAACCAGCTTCGTGCTCAAACACAGAACCCGTCTGCTTGGCAACTGAACTTCAACTTCCGGTGAAAACCGGAACCTGGTTTCATTTTGCAATGCAAGCAGGCTACAAATGAAACAGCAGAAGGTAAAATTGGCGTTGGAAAGGATTTTAAATAGACTTGCAAAAAGGGGTCCGTTACCCGTCATTAAATTAAAAAGACGCGTGGTTTATTTAAATTTCATCTTAGTGATGGAAATAAGTGGAGAAAAAAAATGAATCTTAGGTATGTTATTTCAGATGAATGTAGATAGACTGTACGCAATTTATCAACTGCCTCCATAAACACAGAGTATCTTAAAGTCAGAGTTCATTAACTAAAGATACTAGAACGTTTTAAAGTTATTTTGCTACTTTCTGCAGGACAAAAGTAATGCAGAAAGCTCCCTTTGGGAGCTTTCTGCATTACTTTTGTCCTCCATAAAGCTGTCCTCCGTCTTACACTGTATATTGGGTGGATTTAAAAGGATCGTTTTACACGTGCTTTACTGTTTATATTGAATAAACGGTTGTCATGGAAATATGAGGACGGGTATGAGATATATATCTAATTAAGTTTCAAGCCCGCGCGTGCCAGGCGACAGAATTTGGTATATTTTTTTCAAATTAATTTTTGTCATCTTTTGAAAAACGTTATTAGCAACCGGAGATTTTATCCGACATAAATATGAAGGGCTATTCTGAAATAGTTTACGGGTAATAAGTTATGCTTTACAAGTTTCGGGGCGTCTGTTTACATCATACAGTACGAATTACAAATGCCTAACGTCTATATATGACATTTTCCAAAGTTGCAGCGGAAGCAGGTCTCCAGAGATGACTGATTTAACTCAAGTTTTCCAATATTTTCTCCACAAACCCTATAGCCGCGGCTGATCAGGTTCCAAACTGTTTGTCTTTTAAATTAAAAACAGTAAAATCTCTCTTTTTCGACCATTAACATGAACGCTAAACTGATTGTATAGAAAATAGAGACAGCTTTAAACAATGTGACAGAAAAACAGAAAGCTCCTCAAGTCTGCAGCTTTCATTTGTCACATCCTCGTAATTCACGCACAAAATTATGATCTGCATCTTATCAAATCACAATTAAACATACACCATCGTGTAGCCAATACATTTTTACGCATTTTGATACCAAATTTGTCTATCGTTTGTACTTATAAGTATAAAAAGTCCCTCAAACCAAATGTACAGTTTCTTTATATTGTTAGTATATTTTGATAGTTGACAAAATAGCGTGACTCTACTGGGAGAATCTGTTATTCTTTCCCGTTTAAACGCAAACGTACGCAAACGCAAAGCACTAAAACATAGAAAAGAACAACTTTTGGACACTTTTGATAATTCATGTTTATCTTGGTGGCAAACAGCTTGGAGCCTGATCAGACGCCGGGTTACCCGGTGTCTGATCTGGCTCCAAACTGTTTGCAGTGCAAATAATAGTTTGAGCGTAAACGCGTTTATTGAGAAAGAATAACAGATTATCCACTGTATAACTGAATTAGAAACGTCCGACTCTCTACCCATATAGAATATACAATGTGCCACAATGGGCTCTCAATGGGATTTGGATCGTCAATATGAGTATTAAATAAAATTCTGATGTATATTTATGTATATTCCACATCATAACTGATATTAGTTTCAGATATCAAACTGCTGCGTGGGGGTTGCATTGTTTCACCATAAGCAGATGTTCACTTCACAATTCAGACAGTTTGAAACTTTGACTGTTAGAGTATTGATACGGGTACAGTGGAGAATCTGTTATTCTTTCCCAATAAACGCGTTTACGCTAAAACTATTATTTGCAGTGCAAACAGTTTGAAGCCTGATCAGACGCCGGCCACCAAGATAAACAAGAATTATCAGAATTGTCCAAAATTTGTTCTTTTCTACGTTTTAGTGCTTTGCGTTTGCGTACGTTTGCGTTTAAACGGGAAAGAATAACATATTCTCCACTGTATCTAACAGTTTGATCTAAATCCATACTACAGTGGAGAAGACATTATTATTTCCCGTTTATTGAAAACAAAATTAAACGAAATGTAATAAATTGAAAAAATGAAAACATTTGGAAAATATGAAAGTTTGTTTCTCTTAGTGGCGAACAGTTTGGAGCCAGGTCAGACGCCGGATTAGAGATAATAGCATATCCTAACGAGTCAGTTGGGAAATAATAACGTCTTCACTACAGCACAGGGTCCGTTTCATAAAACTTCCTACGACAAATGTTGTCGTAAGTCAGATTATAAATTTCTCAATTACTATTTATTTCTCCATCTAATCCTGTCTTGTTACATCTCTTTGGAATCGTCTTGAAAAGACGATTCCAAAGAGAAGTCACAAGACATGATTAGATAGGGAAATCAGAAGTTAAATGTATTCTAAAGATTTGACTTACGACAACATTTGTCGTAAGAAGTTTTATGAAACGGGCCCCTGGGTCCCGGCACGATATTATTTTCAAAATACTTGAGACAAAAGGTATAGTGTCGCCTAAACAAGCGCACAGTTGTAGCCAATGTCATATCGGCTAAGGACGTACCCTTGTCCTTACGCCAGAAATTCTGTCGTTTCAGTGCGTAGACGCGGTTACTATTGAAATTGCATGATTACAGTTGGTTGTACGTTATGTTTCTATGGAAGAGTATTATGTTAGCTAAACAGAAATGCAAGAAAAGTGTTGTTTCATCAATTAATATTCACGATATGACAAGTTTTGTCCAGGAAGGGCGAGAGTAAACTGAAAAATCAGTTGTACCCCTTGTCTTTATATGTATGCAATTCTGTTGCAATTTGTTTGAAAATCGATCGTGTCGCGTCCCTGTGCACTACTGTACATGCATTTTTAAATTTAATTGACGTTACCAAAGGCGTTCAGTGTCAGAACCCCGTAGAAGTCCCATTTCATGCCTTTTACACTTTCCCCATATCAATGATATATTAATGCTCCTACAGTATGCTGATCCAGTCATGATTCTATTTCCATCGGTAATACCGGTAATTGCTAAAAGCAGGTTGAAAGAAAAACAGAAAGCTCCTTTAGAGCTTTCTGTTTCACTTTCAGTCTGCTATAAAAATCAACCTGTCTTAAATTGAGAGCAATGGATGAAATGTTTAATCAAGAATTCGTCTCGAATCGAAAGCTAGTTAGGATAGTCATAACATCGAGACTTGTGAAATATGGCGGTTTTTGACGAGATAAAAGTGACAAATTAGTTCCTACTTCCACAGGTTAATTGCCCATTACACGCAAAGTTTGTTAACTTTTCATAAAATATGCAGAAACAAGAATTTTTAATACAACATCTAAGGTCAAATTTAGGTCGTCATAAAGCTTTGTGAAACGTCAGTTTCAGTCGAGAAATTCCTTTGAAACGGCCATAGTATATGTGTTATTAACCTCTTCGCTGTCATGACGTCACCGATTTCCAAAAACAATTGTCGTCTGCTTTCTTTTCTCAAATTTGAATTTTAGGTATATTGTCTTAAGATTAACTGTAATGAGTGTCAAACAGCTTGGTTCCTGATCAGACGCCTTGGATCCAAACTGTTTGCAAATAGCCATTGTACTCGGGGTAAGACAAGGGAAGGGTTTAAACGACGGTGCCGAGTTTATTATGCAGATAATTTCATTTCATCAGTGACATTATAAAATATAGATCCATGATACATTGATGATATCTTTTTCTAAATTTAAAATATTGATAATCCAAGTGCTATCTTGTTATAATATCATATAACATAGATGCACATTAATAAAACTAATTAGCGCGGATATGTTCAAGGGACTGTTCTCTACGGATTATTTGTCTCTTAGCCTGTTAAGCGTGACAAAGCTTGAATTTGCAAACAGTTTGGATCTGGATAAGATACCAAGTAAGTCGATGGTAAATCGAGATCCAAACTGTTTTGACATTGGTATTTTTATTAATCCATTACCCGATATGCTATTTCTAGTTTTGAAGACAGGTAACCACTTAGACAAGTTGAAATTAAAGCGAAATGCGCAATCTGTTTTGACTTTTAGTCTGCTTTTAAGCTTTTATTTTCTAGGATATTGAAATACTAGTAGTTCTTATGTACATAGTCATGCCTGTACATGTATAAGGTGGAACTATTTTCTTTGGTGTAGGAATGAATTGAAAGCGTAAAAAGGCGTATGTAAAGAGTAATGGTTTGAACCTAAAAATGCTATCAAACACTTTGTTAGGTTCCCTATACGTAAACTGGGGTCAGGGCAATGACTAAAATAGAATCTATGCCGACAAACATTGTCAAGATCACGAAAATATCGCAGATGACTGGTCCTTTACTCTTTTCTTGCTAAAGAGGCTACTTATCTATATACAGCGCTCCCTCTCTACAACGACATCTAATGGGAGACAAAAATTGTGTGCGTTTTTCGTAGGAAGTCGTTATAGGGAGGGAAACTTGTTTACATTTGCAAACTGTTTGGATCATGATCAGACGCAGCATAACGCGGCCGGCGTCTGATCTGGATTCAAGCTGTTTGTCACTCGTCATTAAATTTGTTTCTGTCAAAAATGTCCAATATGTTACTATGCGCAAAACAGCAGACGTACACTTTAACCAGACGATACAACAGCAGTAAAAGCGTTAGACAAAGTTGACCTGTTTAGGAACTGCGGCAAGGGTCGTTGTTGGGAGGGAGTCGTTGTTGGGAAGGCCGTTGTAGAGAGGGAACGCTGCATATATAAAGCTGCAGAATACCACATATGTAACTCTTTCCAAGGTTGATTATAAGCGACTTGCCATGCCTTTTACTATTCCTTTATCATGCAATTTTATATAAGTTTCTATAATTATGACGTCCTGAAAACAGTCAAAATGAAACATTTTCTACAAACATGCAGATTGTTGCTTTCGGCAGAGGGAAAGTTAAGCAGAAAGCTCTTTCTGCTTTTCGTTCAGCATGCTGATAGCAATAACCTGAATTTAACCTTGAAAACTAACGACCATTGGACAAAGGAAAACGTAAAGATATATCAAGTTGTGCCTTCATTTACATTCTTATTGTAAGTATTTAGCTTAATTGGCCCTGTCATGCTTACATTTCGGTCACCCATCGAGAAAAAGACCATTGTCGATACCGTGCATTTATACGAAATGAGTAATTCGGAATTTATACTATTTTTCTGACACAGCAAAACTTGTGTTCAGCGCACACTCAGGGTAAGATGCTTAAACATCCAGGTTACAGTGTAATGCAGGACAAAAGTACAGCAGAAAGCTCCTTCAGGAGCTTTCTGCTTTACTTAAGTCCTGCGCTAAGCAGTTACCTAGCTGAAAAGATGGCTACGCTTTGTTTAATAATGGTACTTTAATATAATGTCCCTGTACATTGTATTTGTATGTATGTTATCAGACAGAACAAATCCCACCAAAAATAACGTTAAGTTGTTGAGTCACTATCAATATTTATGTCTTTTCATACAAAATGGGACGACTACATGTCCCTATGCAAATTTACAAGTCTACTAGTTTAAAGAAGTTTGTATTCAAATAAGGCTAAAACTTAAATTTGTAAACAGTTTAAATTCGGCCAAGACGCTAAGTAGATGTATTCCTTTTCAGCATCAAAACTGTAAATAGTATAATTCTAGTTTAGAATTCTTTATTTCAAAAGAAAATAAATATAAATAAGTTGCAGATGACAATTTAAAGCAGAGGATATTATTGTTTGATTTAGAAGTGGAGTGACACGGTCCTATAGAATACATTGTGGTCAGGGATTTCCCCGACTGTAAGATTTGGTGACGCCATATTGGCGGTAAATCATGTAAGTATATTATATACAGTTAAACCTCCCTCAAAAACCACCTAGACGATAAGTAAATGATGATAAATGACAATTGGCAGCTTAAAGCAGGTTGAAAGTTCAGCAGGAAGCTTTCTGCTTTACTTTCATTCTGCTTTGAAGCAGTCACCTTCTTTTAAGACCAAAACCAATCCGCCATAACGGAATTTTGACTGCATATTATGTACGACTGAATAACAAGCATATTGAATTCGCCGATATACTGTATAATACTGTACAGAGACGCACTCAGTAAAACGATGGTCAGAATCCAAACTGTTTGACACTCATTTCTTTAGTCCACCTGGATTCAAGCTGTTTGTTACTTGTCATAATTCTGTCAAAATGGTAATTATGTGACTTTGAGAAAAAATGCAGATTACAATTCTGAGCAGACGATATTGCAGCAGTGAAAGTAGTAGAATAATTATCTTTTCTGAGGACCAGCAGCAATAGTTGTTGTTAGTAGGGAATCGTTGTTGGGATGACCGTTGGCTGTAGGCAGGGAGCACTGTATATACTAAATAATAGCGTTACCCTTAACAGACTTACATGTACCAAGGGGTAATAAGCTTGGCCAGAATGAACTCGTGCAGAAGTTATGTTGTTATTTTGGCAGACGACATTATGACAACAGACCACATTTGCGATTAAGAAGGAGACTGTTTAAATGGCCTTAAACACTTAATACATAGTGTCGCCAAAGACAGCATTGGCAGTGAAGACAAAGTGGTACCTAAGACAAAGATAGGATGTCGTTAAATTCTTAAAAAAAAACCGGTGATCATCAAATACGAATATTTTTGCTATACAATGAGACTCAATATTTCAAGCTCAGGTATTACCGAAGCAAACAGTGTACAAAACGAAATACTGTGTTTGTGCTCCAACAACGTCTTCCTCCTTATTTACAACGACCCATGCCACAGTTTCCGAAACAGGACACTCATGTCTAACGCCTTTACTCCTGTAATACCGTCTGCTTAAAATTGCCGGCTGCTGTTACATATAACTGGACATTTTAACAGAATAAATATAACGACGAGTGACAAACAGTTTGTATCCAGAACAGAGGCCGTGCTACGTTGTGTCTGATCTGGATTCAAGCTGTGTGCTTTAAGCCAATTCTTAATTTCCCCTCCATATAACAACTCCCTCTGAACAACACTCACACTCTTTGTCTACCATTGGGTGTCATTGTAGAGAGGGAGCACTGTATTATTATTATTATTATTATTATTATCATTACTATTATTATTATTATCTGCATTTTGACAGAGAAAAACAAAATTACTAGCAAACAGTTTGGATCCTGATCAGACGCCGCGTTACGCGGCGTCTGATCAGGATCCAAGCTGTTTGCAAATGCAAGTGTATAGTCTGACTTGGAAGCGACGGTCTAAGACTTTTCACAGTTCACACTCTCTGCTGGTATAGTCGATACAAGGCGTGGGTTTGTATTCTACGTATATGTGTTAACAAGTCGATTCTCGGCAACTAACTAAGATTACTTGTTGTGCTTGTGAGTCTCGAGGGAGCTTATTTGGCCGTTGAATGATCAAATAGAGAGGACTCTCCAATAGGGGTCGATAGGCCAATTAGCAACTAGTAAACACATCGACAAAAACATAGGGTTGGGTGCTACAGAAATGTGTCATATTTTTCTCCCTAAAGACTTCTCTGTGTTTAGAAGAGGTGGTTCTTTAACCCATTATCCCATAGCCTGTTTCTACTTTTGAAAAAAAAGACCACTTTCAGCCTGCTTTAAGTTAAAATCTGCTAGAATATCGATATTTTTCTTATAATACATATTTATGTATGTATAAATTGGAAGTATTTTCTTCAGTGGAGAAATAAATAAAAAGCATAAAAGGTGTATTTATGGGGTAATGGGTTAAAGCAGTAAGTATTTTAGAATTAAATAATATAGGGTTGGGCACCACCATTGTATTGTCAGTATTATGTAAATTAGGGATACAGATACGGTTTTGATGCAATTGGCTTTTTACAGAATTGGGTAGATCTACTTGCAAATTTTATCGGGTATTGGCAACTTTTTTAATCAGGTATTATTCATATTCTGATAAGACATTAAAAAATGTCTTTGCTTTTTGTTACTCCTTATTCTGAAAAACAATTGCCTTTTCCCCAATTTTAGTAGGGTAAATACTAATTCTTGTTTATCTTGGTGGCAAACAGTTTGGAGCCTGATCAGACGCCGGGTTACCCGGGGTCTGATCTGGCTCCAAACTGTTTGCACTACAAATAATAGTTTTAGCGTAAACGCGTTTATTGGGAAAGAATAACAGATTCTCCACTGTAAACGCATGTTTTGTTTTATGCTAAATATACTATATTGCTGGCTGGTATTCATTCATAAACTTCTCTTAAACCATCTGTCTTATACATATTCAGAGAAATCTCAACATTAAGACAGCTCCATATAAGACTTATGTTCGGCGCTACATTATAAAGAAAGCAATGCAAAACGCGCCTTAAGGAGTTTTCGAAAAGACAGATGACTGCTAGATGCATAATACAGTGGAGAAAACATTATTTGTTCCCAATTAACGCGTTTACGCTCAAACTGTTATTTTAATTGCAAACAGTTTGGAGCCAGATCAGACGCCGGGTAACCCGGCGACTGATCAGGCTCCAAACTGTTTGCAACTCAGCTTAATATCAATTGTTAAAACTATCAAAAAGTTGTTATTTTCTACATTTTAGTGTTTTGCGTTTGCGTTTCGTTTGCGTTTAAACGGGAAAAGAAAAACGTTTTCTCAACTGTAAGTGTATAGAAAGCATTCCTTCAAGAGCTTTCTGCTATTTTTTGCCCTGAATAATCTAAAATCTGCATTAATTATTCACGACTCCCGTTTTTGCCCATTCGGCGCTGAAGTCGCATACATGCGACTTTGCAAACAGTTTGGATCCTGGTCAGACGCGGCGTCTGATCAGGATCAAAACTGTTTGACACTCGTATCGATATTTCTTAGGTCATTCTACCTTAAATCTTACTTTGAAACGTTCTTAAAGGCGACACATTTGAAGCAGACGACAAAAAAACGGTGTATGGGTAAAACAAAGTCACTATTAATTTGGCACCGAAACGGTTAAATGGTCGTTTTACACAAGTTCAACTGTATTGTCACAAAGACGCTTGGCTATCTCTCCAAGAAAATGCTATCAGAGAATTACAACCTCCTTCACCCGTAACTCTAACATGGCATCGTCGGTTTCCAATTGTCATCTGCATTTCTATTTCAAACAATGCATGTCTCCACGTCTTATAATATGCAAATAAACCCTCAATGAATCTCAAACAGTTTGGATCCTGATCAGACACCAAGTTTCTCGCTGTGTGATCTGGATTCGAAACTGTTTGACAGTTCAAGTCAATTTGCGCTTGGCAAGGGAATACTGAGAGAAAACTATACAGTGGAGAAAACGTTATTCTTTCCCGTTTGAACGCAAACGCAACGCATTCCACTTAAATGTAAAAAACAAAAACAACGTTTTGACATTTCTCACTATTTTAATCTGAATGGCAGACAGTTTGGAGCCTGATCAGACGCCGGGTTATCCGGCGTCTGTTCTGGCTCCAAACCGTTTGCAATCATCTGGGAAATAACAGTGTTAGCATAACTGCGTTTATTGAGAAAGAATAACGTTTTCTCCACTGTACAACTGAAGAAAATCGATATGATATAGACAATTACATTAGCGTGTAGTTTTACTGGATAATATATTTACCAATCTGTTCTTTTCCACCGTCAGTCACTTCTATGTTCATTTCCATTGTTTAGTGAACGCAGCGTTGTTGCTAGGTTTATTTAACCGTTTCAACGCTGAAGCCGCATAATGTCGACTTTTGCAAACAGTTTGGATCCAGATCAGACACCGCGTAACGCGGCGTCTGATCTGGATCCAAACTATTTGCCACTCGTTTCTATATTACTTGAGTCCTTCTTCCTAAATCCAACTTTGAAACGTTCTTGCAGATAACAATTATTGAAACCGACGACTATGTAGCGGTGAAGGGGTAAAAACCTCACGATAAATTTAACGGAGAAATAGGTAAAGCTTCCGCAATATACGGACGAATTATTGACAATTTTTGCAATCAGTTTGAGTCCATATGAGATGCCGAGTAAATAATTGTTTCATCTTGGTCCAAACTGTTTGAAATTCTGATGATAACGATGAAGTAATTCTGAGAATTATTGTAGCCGACAATAGCATACCGTACTAAAGTTTAACCCTTTACTGCCTTACCCAGAGTACAACAGTTATCTGCAAACAGTTTGGATCCGAATGCGTCAAGCTGAACTTTGCATAGCTTTCAAGACAACAGTTTCAAAGCAGATTATGCTGACTTGTGGCAAGAGATTGGTTAAATGGTATAACCTAAATTGAAGTGTGGCGCATTTGTTAAAATTGCTTCTGACAATATGGTATATGTCAACCGTGGCCTATCTCTAAGAACCAGTAGCCTGGACAACTTAACAAACACTGATATGATTGCGCTCATGTTTTATATACTCCTAATTAGGGTGTGTCAAACGAGGTTATCTTTCGGTATAATCCGTAGTTTGCCGCCGTTCGGTACCGGTCTCGTCATTTTCCGGCTACGTTCGACATTTCTGTTGCTTTTGTCTGTAAAAAAAACAATATCGGTCGAAGTGGTAAGTCCCAATCCAATAAAATAAGAGATGAAAACCAAAATAAATTTAATCTCAATAAATTGTAACAAATAATGCAAAGACACGCACATTAATGCCATCATTCGCCTAATTTCGTCTTTTCTCGCATATTTCCGGAATTATTTTACGAATACCGAGGTCATGTAATAAAGCGTGTCCGCCATGAGTCGCATTTCAGATTTACCGTTTCTATGATAAAGCTAATTGATTTAGTTTATTGTTTAACAGTTTATTAACAATGTAGGCTGATAAGTCAAGGAGATACGGCGCTCGCGTAACAATACGTGCCTTCTGTTCGGTGTCAAAAGAACCCGATGTTGACCCCGTTTATCTGTACCCCGATTCGAGTTACCGACGTAACCGGAAGTTATGGGACATATCTATGGTCTTATCTAGTACAAGCTTTCGCCTGCACCATTTGTTTTCATTAACCCTTTATCTCATAGCCTGTTTCTAATTTTGAAGAGAGAAGATCACTAAAAGCAGGTTGAAGGTAAAGCAGAATGCGCCTTAAGGCGCATTCTGCTTTACCTTCAACCTGCTTTTACGCTATCATCCGTTAGGATTAGAAAGTATTTCTTATGATACATGTTTTTGACTGTATAAATTTGAACTAATTTCTTCACTGGAGGCATAAATGAAATGCGCTTAAAGGGTTAACCCTTTTAATGCCAATCCATAATACGTATACTGTCTTACTTGCTTGCAAAATGTTTGGACCCAGGTCAGACATCGAACTCAGCGTCTGATCAGGATCCAAGCTGTTGTATATCCATATCGTTCAACAATATGATATATAAATTTGAGATATAGATGCTGAATAATCCTTTAAGCAGACCATAATATGATAATAACGGGGTTAAATGTGAAATGTGACACTAAAAGCCAACCTTCTCGCTTTCAAACATTAGCTTGATTTGGTTTAAACAGATTTTATAACAACAACTTACACAACAACAAAGTTCAGGGTTGAAACGAAAGCAAAACAGTTTCTCTCCTTTGCTTAATTAATTGTGCATGGCTATTGCAATGAACCCTCCCTAAGCGCTTGCTGGAGGAACTCGTTAAAGATATACAAGGGCGATCTTCCAATATAAAGCTGACCAATTCACAGTCACATAAAATAGCAAACAGTACAGACCCTGATTACCCGCGTAACGCAACGTCTCATCAGGGTCTACACAGTTTGTAAATGTCCTCTTTAGTAGACAATAGGCTTAATCCATTTCTCCATAGCCTGTTTCTAATTTTGAAGACATGTGAACCCTTAAAACAGGTTGAAAGTAAAGCAGAATGCGCCCGGAGGCGCATTCTGCTTTACTTTCAGCCTGTTTTAAGCTACCATCTGCTGGGATATAGAACATAATTCTTATCATACTTATTCATGACTGTATGAATTTGAACTATTTTCTTCAGTGGAGGAATAAATTATAGGTCTTAAAAGGCGTATTAATGAGGGAAAGGGTTAAACGGGGTTTAGAGTGAACATTGTCAGTGTGCTGCATGTCACCAATGTGTGCGTTATCATGATGTAATAGCATGCACGCGCAACTGTTTGACTTCAGGCATGTTGGCTGCATTTTCTCGTGAACACTTTCGGTTTTGACCTTACTATGTTTGTAAACAAAGCATTTTATTTCAAACAAAACAAAAGAAACCAAGTGGAGAAATGTCTATACATATATGTAGTTGTTTTAACCCATTTATACCCACTATCAAAATACCGACATAGGCAAACAGTGTAGACTCTGATCAGACGCCGCATAATGCGGCGTTTGATCAGAGTCTACACTGTCTGCTGATAAGAATTTCAATACAAAATGAAACGAAAGTGACCCCTGTGATAAAAAATGGACTAATATAATAAGCATTTGCTTTTATTTTAATATTTTCTTTCATTTTTGCAAATCCACCATTTCGTTTTTAGGTTGTTCTATAGCCTTGTAAAAATACCATTAAACCGATCATTAAACATTTAATACTATGTAAGAACATGTGAAAGAAACAAATGTACAATGCTTTGCAACGAACGCAAGTATAAACGACATTGTAAAATCCCGCTCTTTCGAATTTAATTATGAACTCTTAGAAAAGGAATATTACAAGAATACATTGTAAGAGAAATTGTTAATCAACAAAAACAGGCTGTCGCATTTATACCTATTATCCACAAAACATACATTAGAAAACAGTGTAGAGTCTTGTGGGATGCCGCAATTTACGTGGCGTTTCTTCGGGTTCTCCATTGTTTTGCCATTTCATATGAACTGTTATGCTGTATGGACAGAAACTGCATAGCATAATTATCACCCTTGTTTATTTATAATAATATCTTCCAGCAAGCACATATGTATAGAGTTCATTGCAATTTCTAGTATAAATGAGTTAACAATGACCTTTTCCAATAAGGACACCAGAAACGGCCATATTAGACATAAAATAGTTCAGACAAGCTGAAGCATTGGTCTGGTGTGACTCATTCCCTGCCTAGAGGTCTGGTCACTTAAGCTTCCAAATAAACAACAATCGTTTGTCCACTGGAACACCGACCTTACTGCTAGCAGAGTGGGCCTGTCTTTGAATTCTCTATACAATAACACCCGTATAAATATCCACTCTATATAACACACATGGACAAGCATGAAAGTCTTCTAGACAAATGGCTTCAAAAATATGTGAATACTTTAAGCAGGATGTAGGTAAAGCAGAAAGCTCCATAAAGGGAGCTTTTTGCTTTAACTTCATCCTGCTTTAAGCAATCGCCTGTTCTAAGTACCGAAACAATATAATTATGGTGATTTTGAGTGGTCGAAATGTTGGGGGAATATACCCCAGTACGATCGATGGTAGACAGAGATATTGTGTTCTTTTACTAATAAAGTCTAATAGTATTATAGTTAGCTTTCTATCCCAGGCTAAACGGCTTGTGAGGGATCCAGCAAAGAGAATATAGTATATAAATTATATACCATGAAATTGGTAAACATAGATTTGTAAATTAGAAATATCAGTTTGAATTGCACAATAGTATAAAACAAACACTACACTATGAATAGAAAGAGGTAATAGAAAGAGCAATATGATTGCAAAGATGTTTGACCTATATCTGGATACAACATGGTTTAAATGTATATTAGATACATTTAGCCAGAACTAAATATTGCTCTTTGCTTATTACATGTATTTGTGCATTTGGATGTGTGGTTTACATCATTATTATTTACTTTAACATTTATATGATAGGTTTACCTGTTGGGTGTTTGTTTCGAAACGATTAGCACATTTAACCCATTACCCCATAAATACGCTTTTTACACCTTTTATATATCCCTCCACTGAACAAAATATTTCCAATTTATACAGCAAGAATAAGAACCATAAGCAATATTTTCTTCATTCTATCAGGTATTAGCTTTGTGCTTTACTTTCCATCTGCTTTAAGTGGTCATCTATCTTTATTATAAGAAACATGCTATTGGGCAATGGGTTAAGACTACATGTAGTGTCTACTTAAGAAAATATTGGTAAATAATGTTACCCTGATAAGACGCCGCGTTACGCGGCGTCTCAGCAGGGTAACATTGTTTACCAATATGACTCATTAGGATATGCACTATTTTTCATTTCATATGTAATGTTTTAGCTGAATGTACAAACACTGCAATGGTTTCAGATCAACATTGTCTATAATGAAATTTTCCAGCTAGCTAACAGTTCATTGGCATAACATGACAAGTGGGTTAAGAAATGTATGTTTTTATAATTTATTGTAAAATTAGTATCGTACTGATTAAATAATATTTTTATTACTTAATTGAAGTCATTAATTAGTATTTCTCGCGGTAGTTATGCCCACGGTATATAAATTACTAGTACTTAGTACTAATTATATTGACAAATAATGTAATTTCGATATATAATATATCTATTTCAGTTAGTGAACATTTACGACAACCACGCAGATTGACAAATATCTCTAATACAACATTTGAATACAATATAGAGTATTTCTAACAGTTTTCCAATGACAAGTACAGTGGAGAATCTGTTTTTCTTTCCCGTTTAAACGCAAACGTACGCAAACGTACGCAAACGCAAATCACTAAAACGTAGAAAAGAACAACTTTTGGACAATTCTGATAATTCTTGTTTATCTTGGTGGCAAACAGTTTGGAACCTGATCTGACGCCGGGTTACCCGGCGTCTGATCTGGCTCCAAACTGTTTGCACTGCAAATAATAGTTTTAGCGTAAACGCGTTTATTGGGAAAGAATAACACATTCTCCACTGTACATGTACATGTACATTTGTCCCATGCAAACACTGTAGAGCACTCAAATCAGAGTATGTACTATTTGCCACTTTGTGAAACATTTGCAAGAACAAAGCATTCAAAAGTTAAAATTGAACTTGCTAAATTAGAAACTGGAAGTGTCCATTTTAAATTTCAGTAACAGTGAGTTAACTAATTTATTGTTCGAGTACATGTAGTTACTTTATAGGACATACGATTATAAATATCGTCAGACGTAAGAGTCAGCAACGTTTTTATGTTTTGAAATACTCCCTTTTGAAATACGCCCGTATTTCAAAAGGGAGTATTTCAAAAAATAAAAACTTTATTTCTACATTAAACATTAAACACTATGGTTTCACTATTCATTAGAATCGTCTCGAATAGACGTTCCTAATGAGTAGTAGCAACATAGAATTTGGTGCGGAAATGAGTGAGATAATATTGGATATGTTCAGGTTACTCCCTCTTATCTGGAGCCCTGGTTAGTTTTACAATTTTATTCTGCTTCGAGTCAATTTGGAATTTTATCTGAGAAGGAAAACTCTGAAGCAGACAACAGTTCTTTTCTGTCGTCAAAAAGGTGTTCTTTTTCCAGGAACAAAATGTAGCGCTGACGTAATTACATTACAGTGTGTGAACCCTTACCACGTCAAAATATCGACTGCTTTAAAATTGTATTCTGCTAAAAATATCAATTCAAGTTGAACAACCTTTAGACTGGAGATGCGGTTATCCGAGTGTCAAACAGTTTGGATCCAGATCAGACGCCGAGTAACTCGGCGTCTGATCAGGATCCAAACTGTTTGCAAATACGTGTCACGCTTAGAAACATATAGTTAAAACAAAGTAATCTATTAGGTTGATGAAAGCTGTCCGCCGCTGACTTCTTGCAAATATCTTTTTGGAAAATACGCGATCACTGTCATTTATTTGAATATGTTATTAAACTTATTGGTAATTATCAAGATTGTAGTGCTAAGCAACTGATCTGGTTCTAGACTTGTTCAATAAACATTCTGTAAATCCTCATTGGTCTAAATTATTTTCTGCTGAAAACTCTCTGCAATATCAGTTTTGTGCCTCGCTAAGATGGTGAAAACATCCCCACCCCAAACCAATGCCAAACGTTTTGGAACCTGATTAGATTCCGATTTTACTTGGCGACTAATCTTGATCCAAAGTGTTTGAGGCTACGCAAAGTTAGGCATGCTGAAGGTTGACACAAGTTTCGCAGGACACGTTGACAGAGACAAGATGAGCATTATCCACTTTTTATGATGATTGAGGTAGAAAAAGACGTTAAAGCCTGTAAGCGCTATTCCCCGAGGAATTCTGTTGTGAAAACACAGTACAGAAAAATCTCTCTATTACGACCACTAAATTGTGTTTGAGACAGATGACTTCTTAAAGGAAGGCGACAGTAAAACAGAAAGCTCCTTGAGGAGCTTTCTGTTGTACTGCCACCTTGCTTTAAGCTGCCACCTGGCTTTTATACAATCAATAAACATTCGTTTAAGCGGTTGAAAACCGATAAAGAGAGGTTTTACTGTAATACTTCGATATTGCCATTACTCAAATAGAACATCGTTTGTGGTATCTTAGACGAGAGCGCCTGCTTATAGCAGGATGGATGTAAAGCAGAAAGCTCATTCGATGCTTTCTGCATTATGTTCATCCTGCTTTAAGCCTGTAACTGTGTTAGATAAAGAGTGTACTTTTCTAGTTGTGTAGTATCGGAGGTTTACAGTAACCAGTATAGAACCCGTTACCCATATTGTGACCACAGAAAAGGACAAAAAACTATTGAGGGTTCTAATATGTTTATACTATCATGGTTTTCAGGAATATACTCATTGAATGCGAACATCGACTGTATTGACATTTGCAAACTGTTCGGTTATCCAGATCAGACGCGGGTCAGCATTTGATCCGGATCAAAACTATTTCAAAGTTGACTAAATGAGTATTTAGCATATATTATATTATAATACATATTATTATATCATATTATAACGTATTATATTGTTTTGGTATTGTTATGTTTTGTATTACATTATACTAGTTCATTTCTATTATATATTATATAACATCAATATGAATTGATATATATTAAATACATGTAATAGTTAATATAATATAATATAATATAATATGATATAAAGACTTATTGAGATTACTGCCTTAAGCAATATGCAAATTAAGCAACTAACGATACTTACATCTATGCGTGTTGTGTATGTTAATTACATATAAATTAATATTAGTTAATTAAGTGGTCTTAATAAAAGGGTTTCTCTGCATATTTACTCTTACTATGTCGCTGACCTTTTCGGGGCACATACCTCTGTTTAGTGTCTTCTTGAACATTTTCTCAGAAATAAAACCAATGTTTCCTTCTTTGGAAATCATCCATCTTCTAGGAAATCAGTGCCCAAAGAGACTAGTTAAGTAGTGTCTGGATATTTTAACTCTTCGCATGCTATCAAAACATCTGCCTCACGGCTGTTGTCTGCAACTTTTTTATAATTTGATTTTAACGTCATTTTAGCTTAAGAAACATTTACCAAAGTGTCAAACAGTCTAGATCTTGATCAGACGCCGCGTATCGCGGCGTCTGATCAAGATCTAAACTGTTTGAAAATGCGTGTACAGTGGCGACTTGCAAGCGAAGAGTTAACCGTGACGTGAACTGGTGCAAACCGGAACTAAGATGTTCTTGACCTTTCAAGACAGTTCAAAATATGCCAATAGTCTATCAATATTATACTTGCATTGTCAGTATTGATAAGTTTCCTGATATATACTTGTTTAACCCTTTCATTCTCAATGACGACAAAAAGCGCGTTTGCAAATAGTTTGGATCCTAATCAGACACCGCGTAACGCGGTGTCTGATCAGGATCCAAACTGTTTGACATTGTTTTTGATGTTTTTTTTAGTCATACTGCCTTAAATTTAACTTTGAAACGATATTGCAGACAAATATATTGAAGAAGACGATAATATGGGGTTGAAGGGGTGAAGGGGTAAAAACTTTACGATACATTTGATCATGAAAGGGTAAACATGTACCTATTAATATATAATATCAGCTTAAGACTTCAACCTTTATTCATTTATTGCAGCCGTTACAAACAGCTTAGATTCGGAATAGGCGCCTAGAAGCTCAGCGTGTCATTTGGATTCACCATGTTTGAATCTCTTGTGCTATATTCTACGAGGTTGCCAGACGCTTAGAAGTTGGTAAAGTGAGCAAACTGTAGACCCGGATGAAACAACGAAACGTGAGAGAATGCCTGCATGGTTTGTTAGTGTACAGTACAAAATACGTTGTTTTCCTCCAAGAAAAGCATTTATGTTCTAAAACCCTCATTTCCGTTTCATACAGTTTGGAAACAATTCATTAAATTGCGTTTCGTTCGTTTAAACAGGAAATTTTAGAATTTGCTCCCCTGTTTGTATTACATGAACTATCTTACATCTCGTCTTTTTATTAGAATCGATTCGTAGATACTACGAGACAGGTAACCACTTAAAGCAGATTGAAAGTAAAGCAGAATGCGCCTTAAGGCGCATTCTGCTTTACTTTCAGCCTGCTTTAAGCTACCATCAGCTAGAATATAGAAACTATCTCTTATAACACATGTTTATGACTGTATAAATTGAATATAATTTCTTAAGAGTACTAAAAAATTGAATATGCTAAAAGGCGTTTCTATTGGGTAAAGGGTTAAATAAAGGTACGACCCTTATATTCTCATATATCATCGTGAATCTTTCCTAAACACACAGTGGACGAATCGATTTGTACGAAAAGGCTAGACACCGACATTTCCTGATATCATTTAGTATACTATAGTACTACATTGTATATCTACACAGCTCTTATTCAAATTAGCTTAAGCCATTTTGACGTCATAGTAGATTTCTATGAATATTCATAAACTCGACTAACCTATTCACGAAACACATTTATTTGGCTGGGAAATTCGGTGGTAGCTGATACTGTTTCATAAATATTTACAATCAAACTCGTCTTGAAAGACAATTCTACATGTATAATGAAGCATGAACATCTTTAACGACAGTTTACCGCTTAATAAAAGACAAAAGTAACGCGTCGTCTGTTCAGGATCAAAACTATTTGCCTCTTGTTTTAAAATTACATCAGTTTTACTGCATTTAAATCTAAATTAGAAACGATATTGCAGACAAAAAATATTGAAGCAAACGACAATGATGCGGTGAAGGGGTAAACATCTCAAGATAAATTTGATCATGAAAGGGGTGTGGAGCTTTCTGGGTATCATTTGTCTTGCAATAAGCTGCTAGTATTCACAATGTACATTCGATTGAATTAATGCAGACTACAGTGGAGAATGTGTTATTCTTTCCCAATAAACGCGTTTACGCTAAAACTATTATTTGCAGTGCAAACAGTTTGGAGCCAGATCAGACGCCGGGTAACCCGGCGTCTGATCAGGCTCCAAACTGTTTGCCACCAAGATAAACAAGAATTATCAGAATTGTCCAAAAATTGTTCTTTTCTACGTTTTAGTGCTTTGCGTTTGCGTTTAAACGGGAAGTAATAACAGATTCTCCACTGTACCAGTTTGAATCTATCAGTAATTGTCTTAGTAGTTATTTGGAATACGATGCAAAACGATTGCAATTTTCTTTGTTTTCCCCGTAAATTATTGGCAAGCGCCTTTGACGTCTCATACTTGGAAATATAAAGCCTTATAGTCTAGTATTTCAGCCAGATCTATTTCAACTTGTTATAGTTGCCAGTGTATTTACATTCTGACGTAACTTACAAACCCGATTTTGAAGCCAAAGATTTATAACAGGTCTGATTATTCCGTGACTATTGATCTAGTATAGCCTATACCATCTTTTCTTCTCAAAAATTGTAGTGAGTACTATATTACATCTGTACAACTGACTCAATCGAGTTAGATTAGAAGCACATTGTAACTGCCAATAAAAAGAAGACATTTGACAAACTTAAAAGCTTAAAAACAAGATCAAAGTAAAGCAGAAAGTTCATTTTTGTTTAAACAGTTCATTCGGTGGCTTTCTGATTTCCCTTTTAATTGCGTTAAGTTGTGCCAGCTACCTAGCATGCATTAATTAGCTAATTGTCGAGTATTTTTTGAATAGTCGAAAAAGCGGGTTTAAGTTTATAACGAGTGGTCGTAATAGAGTATTTTACTTTATTACCAGTGGTCGTAACTGATTTAGCGCAAATGAACTTATTCCTATTGGTCGTAATAGCGGGGTTAAGTTTATAACGAGTGGTCGTAACTTATTTAGCACGATGTTGTCGTAAAAGCGGGGAATTTAGTTTATTACGTGTAATCGAAACTTATTTAGCGCGGTAAGGTCGTAAAAGCGGTAGGGGTTAGTTTATTACGAGTAATCGTAACTTATTTAGCGGGGTGTGGTAGTTTCAGCGGGGATTTAGTTTATTACGAGTGGTCGTAATAGCGGGGTTCACTATATTACCGTTACGAAACAATCTCATTTGGAATATCTCGATAAAGACTAAAATATTCATAGAGTTTGTTTCTGTTGGGCATCATACAATTCCTGGTAGAACGATGTCTGTATCGGCAGATGTCTAGAAATCACAACTCCTCATTTACCAACTTCACTGCCAACATGTCCTCTGCTAAACATCTCCGCTTACAGTCAAACTTGTGTTAAGCTACCACAATGGCTAACGATGCATGGTGATCTTTAAAGACGTGTGCTTTACTTTCAGCCTACTTTAAGACAGCATCTGATATTATTTGGAATATATTTCTAAAGTACATATTCATGACTGTACTAAAAGGAACTATTTTCTTCAGTGTAGGAATACTTAAAAGGCGTAAAAAGTGTATTTATTGTGTACTGGTAATGGTATTCTGTTTACTTTCAGTCTGCCTTAAGCTACCGTCTGCTAGAATAAACATTCTATTTCTTATCAATATTTATATTCATGACTGTATGAAATGAAACTATTGTTACAATGAGCAAATAAAATAAAGACGGAAAAATGCGTGTTTATGGGGGAATGGGTTAAATCGCAAATCCGGTTATCAGCCTCTTTAAGTAACAGTTTTACTGCCATTATGACGTCATAAGTTAACCAATCACAGCTACATTACCTTCTACCTTTTTTGGCTGCTTTTCGTTATCAAATGTACATGTAGAATTTTCTGCGGTTTTGGACATATTGCAATAAGTTTGGATCTTGGCTAGACACCGCGTACAATCCACATTGAACAGGATCCAAAAAGTTTGCAAATGTAAATGTTGTAGAGTTTGCAGTGAACGTGTTAAAGAGACGATAAATTTGATGAAGAGGACACTCTCGATCATATTAATGACGCAACAACACAGAAAACGTCATACTTTATTATCTTATCGATCCTAAAAGGTTTCTTTAGACCAAGCTTATGTACTAATGCCATTTACGCACCTGTCTGTGGACTTCAAACAGTGAATCAAACAGTGCAACATATAACATAGCGACAATTATTTGCTTTATAACGACCGCCAAAGAAGCCATATTGTGTTAAAGATACATGTCAGCTTATAAAGCAGCTGAAAGTAAAGCGGTAAGCGCCTTAAGGCACTTACCGCTTTTACTTTCATTCTGCTTCAAGTACGATGCTGCCTCTAACAAATGCTTCCATTGAGTGCACGTAACTGCAGATGTCTATTTGTCAATAATGATAGATCTATACGGTCATACTTGTACTACATGTAATTGACCACTGAAGGGAACATCATAATTATGTGGCATTAAGTAAGATGAAAGCTAAAAACAGGACAAAAATAAGGCAACAATATCTTAGTGCAAGACAAAAAGTAGTTTTCTCTTGAATAAAGTAAGCATATGTCTTATAATATCACAGGAATTCAGCATGTAAAGGTCGCTTACTTCAAGTAAGACAGTAAAATGGTCGACTATTAGCGGATAGTTATGTCAATACAGATTCAAGAATTGCCCAAAGGTTATAAAGCTCTTGAGTTGAGTTTTTAAAAACTCCAATCTGACCAAACAAATGCTTGAGAACCATTTAAGATTCAACTCAAAAGCTTATAACCTTGGAACTTGGTCTTAGATACTTAGAGAATTGGCATTTTTGCTGAGATGAAAGGAAAGAGAGATGATTATTCTGTTCAGTGCTATGCCAGCCAACACTGCCATTTTTGCAAACCTACTGGATCCAGATCAGACACCGAGCAACTCATAGCAATAAGTTAAAACTATATTGTGAGACGCCGCAGTTTGTGGCGGCGTCTCATGATAGTCTACGCTGTTTACCTAATAGTGGGTTTTACTATGCAAAACACATTAAACATAAATATTGATTGAAACATATAAAGGTACATTGCACACACTTTCAACATGCCATTAAAATCTTATCATAGGAGAGTGGTACCATTGCATAAATATTACATATTGCGATAGTAGACGGAACTAATTTTGAACTACTTTTTGTTTGTAACCGCGCGGAAAGATACATAATTATTGTCTGTTTTAGCGTAAATAGATCTTTTGAATGGGCGTTGTTCTATCAGCAACAAAAGTGCAAACCGCAAATTCTCAGACATTTTCAATATTTTTATCCGTCAGTGAAGCCAAGAGTGCATGGTTTAATGCAACCTGCTCACATAATACCGCGGCGCTAATTTTGGCGGGAAGCATGCGCGCTGGGTATCGGAAATGCATCTGCATGCATTATTTAGCAACTAAGAGTGAAACAAGCAAGAAATCAAACACCTCATCTGGCGGGTTGTGTCAAAACCTGCCGAATGCGTTGGTAAAGAGCCATCGGCTATGCCTGTTTTATTCACTACTGTTTAATCACGTCTGTTTTTATCGTATTCAACCCTAGCGACGAGTATCGTCGTCATTAACAAACATTGTACATGTGAAGAGTACACTTGTCCTATGCAAATAGTGTAGACTCTGATCAGAGGGCTCCTACAGGGCCTGCACTGTTTGTCTTTTGCAATAAATTGTTAAAATCAGCCCTAAATAGCCAAACATGGACTAGATCTAGACTTAATTGGAACTTGGGATTTTAAATTAAAAGTTTCAGGGGCGAATGTATCATATCGTCTGCTTTAAAAACCTACCGGCTGCAAATTCATTTTTAACTCATTACCCCATAAATACACATTTTTACGCCTTTAATTCATTCCTCCAGTGAAGGAAAAGGTTACAATTAATAATCTACAGTCATAAACAAGGACCATAAGAAATATTTTCTATATTCTAGCAGATGGAAGCTTAAAGCAGACTGAAAGTAAAGCAGAATGCGCCTAATGCGCATTCTGCTTTACTTTCAACATGCTTTAAGTGGTAACTTATTTTCAAAACTAGAAACAGGCTATGGGGTAATGGGTTAATGTATTTCCATGGTTACCATATTATCAAACACTGTCCCTGGTATTTTCAATATGAGGTAAATCTTCTTACCACTCAATAACTGAAGTCCAACAATTTTAGAGTTCAAGTAAAACAGACCGAAACAATCAACCGGGTTTCAGCAATCATTTCATAACCGATGACAGGGCAGTATAAAGTAAATTTTATAGATTGAGGCTCGCTTTCACGCTTGTTGCCAGATATGGACCTAACTTAAGGTAAAATATTATTTACATGTATTCCTATTCTATGCCAGGAGGATACAGTTTCTAGTTTTGAAAATAGGTGACCATACACTTAAAACAGGTTGAAAGTAAAGCATAATCCGGGGGTACTGGTTTATATGGAGTGGATTAATATCATCGTACCTTAATCAGGCAGAACATGGGTAAACCTATCGGGTTCATAAGTAGAAATGTTAAACTCCAAGCTAGTCGGCAGGACGGCAGTAATTAGGATAGCTCTCAAATGCAAATTACTAGCTATGCTACTATATTGCCCGGTGTTCTAAAGTTTAAAGAGACCAAAAACCAACGGGGGCATTGGCGAAAGTACAGAATTGCCAATTAATACCCAAACTATATACTCACAGTTCTTACAATTTCTTTCAAGAACACTTAAAAAGAAATAAAAAAGTGTTCAGAAAACCAATTTTGGCAAATTTAAACGAGGAATAAAAATAGATGTTAAGCCTTTCACTCTCAATGACGTCAAAAAGCGCGAATGCAAACAGTTTGGATCCTGATCAGACGCCGCGTAACGCGGCGTCTGATCAGGATCCAAACTGTTTGACACTCGTATCGATATGTTTTAAGTCATACTACATTGAATCTTACTTTGAAACGATCTTGCAAACAACAAAATTGAAGCAGACAACAATGAAACGGTGAAGGGGTCACGATTAACTTGGCAGCAAAAGAGTAAATGGGTGAGCCATTTGCCTTCAAAGTAACACGTTTTTACACATTCGCATATTTTTATGGACATGCTTTTTTATGTTACCATCCTGTCATAATAAGGAGTTCCACATTGAAATGCTATGATATATGGAACTTCTGAAAGTGGCTGCTAACAGCAGACTGAAAGCAACACAGAAAGCTCCTGAAGAAGATTTTTGCTTTACTTTCAACCTGCTTTAAAGTATTAATTGTTTTAAATTGGTATAGAGCGTTTGAACTATGAAGGCAAAGGTAAAATAATGAAATATAGATATGTTCTCAAAACCAATTTGGGCAAGTTTAATCTAGAAATAAAAGTAGAAGTAAATGTTTAAAGCAGACATTGAGCCCTTGTGATGTGGGGACGATCAAGATATTTAGTTTCAACAACCTCTTTCTATCTTGATGTTAATTTCAACGTCAAAACTCGTTTTGTTCCGGTCGTGTTCGGGTGATTACGTTCTATTGTGGCGATGTGTAATCAAGCCGCAACAAAATATCGACCGCAAACTGCCAACGGAAATGTAGGTCACAAATTTGTTATTCGGTTGGTCTTTTAGCCTGTTATTTGGTTTTCTTTAAGTGCGATACAATTGCAATAGGTCACATGAACGAATGTGGGAAGCGAACAGTTTGATCCCAGATCAGACGCTAGGTTCATCGGCGTCTGACCTGGCTACAAACCGTTTGCACTCCAGGCACCAATATTTTGGAATAATGTAGGTCACATGCATGTACGAGAGCTATTGAATCTGTCATTGGAACTTATACAGTGGAGAATCTGTTATTCTTTCCCAATAAACGCGTTTACGCTAAAACTATTATTTGCAGTGCAAACAGTTTGGAGCCAGATCAGGCTCCAAACTGTTTGCCACCAAGATAAACAAGAATTATCAGAATTGTCCAAAAGTTGTTCTTTTCTACGTTTTAGTGCTTTGCGTTTGCGTACGTTTGCGTTTAAACGGGAAAGAATAACAGATTCTCCACTGTACCCTTTAATGTTCAGCCTTATGAACAGAGGAAACAATGAAATAACTGAATGCAGAAAACGACAGCGACTTTAACCCTTTCCCCTATAGAAGCGACTTTTAGCGTATTTAATTTATTTCTCCACTGAAGAAAATAGTTCCAGTTTATACCCTCATGAACAACAACCATTAAACATATTTTACATAGCCTAGCAGATTTTAGCTTAAAGCAGGCTGAAAGAAAAGCAGAATGTGCCTTAAGGCACATTCTGCTTTACTTTCAACCTGCTTTAAGTGGTCACCTGTTTTTCAAAACTAGAAGCAAGCTATGAGGTAAAGGGTTAAAATAATCATTTTATAATCAAATTTATAGTGAGTTTTTTACCCCTTCACCGCCATATTGTCGTCTACTTCAATATTGTTGTCTGCAATATCGTTTCAAAGTTAGATTTAAGGCAGTTAGTATAACTGACGTGATTTTAAAACAAGTTGCAAATAGTTTTGATCCTGATCACAAGCGTCTGATCAGGATCAAAACTGTTTGCAAATGCGCTTTATGACGTCATAGCGAGTGAGGGGGTTAAAATGTTGACAACTGCTTTTAAACTTGAGTGCCGAACAGTTTGAAGCCTGACCAATAGCCAAGCAACTCTGCGCAAGCACTGACATCGAACTGTTTGCGAGTTTATCACATTAGTTTTGTGAGTATTGTAGACCAAAGACGGGAATTTTACAAGAGCTGTCTTTTATAGATAACCTGATATTAGACCATTTATTAAAACTGTTATTGACATTTGGTATCATTCAGACCTACAGTCGCTACCGGTCCAATAACAGTCCTCTGATCAGGGTCTGCTCTGTTTGTCATTTTGCAATAAACTGAATACAACAACCCCAAAAGTTCGGAATGGGTGACTCTTATTTGGAAACTGGAACTGTTCATTCAAATTTTCAGGTTTCAGTGAGTAAAATCATTCAGTTCAATAATTGGAAATTGGCTAGGGGAGAAATGAGTAGTTAACTGACCCGATGTCATGACGTCATCAATTTTAAACAGTTGTCGTCTGCTTTTATTTTTCATATTCTAAGATAAGGTATTTAGACTTAAGGAATATTGAAATAGGTGTTAAACAGTTTGGATCCTGATCAGACGCCGCGTTATACGCGGCGTCTGATCAGGATCCAAAACTGTTTACAAATAACTATTTTGTTCGGGTGTAAGGCAGCGAAGAGGTAAATTGACCTACTTTCTGTTAGTGTTTCAACTGGAAAATTACCTGGCATATTTTTAGTTCATTAAACATTTATCACACAGCGGGCATGAGACCAACACGACCCACATTCACTTAGTTATGGTTTAATGGTATAGCCAATGATTAGCGGTTGTCTGGTGATATCAATTATTATATTAAATAATAAATAGTACATCTGAGAATTATGAAAACATTTGTGAATTTGATTCCAAAAATAATACAGTAGAGCCTAAAGACCTTTGTTTAACGGATATTGAAAACAATACCAATTGAACGTTGAAAGGCTGCAATCGAAGCAAAAAAAACAAACAAACAAAACATTTAATGCAGAAAGTTACTAAAGAAGTTTTCTTAATTACTCTTGTCGTGCAATACCTGTCCTTGCCTACGATGAAAAATCTCGAAACTCATTGGTATTCCATTTTTAACTAATAAGAGACATTTAAAAAAAATATTGGAAAATGATCAAAATGACATAAATCTTCAGTGCATATCCTGGTCAGAGGGTTCCTGTAGGAGATCTCTGATCAGGGTATACACTGTTTAAATTGCACAATTATACACTTCCCACAATTACTCTGTATATGGAACGCGTATAGCAGATGACGCTTGTTAAAAGTTGATGATATCATGACAGTGACGAAGTAAAAGTTCCTATGCGACCGTTGCTTCATAGAGGTCCTATTGCATGTTAATGTGTTTTACATTGAATGCCATTTCAACTTAGGTTATACCATATGTATGATTAATCAATCAAACAAATTAGAAAAATTAGTTTTCCAGGTATATTTATATAAGCGATCTAATTTGATCCCTAGATAGCAAAATTATATTCTGCCAAAGACAATCACTTATTTCTGATACGCAACGTGTTATGAACGCTGTTCAACCATGGTAATGATGCCTGTGAAAACTATTTGAATTAGTTTAACTCATTACCCCATACATACGCTTTTAAATTACGCCTTTAAATTATTCTTCCATCGAAGAAAACAGTAATTTATACAGTCATGAATATGCACCATAGGGAATGTATCTAGAGTTTAGCAGGCTGGTAAACTTAAAGCGGATTGAAAGTAAAACAGAATGCGCCTTAAGGTGCATTCTGCTTTACTTCCAACCTGCTTTAAGTGGTCACTTGATTTCAAAACTATGAATAGGCTATGTGGCAATGGTTTATTAAATTTCAAATTGAAGGAATATTGAGACCTGCTTTAAATCTGTTCATCCGCTTTATTGGTGTAGTCTGCAAAATATATCAATATATTTTTAGATTTATGCATTCTAACTGAAGGAATATCGATACGAGTGATCCAACTGTTTAAAACATTACAGTACTAAAATGAACAGAGAGCTATTTTAGGAGCTTCAAAAAGTCTACTTTATGTCCATCTTACTTTAACCCATTATTTCATAGATACTTTTTTCAGATATTTAATTCATTACTCCATTGAAGAAAATTGGTCCAATTTATACAGTCACATTTTAGCACCATCAGAAACAGTTCCTATATCCTAGCAGATGGTAGATTAAAGCAAGCTGAAATGTGCCTTCAGGCACATTCTGCTTTACTTTCAACCTACTTTAAATGGCCACCTGTCTTCAAAACTAGAAACAGGCCATGGAGTAAAGGGTTAAGCAAATATAATACCGAACTCATTCTTGTGATCGTGGCGCGGGACTTTAATGTCGCTATGGTAACGCCGTCTATGTATCAACAACGTGATGAATTGACGAAGTACCTTGGGACCAGTCATTATTGAACCCGTTATCATTGGACCCCGTCAACATTGGCCCTGGCCGCCCTGGGACTCATTGGTAGAATTGATAGAGACCATTGACTAGTAGCCGAGTATTGAACAGACAACCCACGCGCAGAACAGCGCCGAACGTAAACGTGCGAGGTATTCCGCATGGGGGTTTCCGGAACTGTTTATAACACAATGTAACTTAATTAACATGGTACAAAACGGCGGAAAACACAGTGAAGGCCTCACTAAATTATTCTATTAGAGCTGGAGCCAACTCTCTTGATAGTTGGTATAACAATAAGTTATATGAAGTTAATTGATTTTGATGGAGTCCGTTAATTTTGCATTGAATCAGTGACTTCTAGCCCTAACATTGTACAGTACAGTGGAGAATCTGTTATTCTTTCCCGTTTAAACGCAAACGTACGCAAACGCAAAGCACTAAAACGTAGAAAAGAACAACTTTTGGACAATTCTGATAATTCTTGTTTATCTTGGTGGCAAACAGTTTGGAGCCTGATCAGACGCCGGGTTACCCGGCGTCTGATCTTTCTCCAAACTGTTTGCACTGCAAATAATAGTTTTAGCGTAAACGCGTTTATTGGGAAAGAATAACAGATTCTCCACTGTATAGTCAATACTAAGCGGACACTGAATTGACAGACTAACAGAATGACAGCTTAACGCAAGACAAATCAATGCAGAAAGCTCCTATATTGGTTTGTCTTGCGTTACACTGTAGGTTTATACAGAATACATGTACCACTCATTTTCAATGAATCGCAAATAAAACATAATTATGTTTTACATATATGTTTTGCTCTTAAATATTCATTGGTGCCATTTTACGTGTAGTCTTTCATTTGCAAAGTCCTACCATAACTAGGTCTACTTCAAGTTTGTCTACATTTTGCCTTCAAATAGTAATGGTAATCAAATTTGTTTGTTTGTTTGTTTGGGGTTTTACAGCACTGCGAATCAAAATTGCACATATCAGCACGTCATTTAAAATATATTATATAACATGTTTATCAATAAAGCTGAAGTTACATAGAAGTGGAGATTTAAATGACGCATGACAAACAGCTTGAATCCAGCTCAGACGCCGCGTTACTGCTGTTTGCAAATTTAAGCCAAGTCTTAATTTCCCCTCCCTATAACGACTCCCTCTGAACAACACACATAATCTGTGTCTCCCATGGGCTGTCGCTGTAGTGATGGTCTACTGTATTTATCGTATTTGCACGGTTACTAATATGCAATCACTAAATTGCACAGGCGATCTGGTTATTCCACAAGAGATAGTATTATTGGACTGATGTCATGTCAGCGACAAAATCTAATCTCTTGCTTATAAACCACTTATCCGCCAGCAGGATTGCACGACCAACTGGCATAAAAGGCAATTTGCATTAATAATTGATACACAATCAAACCTCTCTTTGATGACACGCCAAACTATCCAATTGTCAATACTAAAATTGAAGTGACAGCTTAATGTAGGTCCAAAGTAATGCAGAAAGCTCCTAAAGGAGCTTTCTGCATTACTTACGTCCTGCATTAAGCAGTCACATGTTTATAAAGACTAACATTCTGTTAAAGAAGTGTCGTTAAAAAGTGATAGCATTACCTACAGCATTGGTTTGACAAAAGGCTGACATTCGAGGAGAATAAAGTGACAATTCTAACCAACACACAAATACGGTTTTATCAGAATAAAACATCTACGGGTTGTATGCATTATATGTAACAAATAGACTGTTTGAATATAATATAGGGTATTATCGGTAACATTATAGTGATATAATTTATTGTATACCGTAAATAACGGGGGTAATATATCAACGCTAACCAAACTTATATCCTCTATTAGTGCGATTAGTACAATAAGTTTGTTGGTATTATTCAACGTCACTTTAACATTGATGTCAAATCGAGAATGTGGTTGGTTGATTTTGGGTTTAATTTAACCCTTTACCCCATAGAAACGCTTTTTAGCACGTTTGCTTGTTGCACATAGATATGTTTTATTGTTCTATCATGCCCTTAAGGTGAAACATTTTTTGCACCCTTACATTTTTCAAGCAGGCTGAAAGTTAAATAGAGAGCTCATTCAGCTTGCTTTACGCAACAGTCTGACTAAAGCATGTAATCCTTGCACTCTCAATGACACCACAAAGCGCATTTGTAAACGGTTTTGTTCCTGGTCAGACCCCGCGTACATTTGTAACGCGACCACTTGCCACTTGTTTTGAAATTACGTCAGTTATACCGACTCAAATATAACTTTGAAACGATGTTGCAGACAATAATATTGAAACAGACGACAATATGGCGGTGAATGGGGGGGGGGGTTAAAAACCTCACGATTAATTTGATCATGAAACAAGCTACGAGGGAACGAAGTGACGTCCCTGTTATATACATATAGAAAAGGAAATTTGGATACCGAAAATCCCACGTGAGTACTCTTGGGCGCGTCTTACGACACGACGTAGGAGAAATAGTATCGTAAGTCAGATTATAAAATTCTCAATTATTAGTTACTTCTCCATCTAATCCTGTCTTGTGACGTGATTTTAAAGAGATGTCACAAGACAGGAATATATGGAGAAATCAGAAATTATATGTATTTTAAAGTTTTGACTTACGACCATTTTTGTGGTCCGACGTTTGGTAAGACGGGCCCCTGGTTCCTTTACGTACATATTTAAATTTTGTACAAAGTAAAGTGTTAACCCTTTAACTGCATTTTCCCGAGTACAATTGTGTTTTGTGCGAACTGTCATATTTTGGATCTGACCAGACACCAGGGTCTACACTGCCTGTTATCATACATATTTCAAACCTCCATGTGGTTCTGCGGAATGCCAGCTAGGTCAACTTGTAGATAAGAATGGGGGCCATTGCCATAGGTTGACATGACACAGTAAAAGGCTGCCAAAAAAATGGATAAATCCATCATAAAATGATGCACTTGTACGTCAGTGCAAATACTGAAATGGTTAAAATCCAGAATATTTGTAAATCTGGTATTCTGGTAAGGGTTAAACTTTCTAGATAAATACCTCAAAGTTTAAGATCGATATTAATGATGTGTTGATCTGGCAACTTGTCTTCTGGAGTCGCGATATGACTGAACTAATATTAAAGCGACCTAAAACCCTATATCAGCAGCAGTATTACAGTGGAGAATCTGTTATTCTTTCCCGTTTAAACGCAAACGTACGCAAACGCAAAGCACTAAAACGTAGAAAAGAACAACTTTTGGACAATTCTGATAATTCTTGTTTATCTTGGTGGCAAACAGTTTGGAGCTTGATCAGACGCCGGGTTACCCGGCGTCTGACCTGGCTCCAAACTGTTTGCAAAAATAGTTTTAGCGTAAACGCGTTTATTGGGAAAGAATAACAGGTTCTCCACTGTATTTAAACGACCTAAAACCCTATATCAGCAGCAGTACTATAAAATGATTTGTACATGCAATTCTAAATATTTTGTTGCAATAAAATGTACATAAAATCAAAATCTACAACAAAATTACTGTTCCAGAGCATTTCCTTTATAATAGTTAGAAACCCACATATAGCTGCAATATAACCTTTTCTACAACCACCCCTTTGGAGATTTTCATTATTTATTCAAAATTAGCCACACATTACGGGGTTAATTAAATCTATCGAAAAACCCATACGCGATGAAAATCACTTTCGGCATGTCATCCTCTGTATACCAAAGATAATAAATACAAAAGATTACCATCTTTATTGATGACATTTAATCAATGGCCAGTCTTGTCGTGTCTACCAGGCTCCAGGCCACCAATTGATACAAGTATTGAAATCTATTGAGGTGGTAGCGAACAGTTACATTGATGTGGTATTGAATAGTTTCGATTGTCCACGATTCTGTCCCGCTATTCTGTGATGATCGTAACAACTGTAGGAACTTCCGATGAAAGGGATTTTTATGAGAATGTGTTGATTTTGTTGCTGAATAATGCCATGTTTTTTTATCATGTCTCCGAGAGTTTTTTATGTTTACCCTTATCCTGTTGATCGCGACGTCACTGTTATTTGCAAACAGTTTGATTCCAGATCAGACGCCGCGTAACGCGGCGTCTGATCTGGAACCAAGCTGTTTGACATTCGTATTTAGGTTTCTTTAATTCAGAAATGTCTAAATTTAAATTTAACAAATTTTGCAGTCGATGATTATAGAGCAGACGACTTCGCAGCAGGATAAGGGTTGAGGTAGATGATAACGCTGTCGCAATGACAATTTTAGACTAGTGCGGATCAACACCCGACACCAAATACCCTGAGAGTCAGACCAATCAATACATATATTGCTTTTTGTATCACACTGGTAGTCCTTAACTCTTTCACTCTCAATGACAGAACAGAACAGAACCTTTATTATCGTCACACGTTACATACAAAAGCAACAATATGTGAGCATATAAAGTAGATTTCTCTATAAAGCGTAATAGAATTATAGAATATCAGAAGCTTGCTTCAGATGGATCTAACAGCAAAATGGTTTACGACAAAAGGCGCGTTTTAAAACAGTTTGCTCAGACGCCGCGTAAACGCGCCTTTTGGATTTTTTTCAGTCATACTGCCTTAAATTCAACTGCCTTAAATTCAACTTTGAAACAATATTGTAGATAACGATATTAAAGCAAACGACAATGAAACTGTAAAATAAATTTGATCATGAAAGGGTTAAGACATAAATGACGTACTTTTAGGGAAAAACGCGTATAGGCGTCACTAGTGTTCAGTGGGTTAATTGTAACAGTATATCAAATATTGCCTATAGACACCAGCGAGTATTTCGACTGCAAAGCCCCGTCACTGCATCGCCCGTCGTACTAGCAACCAAACTCTAGTTTCAAGTGGTTGGCCCCTATTTAAGTAAACTGTATTTAATTAGGGTCATCACTTGAACCCTGTTTGCTCTTGGGGTCCTTATCTGGCGGCGTGGCATTATGGGTAAAATAATGAATCTGTTTCCTGTTGTATAATTACCACCCGGATCTGGAGGTGTTTGCAGATAAGCATGTTTACAAATCGAGCCCTTATTCTGGGTTATATATGATTAAGGTCGGTAACCCCTAATGAGATCAAACCAAAATTCGGTTCTCTACGAACAGCGATCGGCATTTCTCGTCAACTGCCCACCTGTTCCGAACCATGCTAAAGCATGGTTCGGAACAGGTGGGCAGTTGACGAGAATGGCTGATCGCTCTCCGTAGAGTTTCCGATATTGACCAATATTGACCCAGTCTCATTAGGATTCATCAACCTTAAATCTATTGGTATCATAAGTGCAATACAGTCCCGTTATAACGGTCATTTAAACAGATACGTCTTTGCAATGTTAAATACAAATGCTTGTTTTAACCCATTTTAGTTTTAGAGACAGGTGATCATTTAAAGTAGGTTGAAAGTAAGCAGAATGCTGCTTTAGGCTGGAAAGAAACAAGAAATACCTTACATGTTTTATGTTCTTCATAGCGGGGAACTGCTTTTCATAGTTTATAAAAAAAAAGTAATTAGAGGCGTAAAAAGGCGAATTTATGGAGTAATGGGTTAAATAAATATGAAAGTTAAACTGAAAGCTCCTTTAGCAGCTTTCTTCTTTACTTCGTCTTGCTGTTTGACTGCCGCCAATAGGAACCTTGGTCATATTAGCATGTTTACAAATCGAGTCCTTATGCAAACATTCCGTTCCTTCCCTTTTGAGCTCAAAAATGCACATTGGTCGATTTGTTGAGACCATCAACAAACTGTTTTGACCATGAATAGACTCAGCATTTCTCAGCATCCAAATTGTTACATAATTTTTAAGATTTCGGAATTAATTTGGAAGCAAAACCACAATGACTTATGTTGTAGATACAGTGGATAATCTGTTATTCTATCCCGTTTAAACGCAAACGTACGCAAACGCAAAGCACTAAAACGTAGAAAAAAACAAATTTTGGACAATTCTGATAATTCTTGTTTATCTTGGTGGCAAACAGTTTGGAGCCTGATCAGACGCCGGGTTACCCGGCGTCTGATCTGGCTCCAAACTGTTTGTACTGCAAATATTAGTTTTAGCGTAAACGCGTTTATTGGGAAAGAATAACAGATTCTCCACTGTACTAGATCTAGTATGACATTCCGTTCATCCCATCAACCCTTATCCTGTCGTAATTATCGTCTGCTTTGAAAATGTCGTCGGCAAACTAAATTAATATTCATACATTTTAATTATAGAAACTTGAAGACGAGTATCAAACAGTGTGGATCCAGATCAGACGCAGCGTTAAAGCCCTTCGGATTGATCTCTATGTTTTTTGCTCATGTACTTAATTGGCTGTTTCCCTACATGATTATACAGGTACATGAACGAAACTGGAATTTGATTTTGAGACGAAGTAGGTTTAGACGACATGAGACGTCCCCGTCAAACATTGACTGGACTTAATTGGAAACTGGAATCGTCCATTTGTAGTTTCAGGGGTCAATTAATACATTCTATGAAATAATGTACACAGTGGTCGTTCTGATCACAGGTGCCCTTCGCATGATACAGTGGAGAATCTGTTATTCTTTCCCGTTTAAACGCAAACGTACGCAAACGCAAAGCACTAAAACGTAGAAAAGAACAACTTTTGGACAATTCTGATAATTCTTGTTTATCTTGGTGGCAAACAGTTTGGAGCCTGATCAGACGCCGGGTTACCCGGCGTCTGATCTGGCTCCAAACTGTTTGCACTGCAAATAATAGTTTAAGCGTAAACGCGTTTATTGGGAAAGAGTAACAGATTCTCCACTGTATGTCTCTCTCCAGCCCCCACCCCTCCCCGTCCCCTATCTAAATAACAACAATGGACTGTTTTCTGACCAAAATCAAAATGAAAAAATGTATTTAAAAGAAATCCGCGAACATCGTAGCTCTTTATAATTATAGTACTTATTATATACATGTATAGTGTGTGAATGTGTATGGGGTTGGGGAGGGATAACAAGCGACGAGGGCCTGTGGTTCGAATCGACAGACTAAAGGCGAACCGTTTGATGATGTTATAATCCAGATTAGTAGTTATCTGTATATATACTAACACATATCTGCTAAGCACAACTTAACTGCAATCCACAAATAGTTAAGATTCAGACCAGACTCCAAACAACTATAGGTACCTCATTAGGATCAACTATGTCTAGAGTACATACGAAATATTTTAAATTGTAAAGCAAACAATATTAAATTTAGACAAAATTGCAAACCAAAGTGTTTAAAACCGGACTCGGTACAGCAAGGGCTAGGCGCTTTGGATGATCTGGAATTATGTAATAGACAAACTGTTCATAACTGGATTACTTTGTCACTATATGGGATTGCCATGGCTAGTATGTACAAGACGGTTTACTACATGTTGTACCAACAATTCTTAAGTGTTTGTGATCTATGCAATACGGTGCCGCTATTGTGGGTTCTTAAATTAAGCCCAATGATGAAATTTACATCTTACTTAATCAAGATGAAAGACAAGCAGATAATTCTTTACATATATGCATTTCTCTGTTCTCTTTCATTTTGCTTGAATTAATCATATATCTGTGATTCATCTTTTACAAACAACGGACCTGTATTATACGTTGAGGGCCGTGTGGAAGATTGATTTTAATGAAATGACCTCTCTCGTTAAATAAAGTCTTCTTTTTGATTATAACTATCATTATTATTATTATTATTATTGTTATTATTATTATTATTATTATTATTAAATATTTGATTGGCCAGATTTGTGCTTTTGCTCAAATCTGACCAACCAAATGCTTCATATTTCAATTCAAAATGCTTTATTACATTTGACCTTGATCAGGGTCTACATTCTCTTATAAGAGAAAAAACAAAATATTCTTTATGTGTCGAAGTGCCAAAAAGTATAGACCCAGACCAACCGCAATGTCAGAGGCGCGGCCTTTAGTCTGGATATATTATGTTTGCAATGCAACAAGTTCGGTTTTCTAATTGCATATGCTCATGTCTGTTTACGAAACATACAGAAGAAATGCTTGAAGCAGACATAACGTACAGTGGAGAATCTGTTATTCTTTCCCGTTTAAACGCAAATGTACGCAAACGCAAAGCACTAAAACGTAGAAAATAACAACTTTTGGACAATTCTGATAATTCTTGTTTATCTTGGTGGCAAACAGTTTGGAGCCTGATCAGACGCCGGGTTACCCGGCGTCTGATCTGGTTCCAAACTGTTTGCACTGCAAATAATAGTTTTAGCGTAAACGCGTTTATTGGGAAAGAATAACAGATTCTCCACTGTACCTGTTCAATGCCAGACTTAACCCTCTCATTCTCAACTAATTCGGGAGATTTTTACCTTTTTACCGCTTTATTATCGTCTGCTTCAGTATTGTTGTCTGCAAGACACGTTTTAAAGTTAGATTTAAGGTTGTTATAAATGACTTAATAAATATCGATAAGTGTCAAACAGTTTGGGTCCTAAACAGACGCCGCGTTACGCGGCGTCTGATCAGGACCCAAACTATTTGCAAGTGCGCTTTATGGTGTCATCGAGAGTGAAAGGGATAACTCATGCAAACATGCAACGTGTTTTGCACGTCACTACGTTCGTATTTCTTCGGAATCACCAAGTGTTGCCTTACTTAGCCTCGCAATTAATGCATTATTAAGCACTTTCGCGTTTGATAAGAAGTTGACGTCAATGAGAAAAGCAATCCATTTCATGCAGAAGATAAGTAAATTATCAATTTTATCGTTTTTCTTAGAGATTCCACCTTTGACTTTCTACGTAGGTGTAATCTACTAAAACAATTGTAGACTGAAGCAAATTTAAACCCATTTTATGCCCGAATATTGTAAATAACTCTCTCGATAATGTTTTCTTGAATATTTCATTATTGATATACAGCGCTCCCTCCCTACATCGACTCCCTCCTTACAATGGTCCTCCCAACAACGATTCCCTCCTTCCAACAACGTTTGCAGCTCTTCCCCCATACAAGACAAATATGGCTAACATATTCATGGCTGCCATATCGCCTGCTTAAATTTTTCGTCTGCTGTTTTTCTCAAAGTTACATAATGGACATTTTGACAGAAAGCAACTCAATGCCGAGTGACAAACAGCTTGAAACCAGATCAGATGCCGCGTTATGCGGCGTCTGATCTGGATTCAAGCTAACCTCCCTCCCTATAACGACTCCACCTGGACAACTCACACAATCTTTGTCTCCCATTGGGTGTTATTGTAGAGAGGGAGCGCTGTACAGTACAGTGGAGAATCTGTTATTCTTTCCCAATAAACGCGTTTACGCTAAAACTATTATTTGCAGTGCAAACAGTTTGGAGCCAGATCAGACACCGGGTAACCCGGCGTCTGATCAGGCTCCAAACTGTTTGCCACCAAGATAAACAAGAATTATCAGAATTGTCCAAAAGTTGTTCTTTTCTACGTTTTAGTGCTTTGCGTTTGCGTACGTTTGCGTTTAAACGGGAAAGAATAACAGACTCTCCACTGTAGTTGCGCAGTATTAGTCCATTCAGCAATTCATTTCATATGAAACAGCAAACAGTATAGACCCTGACGTCTCATCAGGGTCTATACTGTTTGTGAGTGTCTATTTTTATGGACTATATACATAAATTGGTTAAGCAATTGAGTTAACAAATCCGTAGTCTTAAGGGGTTTCGACTCAGATAAAACTCCGAGTAACTAAGCATCTCATCTGGATCCAAACTGTTTGCAAACATAATACAGTACAACATCGCTTGAGAGTCCTGTAAATTAGTCTGAATGTTTCTTGAACCCATTATCTCATAAATTTATACGCCTTTTACGCCTTCAATTTATTTCTCCTTCAAAGACAATAATTCGTTTTAATATTGTCATGAAAATGTACCATGAGAAATAGTTCCTAATAGTATATACTAGCAGATGGTAGCTTAAAGCAGGCTGCTTTTAGTTGTCACATATCTTCAAAACTAGAAACAGGCTATGGGTTAAAAAAACGTTATCTAAATTTCCATTTCTTGTTTTGTTCAATATTGGAATTCCTATCAGCAAACAGTGTATGCGGCGTCTGATCAGAGTCTACACTGTTTGCCTATGTCACATATTACGGGACCATGGGTTAAGTCCTTCTATTAGTTATACTTTATGGCAGTTGAATTGAAATAAAATACCCTTAAGACAGAACATTTTGCATTTAAAACAAACCTGCTGCACTTTTAATACCCCACCTCTCCTATATAGTTTAACGTTATTTCTTGCGCATAAATCGTGCATATCGCTAGAACTAATCTATAAATTATTGCTCAAATTTCTTGGCCGTTTTGCTTCATGTTGTTGGTTTTTCTTCCCTGCTACGTAGGGATCTTAATTTTCTTCTGCAAGAGCACACAAGCACAATATAGCGCACAGCATCAGGATCAATGCTTGTTCCACGGCGATGGCCCCCGCATTTCTGTGTGTCATTGATTTTCATTACCCTAAACCATCTTCTTCGTCTTGAACTTAAGCTTGCACAGTAAGGCCACGCGTTTATGGGAGGCTGGACTCGCTATTTGTTGCCATTAAAAGAGTTTGGTTTGATGTATTTGATTTTCATTGCAAACAGTTTGGAGCCTGATCAGACGCCGAATACCTCGGCGTCTGACCAGGCTCCAAGCTGTTTGACACCAGTGAAGCAAACAAATTGTCAGCATATTTCAAAGAAACAGTAGTTTTTTTCTACATTTGAATTTCTCGCTTTTCAGGGGTGCTAGACCACATTTTGTTACTATAAATAGCAGTGCGGCAAACCTTGTCTGGTACGGTATCCTTCCGCCCCATTGGCTAAAAGCAAGGGAAAGGGACGTTACTCTTACAGAAATTCCCTAAAACTTAAATGGACCACAAACTACGTTTATAGAGAGAAATGAAATCGATAATTTTACAGTAGACTCTACAGTTGTCTGTGGCTTTCGACAATTCAATGATCCGATGTTTAAACAATAATTCATGTTGTTGTTGTTGATTGTTTCACATGATCGAGTATACGCGTAAGGTCACGTAGTCTACGTTCTTATATGACGTCGTTGACGTCGGTTGTTGTTATGGCTTGAAAGTAGAACGCATATAATGGAAGAAATGGACGTTTTGATAACTTTTACTATTCAAAATCGCTTAGATTCAATAAAAACGTTTGTATTTCTGTGTTGTGATCTAAAATGGGACATGTTTTCTTCTTAAAACGTGTGTACAAATAAATGTTAAAGCCAAGCTGAAATAGCGCGACTTTTAAACAGCTGTTTGTTGCTATTGGATATGGAATGTGTGATTCGGATAAAAAGTAGGTCTTTACAATTCCTTTAATTAACTCATTTTAACGGTAATTTTAAGCGAGAAAAATAATCAAGCACGGCTTTTGGTAAAGACGGGGAATTCTATACCCTCGGTTTGTCTGTTCCTGTCGGAAACTCGCTAAAGCTCGTTTCCGACTGTGAACAGACAAACCTCGGGTATACAATTCCCCGTCTTTACCAAAAGCCGTGCTTGATTCTATTAAGATTGCATTTACGTTTCTATCAGTTTAGTCTAACCCATATATACCTAGTGGGTTCTTCCAAGCTTATATATTAGGTCAATCCAAATTTTATCTAAGGTGTGCTTGACTATATTTATATTTTTTTTACGGAAATTCTTGTAAGCAAACATTGCAGATTCAGATCAGACACCCCATTATGCGGTGTCTGATCGGAGTCTGTTTGCCTATGTCCCATTTATGGGTGCGCTAGGCACAAATGGGTTAAATTTGGAGGAGTAACGCTTTCGACATTGTACAGTGGAGAATGTGTTATTCTTTCCCAATAAACGCGTTTACGCTTAAACTATTATTTGCAGTGCAAACAGTTTGGAGCCAGATCAGACGCCGGGTAAACCGGCGTCTGATCAGGCTCCAAACTGTTTGCCACCAAGATAAACATGAAATGTCCAAAAGTTGTACTTTTCTACATTTTAGTGCTTTGCGTTTGCGTTGAAACGGGAAAGAATAACAGATTCTCCACTGTACGTACTAGTTCAAAAGATGAAGACATGTAGAATATTTTCATTGCTAAGTCCTTATTATTTGTCATTGGTTAAATTTTGACAACATTTATGGATGGGGTAATATGACTGGATAAGAAGTAACATCAAAGTTGAACAAGCTGATACTGATCTATTGCAGGACTTTTCGACACATAATCATTATCTGAAACGTTTTCCAAACAACATGGTAGATGTACGTGACAGTGGACATTCTAATACAGAATAGAGGAGTCGTGGGCAAAGAAAATATTATATTAATTAACACGATATAGAAACTGTACATTTAGTTTAAGGGGCTTTTGTTTACATTTCGATTTGAGGGACTTTTGTTATACTTTTAAATACAACCCATAGACAAATTTTGTATCAAAATGCGCAAACATGTACTGGCTACACGAAAGGGTATGTTTAAATATGATTTAATAATTTGCAGATCACAATTTTGTGTGTGAATGACGATGGTGTGAAATGTAAAAATTGAAAATGTACAGGTTCTTTATTGTGTTAGTATACATACAGTGGAGAATCTGTTATTCTTTCCCAATAAACGCGTTTACGCTAAAACTATTATTTGCAGTGCAAAGATAAACAAGAATTATCAGAATTGTCTAAAAGTTGTTCTTTTCTACGTTTTAGTGCTTTGAGTTTGCGTACGTTTGCGTTTAAATGGGAAAGAATAACAGATTCTCCACTGTACGTTTAGAGTAATATTCTATGGAAATTTACGGATAGAGTAATATTGTAAAGAGATTGTACTTCCAGTGATTAAGCCCTTCACTGCCATGACGTTTTCTGCTTTAACCCTTTAACCCATAACCTGTTTCTAGTTTTGAAAACAAGCGATACTAGGATAAAGAAAATGACTATTTTTTTAGTGGAGGAATAAATTAAATGCCCTAAAAGACACTTTATTGGGGGAAAGGGTCAAGTTTGAGTAATAAAAGCAGACGATTTTGTTAACAGCACACGACGTCACGGTTGTGAAGGGGAAACAATCAAATCTGTATTGAGCAAAGATTCAATTAACAAACACAGATATACCTACAGAATCTTGTTGCTAAATGCAGAACACACTTAATACAGGAGGCTCGCAATAGAGTTTTCTACATTACATGAGCTCTGCCTTCAGTTTATCCTCCTTTTCTAAAACAACAAACGTGCAAATGAGCCGTGTCATGGGAAAGCCTGCCTAACCAACATGAATTTAAAGCATTATGCAGTGGAGAATCTGTTATTCTTTCCCGTTTAAACGCAAACGTACGCAAACACTAAAACGTAGAAAAGAACAACTTTTGGACAATTCTGATAATTCTTGTTTATCTTGGTGGCAAACAGTTTGGAGCCTGATCAGACGCCGGGTTACCCGGCGTCTGATCTGGCTCCAAACTGTTTGCGCTGCAAATAATAGTTTTAGCGTAAACGCGTTTATTGGGAAAGAATAACAGATTCTCCACTGTATGTAGCTGTATTATATTCGGTATTTGGCAGTCTTTTTTAAACTCAGATACAGTGGAGAATCTGTTATTCTTTCCCAATAAACGCGTTTTTACGCAAAAACTAGTATTTACAATACAAACAGTTTGGAGCCAGATCAGACGCCGGGTAACCCGGCGTCTGATCAGGCTCAAAACTGTTTGCCACCAAGATAAACATGAATTATCAGAATTGTCTAAAAGTTGTTCTTTTCTACGTTTTAGTGCTTTGCGTTTGCGTACGTTTGCGTTTAAACGGGAAAGAATAACAGATTCTCCACTGTACAGAGCCTGGGATGACAGTGCTTGTTTTGTACAATGTTGCAATGCAATAAGGCAGGTTTTGTCTTTGCACGGCTCAAATGTATCTGTCGCTAAAAGGTTATAAAACAGAAGCTGACTGCTGCAATATTATTATTCTCTGGAACATAAGTTGATATTCTCTCAAACAAAGTCAAGTATGTCCTGCTTGGTGGTTCAACATAATTATGGGCTGGAAGTATTTAGTATGTTACACTACTCAAAGTTTGCTAAGCACCAGAGGTAGAACCATAGGAACCAATGCATTGACCCTATCGATTTCACACTAATATCTTTCCACAGCTTTGTTCAATTTTACAAAATTTTACAGGAGTTGTAGGCTTGTAGCTAGAGGTCCATTCTACAGGTTCTAAAGTGACGTGCACATGTAAATGTCCCATGCAGGTGCATCGGTGAAAAATATAATATCAACTTTTCACAGAAAACTACAACAAATACAAATTGTTGTTTTTGAGATTACAAGCATGTTTTACAATTCAATAATGGGCACAATTGAATATCGAAAGGTAAACATTGCTTTTTCCAAAGAATAACATCTCGAGGAACATTAAGATGTAAAATTTATTGGATTTTAACATTTTGGTGAAATCTCAGAAACTTTACTTTTTGATAATTTCCTCGGGTTTCGTCTACATGACCTAAACAAGTGTAACAGTTATCAGAATCTGTAAGGTTAACCATTTGTCAAAACATCTTCAAATTTGGAAGGAATCATACGAAAAGTTTGGAATTGATGCGATGAGAAAGTGATAGGGTCGATGCATCGGTTCCAATGGAGGTTTTACCATTGCTTACGTAGCAAACTTTGAATAGTATATAATATCTAGTCTAATGCTTGGTATAAAGGGTCCTGGGTAAATTAAGTTGTCGGTATTACAAGATAGGTACTTGCGTAAGGCATGAAAGAAGTAAAGCAGAAAGGTCCTTTAGGAGCTTTTCTGCTTTACTTCTATCATGCATTACGCGAGAACCTGTATTTAGAAAGATTTATGTTTCTCCAAACCATGACTGCTTAACTCTTTGTACCCTAGCATTCTATATACTGGCATTTTATAAACAAAGTACATATAACGTATATAATTGTCCTATGCAAACAATGTAGACCCAGACTAGATGACGCCTAAAAATAGCCCTCTGATCAGGGTCTGTACTGTTTGGCATTTTGCAATACATTAAAAAAACACTAAATACTAGTAAAAAGTCAACACATTGACTAGACTAAATTCGGAACTGATATTGTCAGTTTGAAATTCTAGGGAGGAAAGGGTGATCATAGGTTTTATTGTACAGTCAATCTTTGGTATCCCGATCTCAGTGAAGCCAAAACAACTTGTGTTTCCACAATTAAATTTCTTTATATTGAACTCGCTCAAGTAGGACATATTCGTATTTCAAAGTTCAAACGTGACTGTGTCACGTTTGAACTTTGAAAAACGGATACATTTGACTTTGAACAGCGATAGCCATGTTAGAATATTGGAATACGGATATGTTCGAGATTTTGCTGTTCAACTGTACATTTTATAATGTGTGTCTTACCTTTAAAGTCTCATACAGGCGGATGATGTTGGGGTGCCGGATCTGGCCGAGTATTCTCGCCTCTCTGTGCAGGTTTATACGAGTATATTCCTCTTTAATTTTCCGGGTGTCAATTATCTTAATAGCCACCTGAAATATAAGAAGTATAAATAAACAATATGTAAAAGTTAAATGGTAATCATTTTGAAGTTACCTAACAGATTTATTGAAAAGAAAGAAGGGAAATAAGTGGGACACGATGGAATCGTAGAAATGAGAATAAATGGGTTGGGTACATGTACAGTGGAGAATCTGTTATTCTTTCCCGTTTAAACGCAAACGTACGCAAACGCAAAGCACTAAAACGTAGAAAAGAACAACGTTTGGACAATTCTGATATTTCATGTTTATCATGGTGACAAACAGTTTGGAGCCTGATCAGACGCCGGGTTACCCGGCGTCTGATCTGGCTCCAAACTGTTTGCACTGCAAATAATAGTTTTAGCGTAAACGCGTTTATTGGGAAATAGTAACAGATTCTCCACTGTACATGGTGTAGGGAAAGCGAGAGAGAGGGAGAAAGAGAGACAGATACAGAGAGAGAGAGAGTAAATCAGTTGGTTGGTTAGTTGGTTGGTTGGTTAGTTAGTTGGTTACTTAGTTGGTTGGCTGGTTTCATTTATTAATTAATTTATTTATTTTATATATTTATTTAGTTAGTTAGTGAGTTAGTTATGAAATATTAGATCACTGCTAATGAATGGTGTACACACGGACTGTTATATTTACTGATAACAATATCCAAGGGCCAAAAAATACCCGCCCTATGACTGCCCTGTTGTGTCAGTTCGTTTCAGTCATGTCTGCCCTATGACACAATCAAAGTACTTCACTACAGGTTGTATTGAACAGTCCTTAAACACAGATTTCATGGTTGTTATGTCACAACCCCTCTTGTGTTGGTGTTTTATCATTCAGACTGTTGTCATCAACAAATAAACCTCCAAAATAATGTCAAACCCTTATACTAGCACTGTATAGCCATCCTCAAAATTGTCAAACTTTCATAAATAATACAGTCGAACTTGAATATCTCGACTCGGTTAAGTCGATCATAACCGCATTTCAAAATTAAAACGCGGCTTGGCCGCGCTTTAACTTTGAAACACGGGTATGTTCACCTAAACCGAGCTTGAAATAAAGCAAAATCATGTTTCGAAATATCGGATATTTCGAGTTAAGCGAGTTCGAGATATCGAAGTTCGATTGTATATATACTTTTTTAAACTACCTACAAATCATTTTACACATTTTACAGTCGCACAACAATTTTGATCCTAACAACGCATCTGATGTGGTCCGAAACTGTTTATGAGTGCCAGTAAGATTGACTGTAATGAGACTAAATAAGAATTTCATGAGCAGTTAATTGTTGGCTGCTTAATGCAGGACAAAAGTTATGCAGAAAGCTCCTTCAGCAGCTTTCTGCATAACCTTTGTCCTGCATTAAGCAACATAATTTCTATAGAGACCAACATGCCTCTTCATTAAGCTTCAACTTAAACGTGAAATACAGGTTTCACTGTACGGTGTTCCCTCTCTACAACGGCCTTCTCAACTCAACAATGACTCCCTCTTTACAACGACACTTGCCGCAGTTCGCTTAACAGGACAATTATGTCTAACGCAGTTTCTGCTGCTATATTGTCTGCTAAAATTGCTGCGTTTTCTTACAGTTACATATAATTGATAGAATACATTTATTGACGAGTAACAAACAGTTTGAATCCAGATCAGACGCCGCGTTACGCGGCGTCTGATCTGAATTCAAGCTGTTTGCGAATATAAGTCAAGTCTTAATTTTCCTCCCTAAAACGACTCCCTCTGAATAGTACACACAATATGTGTCTCCAATTGGGTGTCTTTGTAGACAAGTTTCATTGTATTGTATAAAAAGGCCACCTTCTTGGTCCATCACCACCACCTCTTGGCATTTCTGCGTAGCTTGGAAGCCCTCTCGCAAATTGGGTAGCCATTGCGTATAAATATTTGATTTGTATACTTGCGTCAGACGGAGCGAATCAGTTACTTCTAATTCTCAGACATAGCGAAAACCCTTCTATATATGCCATATTGGCACCCCATCCCATACCGTCAACAAATCACCAACTGCTTGGATCTGGATCAAACAACAAAACTAGACTGACACTTTACCGGTTCACAAATCGAGGTTTCTCTGCGTCTTGATGATATCAATGTTTAAGGACGATAAAGTAGTTCTCAAAAGAAAATGCAGAAGACAAGCGGAAGGTTGACGGGAATTTATTTTCCGCCGGCGGAAGGATACAATCACTGTTGGTATACAGCACCTCTTGGCAGAACCTGTTTTATTATTTACAATAAAAGCCAGATGGTTGTCTAGGTTCTGTAACAATGGCGAAGAATGGCGAGGATTTCTTCAATCGAATCTCTAAGACAAGGAACTACTTTTTCTGGCGGAAATATTCTGCCAAAATAGCAATTATTTATTTCCGAGTAACATATTTTGAGTCGTTAATATTTACTATAGGGAAGACGGTCCGAACTGAGAAAACGCCGTTAAATCATTAACACTTTGTGCTTAGCATCGCATAAAAGGGAAATAGCAAACCGTACAGACTCTAATCAGATACTGCATAATTCGGCATTTGATCAGAGACTATACTGTTTGCTGTAAGGATTTTCAATATAAAACAAAACGAAAAGGGAAAATTAGACCATTTACACATTTTTTTGGAATAATCCAATCTATAAGCATGGAACATTCCACCGGGCACAAAGGGTTAAATTTGTCAGAACAGAACAGAGCAGAACTTTATTTTCTCGAATTCTACATAACATAGAATATATGAGGTACAACAAAAGAATATAAGTAATTACTGTCACGTGTTTTTTTTATAATTTAACTAATTTAAACTAATATCTAATATGGTGATGGGGGGAGGGGGGAGGGGGCTGTGCCTTGTAATAAACTCTTCCAGACATCGGTACTCGTAAGGTGCGAACCAAAGGAGGCTCCCACCTCCCGACGACCGTTCAGCGTAATGCGTATTAATGTATAGTATAATGCTTTCATACAGCGACATTGTCGCCTTTTTTTAAAATTTTATAGTTAAACTTAAATATAAATATGTCAGTGAGATGGTTAACCAATTACACCCCAAAATACGCCTTTTTACGCCTTTATACCATTCCTCCACTGAAGAAAATAGTCCCAATTTATAAAGCCACGAGTTTGTATCACAAGAAATAATTTCTATACTCTAGCAGATAAAACCTTAAAGCAGGCTGAAAGTAAAGCAGAATGTGCCTTAAGGCACATTCTGCTTTACGTTCAACCTGCTTTAAGTGGTCACATGTCTTCAATACTAGAAACAGGCTATGGGGTAATGGGTTAAATTATACTCCCTTCCATGGTTTAATCAGTCTGGTTTTAGTTTGACAACAGGTTACTGCCGAAAGCAGATTGAAAGTAATGCAGAATGCTCCTTAAAGAATTTCTGGGCACACATTTTAGTCAATAGGTTAATTCCTGGAAAGTTTTATTGAACTGTGATTACGGTCTCATGCAATGTGTTCTCAAATCGTTTTCCCACCCTACTAACAGGTGCATCCATCAAGGAAATACGTTAACCCTCATGTACAGTGGAGAATCTGTTATTCTTTCCCAATAAACGAGTTTACGCTAAAACTATTATTTCCACTGCAAACAGTTTGGAGCCAGATCAGACGCCGGGTAACCCGGCGTCTGACCAGGCTCCAAACTATTTGCCACCAAGATAAACAAGATTATCAGAATTGTCCAAAAGTTGTTCTTTTCTATGTTTTAGCGCTTTGCGTTTGCGTTTGCGTACGTTTGCGTTTAGACGGGAAAGAATAACAGATTCTCCACTGTAATAGAATTGGACTGCGGAAATGTTACAACACGTTACTTTAACCCTTTCTCCCACAGAACCGCCTTTTTAGCGCGTTCAATTGATTCATCCACTGAAGAAAATAGTTTCAATTCATAGAGTCATGATGCACAAATACGTTAAGAAATATTTTCTATATTCTAGCATGCAACTTAATGCAACCTGCTTTAAGGGGTCATCTGTCTTCCAAACTTGAAACAGACTATGGGGTAAAGGGTAAACACAAGAAACATACATTCGAGGGCAAAGTAGTATTTGTGTCTGATATTATGCCCAATAACTCTGATCTAAATTCAAATTGTTAACAATTGTGTGTTAAGGCATAGGAAAAATTATATTCAAAACAGCAATTATGCATACACTCCAATATTCCTTTTTAAAAATGGTCGACTCCTGTGTAATTGTTGGAATGAGCCTGGGGGACACAATGCCCCCTTCCCCCCCCCCCCCCCCACCCCCCCCCCCCATTTGTCAAAGCCTAGGGAACACCTTGACATCTAATAATACATTTCCTTACAAAACGTCCATGCTAGCCCAGATATAAATGTGCTGATTATCCCAAACAGTGAAGACTCGGGTGAGACTTCTTGTAGTGTCTCATAAGGCATTTACTTTATGCAAACGTTCCGCAATAGCAATACTAGAAGTAAGGACTTGTTTTTCGATTATGACATTTTGTCATTTGAAAACAATTCTTTTCATAATTATGATTGCACAACTGCTTTGAATAACTAAATTCTACATACAAACATGTTTCACACCATTCGAATGCCTATTTTGAAGTAAAACAGACTAATAAACACGCACCAACCCTAGAATACTAGCACATCCAATCGCCATTTTGTTTTCAAGGGTAACCCGTATCACGTGACTGAATTTTGAGAGAAATTGGGCAATTGAGAAATCGAGCAATTAAAAAATTGAGCAATTGAGAAATCGAGCAATGGAGAAATCGAGCAATTGAGAAAGCTGGAAATTTGGATGAGAAATTGAGCAATGGAGAAATCGAGCAATTGAGAAAGCTGGAAATTTGGATGAGAAATTGAGCAATTGAGTAATCGAGCAATTGAGAAATTGAGCAATTTGGAAGTAAAATCTTGCAAATTTTCAATCACGCAATCGAAATCGTGAATTCATGAAGATGAAATCGGCAAATGATGAATTCTTCTGTGTGAAATCCTGAAGTGGAAATGTCAGCGCCGGTCTTTCGTACTAGGCAGACGATATTGCAGCGGGGAAAGCTTTAGACATAATTGTCTTGTTTTGCAGGGCTGCCATTTCTCCGGATATTTCCTAAAACTCCGGATTTTTTCCCAGTTCATGGTAGCTTAAAGCAGGCTGAAAGTAAAGCAGAATGCGCCCTAAGGCGCATTCTGCTTTACTTACAGCCTGCTTTAAGTAGTCGCAAGAAAAACAAAACAAGAAAAAGGCTATGGGGGTAAAGGTACGACTCGTAAAATCGCACTTGAAAAATGCAAATTAGGAAATCTTAGGATTTTTCATGTCAACTTATGGCAGCCCTGGTTTTAGAAAAAACGACAAGGGTCGTTGTAAGGAAGGAATTGTTATTCGGATGGCCGTTGTGAGATGGGAGCACTGTATGAACATTAAACTAATATCAATTTAGTCTTTAGACATACAATCAATTCCAGTACTTTACAAGTATCCGATTGCTGCGCTCTACCGGAAATGCTGATCGTAATGGGGCTGTTAACCAGTCTGAATGTTTTCAAAATTCGGTCATAGTTTTACACAAGACTATTGAACTGTTTCGTAGATGGGCCGCATGGTCTTTAAGTTTTGGCAAGACATTGGCAAAAAGTATTGGCAAGAGCAAATATGTCTCTCAAGAAATTGTTCCCAGTGAAGCACAGAAGCGAGACTATCCGGGGGACTTTTATTATCCGAAAGACGACTCTTCAGACATATAAAATATTGCCGCAAGGTCACATTGACCTGGATACATCGATGTATTGTGTTTAATGTGTTTTTTTGACGACATCGATGTCTGTTTTGAAAATTGAAAATTTCTGTCATTTACTATATTTGAGGTATTTCTGTAACCTCTATCATACTGTAGACTATTATGTTGTAGTGTGAAACAGTCTAGAACCTAATGAGACGCCGATTAACTCGGCGTCTCACCAGGGGCCCGTTTTACTAAACTACTTACGCAAAATTTTTGCGTAAGTCAAAATTTTAATTTTTAATTTATATTTTTTAATATCACTTGCTACAAACAGCAAATAGCCAGATCAGAGGACGCGCTTTTAGCGCGTCCTCTGATCTGGCTATTTGCTGTTTGCAAACGTTTATGATCCAAAAATAAGAGTTAAACGATTTTGACTTACGCAAAAAGTTTGCGTAAGTTGTTTAGTAAAACGGGCCCCAGGTTCGAAACTTTGTATGGAATGTATAATATATTTAATCAATAAGGGTTGGCTGAAAAATATTACTGTTGATGTTTTCGGAGTGACATCGGATAATTGTCGATAGGGTTTAGTGAGTTCACCGCTCACTGTTATGTCATGAAAAATAAAAATAAAAATATTGTCGTCTGCTTTTATGATTTAAATTTTATGTATTTTGAGTTACGCAATATTGCAACAAATGTTTGAAAGTTTGGATCGTGATAAGGATCCCAACAAAGAGCTATTGTTCTCTTGGTAAGACAGTAAATGGGTTAGTTTTGCAATACTTGGCTCGAGACATTCGTTTTCAATATACGAATTATAAACACAATTACTTATATATAAATCAACACCTTCAACTAAATTGATTATTTTAGTTAATACATACAATGGAGAATCTGTTATTCTTTCCCAATAAACGCGTTTACGCTAAAACTATTATTTGCAGTGCAAACAGTTTGGAGCCAGATCAGACGCCGGGTAACCCGGCGTCTGATCAGGCTCCAAACTGTTTGCCACCAAGATAAACAAGAATTATCAGAATTGTCCAAAAGTTGTTCTTTTCTACGTTTTAGTGCTTTGCGTTTGCGTGCGTTTGCGTTTAAACGGGGAAGAGTAACAGATTCTCCACTGTACATGATGTATCACCAGAAATAAACAATTGCATCCCGCTTAGAATATCATCTTGTTCTGCAACATTTGCAAATTGTATGACGTAAAATTACGTTGCAAACTGTGTTTATATTGTATGATTGTATGTAATTCCATATCTTATTATTAACTAGTTGAATAAAACAGCTGAATAATTTAATAAAGTAATGTTCTGTATGTTTCTGTTCCGTTCATTACTGCAACATTTACCAAAACAAAAACGTTTTGTAGTTTAAATAATCAGAATTTATGTTTGTATTGGGACGGGATCCAGTCTATTTGTCTATTTCAGATGGTGTCCGTTTCATCTGTCAATCACAAAACATGTACCTTACTGTCTAACGTGACTCCTGGGCCGTGCTTAGCCGCGTATGTAAAAGACTAGAGCTGAGCTTGGCTATCGATTTTGACATTGGCTGCTTAGAGCCGCTCACTGGCGAAAATGATGGGAAATAGTTGATAAAAATTCGATCGTGTTCAAATGAGTTTTTTTCTCTTCCCGTCACGCTATGGTTTATCTAGAAGATTATGGTCCTGTATTCCTGCTATTGACTGGAGAAGAGCTTTGGCAGAATCGCTGCGTTCTTATACAGTCGATCCCATGCTTTAGGGATATTCCTATGAAGATGTATGGTTGTTCCTAGTATTTATAAAGGCATTTGATTGCTAAATGCAGGATTGAAGAAATGCCGAAAGCTCCTAAAGGAGCTTTCTGCATTTCTTCTATCCTGCATTTAGCTACAATCTATCTAAAAGAGTCCAATGTCTCACTGTTTTGACCTTTGCGTGTTTAGATACTATGCTAGCCATTTGCACAAATAATGTCACCAAGCGGTCAACAGTCATATCAAATAAAAGTCAATAATAGTTTGCAAATTATAGAATCGAACTTGATTTTATGGAAATGCACGACGATCGCATATGTATAATAAAGCGGACAATAATTCCGAAACAAGTACTGGACAACGCCTATTAAGGCTTATCCATACCTTGTTTTAACATTTGCTGCCAAAACTTTGCAAATGATTTGGATCCAGATCAGACGCCGTCTGTTTATACCTCGTATTTAACACTGTTTTTTGTCAAACCTTAAAAACAATGAACTTGGCATAAAATTTGAGACAACAAAACATTTTAAACTATATTGTTGATTTTTGTCCGAAAAGTTTAAAACAGGCGGTTACATTTGGCAATGAATTGGTAATTGATGCATATGTACTACTACGTACCCTTTTACAAGTTACATCTTAAATCTAACGTGTCTCGCAGACATCAATACTGAAGCAGACAGTAAAGTGGTGAAGGGTTAAAAATCTCCCGAATAATTTGATCATGAAAGGGTTAAATGGGAAAGAATAACGTTTTCTCCACTGTACGAGTAGGTACCGCAGTTTAGTAAAATTAAAAGCTCTTTCAGAAGCTGCTATCTATTTTACTTTCACCACGAGCTTTAAGCAGTCGTAGCCTTCACAGACACCAGGCATTTTTTTCTAAACGTGGGGACTAAATCTAGGTGGTTTGATGTTGATAGGAATGTCGAAATGTTTCATTCCAACCAGAAGCAAACTATTATGCGATGTTGTTTAATACATCGTAAATGTATTTGGAAGGTAAGCTGGGGAGAAACGTGAAAGTTCAAACTAAACACAGTTTACAAAATGCGGAAATGATAATGGGCCCACATTTATCATTGCTGACGTCCAACCATACATCTGCCATCAAATCCCCGTGACCAAAGTACAGAGTCAACCCTTACACTCAATCCCTTTTGAGATAAAATGCCATTTCTTAGACCGCATAACCACGGTGACTCCGAGCCGAATAACAATGGGAAATTAATCCGCCGACGATATACGGCTAGTGTCTGTCAATCCAGCGCGGCTTAAGTTCGACTCAGAATACATATATCTGAATTTGATTATTTCTTTTACATTATTAAGCCATTTATCAGGTTTTCAAGCCTCGCAATGTTGTTCAAAAGGGACAGGTATCATCTCTCTATGTTCAGAGGGATTAGCCCCTAATCCTATTTTTATTGAGGAACTTATCTGACGGCTCGTCCGCCAGTTCTTTAAACCATCGACTCCGGGATACAGATTCTGATAACCATTGCAAACAGTTTTGGATCCAGATCAGGCCCCACTTACGTGGGGCCTGATCTGGATCCAAACTGTTTGAAACTGGGATTCAAAATCTGTAAAGTAAAGTTGAAAAGCATCTATTATCTAAAGCAAATGCAATGGCTATTTATGTAAATGCTATTTACAATGTAGCTAGACTAGCGAGGGCCAAACATGCAAACAAGCGAAACTCGGCATGATCTAGGCGTTTGCCAATACAAGTCCCTTTCCAACAGACTACTTGACATTTTCAACCCTTATCCAGCACAATTACCGGTTGGGAGGTTGCCTTCTGCTTTTTTCCTTTCTGTTATTTAAAAAAACTAAACTATATCTATACGTATATATACATGTCAAATTTCAAAGAAATGTATTCTTGTTAAAACGAATCAGAAACAATTTGGATCCTGATTAGACGCCATGCTCCTCGGAAGCTGGTTCAAACGCTAGCCACATGGTGTATGGCATGAAAAGGACCTAAATCGTTTTACAATGATAACGTTTATTTATTTTTTAAAACGTTTTGCTGAAAGACTAGATCTCGGTAAGATGAATGTCATTTTGTTAAGAGGTCAACATTGACTGAAGAGGTGGTAAACGATGGCATAAGACATTTTACCAATGGTTTAGCCTTTTAGCACTCAAGGTGTATTTGTTAGTCTGCAACAAAGCTCAAAGTTTAGCTGCCTGTCATTTCTGCTATACCATCAAAGTGGCAACTAGTGTTGATCCTGATGGCTTAGCCTTTTAGCACTCTATGTGTATTAGTTTGTCTGCCACATGTCTCAAAGTTAAGCTGTCTGCCATTTCTGCTATACCGTCAGAGTGGCAAACAGTTTGGCTCCTGATGAGTCAGCATTTTAATCAATTCCTACGCTGAAGAAATTTTGTATACCTTTAGATATACAACATAATAAATAGTTCTTTTAATCTAGCAGATCGTAGCTTCAAGCATGCTAAAGGTTAAGCAAAATGCTCCTTAATTAGCACTCTGTTTTACTTTCATTCCTCTGTAAGCAATCATATGTCGTCTTCAGTATTGAAAATGAGCTATGGGTGAAGCCTGAAATCTGAATAGAATTATAATCTGAATTTAAGGATATAAAGCTTATGGCAGAATATACTATGGCAGAGAACTGCGATACACGTACTGCGAATCATGATGGCAAGTTCAAGTTTACACGAAGTATCATAAAAACACCCACATTGAAATGGAAAACAAATCAGCATTTGTAGGTCAGAAATACCTCTCAAGTGAACTATTATTTTGAAGAAGTGTAGTCACGATTGACAGTCTAAAGGTCAAGCAAAAACATGGAGCTTTAACCCAGTTTTAAATTATATAAGGTTGAATATTGAAAGAGCCAACCATGCTAGATCTAGATACTACTCTAGCAAACAAGACCAGCAAAAAACGATCACATTTATTATTTAACCCTTTTAACGCTATCTAGGATACTCAAGTCAATTTCGCAAACAGTTTTGATTTGATCAGACGCCGCGTAACGCGGCGTCTGATCAGATCCAAACTGTTTGACAAAAGAATCATATCGCGATTGACAGGATAGTGGTTAATACGACTGATTTGGGACTACACAGTTTGTAAATGAGACATTTTGTTTTGGACATGATATTGTTTAACCGATATATAATACTTCAGTGACATTAGCAGGCTGGAAATATCATGATCATGACAGTCATGCTATATCACCGGGATTGAAGCCAGATATTTCTTATACATGCATGTAGTGCGAGGTCATAGTACTTGCAGCTTTGGAAAATGCAAAGACAAATGTAAACAGAAAGGCTGCCAACAAACATTTGCCTTGACTTTAACACATTCAACCCTAGTGACGACTATACTCGTCATTTAAGAACAGTGTATCGGTAAAGAGTTCAATTTTCATGTGCAAATAACGTATACTTTTATCAGAGTGCTCCTTTTTAAGCCTTCTGACCAGATCTGCTCTATCTCGTAAAAAACCTGTCATTTTGCAATATATTGTTAAACTTCAACCCAATATTTGTAAAAAATGGAACATCTTTAAATATAAACCGGAACTGTTCGCATTGTCCCAGGGTGAATGATTTTACTCTTATAGTGTCTACAGTTGAGTAGTCTTTGCAAAAGGAGTCATCTGTACATAAATAGTGTCTTTGGGCGTGGAGATACTACATGTACATTGCATTTCCAAGTTAAGTTTCTGTTCAGGAATCAAAGACCCGTAGTATATAACAGATAATATCTTAAGACCAATTATAGTTTATAAACACTTTATAAACGACAAATTAAAAGAAGTTATTTATAATGGGTATAAGTTCGTGGACGCCAAAACAGACTGAGGGTAGAGCAAAATCACAAAGCGAGTCTTGCTGCTTTACTTACAAATTGCCCTAAGCCACTGCCGTCTTTAACCCTTTACCTGATAGCCTATTTCTATTATTGAATATAGGTGACTTCTTAAAGCAGGGTGAAAGTAAAGCAGAATGCGCCTTAAGGCGCATTCTGTTTAACTTTCAGCCTGCTTTAAGCTATCATGTGCTAAAATATAGAATATATTCCCTATAATATATATTCATGACTGATTCAATTGGAACTATTTTCTTTAGCGGAGGAATAAATCATATTCGCTAAAAGGCGCTTCTACGGGGTAATGGGTTAAACACCGGAAAGCAATTCCTTATTGAAGGATAGTACAGACGGAACATGTTGTCCAACATTTGTTAACTCTTTCCTCCCTAAAACTTCAAATGGACAATCCCAGTTTCCATTTGAGTCTAGTCCATTTCTGACTTTTAAGGATTGTTTTTGTCAATGTTTTGCATTAGGACAAACAGTGAAGACCCTGATCAGAGGGCTCCGTAAAGAGCCCTCTGATCTGGGTATTCACTTTTTACATTGGACAAGTGCATGTTTCACATGTATACTGTTTCAAAAGGAAGCCTATTTGCGGGACTAGGGTTCAAAGGGTTAAGACATACTTACATTACGGTCCCTTGTGTGCAAAACAGTATTAATGTGAACATGATCAGTGTTTAACGTTTCATTTAATATGCAATCATTAAATAAGAAGTTATAAAATGCTTCCGTTTGGAAGTATGCAGGCGGCAGTTTGTTTTGCAGAAGAAAAGTGCACAGTACTTGAAATAAAAGGTTAAGGTTTTGTCAAATCGACAAAATAGTGTCACGTGTTAGAAACCGCTCTATAAATCGCAAGTATACTGTAAGACTTTACTGTTAGCCCCTATCAGTGGGTAACATTTGCAAACAGTTAGGACACAGAACAGACGCCGCGTAACGCGGCTTCTGTTCTTTGTTTAAACTATTTGTCACTAGTATTCAACTTTCTTCACTTTATAAAACATAAACTAATGACTTTGAGACGGTATATTTAAAGCAGACGACAATTCAGCATTATAAGGGTTAAATGCCAAGGTAGTGATCTGTATGTGAACCGCCAACGCATAATTCGGCACTGGCGAAAACAAGATGACTGGTGAACAAAATTCCAGTTTATTCAAGATCAAACTGGTAACGGCGCACGAATGTCATCGATGTCTTTTTCTAAAGGCCGATGTATCTTGTAAGATATGATGCATAATTTTTGGTTGACAGATATATCTGGACCGATGAATTATTACTACAGCATTCCCTCCCTACAACGGCCCTCTCAACAACGACTCCCTCCTTACAACGACCTTTGCCGAAGTTCCCTAAACAGGACAATTATGTCTAACGCTTTTACTGTTGCAATATCGTCTGCTTAAAATTGTCGTCTGCTGCTTTCTCAAAGGTACATGTTTGACATTTTGACAGAAAAAGACTTAATTACAAGTGACAAACAGCTAAAATCCAGATCAGACGCCGCGTTACGCGGCGTCTGATCTAGATTTAAGCTGTTTGCAAATGTTAACCAGTTCCCTCTCTATAACGACTCCCTCCGAACAACGCACACATTTTTTTGTCTCCCATTAGGTGTCGTTGTAGAGAGGGAACACTGTATGTAAAGAACAGTGGTTTGACAAAAGCAAACGTTATATACAGCGCTCCCTCTCTACAGCGACAACCAATGGGAGACACTGATTGTGTGCGTTGTACGGAGGGAGTCGTTATAGAGAGGAAAATTTGGTTTACATTTACAAACAGCTTGAATCCAGTTCAGACGCCGCGTTACGCGGCGTCTGATCTGGATTCAAGCTGTTTGTCACTCATCATTAAGTATTTTTCTGTCAAAAAGTCGAATATGTAATTTTGAGAAAAACAGCAGACGACAATTTTAAGCAGACGATATGGCAGCCGTGAAAGCTTTGGATACAATTGTCGTTTGGGGAAAAGCGGCAAGGGTCGTTGTAAAGAGGGAGTCGTTGTTGGGAGGGCCGTTGTACCCTACATGCAAACCGTTTACACCAATACCAGAGAGTTCCTGAAGGAGCCTTTAGATAGGTTGTACTGTATGACATAAATCAAATTCCTTTTGGAGATAGAAGGTTCCATTTGGAATTGTAGCATGGTAAGGGTAAAATGTATCCGTTATATATGAAGTATATTGAAGGTTATAACACATCAAGATAATGTTATATCGGTCGGTCAAATTATTGGTGGCATTTCAGCAAGTTTCGGAGTTTCGAGTTTAAAAAATGTTAACCATTATACAGTCAAGCCTAAAATAACTGACATTTACAAACAGTTTGGATCAAGATCAGCCGCCTAAATGAGCTCGGCATCTGATTTGGAGCCAAATTGTTTGTCCGCCACTGTCCTAATTTCAGTCAATATACCTAAAATCTAACTTTCAAGAAATTAAAGCAGACGACAATTTTAGCAGACGTTATCGATAACATTCAGCATACTTTACTTATGCATGTAGCCTGAAAACTACAGTGGAGAATCTGTTATTCTTTCCCGTTTAAACGCAAACGTACGCAAACGCAAAGCACTAAAAACGTAGAAAAGAACACTTTTGGACAATTCTGATAATTCTTGTTTATCTTGGTGGCAAACAGTTTGGGGCCTGATCAGACGCCGGGTTACCCGGCGTCTGATCTGGCTCCAAACTGCTTGCACTGCAAATAATAGTTTTAGCGTAAACGCGTTTATTTGGGAAATAATAACAGATTCTCCACTGTAACCTTTGTCATTGAGAGTAAACTTTTATTATTTATTTACCATTTCTTAGTTTGGTTCAATTATTCAAAACAGTCGAATTCTTAGAATAGCAGGGCCCCAGATAAGGAGAGTATTTAAAAACTGAACAATTTATTTCTGCTTTAAACCCTACGATGTCACTACTCATTAGATCGTCTCGAGGAGACGATTCTAATGAGTAATAATAACACCATAGGATTTGGTGCTAAAATGAGTTGAGAAAATGTTTAGTTTGTTCAGTTAACTCCCCTATTATCTCGATCCCTGGAAATGTTTATAAATCTTCGACGCTGTCACTGTCACAGAGTATTGCGATATAAAAAAGGTTATTTTTTGCCACTTTGTTTTACAACAGTTAGTCGACATACTATTATCGTGAGTAAAGTTATATTTTCAATTTACAATGAGTTTGAAATGTCCCAATCCTCCGATCAACCTATAGTTATTAAACGTTGACTGTTTAAGGCGATGCATTTATATAAGTTTTGAAACCAAAACTTGATTTCTAATCCTAATATTTATATGTGAAATTAGATCTATATAGATTGTCAGCTCTAACTGTATTTAAATTGAAATAAAATACTGTTTAAACTAAAAGTTAGCTGTTTCCGAAATAGTCTGTATAATCAAAACGTTTGTGGGATGTATAAAAACAAACGTCTGTACATTGCTGGTGATATCCAAAGACGTTTTTTCAACCCACGATGACCGAGTACTCACAGTAAGCAAACAAACAAACAATTCATAATGAAATGAGCAACATAACTCTTAATCCGTATTCTACCTTTGATATGACACCCATACTTTGTTTTACATGTAGTACAGCCGAGAAGGCGTTATTCTTTCCCGTTTTCATGACACTAAACGCAAACTAAAATACAGAAAATGACTATTTATTAAAACTATGGACGAATATTAAAAATCTGATTGGCAAACAGTTTGGAGCCTGATCAGACGCCGGGTAACCCGGCGTCTGATCTGGCTCCAAACTGTTTGCAATGGACATAATATCATAAGCATAAATGTGCGTATTGGGAAAGAATAACGTTTTCTCCAATGTAAGTAAAACTTGTGTTAAGCGATCAATATTCAACAAGCGGTGTATAAGCATTTGTAATACAGGTGACTGCTTAACGAAGGGCACAACTAAATTAACTTTCTTTCAGAACTTTCTGCTTTACCTACGTCCTTAATTGAGCTGCAGCCTGTCTCTAGACGTATCCCTAGTTATTGACAGAATGGCAGCATAAGACAGGTTTGACTGTATTGCGGTCATTTATAAGTGTACAGCTATATTAGTATGTCGCTATTTTAGTGTAATGTAGTGTGAAATACCAATCTGTAAACAACCCAATACCACACGAATAAAGAAGTCCTAAATAATAAGGCCAGGAACTTATACTCATTAATTTATGCGTTTAAAGATGATTAAATGTGCTAGCCTTTTCCAAACAATTCGTGTGCTCTCAAAGAACTGAAATACTCGGCTTCTTATCTGGATGCAAACTGCATGCCAATGCGAATGTTGTATTGCTTGATACAGTGGAGAAAGCGTTATTCTTTCCCGTTTAAACGCAAACGTACGCAAACGGAAAGCACTAAAACGTAGAAAAGAACAACTTTTGGACAATTCTGATATTTCATGTTTATCATGGTGGCAAACCGTTTGGAGCCTGATCAGACGCCGGGTTACCCGGCATCTGATCTGGCTCCAAACTGTTTGCACTGCAAATAATAGTTTTAGCATAAACGCGTTTATTGGGAAATAATAACAGATTCTCCACTGTAGTTAACTCATTGAACACTAGCGACAAGTATAATTATGCGTCCTTTACAAACCGGTGTACCCTCAAAAGAGTAAACTTGTCCAGGGCAAACAGAGAAGACCAAGCAAAATAAAAGGGATCCTAACGGAGCCCTCAGGTCAAAGTCTGCACCGTTTGTCATTTTACAATATAGTGTTAAACAGCAAACCTTAATACAAGCAGACAATACTTAATTGGAAACTGGATGTGTCCATTAGAAAATTCAGGGTAAAGGGTTCGCCTATTGGTAATTAAAGTACGGTATATTTTGTTTTTATTTCTTGTGAGTTCATTTATTTGATTGTCACTTTGTGGTTCAAACCCCATGGCATATAGATGCTCATACAACGGAATATTGTGAAATTATAAAGAACACGATTTGGCATGTTGAATGATATGCATTTTCATTTGCAGACCAATAAAACGGGAAATCGACCTGAACTTCCTGAAATTATGCCCTACTTGGATATTGATCTGCAAGTAATTTTGCCAAATTGGCAATTGCAGCAGAGCACTCGTGTTTATATAAAATATACGTATGAGCTGTGCCGTACAGTGGAGAATCTGTTATTCTTTCCCGATAAACGCGTTTACGCTAAAACTATTTTTTCTTTTACAAACAGTTTGGAGCCAGATCAGACGCCGGGTAACCCGGTGTCTGATCTGGCTCCAAACTGTTTGCCACCAAGATAAACATGAAATATCAGAATTGTCCAAAAGTTGTTCTTTTCTACGTTTTAGTGCTTTGCGTTTGCGTACGTTTGCGTTTAAACGGGAAAGAATAACAGATTCTCCACTGTATGAGAAAACCGACCTTATTGCATTGCAAACATAGAAGACTTGGATCAGTAGCACTGCCAGGTATTTTTAATCAGTGTCTACACCATTTGACACTAACAAAAACATGCATTTAAGCGTTGCATTACTTGCTAGCCGGTGTCGACATTTACCGGGTCCTATAAGTATAAAGCGTTTGGCTTTGGGGGTTCTGCTCAAATTCTGCTCAAACTGGACCTATCAAAAGTTTAAAGAACGATATCAGACTCATTTTAAAAGCTTGATAACCATAGGTCCATACGCTAAGTCTAAGATGTTAGGTCTGGTTATTCTAAATGGTCGTGCAAGTCTTGTTTTCTCATTCCATATCTTATACAGTGGAGAATCTGTTATTCTTTCCCGATTAAACGCAAACGTGCGCAAACGCAAAGCACTAAAACGTGGAAAAGTACAACTTTTGGACAATTCTGATAATTCATGTTTATCTTGGTGGCAAACAGTTTGGAGCCAGATCAGACGCCGGGTTACCCGGCGTCTGATCTGGCTCCAAACTGTTTGCACTGTAAATAATAGTTTTAGCGTAAACGCGTTGATTGGGAAAGAATAACACATTCCATATCTCATATGGAAACACAAAAAACCACAAGTAAGGGAACACATGACCTTCTCTATAGACAGGTGGCATATAAATTAAAACGGCCCTCCGAACAACGACTCCCTCCTTACAACGACAATTGTGGCAGTTCCCTAAACAAGACAAATATTTCCAACCTTTTCTCGTCTGCAATATCGACTGCTTAACATTATTGTCCGCTGATTTTCTTTACATTACATATTGCAAATTTTGACATCAAATTTTTTTTATGACGAGTGACAAAAAGCTTGAATCCAGATCAGACGCCGCGTTACGCGGCGTTTGATCTTGATTTAAATATTTTGCAAATATAGGCCAATTTCTCTCCTGATAACGACTCCCTCCAAACAACACACACATGTTTTGTCTCCCATAAGGTGTCGTTGAAAAGAGGGAGCGCTGTGTAATGAATCATATCAAGTCGTTTTAAACTGCGTCAATCACGCGCCAGTCTCAAACCCTTATATGCACCAATCCGAGTACAAATGCCATTTGCAAACGGTTTGAGACTTGATTAGACTTAGTCACGTTTTAACTTGAAATGCAGGTCATCTCGACTTAAGCTAGTTCGTATTATGAAACCCTAACATTTTGACATTTATACACAACTTCATTCGCATAGTTCAGCATCATTTTGTCTTTTCATTGTTATCTTTATTTTGATATCGAGGTCGATCCTAAAACCAGTAAACCCTCTCTGCACTATTAGCACATATCCAGCAGAATTATCGTCTGTTTTGATAGTGCTGCCTGCAACCTTTTTTGCAACATTACTTTGTCCTATAACTATTCTCAAAATAAAAGTTGCTTATTTTTCACACAAAAGGCCTGTGATATAAAACTTAAACAGTTTTGATCCTGATCAGACGCTGAGTTACTCGGTGTCTGATCTGGTTCCAAACTGTTTGCAAATGTCAATCGAGTTGCGCTTGACTTGAATATGGTTTACTGGAAATCGGTAATTTACATTTGCCTTGGATTCTCTGAATACATTGATCGATTTTCCTGGCTTGTAAAGCACACAACACACAATTCGGTTATATGACTTGCTGCCCTGTTTTTCTTGGAAAGTTTGCATACGATCGCAGAAATATTGTTCAGTGTTACTCTTAAAAAACGGAGTTTTCTTAAATCCGGAACACTCTAAAACCGGAAGTTTGTAAGAACCGGATACAATTCTCGGTCTACCACAATGTGTACTTCATGTTTACAACATAAATACAGAAATCCCCCATCCCCATCGCACACGGAGCTTTCTGTGTGACTTTTGTCCTGCTCTTAACTGTAACACTTCTTGAACAATTGTAAATTCAACTTATTTTGAATATTTGCTAAACCTTTCAAATTCATGAAGTTGTGTTTGTGCAATTCTTAAGAGAGAGGATAAAATGCTTAATTGTATGTTTTTTCTACTCTCCTTACATATTTATGTAGGCAACAACCTTTCAAAACACAGAGGGCAAGGTATTGGGCACTCCGTTTCTTGATTAATTTTTTACGGAATGGCCGATCATCTAAGTTACTAGTATTAGACTTCTTATCAGGCTTCAAACTGGTGTCACCATTAAGATATCACCACACACACACACAGTGAACTTTGTCCTTTCTAATTGGGGGTTAAATTGGAACTGATAGATAAGAACCGTAGCCTTAAGTTATTTGTTTACATAAATTAAAAATAAGTATCAATTCTACTAATTAAATAAAAATTACGCTTATATAACCCAACATTCGATCATCCTTTAACCATTCAACAAAATGCCAACTTATGGACCATAGTGTATGCTTCAATATTGCTTATATCTAAAATTTAGTTTCTTACTTCCTAACTAAAGGAAATCTAAAATACAGTATCAAGCTGTTTGCATCCTGAGTTACTCGGCGTCTGATCAGGATCCAAACTGTTTGAAAATATGACAACATTTGAACCTGGTAGGAAAAGGATTAAGACAGAGCCAACTTTACATAGAAAATAAAACGATGGAGCCAGAGCTGTTTAAAATATGTCAAGTTGGATTAAAATATCAGATTTTGGACAGTTCAAACAAAACACTCCAAAGTTAAAGTGGTCATTAGCATAAAGCAACATTTAGGATGACCCTACACACAGGCACGGTCAATAGCATTGATGCATATTTGTTATTGTAGGCTTTGAACTGAAGAAGTCATTCATTGGATCTACTAGGTGCGTTAAATCGAATTGCGATCATCCGAATTCGCTGATGTCTTTTTTAGTTTACCCGTTTTTAGTTAAAAATTGAATATCTCCGATCGTTTAGGTTAAACATACCCGTATTTCAAAGTTAAAACGTGGCTAAGCCACGTTTTAACTTTGAAATACGGGTATGTTCGACGTAAGCGAGTTTTGAGACATGGAGGTACGAGTGTATGTCAATATAGAATGACCATCTGTCGAGACTACGGGTATGTCAATATTAGAACAAGTCCAGTAAAGTCTAGTTATTGAGATCACTTAAAAAGAGCTTGTTTTTGGTGTTAAGCCCTTTACCCCATATCCTGTTATTAGTTTTGAAGACTCGTTACCGCTTAAAGCAGTTTGGGAGTAAAGAAGGTGATTCTTTAGGAATAGTATGTTTACTTTCAATCTCCTTAAAGTTTCCATCTGGAGAGATTCTTGAAACGCCTACAGATGGTTTTTCTTTTTCTTGCTAGGAACTACTTTCAATGGTATAGAAATAATCATTAAACACTCAGTAGTAGCGTTCAGCTTTATTTTTATGCTGTTTATTTCTGGCATTTTTCCCATCTTTAACACTATTATTTTAGTAACAATTATGCAAGGCTTAAACTAAAGCAAATATGATTGTAGAATTTTATACAAATTATTTTCAAAACATCGATCTTGGCAAATAGTATTTTAAAACTAGATATTTTTCTTGTCAACATGTTATTGTGTTTATATTATTTAAAACATTAACTATGTTTTTCTTGTTTATTTATTCCTTGAATAACATATAAAGTTTGTTTGCTTTTAAACCCAGCTCTAACCTCCATAGATAATAAGTCTGAGTAGACAAGAACACTAATACCGGTGACTTCGATTGCCAAAAACAAATTATTATCATTGATTCATTATATACAACACTCCTACCACCAAACATTACACCCTTTACCCACCTGAGTAATGATGGGCGCAGCGTCTTCAAAAACACGTTAAGGTCAAGCCTTCTCTAAACACTTTGCAAGCTAGGATATTCTTTCATCTGCGACAGTTGTCGTCTGCAACTGTTCTAAAAATAGAATTTTTAAAATTTCTTTTCAAAACGCGGTCAAAATGTCAAACAGTTTGGATCCTGATGAGACGCCGCGTTACGCGGCGTCTCATCAGGATCCAAACTGTTTGCAAAAATTATCATGGTTTTGCCGCTAGCATGCAAATAACAAGCCTTTAGCCCATGTTATGTTATTGTCGTTAGAATTCTTTTGTCTTGGACAACGATTCTCGAAGACGATTTATCTGCATTTTTGCTTTGGAAAATATATCCAGAGTTTCCAACAGTTTGGATCTAGATGAGACGCCGAGTTACTTAGCGTCTAATATAGATCCAGACTCTTTGCAACAGTTATAACAAATGGCGACCGTAGGGCGCAAAAGGTTAAAATGTGTCAAGTTGGATTAAAATATCAGATTTTAAGCATTCCTTACAGCCTAGTCTCTAGCAAAACACTTGAAATTAAAGTAGACATTAGCATATACAAACATGACGGGCGACATTACTAAAACGTCTCTAAACAGCATGAATCAGACTAGCCAGCATTAACCCATTACCCCATAAATACGCCTTTTAACGCCTTTAATATATTCCTCAACAGAAAAATATAGTTCCAATGAATACAGTCATGAATATGTGTCCAAAGAAATTGTTTCTATATCTTAGCAAACTGTAGCTTAAAACAGGCTGAAAGTAAAGCAGAATGCGCCTTAAGGCGCATTCTGCTTTACTTTCAACCTACTTTAAGTAGTAACCTATTTTCAAAACTAGAAACAGACTATGGGGTAAAGCTTTAAAATGCCTATTTTTCACTGTAACATTGGATATCAGCATATGGTTTATGCCCTACTGAGGTGTAGCAAAATGCAGCGTTTCATCAAGGTATAACCATTTTGCTATCATAAATATTATTTACATTTTTGCTTAGAATAGAAGTGAAACCCTTGCATTACGACCGCCTGAAATAATGTTCTCTGATGGAGTAAATCACAAGTGATAGTTTAACTACATCGACCCCTTCAACTTCAAATTGACAGCCCCAGTCTCCAATTTGGCCTAGTCCATCTTTAACTGGTTGAGCTTGTTTTTCAAGTGTACTATTTATCGCAAAAAGTCGAACAATACAGACCCAGCTCAGAGAGCTTAGGACTTCGGTCAATATTCACATGTAGGTATGCACAGTTTGTATGACACACGTTTCTAGTCATAGTGTTTAATGGTTTTAATAATCGATTACTTTTTTGGAAGTTTTCTGCTTTACCTATTTCTTGCTTAAACCCATTACTTCATAAATACACATTTACACGCCTGTAACTTAAACCTCAACTGATGAAAAAAGTTTCAATTTATACAGTCATGAACATGCACCAAAAGAAATATAGTTCATATACTTATTTAAAGCTGGTTGAAAGTAAAGTAGAAAGCGCCGTAAGGCGCATTCTGCTTTACTTTTAACCTGCTTCAAGAGACTATCTGCCGTTAAACCTAGATACTGGTAAATGGTTATTCAGTCAGCTGTCTTAAAGGTCGAAGCAAAGCAGATTTTTGTTGGTAATTATTGGGAAACTACAGTATAAGTATTTTACAGATACCGGTCTGTTGACATTTAAGACAGTTTCTATATATAAACACTTTATTGAAAAATTATTCAAACAAGCACGATTCTATAGTACAGCACAAAAGAGATCATTTAGCTAATATCAGTTGTAAAATCTAATAACCAGTTAACGGTGTTCCTATATAGTTCTCAACATATATTTTTCGAAGGGTTCATTATTAGATATTAGATTGTAGAAATTGGACCTTCGTCATTTGTGTGCTTAACCCTTTCCCCAATAGAAGTGACTTTTAGCGTATTTAATTTATTCCTCCGCTGAAGAAAATAGTTCCAGTTTATACCCTCATGAACATTTACCATAACAAATATTTTATATAGCCTAGCAGATGTTAATTTAAATCAGGCTGAAAGTAAAGCAGAATGTGCCTTAAGGCACATTCTGCTTTACTTTCAACCTGATTTAAATGATCACCTGTCTTTAATGTTAAAAACAGCTTATTGGGTAAAGGGTAAAACCATTGCCCAATAAATACGCCTTTTTACGTCTCAGCGTATTTCTTCACTCAAACAAGTAGTTCCCACCAGAGGGCTAAGGTTGAGCATAAGAGTTTGGAACATCAATGACTTCTTAATCACTGTTTTTAATAATGCCGTTAATCTTGCAAATATTGGACTCATTTTAAAATTGATCTTATATATTGTAATTGTGTATTTAAATATTTTGTAATTATTACACTGTTTGTAATTATATTGAAAGCACTATTACACACGAGGATGTATTTACTTTATTTTAAATGTAGTTTAATTTATTTTCTCACTTTGTAAGTACTTTTAAATAATTACATGTAAAGCGCTTTTGAACGCACAACTCCTGTGTGAGAAGAGCGCTACATAAATATTGTATAATAATAGTAATAATAATAATAATGAGCGTTCTGCTTCTGCTTTGTGCAGCCACCTGTATTTGACAAAGCAAATCGTGTTCTTTTGAGAAGTCAAAGTAAAGTGTGTTTTTTTGCATAACTAACTCTTACAGTGGAGAATCTGTTATTCTTTCCCATTTAAACGCAAACGTACGCAAACGCAAAGCGCTAAAACGTAGAAAAGAACAACTTTTGGACAATTCTGATATTTCATGTTTATCTTGGTGGCAAACAGTTTGGAGCCTGATCAGACGCCGGGTTACCCGGCGTCTGATCTGGCTCCAAACTGTTTGCACTGCAAATAATAGTTTTAGCGTAAACGCGTATATTGGGAAAGAATAACACATTCTCCACTGTATCACAAATAACTGTTATGCCCAAGAGAAGGTCTAAAATGATTTTCGGAGTAGATGACGTTTTTCCTAGAGTCAACAACGTTGTGTGTTTCTTGGTTTTGTTGTGCTTTGGTGATCTCCTTTACAAGATCAGATTAATCACCAACAGCAGATACGACATTGCTTTCTCTGCCACGTTCTTTTCACGGCCAACAATATCGCATCTTTCCGAATTTGTCGTCTGCAAAAACCAATAAACGCAACATATCGACTGCATTATTTGCATGTCAAAATTGTAATTGTCACGTGATATTGATGTTCAACCACAGATTGTATTAATCAGGGCATGATCAGGATCCAAGCTGCATGTATATAGTGGTTGCAGAGATTCGGTTATATAAAGGACGCCCTGACGGCCAAATTTTCATTCATTTCGCGTGGAGAGGTCTGGTGGAATTCTTTCGCGCCAAATCGATAAGTTCGTCTGCTACAACAGAGCTGGCTAATCAGACTGATTCTGGGGGAAATCTTTGAACACTGAGTCAATATGTACAATGTTGAAATAATGCTTTTCCATTTCAACATATTCGTCCTATAATGTTTCGAAAATCAATAAGAAATAACCACTGTCAATCAAAATATTAATATTAACACTTTCACTCTCAATGACGTCAGAAAGTACATTTGCAAACAGTTTTTATCCTGATCAGACGACGCGTAATGCGGCGTCTGATAAGAATCAAACGGTTTGCCACTTGTTTTGAAATAACGTCAGTTATACTGCCTTAAATCTAGCCTTGACACTATATTACAGACAATAATATTGAAGCAGACAACAATATGACGGCGAATGGGTTAATATCTCACGATAAATTTGATCATGAAAGGGTTAAAAAGTTCCAGTCGAATTTGAAGTGATAACGAAATATTGCCGACAAACAGTCTGGTAAACTCCAGCAAATTTGAAAAGCATTATAGACTGCATTATAAAGGGAAATACAGAATAGCTCAAAACTCAAGGTTCCATATCATAGACTTGCAGTAGAAGCTGAGTACAATTTGTCGTTGAATGTCAAAAAATACAAAGAGATGAGGGAACAAGGCATGTACATATTTGCAGAAGCATATGAGTATCATACGGTTATTGGATATCAGAAATATAAAGACATAAGCCACCACTGAATGGAAAACTTGAAGTAACCCTTTCATGATCAAATTCATTGTGATAGTTTTACCCCTTCAAACTGTTTGACACAACTTTCAATACTTCTTAAGTCAAAATACCTAAAATTAATTTGAAAAATAAATGCAGACGAAAATTGCTTAAAACTGATGACGTCATGGCAGTGTAGGAAAACAAACGCTCAATTTAAACCCTTTAGCAGCCGTAACACTGTCTGCGTCAACCATTTTATCTAAAACAAAAGGTTGGAATAAAAATGTTCCTGTGTTGTTTTAAAAGCGTCAGTCAGGTCTGTTTAACTATTTAAAATCGATCCAAAAACGAAGCAAGTGTGACCCGAACTGTTTGCGAAGCGACTACTGTCCTTTGCGAATGGCTTTGAAAGGGTCAAACGCATCGGTTTCCGGTTCAACGTCTCGTCTGGTACGAACTCACTCCAGTAAACTACCCGAACAGGCTTCAAGCCTAGTTGTGTTTTCATTTCTTATAACCCTTTTATCTCACTAAATTATCGCCTGTATTAAAAAAAAGGGACGTCTTCAAAACCGTCAGCTTTTTTTACGATATTTTGTTTTTAAAAATACAAAAGTGGTTTAATAAGAGTGCCATACGGTTTGGATTCTCATAAAACGCTATTTGATATGCATCCAAACTATTGCCAACTGCAAGGTACATCGTATTTTGCTGGATAAGGGTTTAAAATCCTTTCAAACTCAAAACAATATTGTCGTCTGCTGATTAATGTATCTGTTAGAATTAAAATAATCTATACTCAATACAAAGTATTTTTCAAATAGTAATTACCTGGGTATCAAACAGTCTCGATCCAGATCAGACGCCAAGTTAACTCGGCGTCTGATCAGGATCCAAACTGTTTGCAAATCTCCAACTCGGCGATCGATCAGCCATCCAAATGATAGCGTGCCGACTTCGCGCGATATATCGGGATTTGAATATGAATTAAGCATGCTATCGTGTTTGCTGTTTGTATTAGGAAGCCCAAAAATCAATTTACATTATGACAAAACTCAAATAAGTCCCCGGATTCATTCAGAAGGACCGCTGGATGATACTCTTTCATACTCGTGCTGTTGACAAACGGTCCGAGACACGGCGAGTTCCATCGACTTGGCAAACAAGCGGAAGACTCTGTGTTTATCCATACCGTACACACAAGACTCAATAATGGTATTGAAATACAATCATAGCACGGCGAAACTTGGAAACTGTGTCAGGAGACACGGTAGGTGTTTACTTTAGATTGTTACATGCCTCCTTTTAGTCTCATTATGTGCTTTGACCCTCTTTTTGATCAATATAGCGGAACCCCTCCAAATCGGAACCTCTAAATACCGGAATTCTCTCTAAACCGGACAAAAACCTTTGGTCCCGTTTCACCCATTATAACCATAAAAATCTGTTTCTGTTCAAACCACAGGTTCTACCCTATATTTGGCATGTAGGAAAAATACAATGATGCAGTACTATTTTCGTCTCAAAATGTACATTTTGTTGCTAAGCTTATGGCTAATGTCGAATTGGGCATGCTAGGAATACATGTATATTCTATTCTATAATCAACTGTCGCGTTTCAAAATACGACAACTATGCGGAAATGCAGTCGAACTTCAAAATTTCGAAATCGACATTACTCGTGTTTCAACAGAGTATTCTTCATCAATTAACCCTTTCCCTTATAGAAGCGACTTTTAGCACATTCATTTTATTCATCCGCTGAAGAAAATAGTTCCAAATTATACCGTAATGAATATGTGTCATATTTAATACTTTCCTTATTCTAGCAGTTAATAGCTTAAAGCAGGCTGAAAGTAAAGCAGAATGCGCCTTAGGGCGCATTCTGCTTTACTTTCAACCTGCTTTAAGTAGTCACATATCTTCAATACTAGAAACAATGCTATCAGGTAAAGGGTTAAAACTAAAACATAAAAGTGCATATGCACTATGGCACAATCACGTGGTCTTGGCATCATGGAAACTGGATAGGATAATTATTTGATTAAACTATAAATGTAACATATGTTTCATGTATCAAATTCTCAAATGGCAGCATCTGTTCAAAGTTTTATTAAAACTATCAGTTTTTATTGTTATTCGAGCCATTAAGCAAAATTTGAACCCATTCACCGCCAGCATATGGTCCCTTTAAAACTTTTAAAATTATACTTAAGGCAATTTGACTAAATTACAATTGGTGTTAGAGTTAATCCGTGTGTAGCCTGATCAGAATAGACACTGATCTGGGCCAATAGTGTTTGCATGTGACAAGTGATTCTCTGTAAAATTAATAGCGAGTATATTCGTCGCTAGGGCTGAATTTGTGAATACTTTAATTTGAAAGACTGTTGAATAGTCGCGTAACTGTTCAATCACATATCATTGAATTGACTATTCCACTACATTTATTCTTCGTAAGCATTGTATAACGTTCTACATAATCAAACTGAACACTCGTTTATAGTTTTGCATACAATAAGGTTACAATTTATTTCCAAGATTTAGAATACTTTTAAATGTAAACATACATGTAACATTGCTTAACCCGATACACCCAATCAAACATAAAACCATGTGGTATTGCACCACGAATTCAATGGTTTATAATGCATATCTCGTGCAATATGATATCCTCGCTTGCATATATTTTGACCAACTTTGTGTCATGTATAGTGCATCTTATTTTAGTGAGCAACTTAGTCTTGTTTTACTTAACGTTAACCTCAGCATAAGCGTGGTAGCGCGCCTTTCTGAGCAAAAGCACCAAGACTAACTGATCAACAACGGGGTTTCACTGTTAAACACAGGTTACAGCTACATTGTCCCCTCTCTACAACAACACCTAATGGAAGACAGTGAATGTGTGTTGTTCGGAGGGAGTTGTTATAGGGATGACATTGGCTTACATTTGCAAACAGCTTGAATCCAAATCTTGATTCAAGCTGTTTGCGTCTCGTCATTATGTTTTTGTCTGTCAAAATGTGAAATATGTGACTTTGAGAATAATAGAAGACGACAATTTTAAGCAGACGATGTTGCGTTTGTGGAAAGGGTGGACATAATAGTTATGTATGGGGAACAGCGGCAAATATTGTTGTAAGGAGGGAATCGGTGTTCAGAGGGCCGCTGAAGGGAGGGAGCAGTGTATTTTAAAGGAAGATGACTCTCTACTTCACTTGCATCTACCTTGGTCCTTCAAGCAGTCACTATCCAAAGCCAAAGGGTTGAGGTATACCGCAAAGTCAATGCTTTTAGAGATAGAACAAGACAAGTTTCCGGAAATATTGCCGGTTTTTGTTTTAGTATGAGGGGCAACCAGTTTTAACATTTTCGGAAACCTGTCATGTTCTACATTATGCTGAGGTAAACGTTTAGTAAAACAAGACTAGATATAATATGTCAAACTGCCAACGCAACACCTCCGAGTTCCCTTCTATTTTCATATCAGAGCGAGTGTTTAAAATCGATTGAAAAGTTGACACAAAATTATTAAATGTTTTTATATGTGTTTTTAAATTGATGTACTGTCCTCAAAGTTGTTAATATTGGCAGCGGATTTTCATTGACACTTCTGACGAGTAATAGCCATCTATTCAAACATATCGCTAATTTCTGGTTAACATTCCCCATTGAAAATGCATTGGAATGAGATTTCTGAAAACTTGTTATCACAAAATTCCATTTTTTTGGGACCAAATGTCAATTAATTTTGTTTTTGTTCACCAAGAGTATGTCCATTGACCACTCTATGAATTGCAGAAGAAATCTCTTCAGGATATGCACACATTACAGAATTGACCAGACTAACTTAAGACTTGTTTAACATTGGAAGTAACGGGAATATCCGGGGTGTTGCGTTGGAAGTTTGGCATAGTATATTACTAAAATTAGATGCACAACAAATGACACACACGGGTAGGTTTTCTACTTTGTAACAGACATTTGTTGTTTTAGAAACTCACATACGTCAAATTAATTTGTTTAATCATCACGGGTCGAACATTACTGTACAGATAGACCTCATCTGTAACAACCAATCATAGAAATTGTTGTTTGCTGCTATTAAGGAACATTGGTTCTTATATTAAGATGCTTATAATTGAAATGTGAGTCAAGAAGATGGCATTGTTAAGAGTTTTTTCTGATTAAGAGTATTATGTGTCTTTAACACCGTCTGTCGATCTTTTGTAAAAGAAAGAATTGAATTTCCACAGTCTATGACATAAAACATGCGAATCATAAAATCCTTCCCTGCCAAACCACTATATAATACTAACATATTCAAACAATTTGGACACTGATCAGACGCCGAGGAACTCGGCGTCTGATCTGTGTCCGAACTGTTCGACACTCGTACAGAAACTTCTTCAATCAAATTCTGCAAAAACTTAATTTCAGAAATAACGGCAGACGACATTACCGTATATGAAAGCAGGCGATAAAATAGCGACGAGGCGGATACTATACGTTCAATTTCTTATCTTCAATCTAGCCAGCAGAAACTCAATACTAATATTCGCTAGAGCAGTTTTGCATTTCATAACCATAAACTCGAGCAATCAGAAAAACAACAACAATATCCTTCTGTTTGATATGGTAGAAGAGGAAGTCAATTATTATTAGTTGAACAATTCCAGTGACAGTCAAGCAAGTATAGTATCCGTATCGCATGCGCACTGGGGGATTCTTCCGACGTTTGAAATATTAATAAGGTTTTAACCATTCTGCGCTACGGGCGTAATTTGTGATTACTGTTGCAAACAGTTTGGAACCAGATGAGACGCCGAGTAACTCGGCGTCTCATCTGTTTCCAAACAGTTTGATACTCTAGAAGCATTTTTATGAATATTTTGCAGACGAATTTAATTTTAAGTTGTTGCAGACGACAAGGTTTTGCAGACGACATCAACAGCGCGTGCTGAAGGTTAAGCACAGTCAGCAAACCAAGCGGTGATAAACGCCAGAGGGCGCTCTTTAACGCCATCGTTGCAGAACACAGGTATTGGCATTGGATGGCGATACAGACGCCCAAACCCCAAACATGCCCGATGAGTATTGAATATGTCTTCAAGGTTTTTGAAAATACCTTACAGTTAAACAGCACTAAATGACCACTAAAAGAAGTTGAGCTGATTGTAGCCAGGTGGTTTCTTAAAAACAAGTTGACCGTAACACAGACATTTCTTAAAGGAGCTTTCAGTTTTTCACCATTCTTTAACCAATTACCCAATAGCCTGTTTCTAGTTTTGAAGAGATGTAACCAATTAAAGCAGGTTGAAAGTAAAACAGAATGCGCCTTAAGGCGCATTCTGTTTTACTTTCAGCTTGCTTTAAGCTACATACTGCTAGGAATTATAAAATATTTCTTATCGTACATGTTCATGACGGAACAAATTGGAACTAATTTCGTCAGCGGAGGAATGACTAAATTGCGCTAAAAGTCGCTCTTATTGGAGAAAGGGTTAAGCAGTCACCTGCCTTAAACAGACATAGGTTAAACGTGTTCAACACCATGTTCAACGCAATCCAACAAAGGTTCATAGGTCAAGCTGAGCCTGACACAAGCATTTGTCCCTTTAAAATAAATACAATTCATTGATGGTGTTCCTTTTGAGGTTTTGTGTTTATTTACATCATGGTGTAAATGCATTGAACCCAGGTGGCGCCTATATGCATCCTTTACAAACAGTGTACATGTGAAGAGTACATCTATCATATGCAAACAGTGTAGATTTAGATCAGCTATATCCTACGAGAAACCAACTGATAAGGGTTTGTACGTTTTGTCAATTAGCAATATATAGGTGATAGCTTAAAGCAAGATGACAGAAAAGAGAATTTTCTGTTTTACTGTCGCCTTCCTTAAGCAGTCACTTGTCGTAAACAACTAATAATTAACACAAGTGTGTTGTCGCAGTAGAGGGTGACTGTAGTATAATAGAAAAACCATAAAAAGCCATAAATGGACTAGACTTAATTAGACGTAACTCCACTTCCTTTATAAGCACCAGCGCTATTTTATTTACACCGCCATGTGCATTTCAAATGCAGTCAACAAATATCAATATATCTAATATAACACACACTGCAGCATGCATGCATGAATACTGTGTGCTACACGCATCCAATTGAACAATACTAACCAATATCGGTCAGGTTAACGGGGAATAATGTGGTGATCTACTACTGACATGCTCTGTTAACATTGCTTTTATGCCGTGACGTCATCTGTGGTTTAAACATATTGTCGTCTGCTTTTTTTCTCAGTCTTAAATTTTAAATATTTTGACTTGATATATATTGAACTGAGTGTCAAACAGTTTGGGTCAGATCAGGATCCAAACTGTTTTTAAATAACCATTGTACTAGGGCTAAGGAAGTGAATGGGTTAAACACACTTTTATGTTTTGTTTTGCATTTAACATGATTGGTATAGTTTGTGTCTGTTTGTCTGCGACATTTGTCGTTTGTTGTATTCCAAGATATTTTAGTACTTAACATAACCAACATTTTCTACCTACCCTGCAACGTTTTTTGGTCTTTCTTTTTCATGTTTGTTTCATTAAAAATAACGAGTTGCAAAGATTTCCAACATTGCCACGCCCGGTTCCACACTAGTTAGCAATAATGGGCAACACATCCACTATCTTAGTTATCATCATCATAAATTTCCAAAAGCAATTTCTCAAAATTACAAGCAAACATACATGTATCTAGAAAGTTCGCCCATAGCAAATAGTAATACAATGTGAGTATCTACGATGGAATCTTCCAGCAACTTTACTAGAGTAGAGAGTGTTCATTGCAACATCAACGGGTTAAAACAATAGGATGGTATTATGATAACTTGACCAGATGATAAATGGAGGCACTGCTTGGTGTCAGCAGTAGTCCATGCTGTGTGCCACCTTATATAGTGTCTGATTCACAACGGACAAAAGTTATGTGTTTAATTTGATTTGTTTGTTTAGATATTGGTTTTACTTGAATGAACATAAAACTCAGTTTCAAACAGTTTGGATCCTGATCTGACACATAGTTTGTTCAGCGTCTGATCAAGATCTAAACTTATTCATGTGCAAGTACAGTGGATAATACGTTAGTCTTTCCCAATAAACGCGTTTATGCTAAAACTATTATTTCTATTGCAAACAGTTTGGAGCCAGATCAGACGCCGGGTAACCCGGCGTCTGATCCGGCTCCAAACTGTTTGTTACCAACATAAAAATGAATTATCAGAATTGTCCAAAAATTGCACTTTTCTACGGTTTAGTGTTTTGCGTTTGCGTTTCGTTTAAACGGGAAAGCATAACGTTTTCTCCACTGCACCAGCCAATACGCGATTGATAGGAGGACGGTTGAGACAGAATCGATGGGCTAGGTTTGTAACCTTATATCTTTTATGGATCGAATATTAATTTGCAACGAATAAAAGTACAGATTTACAAATCATCGATTTCGCAGCTATTTTTGTATCTGGGACACTGGGACAGATAAAACACGACATCACCTGTACAGTGTTCCTTCTCTACAATACCCAATGAGAGACAAAGAGTGTGTGTTGTTCGGAGGGAGTTGTTTTAGGGAGGGGAAATTAATTACCCTTAGAGAATTGAACACGGCTTTGCTTACATTTGCAGACAGTTTGGTCTGGCGTCTGATCTGGATTCAAACTGTTTGTCACTCGTCAGCGTTTTTGTAAGGAGAGAATCGGTGTTCGGATAACCGTTGTAGGGAGGGAGTGCTGCACTAAATTTTCACCCGGACATTAATTTGCTCAACCATTTAACTTCTAATGGACCATATCAGCTTCTAATAACAATTCATTGCAAAAAGGTGAAGGAAGGAACCCACTGATCAGGGATTATTGTTTGCCTTGGACAATTTGCTTCACAGACACGCAATTTGCACAGGACTCGGTGCTAGGGCGCAATGTGTTAATATATTAACCCATTACCCCATAAATACGTATTTTACACCTTTAAATTATTCCTCCAATTAAGAAAATAGTTTCAATTAATAAAGTTATGATTGTGTACTATAAGTAATATTTTCTTTATCCTAGCAGATGATATCTTAAAGCGGGCTAAAAGTAAAGCAGAACTTGCCTGAACCCTTCATTTAACATTAACATCCAGCCGCATCGCGACTTACATGACACTATACAGTGTACATAGTAAAACATTCACAAACATGCAATTATAGATAAAACAAGCAGAAGCAGAATACATTTTTTTTAGGCCTTAAAATCTACAATAAAGCAATACTTTTTTTAGATATAAAAATCTCATGATAATTAAAGTTTTGAATCTATCATGTTCTTGAATATTTTTCCAAATTTTAATAGAAAAACTTTCCTATATGTACGTATAAACATCTTGGCTACCGAAGTTCCAAGTGAGAACTGCGCATTCTTTGACTGCATTAAAACACTAATTTTGCCTTATTATCAAATGTATTAAAAGTACGGTTTATTTCAGAAGCTTTATTAAAAGGGTTTCTCTTATATCAGAGTACAGATCGCAGTCAGTAATGACATTGTTCATGTAGTAAAGTATGTCCATGCCATGACTATATACATTGTAAATGCTTTTCATGCTTCTGTCCTGATCAAATTAGCCATTTTTATTTTGACAAACGTCTGGTTAGAAAAGGTTAAACGTACATTGTACGTGTATAAAGCAAAAATGCCCGCCTATATTTGTGCTTAATATTAGGCATGTTTAATTTTCAAATCTGTTACAAGCTATTAGGACACGAGTTAACTCTTTCCCTCCCAAGTTCAACCGTCTGTTTTAACCCTCGTTCCGCCAAAATATCGTCTTCATCGGTAATGTCGTTTGCAATATTTTTAAACTCAGCTTTAGGGCTGTTTTGATTGATGAAATGCCGACACGAGTGTCAAAACAGTTTGGATCCTGATCAGACGCCGCGTGACGCGGCGTCTGATCAGGATCCAAAATGTTTGCAAAGTCGCCTTTTTGCACCGTTTGCAGTGAAATAGTTAAACAATACAATAATGAGAAAGTAGTCCCGTAACAATTACAAACTATAACATTACAAGTGGTGATTAACCTCACAATAAAAACTAACCAGCGAATCGAAAAATCCATACGTTCGACTTATCCAAACAACAGCTCCAATTACAACCATTATGCCTAATTTGCTTGAATCAGTCTCCAGTGACCTACTAATTTGCCAAACCCGAGTCACCAAGACATAGATCCATGCATATTAATGCTAAAAGCTAGGTCAATAATCCCCTTGACAGTCTTGCTCAATGTGTAAGACAGGTGACTGCTTAAAGCAGACAGAGAACGCTTCAGAAATCTCCATTAAATAATCATAAACCCGTAGCAATACATGTATGCACCACTTAAAAGACAATGTGCTTGTGAAGAGTACATTTTACCTATACAAAAGCCTTTTGATTAGAATCTGTACTGTTTATAATTTTGCAGTATATTGAAAACAAATAACCGTAAGTAGTTAAAAATATATTGGACTTAATCGAAGACCAGAATTGTTCAACTGAAGTTTCAGAGATCAATAAAACAAGCATCGTTCTACTTTACTTTCAGTCTATTTAGATGCGAACTGTCAGAAAGTAGGAAACCTTCCTTAATTCTGCACAATGGTGGAAGCATGAAAACTGCGTCTCTGTATAAAATAGGTAAAATTTAGAAACGGCGGTCAAATGGCGAAGTTGGTTAATTCCTTGAACGCTAAATAAATGCCATATGCTTCAATATTGTCGTTTGTAAAATCCAACTTTCTGCACTAATTGGTGCTACATTAAGGAGTCAATTGTCTTCGATGTCATGTCTTCGATGAACAATTTCTTAACACAGTTCCCCATAAATACGAATTAACCAACTTCGCCATTTGACCGTTTCTCTAAATTTTACCTTTTTTATACAGAGACGCATTGTCGTTTTTTATGCTTCCACCATGGTGCAGAATTAGGGAAGGTTTCCTACTTTCTGACAGGTCGCATCTAAATAGACTGAAAGTAAAGTAGAACGATGCTTGACTCATTGATCTCTGAAACTTCACGCCTTTAATTAATTCCTCCACTGAAGAAAATAGTCTGTTTATACATTCATAAATATATTCCATAAAAAGTTTACTTTCAAACTGCTTTAAGTGGTCTTTAAAAACTAGACACAAGTCTTAACGTCTTAAACTTTGAACGGAAAATCCAATCTCTTTTTAGATCTAGTCCAGTATTTGCTATTTAGGGTTATTTTATAACATATTGCAAAATGACAAACAGTGCACATCCTGACCAGAGAGTTTACTACACTGTTTGCAAGGGACAAGTGCTCCAATCGTAGATATAAGGTTATTTAAGGACGAGTACAGTCGCCACTAGGGTTCAATGTGTTTACACAGGCTTGACTGTTCTCACGAATGCTACAAGCCCCATCTGAGACAAGCTAAAATCAATTACGGATGCTTTGAGTCATTAAAACCTGTTTTGGAATTTGAAACAAAGCTTTTCTTAGAAACTGCCTTATTCCCATTTCAACGGAATTGGCAAACAGTTTGGATCCTGATTAGACGCCGCGAAACGCGGCGTCTAATCAGAATCCAAACTGTTTGACACAATATTTAAGTAAAAAAAATTAAATTTGAAAATTAAATGAAGACCGTAAATGTTCAAATCACATGACGTCACGGCAGTGACGGGGTTAAAGATGACACGATGATGCCTCGGGAAAGTGACCACCCCTGGCAAGAAATAGGTCTGCTAATCTGGGGGCACTAACTGATTGCTAACCACCAGAAATAACAGATTTCATGTAATAAGAGACTTGAAATTCTTCTTGAGTTTAATTAAGACAGAAAAGTAGGAAAATGATGTTGTTGTTGAAAACTCTGACTGAATGTGCCTAATATTTAATCCCTTTTTCTCTTAGTAGTGTGGTTTAAGTACTGTAGACAGATCGACACTGCTTGTTAAAGCAGTATGATAGAGAATCAGAAAGCTCATATAGGAGCTTTATTTCTTTTCTTTCATCTTGTTTTAGCACCTTCCTTAAACTGCTTCAACAATTCTTCTTTGAGAGCCTTTAAAATTGGTATTTTACTATAAATACAAAAAGTGCAGAAGCAATTACGCTTTTTAGCTCTATTTACATTTTGACGTTTACATGTATGTTTTACAATAAAAAAAAAGACATTTGCATTTTACATTTGCACTTATACACTTTTACGTTTGCACTCATATATTATCTATATCACATTGTTTTTTGGCATGTTATCATTTGTAAACACATATACATTTTAACAATTACGTTCACGTTTACACATTTACATATATTCTGCATGCCATATAGACATTTTCGCTTTAAAGTACATCTATCACATTTACTTTTACGCTTTAACATGTATATGGGTTTTTCCTCGCATTTGAACTTTCTTAGTTATAAGCACACATTTACATTTAAATGTTTCATTCAAATTTACGTTAAGCGCTTTTATCTTTAAGGATTTTCTATACAGTGGAGAATGTGTTATTCTTTCCCAATAAACGCGTTTACGCTAAAACTATTATTTGCAGTGCAAACAGTTTGGAGCGTGATCAGACACCGGGTAACCCGGCGTCTGATCAGGTTCCAAACTGTTTGCCACCAAGATAAACAAGAATTATTAGAAGTGTCCAAAAGTTGTTCTTTTCTACGTTTTAGTGCTTTGCGTTTGCGTACGTTTGCATTTAAACGGGAAAGAATAACAGATTCTCCACTGTACATATATACAGTAATAACCCTCTATTACGACCACTAAGTTGTTTTAATTATTAGGCATTAAAGACATGTGACTATTTAAAGCAAGGTGTACGTAAAACAGAAAGCTCCATCAGGAGCTTTCTGTTTTACGTTCATCTTGCTTTAAGCTGTCACCTGTCTTTTATTTAGCCTTCTTTTTAATGGTCGTAATAGAAAGGTTTAACTGTACTTCCTTACTTATAATTGATTTGATTTGTTTTGATTTTACGTCGTTTTCAACATTATTTCAGTCATATCGCGAAATCCAGCTAATTATAGGTGGATGAAGACCCCAGAAGCTCTTTATGCACTGTTTCAGGCACAAATCGGCAACTGGGTAGAACCACCGACCTTCCGTAAGCCAGCTGGAAGGCTTCCCCACATGAAAAATCCGAGCGACCCTACTGGGATTCGAACTCACAGCGGTGAGGAGCTTAGTGATGTAAGTCACAGTGACTATACCACTAGGCCACGGAGGCTCCTCCTTACTTATAAGTAGGCTTTTACAATTAATTTATCCATTCAATTTCATGCTAACAATTTACATTTGCACGTCTGACATTTGCACTTTAAAAATACATGTTCACATTAGATCTACACCGAATGTATAGACGTTTTACATTCAGTATATTATTTATCAAACAATGCTAAAACCAATGCACACTGTCTTGTTTTAGAGACCCACAAAAATGAAGAACTGTGTCACAAATAGGAAACAGATGTCGCCAACGTGTTAAGTGTTGCAGAAATGCATTTTGCTGCTACATGCAAACCAGTAAACATTCTCATGCACACTAATTGAAAATGGTACATGACACCCCGTCATCCAAAGATGTACCCGTACACAAAGTTCTGTATCTCTAACTGATGTGATGAAACTGTTACGGGACACTTCCCCGTCCCAAGATGTACAAACCCACCAAATTTGGTATCCCTAGCTTACGTGCACACAAACGCTTACAAAATGCACTCAAACGAACAGACAGACAAACGGACAGACTGGGACATAAACAGTTCAATCACTAGATGCACACAGCTTTGCTTTGGGGGACATACAAATACAGTACGACCTCCCTTGCTAGGGTTCCTAAAAAAGATGGGTAATTGACTGTATGAGGCACCTGCCTTAAACACCTGATAATTAACACAATTTAGTGGTCGTAATAGAGAGGTTTTATTGTTCATATATTAGATTGTGAAGAACAATGCTCGACTTATCCACTCCCCTTGGTAACCACATTGTGATTCTTGTAACGTGACATAACTCAAACCCGTTATGAGCCATATCTAAGTCACGGTCCTGAATAATTCATAACTCATTTCTGATCACTTCTGTGTACATTACTATAACGAGGGAGAAAAAAACCCTCTCTATTCCGTGAGTGATGAGCTTCCTTTGAATAACCAATATTGTCATCCCCACAGAACATGTCGCCCGCATAAAATACCTCATTTTCTCATGTCTAATCAAAGTCTTAAAAACAATACAAACAACGCAACATCATGTCCAAATAGTTTGGACTCAGTTCAGACGCCGTGAAACACGGCGTTTGAACTGGGTTCAAACTATTTGGGTGGGGTATTAAAATTTATATGGATGAGTGCAAAGGATACATAAAATTGTGATACTGTCAGGAAGCACTTAGACTACGTATGGTGGTGCGTTGATGAGTCTGTGCAGGAACACAGGTGGCGCTCTCGTCCGCATCCTATCAATCATCCCTCCATCATACCTCTTACAGAACCTCTAACATGCACCCTCTATCGGGTAGGATTACAGTCAAACATTTTATAAAACAACAGGGGCCCGTTTCATAAAACTTCTTACGACAAATGTTGTCGTAAGTCAAAACTTTAGAATACATTTATTCTGTGATTTCTCTATCTAACCCTGTCTTGTGACATCTTTTTGGAATCGTCTTGAATAATAATTGATACTTTTATAGTCTGACTTACGACAACATTTGTCGTAAGAAGTTTTATGAAACGGGCCCCTGATCTCTAATATCGCACTTACGCTATAACCGAATCCTTTAAAATTATTTATATAAAGAGCAAAGAAGGTTATTCGGGGATTTTGAAACTGTTCCTTATAGCCGAGGATTCCTTTTAACCGAGTTCCTTATAATCGAACAAGATCAGGGTTCTCCTTCAGCAACCCACTTATCAAATATGGATTGTTTGTCATCCTGTACTAGTAATATATACAGTGGAGAATCTGTTATCTTTCCCGTTTAAACGCAAACGTACGCAAACGCAAAGCACTAAAACGTAGAAAAGAACAACTTTTGGACAATTCTTATAATTTTTGTTTATCTTGGTGGCAAACAGTTTGGAGCCTGATCAGACGCCAGGTTTCCCGGCGTCTGATCTGGCTCCAAACTGTTTGCACTGCAAATAATAGTTTTAGCGTAAACGCGTTTATTGGGAAAGAATAACAGATTCTCCACTCAACCCTAAGTGAACTGCACTTATTATTATTTGAAGCTAGAATTGTAGCTTTGAAGTTTGCAAAAATCACTGAGTTAATGTGACATTGGAAACTCTATAAGATAAGTGACTGATGCAGGATAAAAGTAATGCATATTTCTGCATTTTTTTTTAAATATTATCCAAGTTGTTCTGTTCTATTGTGCGTTTGCTAAATACAATATGCCTTATAAAAATCAAATATCCCTAATACAATCAGAGGTATAATCAAAGTACTGTAGTACTGCAGGCTCGGACTACTTTCAGTTTAATGTAGAATAAAGTAATGCAGAAAGCTAATTATGGAGTTTCTGCATTACCATTGCCATGCATTAAGCAGAAACCTGCAGCGCTTAAAGACCCTAAAGACTTTTGTAATGTGCATGTCTTATAATGGACCGTCTGCTATGACTACAAGGTGAATGTTTATTACAAGGGAGTAAATACGGTATTTAAATCACCACAGGTACATGTACAGACTCAGGATCCTGAGTTTAACTCAGTGCTGCTACTACACGGTTTATCCGATAGTGACGCATCCAGCAACTGAAGCTCCGTTAGATAGCATATGTAAACCCCGTATGACAGGATTTGTTTGTAGGGGGAGCTAGACTCGCACCAATATTTTTCTTAAGGATTCGATATAGGCTCTCCGAGCCAAAAAGCAGAAATAGGAAACACAATCACTAAAGCTCATGTTGGAACTTTCTTAATCTCTGCCATATACATGTAGAAAGTATGTCTTATGGTGCATATTCATGACTGTATACATCGAACCTATTTTTCTTCAGTGGAGTAATAAATTAAATACATAAAATGAGCATCTATGGAATAATGGGTTAAAACACGTTGTAGCTGCAACATACCGTGGCGAAACCTAAAGCGAATCGTTCATAAAATAAAGGATACATCAATGGCATTTTGGTAAAAGGGACCATCTCACTTGTGCAAAATCAAAAACCTCATTGAGTTACAGATAAATAACATTTCCTTTCATTTTTCAAAGATGTATTCTGCTTTACTTTCAGTCTGCTTAAAGTTGTCATCTTTCTTCAACACTACAAATAGGCTATATGCGGGAATGAGTTAATATATCAACAACTGCACATGTCACGAAAATGTCTTTCTCCGTTGAACTTCTTAACAACAGATCCGTCATACTTTTCACCCTACGATCTTTGCAACAACCCTTATTTAGACTAGTCTAAAAACAGATAGCCATTTATTTCTCTCAATTTTCCGGTGGCAATCGTATTTTACGCAGTCTCTTTTACGCTCGCTTCAAACGGAGCTTGTCTCCATTTGAAGTTATACCCAGCAGGCATTTCTAGCCATCTCGAATAACCAGAGAAATAAGCAGAGATCTAACCATGCCATAACATTATAGAGACTCCATCGATTGAAACCAACCCGTCTGTAGACACACGGCTAAACTAGTGCGTACAAACCCAACAATTCTTAAGCCCTCTTAACAGTCAGGCCCGACCAGGCCGTAGTATTTGCAAACAGTTTGGATCCAGATCAGACGCCGAGAATCTCGGCGTCTGATCAAGATTCAAACTGTTTGGAGTGCGCATCTACTTTTTTTCGATGAAACATGTACATGTATTAAATCTGAAATAAGGAAATAAAAGCAAATATTTTTTGAAGAAGTCGATTTCGTAACAGCAAAGGTCTAAGCGCTTTTTAATCGAAAACTTGTTTTATCCACTAACGGATTGTGCAATATTGTTTAGGGAAAACATTGTTAGGATAATAATATGTGAGGTTACTTTTGGCCATTATGTTGCAGGATATGTGGTTTAAACATTTTTAAGAAAGATATATTACATAATAAAGTGATACGATTGATATGTAACTTGATGTGTTCAGTATTTTGCGAAAAAACGTGAGTTTAAATTAAGAGGGGGAAATGGTTTAACTCATTATCCCCTGAAACGTTCAATGGACAATTCCAGTATATAATAAAGGCTGGTCCATTTAGGACTATTTAGGGTTGGTTTTTATACTTTATTACAAAATCTCAAACAGTGAAGTCCCTGATTAGAGGGCTCCTACAGGAGCCCTCTAATCAGGGACGTCACTGTTTGCATTTGACAAGTGCACTTTTCACTGGTACACTTTTAATAGAGGACGCATATATATGCGTCACTAGGGCTCCATGAGTTAAGGTTAGATCAATAGAGATTTTTGCAATTGAAAACATCGATGTAGGGAGGTGCATTCGGTCAATCTTATATTGAGCGACCATGACCTTCTGCCAAAGACCCAATGTCATAAAGCGTTTGAGATGAGCCTGATATCGTTCTCTAGGTTTTGATCGGTCAGATTTTATCAAACACTTAATACTCAAGGACCCTGCATTAAACAGTAACCTTTATTTAGAATGGCCAATGATTTTTCATTGAATGACAGCTTAGTAAAGGATTTACAATACTATAAAATGTTTCTGAAAGCGAAGCACCAAGACTTAATACAAACTGGCGCCCACTCAAACTAGCTGTATTACAATTGTAATACAGGCCCTCTTCTTTTAATCGATCACATATTGAAAAATTACATAGAGATATCTTAATTCAAGTTAATGCTTATGTATGATAACAATAATGCAGAAAGCTCCTTTAGGAGCTTTCTGTATTATTGTAATCATGCATTAAGCAATCATACACATGTGTATCTAAGACGACCTTCTATATTAAATAAACATTCTATTCAATGATTGTGTAGTGCAGGTTTCATTGTGAATAAACACTTGCTCTGTTCGAAACATTATATTCTCCAAAGAAAACTTTAAATGCTATCGATCTTGCTATTACTTTAAGGCCTGGAAACTTGATGCGAATGCAGCACACTTTGACAAAACCCACCAAACAAAATATTGAAATACGGCGAACACAACAGGATATGCGTGTATGTAACAAAAGCAGCGAAACTATAACCCAAATCTTAGAGAAGTCGTGTTGAAGTTGAATGTAGTCGTCTTTGAGGCGAACCATTGTATAAGACAATAAAGTAAAACCTCTCTATTACGACCACTAAATGCGAAGGCTAATGGATGGTATAAAGGACAGATGACAGCTTAAAGCAAGGTGACAGTGAAACAGAAAGCTCCTATAGGAGCTTTCTGTTTTACTGTCACCTTGCTTTAAGCAGTCATATGTCTAAACCCTGTCTGAAGCACCTTTAATGGTCGTCATAGAGAGGTTGTACTGTATATAGCATCCATACTTTATGTAGTAAAACATCTCTATTACGACCGCCTTTCTATTACGATCACTAAATAATTCTGTTCATTATCGAGTGTTTACGATAGGTGCTTAAACAAGGTGGTAGTAAACAGAAATATTCTTTCGGAGCTTTCTGTTTTATTGTCACCTTGCTTAAGCTGTCACCTGTATTTTATACAGTCAATTAGCATTCTTTCAGTGGTCGTAGTCTATCTAGATCCAATACATTTTAGTCCATCGATAGTAAACAATGCAAAGGGTTTGCTAAGAAGACATGCTACCATGTCAATGGGCTTAGCAGTTTTAATTCTTCTCACATCAAGTACGATTTGGCTTGCATGTGCATACAGTTAGCATCCAGAACAAACGCAAAATCAATTGGCCTCTGATCAGGATCAAAACTATTCTAAACTCGTTTCGACGTTTTTAGTTTTTCGGTTAAGAAACTATCTTTTAAAACGGTAACTTTGACCTTGGTGGTATAGTAGAATCCTTAAAAATAAAACAAGTATTTCCTCTCATCTATATTTGTTTAAAACCCCTTCAAAATCTTATACCTCGATTGAAATGTTTATTTGCAAACAGTTTGGATCTTGATCAGACGCCGCGTCACGCGGCGTCTGATCAGGTTTCAAACTATTTCATACTCATTTTAATATTCAATCTGAGTAATAAAAGCAGATGAAAGACTGCAAATGATGTAGAACCAATCCTATGCAACTAACTCGCATTATTCGTACCCCTGCTATATATATGTTACTTGGGTTTTCCAATTTATTTTCGTCTTGCTTTAAGCAGCTATATACCTTAAACCAAGTCATATTATATAGGCCGTTCCATTATGATAGATAAAGATAATGGGTAAAACATAAATACGTACGTGGGATAAAACAATATTTTGAATAAAACCAATAAAACATTATAGTTTTGCTCGAAGAAATGTTCCCATAATATAAAAGCAGAAACAGTAAGGGTGGCCTGTATGTCAATACTATTTAATGTGTCAAATATTAAAGCGCTTGAGGGCGAACTAAAAGTAATGATATTAAAGCGAAAATAAAGCAATAAAATAGGGGTTTAAAGTTTTGAACGTCTGATGCAGTCTGCCTAGGGGGCGTGATGAAATCTAACGTCTTTATATGATCAGATCAGTGTCTAGAGGGGTAAAAGTATATCTGTGAATTTTAATTCGATAACTATAAGACTGATACAAGTATAGTAAAACTTCTCTTATACGATCACCTGTCTATACGATCACTTATTTGAGTCAATTACTAGGTGTTTAGGGTTGGTGACTGTTTCAAACAAGGCGAGCGTACAGTGGAGAATCTGTTATTCTTTCCCGTTTAAACGCAAACATACGCAAACGCAAAGCGCTAAAACGTAGAAAAGAACAAATTTTTGACAATTCTGATATTTCATGTTTATCTTGGTGGCAAACAGTTTGGAGCCTGATCAGACGCCGGGTTACCCGGCGTCTGATCTGGCTCCAAGCTGTTTGTACTGCAAATAATAGTTTTAGCGTAAACGCGTTTATTGGGAAAGAATAACACATTCTCCACTGTACTCGGGGTAAGGCAGTGAAAGTGTTATATAGTAAAACTTATGATAGTATGGTAATGAAGTTAATATTTCATTTAGAGATAATATTTAATAGAATTTACACGTAAAAGTTATTGCTTCAAGCAAGGTGAACGTACTCGGGGTAAGGCAGTGAAAGTGTTATATAAAGCTTATGATAGTATGGTAATTAAGTTAATATTTCATTTAGAGACAATATTTAATTGAATTTACACGTGAAATTATTGTTCTAAGCCAGATACTAGGTACATGTATAACAATATGGCAAACCACTCTCAGGGCTGCCATAAGTTGGCATGAACAATCCTAAGATTTCCAAATTTGCATTTTACAAGTGCGATTTTACGAATCCAAACTGTTTGCACTGCAAATAATAGTTTAAGCGTAAACGCGTTTATTGGGAAAGAATAACACATTCTCCACTGTACACGTACGTTTATAGACTATATATGCCGTCTATTTACAATACGTTTTTAATATTTGATTTTAGCTTAGCGCAATGAAAGAATAACGTATTCTCCACTGTACGTGTATAAACATATGTATACACACTTGAAGATAATTCAAACTGCATGATATAGTATCATTATGTTGCACTTCTATGTTCGATGAAGATGACTGCTTTACCTAAATTAATTCCATAAGTACCTTTTTACGCCTTTTTACGCCTTTGTATGCCTTTTCATGAATAAGAAGAAAAAAGATCTTATTCATACTTATAGTCATGGATATTCACCGTAAGAAATGTGTTACTATATCCTAGCAGATGGAAGTTTCAAGCAGGCTGAATGTAAGGCGCACTCTGCTTTATTTTTAACATACATGTACATCAAGTAATCACATGTCTTTCAAACAAAAACATGCTGTGGTGTAAAGATTTGAGCAGAAAGCTCCTAAGCTGTCGACTGGATTGAACAAAATAGATGTCATAAATCACTGATACATAGGAAATGATTATTTTCAATTCTTAATGACTTCATATGGGTATCTGATGCATAAAGAGACTCTAATCAGGTATCAGCAAATCTAAAAAAAACTGCCTTGAAGGAGTTTAACGACGACGAACTGAAACAATTGTTAAGTTTAAAATGACATATTGATTTAATTATTGACAAGTATATCTATTTAACAACTTTATCCCGAGGACCTGTCAATTAACCCCTTCACTGCCGTGACGTCATCAATTTTAAACAATTGACGTCTGCTTTTATTTTCCAAAGATAATTTTAGGTATTTTGACTTAAGACTTTTAAAATGAGTGCCAAACAGTTTCGATTCTGATCAGACGCCGCGTTACGCGGCGTCTGATCAGAATCCAAACTGTTTTCAAATAACCATTGCACTCGGGGTAAAGCAGTGAAGGGGTTAACCCTTATCATGCATGAAATAAGAACAATATATTATGTATATATTGCAAACAGTGTACATCCTGATCAGAGGGATTTTTCATACTTTCACTCTCAATGACGCTTTAAAGCGCGTTTGCAAACAGTAGGGTCCTGATCAGACGCAAAGTGATACGACGTCTGATCAGGACCAAGACTGTTTGACACTCTTATCGATATTTATTAAGTCATACAACCTTTAATCTAACTTTGCAATGTGTCTTGCAGGCAACAATAATGAAGCAGACCACAATAAAGCGGTGAAGGGTAAATATCTCCCGAATAATTTAATCATGAAAGAGTTAAGGAGACATCTGACCAGGGTCTGCACTGTTTGTTTGATACTTTAACTTTCTCTGAACTATATCATAAAACGGAAATTAAATTCAACAACAGCTGGTCATATTTCAGAAAGAAAAAAAGCTCATGTGAAAATTTCGGCACAGAAAGGCTAAACTTGTTTAACCCTAAACATGCAATATTATATGCATCGTTTGCAAGCATTGTACCTGTGACGACCAAGACCATTAGAAGTCCTCTGACCAGTGTATTTACTGTTTGCCATATTGCAAAGGATTGCAGTCACTACAACTTAACCCTATACCTGATAGCCTATTTCTAGAATTGAAGATAGGTGACTACTTAAAGCAGGTTGAAATTAAAGCAGAATGCGCCCTTAGGCGCATTCTGCTTTACTTTCAGCCTGCTTTAAGCTATCATGTGCTTGACTATAGAAAATATTCCCTATAATATATATTCATGACTGATTGAATTGGAACTATTTTCTTTAGCGGAGGAACAAATCATATTCGCTAAAAGGCGCTTCTATGGGGGAAAGGGTTAAGGTAGTACGTCCCTCATGAGATCGGGTCAATTTGTGTCAGTATCGGCACTCCTCAGCCATGTTCGTGCGTTGTTCGGTATGGTCCGATGATTGACGCGAATGAAATCACTACGTAAGCTATCGATATCGACCATATATTATGAGGAGTGAACAACCTTAAGGAGTGTTACAGTACACTTATTGCTTTGGATACTCACGGTTCCAATTCATTGACAAACGACCTAAATAACCGACCATGATGACCGGGAAATAACGATATGTTATGTTATAATAATAGGAACACATGGGTGCGCACGTGCATGTACTATCGTGGTATATAAAACTGAAGGAGTTATTGGAGTATTGCGCCAGTCTCTCTCGATGTTATATTATTAACTGGATTGTATTTATCATGTCTGTTGTGTTTAACCGACCATTATAAATGCATGAAGAGTATGGGCAAGGCAGGCATCGACAGATGACATATCCATGAAATATCCACAACCTTTATAGATCTCAAGAGACGCGCATAGAATCCTGTACGGTAAATGCCCCCTATATTACAATCACATAACTACTAGGGCTCGTTTGGGGATGTCTTAGACAGGTTGTTGCTTGATGCAAGATGATAAGCAAAGTAAAGCAGAAAGCTACTATCGGGGCTTTCTGTTTTGCTTATTATCATGCTGTAAACAAGAACATGATTTTATCGATATGAGAGTCCGTATGTTTGGACATTCTAGTGGAGTTAGACAATGCCATTGAAGGGGAAACAATGAATGAAAAAGAATAACAATTTTGGGAAGAAAGAATGAGAGTTTGAGATATAAGTATCAGAAGGTAAAAGAAAGAGAAGGAAATGGATATAGTATATTGTCTCTTATTTATAATCATATGGCTACTTAATGCAGGAGGAAATCAATGCTTTCGTCGTATATTGTTAAGTAGCAGCATTTTAGATTGCAAATACAGCTATTTAGTATGACGGCCAAGAGATGAAATGATCAGGAGATGCAAGTAAAAGATTTTAAGACAAAGAGAGAGATGGAGAGAGAGCAAGAGAGACAGGCTTACATACAGACAGAGAGACAGTGCCATAGACGGAGAAAACACAAAGAGACGCATATAGAGCCAGAGTCAGACAGACAGGCGGGCAGTGAGGAGGTATGAAAAACTGATATGTATGGTTTTCGATAAATGAAGAACTACTTATCCTAAATGGAAGTCTCCAGTGGGTCTGAACTGTACTTAATAACCTTTTCCCCAAGTGGCCAAAAATAATAGTGACTTCAAACAACACGTTTAACTATATATACACTCAACCGCTTTAAAAACGCAACAGCAGAGAAAAGTTTGACAATATAGTTTATTGACAAATGATAGCAATGCTATTTCAACATAATGTAAATCAAGGTGTTCTGCGAATGTACTCAAAATTTCATGACAATCGAACAATCCAAACACTCTTATTTTATCACTCGATGGCATAAACCATTCACGACTATAGTACCGTGTTTATCCATCATACATGTATGCTTGACATCTACGACGCATTGGTTGAAAGATGCGGGTAATAACTGGTTGTGGTAGGTTTATCCACTCTTCCTGGAGGACTCTTGTGAGATTCTGCACTGTGGCAGATGTGGTTGACGATGACGTACACGTCTCCCCAAAAGCAAAATTAAGATTGTTGATGCAGTAAATGTGTCGGAATATTAAGTCACAATAGTGTGATGAGTAAAAAATAGCAAAGTCACGATTGTTTGTCAATATTTTTTTTCTTAATCAAATTGTGAAAAAGCGATGCCGTTTTGCGGGAAACTTACCCATGACTTCCACGTGTCTGCATTGTGGTTCCTGTGGCTGTTGTTCAGCAAACTCTCAGATGGTACGTTCTGATATTGACGTCCTGACGACGTTACGTTACTGTTGGTCTGCCTGGTAGATGATGATCACGAACCTCACCAGAAGCTTGCCATCGTTGAAGAAGTCTCGTAATTATCGGTATATTGCAATTTATACCCTTGGTATGGCGCGCACTGACAATGCAGCCATCATCATGCCAATTGCGCGTTGGCGCTCATTTTCAAAATGACGTGGCATGGACAAAACAGATAAAAAAAATTAACATGCTGTGTTTTTATTACTCCTGAGTCATACTAAAGTTTATTCGGTGTAAAATTACTGCTGAGTACCATGTGGAAAAATGTGCACGTGGAAATCATTGAATTTCACCTATTGCCTCAGATACACTTATCGCTTGAATGATTTCAAAACACTTTGGCAGAAAGAACAAATTGATGCACGTGCGAATGATGATATCTTGTTACCTGTTTACATACTTTTCAGGAACACGTTAAAAATAGGGTTTGAAAACGTTGCGTTATTAAAGCGGCTGAGTGTAGATATATACGTATTTATAAACGTAACTGCGTTTCAATTTCATAACGCACAATAGTGAAATTCACCTATAACGAAATCGGATATAACGGATATCTTATATATAATATATAAAAACATATTCCCCATCTCTCTTTAACCTGAAATGGGCATGCTAAAATGAAATCAAATCGCCGTAGCTGATTCTCCATCCTTTATGGAAATAAATCATAAATAAGCAATTAGCTATTGACATCCACCCGTATGACTTGCAATTTATTGATATAGATTTCTATTTTATAAAGATCGATACCACATATATATCCACAACTATACAGTTATGCCTTGGCTCAATGACGTTTTAACCTAGATATATGCCCGGATATTGCAATGAACTCCATATATGTGCTTGCTCCAAGATTTCATGATAGATATACAAGGGAGGTCTAAAGACACTAATGATACAGAAGAACATCTCATATGCAATAGCAAACAGTACAGACTCTGATTGGACACACCGGGTTATCCGGCGTCTGAACAGGCTCCAACGTCGTTTTGCCACGGATACAGCGGAGAATCTGTTATTCTTTCCCGTTTAAACGCAAACGTACGCAAACGCAAAGCACTAAAACGTAGAAAAGAACAACTTTTGGACAATTCTGATAATTCTTGTTTATCTTGGTGGCAAACAGTTTGGAGCCTGATCAGACGCCGGGTTACCCGGCGTCTGATCTGGCTCCAAACTGTTTGCACTGCAAATAATAGTTTTAGAGTAAACGCGTTTATTGGGAAAGAATAACAGATTTTCCACTGTACATGTATTGCAATGTGTTTGCGTTTCGTTTGCGTTTAACCCTTTCACGCTCGATGCCGCCAGAAAGTGCGTTTACAAATAGTTAGGGTCCTGATCAGACGCCGCGTCAAGCGGCGTCTGATCAGGACCCAGACTGTTTGACACTCTTATCGATATTTATTAAGTCATACAACCTTAAATCTAACTTTAAACGTGATTTGCAGACAACAATAACGAAGAAGACGACAATAAAGCGGCGAAAGGGTAACACTCTCCCGAATAATTTGATTATAAAAGACTTAAAAGGGAAAAAATAACGTATTCTCTCGTGTATGTGCGCGTTTCCGTACTGTAAAACAATTCCCTACGTCAATGAGATTTAGATTTACAGGTCATCCCGAGCCTTCAGTCGCGCATATCGAATTGCCGAAGAGTTAAAAGATACCTCTTATGAATTATAAATTAGTAAAATTGATTAAATATATTAATGGTGTAATGTGTACGGAGCTAACAAGCCTCAACGTCAAAGAGCGATGTAAACCCTTACTTTGAAATAGGTTTCCAATGTGTAAAGCATTTGGCTTCTTAAAGCAGGAGTTTCCTGCTTTAATACATGCCTGCTTTAAGCAGTAACATGCCATTGTGTAAGAAACGTTTCCTAAGTTTCATTATCAAGCATATAACAGCTGCTTGTTGCAAAGACCGATCGGCATCTACACTATTTGATTACTGGGCAGTAAAATATTTCTTATGTATAATTATGTTGATAACTGAGTAGTTTAAATATAGGATATTACATGTACATGGGTGTTCATAATTTATTGGATTTATTAAACGAGTCTTTTAGAAAACGATAAAAACGAGGCTTTGCCGAGTTTTTATCGTTTTCTTAAACGACGAGTTTGATAAATCCAATAAATTATTAACACGAATGTTATATTCTTTTTATAACATAACCTAGAAATGTTATATCGCAGTCTTTGAGGTCAAGTGAATGCTAAGCGCGATATAAGTAGATACATACAGGAAAAAGGTTGTTTCCAAATTAACCTCGTTCACTAGCATAATGTTTATGTTGTTATATGTATTAATAAACACTTTCATATAGATCTAATATTGATAAATTACACCAAAAATCTATAAATTGAATCTACATGATGGAATGAAGACGTTGGGAATCGAACGCATAGAACGCATTTTAATGACGTCACAAGTAAACGACGTCGTGGCGTTCCTCATTTGCATAGTTATTTAACTAGTTATATATGACATTTAAACAACGGGTGGTATTCAACGCTCACACCGTCTGTTATGTTATAAGATTTCTTATGTATATATGTTGTTAATCCACTTACAAATTGTTATTAATTCTATACATGGAATAGAAACTGTGTAGACCCCATTCGGTCCATTCTTTGGGAATGGCCCGCATAGGATTTACCACAGGGAACCGGCGCATAGTCAAGTGTTCTATATAATCATGGGGTATAACACAAGAATATAATAAAGATTAACGTAATAATCATCTAAACGCCTACCTGATAAAATCAGAAGTTATTCCAATATCGAGTCAACTATCCAAAATAATGACTAAATCACAAATATAACTATGATCAAACAGCAATATCAATATGCTCCTCATGTAACTAACTGACAGGGTTGGTCGGGAGATGTGGGTCAGCCGCGTGTGTGCACGGGCTACCCGTGATCTCTCCGGGTAAAGCTGGCAGGGTAGTTGAGAGAACATGTACAAACAAAAACGAATTGCATACGAATGATCTTATCACAATGACGATTTAAAACGAAACAAAACATTATTTGACTATATATTTCTATATCTCATGTGTTTATGTTCATCTCATTAACATAACCGCCCAGTTGAGGGCTATAATTGGTAAAGATTTTGAGTTGAGTTGAGTTGAATAGCGTTTCTTTAACCTTTTCATTGCCAAACCGATAAGACGGACATTTGCAAAAAGTTTTGATCCTGATCAGATGCCGCGACCCAAACTATTTGAAAAAAACCACATTGAACTCGGTGTTGGGCAGTGGAGGGATTAGATGGGGTTGTATACGTGGCACTAGGATTCAGTGGGTTAATTATAAGATCCGATAATCAGCAAAACCATGCTATTATACTCAAAATTTGCTAAGTACCATTCATAGCTACATGTAGGTACCAATGCATTGACCCTATCACTTTCTCACCGCAAAACTTCCAGCATTGTAGTTCAATTCTTTCCATACTTGGATATAGTTTTGGCAAGGGATCAATTTACAGATTCTGATAACTTTTACACTTTGTAGGAGGTTCTGTAGGCGAAACATATCAACAGATAATGTTTTTCTTTTATCTAACTATATTTACCAACACTAGTACTTGAAATAAATAGAATGCCTTTCTGCCATTCGGTTGCCTTTCTGCCTTTCGGTATTTCTATCCACCGGTCGATCTCATGAATGATTCAGAATAGCTTCTGATCGGTTTGCCGAAACCCATTACTCCATAGCCACCTCTTGTTTTAACGAGAGATGAACATTTAAAACATGTTGAAAGTAAAGCAGAATGCGCCTTAAAGACATTACATGACCAAGCTTGGGTGGTAACACCTAGCACCTAGAAAGTTTGAGTCAAAGCATGGAGCCCATGCATTTACTCGGCTAGCGTCTATGCAAAGAATCATTCAGGCGTCTCAAATGAGGCCCGCACCTAATATTTGATAGCTTGGTTAGTAAAACCCATTGAAAACCCTATTGAGATCTATTATGTAAGGGCCTCTATTCAAAGCTTCTTCTTAAAGACCTTAATTTATTCAAAGTCAGTATATCGCATTTGTTTCGAGATGCATTTATACCGGAACTTGATCAGATGACGTTAATATCACCGATCAAAGGCCAGTATATATGTTATATTCTTTTTGCTAGTTATGTCATGAATATCAAGTAAAAAAAGGAATTAATTGCAAAAAAAGTATTAAACTAGATTTGGAGCCAAACCAGACATCAATGTCGATGCCTGGCCGGGAAACAAATTTATACGTTTCTTTAGACACCTTGTTTATTTATAGCAATAATCTCCCTGTATGTTTAAAATGATGTTCCCTCTCTTCTTAATGCTTTTTTTCATGTTTATCAACCGCCTAGTGTAAGGCAACAGACATGTTTCATGTTATGCCGAATAAAATGATTTGACTTGACTTGACTTGACTCTATTCAAAGCTTCAGATGGCTGGGCCGTTACCTGAGCAATTTTCACATGATATACCTGCATTTTCACACCAAGTGAGAACAATGAGGGGGGAATCGATGAAATGACTGGCTTAATGTCTTTAAGGCGCATTCTGCTTTACTTCCAGCCTGTTTGAAGCTACCAAGCGGATGGATATATAATGTGTCTTTTTGAGCACATTCATGACTGTATACATTGGAAATCCTTCTTTCAGAGGAGGAATAAATTAGAGGCGTAACAATGCGTATTTATGGTGTAAAGCGGTTAGCTAATCTAGGTACCTTTACGTTGATATATTTGAACACACGATGTGATGTAAATCTTTTATGACACGTGGAACATTGGTATTGATTTCTACACATATACGGAACCATCCCCTGCCATCTTACACGAACACGTATTAAAAGATCTGATAAGTGGGTATGTTTGTGTTCATAAGGTTTCAACGTCATATTATCATGTCTGTTTTAGATGTCGTCATTTTTTGTTTACTTTTATGTTTACAGAAGGTAGTAGATGAAAATTGAAAAAGTTAAGTGTATTAATATTGTCAACGTGAAGGTTTCGGACCACTAAAACAAAAATTGAGAAAAAAAATGAAAAAGTTAAGTGTATTAATATTGCCTACGTTAAGGTTTCGGACCAGTAAAACACGGACGCGGGAGTGACAACAATAGCTCGTTGTTTTGTTCGAAAACCAGACGAGCTAAAATGGCGATATCTTAACAAAGTTTGAAAATCATTTCAAATACGTAGTGCTTCGTAGTTAAAGCTTGATCATTGTAAATATGCACTCAAATAAACTAGTTTAACTCGGGTATTTGTTAGTGTCGCTTATAAACCTGTTTTGTTGTATCATCAGTATATTACTTATTTGCCTTTTATGATAAAGCCAAGTACAGTGGAGAATATGTTATTCTTTCCCAATAAACGCGTTTACGCTAAAACTATTATTTGCAGTGCAAACAGTTTGGAGCCAGATCAGACGCCGGGTAACCCGGCGTCTGATCAGGCTCCAAACTGTTTGCCACCAAGATAAACAAGAATTATCAGAATTGTCCAAAAGTTGTTATTTTCTACGTTTTAGTGCTTTGCGTTTGCGTACGTTTGCGTTTAAACGGGAAAGAATAACAGATTCTCCACTGTACGTTCTTGTTATAGCCTGGCAATAACGGCTCTATCAATAAATGATCTGTCAATAATTGTTCTGTCAATAAAAGCCAAACCTGACCAAGATCTTCGTCAAATGTACTAACTTGCAACAACTTGAATCCAGATCAGAAGGAAAGAAATTCTGATCCAATTTTTTTACATGTGTATTGGTATATACATGTACTTCATAAATGATTTATATTTGATGTTTCAGTGGTTATTTGCAAACAGTTTGGATCCTGATCAAACGCCGCGTCACGCGTCACGCGGCCTCTGGTCAAGATCCAAACTGTTTGACACTCATTTCAAAAGTTCTTAGTTCAAAATATCTAAAATTGACAAATAAAAGCAGACGAACATTTTTTTTTAATTGATGTCGTCGTGGCGGTGAACTACAGAGATAAGTTTGAACCCATTCGACATTATAACATGTTAAATGATAATGGACTCTGCAAGCAGAATGAGTTTTGTTTTGTTTTGTTTTGATTTTACGTCGCTTTCAACAGTATTTCAGTCATATCGCGACGTCCAGCTAATTACAGGTGGAGAACCACCCTAAAAGTCCTTTATGCACTGTTTCAGGCACAAATCGGCAACTGGGTAGAACCATCGACCTTCCGCAAGCCAGCTGGAAGGCTTCCCCACATGCAAAATCCGAACAACCCTACTGGGATTCGAACTCACGGCGGTGAGGAGCTTAGTGATGCAAGTCACAGTGACTATACCACTAAGCCACGGAGGCCCCTACAGAATGAGTTTGGTCTTCCCAGCCTCTTCCATTAACTATTTGAACGCTTAATAAATGCCTCGTCTGCAACAATTGTTGTCTGCTTCTTTTTAAAATTAAAAGAAATAAAAACACTATTTTCAAAATAGGATCATAATATCAAATACTAACGCGGCGTCTCATCAGGATCCAAACTGTTTACAAAAGTAATCACCCTTTTCACTGCAAGCGTGCAAAGAATTAACCCTTCTCCTACCGGCGTCATTTACAAACAGTTTAGATCCAGATCAGACATCGAGTTACTCGGGGTCTTTCCTTGGGCTTAATTTTTGGCCACTCTTTATTTGCCTTTTCTTGTCAAATATTCATAAAAGAACTACTTTTAATATTTTGCAGACGAATTTTTAAAGCAGACGAATATTTGGCGGCGAAATGGGTCACACTTAAAGCGACTGGCACCACTAGTGAGCAAACAGTATTTTCAACCACAACCAAGCAACAAACCACACATCCAGAACTCTTGCCACCAGTGCGAGTGCACCATAGTTCTTATTTCGATCAACAAAATACCCAATATATTTACAAGCTGCAGCAGACGGCTGCAGAGAAGCAGACGACTATTTTAAGAGAATTAAGTGTGTGTAAATATTAGAACTAACATATGAAAGAGATAGGACTAATTGTTCCAATGATTTGCCTTGATTTCTGCGGGAGTTAATGGGGGTGTACGGCACCATTGTCGCTCAAACAGGAAATCAATGCATTTCAATTCACGTTAGTTACAAAGGCTAGAGTTGGAAAAAAATGTTATAAAATATTTAGATAGTTATGGTATAATTGAAAAAATAGTCTGTTTACTGTAAGGTCAAGGTTGGTTAGTTCTTCGACCCTTGAATTCTAACCCCTTCACTGCCTTACCCCGAGTACAATAGTTATTTGTAAACAGTTTGGATTCTGATCAGACGCCGCGTAACGCGGCGTCTGATCAGGATCCAAACTGTTTGACACTCATTTCAATATTTCTTAAGTCAAAATACCTAAAAATTGCTTTTTAGAAATAGAAGCAGACGACAATTGTTTAAATTGATGACGTCATGGCAGTGCAGGGGTTAAGAGTAGAACGATATCGCTTGTTTTAAATCTCTGATATTTATCTCAATCCTTTACCATAGAGCCTGATTCTACATTTGAAGACAGGTGACCACTTAAAGCATATTGAAAAAAGCAGACTGTGCCCCATGGCGCTTTCTGCTTTACTTTCATTCTGATATAAGCTACCATCTGCTAGGATACAAAATCGTTCTTATAGTGCGGTTTCATAACTGTGACGTCCCAACAAAAGTAAGCCGATGTTAACCAGGGCCTATTACCTATTACGTACAATTTGCTTGAATATCAAATTGCGCTAACCGACCGGTGAATAAAGATTTATAATATTTTAGAGACAGATAACTGCTAAAAAAGTAAAAAGTACTATAAAATCTTTCTGGATTGCTTTTGTCCTGCATTTAGCTATTCATCTGTGCTTACGACTACAATCTATAATACAGGGCTCCCTCTCCATAACAACATTCAATGGATGACAAAGATTGAGAGCGTTGTTTGAAGGGAGTTGTTAAAGGGAGGGAAATTGGCTTACATTTGCAAATAGCTTGAATCCAGATCAGACGTCGCGTACGCGACGTCTGATTTGGATTCAAGCTGTTTGCCACTCGTCATTATGTATTCTTCTGTCAAGATGTCCATTATGCTACTTAGAGAAAATCAGCAGACGACACTTTTTAAAAGACAATATTGCAGCCGTAAAAAGGTTGGATATAATAATTTTGTTTTGGGATCAGCGGCAAACGTTGTTGTAAGGAGGAAATCGTAGTTTGGGGGGCCGTTGTAGAGAGTGAGCAATGTACAGTGGAGAATCTGTTATTCTTTCCCGTTTAAACGCAAACGTACGCAAACGCAAAGCGCTAAAACGAGAAAAGAACAACTTTTGGACAATTCTGATAATTCTTGTTTATCTTGGTGGCAAACAGTTTGGAGCCTGATCAGACGCCGGGTTACCCGGCGTCTGATCTGGCTCCAAACTGTTTGCACTGCAAATAATAGTTTTAGCGTAAACGCGTTTATTGGGAAAGAATAACAGATTCTCCACTGTATAAGTTTGATAGTATTTAACAAAACGTATCATAATGTTATCGATCATGGATTTGGAACGTGTAGCATTGCCGATGTTTGGTTGGAGATAATCAATGGATAGACACGCAATCCATTCCAAGAAATACCGAAAACCTTTCATCTATGGTGCTGTTCGTGAGTGGTTTAGCCGAACCCTACTTCTGGCAAGCCCGATGACCTTGGTTCGATAACATTGAAGCGCAAACCCAAAAACAATTCATATTATAAGACAAAAGTAAAGCAAATCAGAACAAACATGAGTAGTTTGAGTAACTCATTCACTGGCAATGGCGCCAAAAGGCGATCTTGCAAAAAGTTTGGATTCTGATCAGGATCCAAACTGTTTGATATTCGTATCAAATAAACCCCTAATCTAGTTTAAAAAAATATTGCAGATGAGTCGACACTATTTGGCGATACGTTGGTGGTAAGAGGGTAAATGCAGACGATAAAACTTGGCAATGAGCAGTCAGCTGCCTAATAACAATATTGTTTCTTCAAAGACACATTGCTTATAAACATAAGTTTGACTTTGTCTTAAACTGCTCATACAGTCCTTATGTGACCTATTCTGGCCCCATCGTTTCAAAACAACGGCCACGACCCCTTAAATCCCCTTTCCTGTCTTGATATCGTCTCCTTTGAAATTGTATTCTGCCATCAACGTCAAATAAAGATTTGTGAATTTTTAATTGAGGAATGGTTACGACGGAATTCCAAACAGATTGGATCCCTATCAGGCGCCGCGTTACGCAGAGACTGGTCTGAATCCAATCTGTTTGTAGATAACTGGCAAGTTATAATCGGCAGGGAAACAGTTAATATGATTTGACATTAACTGAGAGTGTCATTGTTCGTCGCGTTTTTTAGTCTTGGATACGAATTGCTTCCGCATCGAAAAGGAAAATGCAATTTAAGCCATTTGTGCCAATTTGTTCATTAGATTATATTTAAACACTGATTGCAGATTCTGCAAAAATATGTTTAACTGCATGGAATCGAATTAAGTTATATTATCCCATCCACTGCCTTACCCCGACTATAACGGTTATTTCGCAAACTGTTTGGATCCTGATCAGACGCCGCGTAAACGCGGCGTCTGATCAGAATCCAAACAGTTTGACACTCTATTCTATATCTTAAAGTGAAAATACCTAAGCTTTAGATTAGAGAACTAAAAGCAGACGACAATTGTTTAAAGCAGATGACGTCATGGTAGTTAAGGGGTTAAATACAGCACATCGCCGCTACCACTACCACTAAAAACTATAGTGTAAAACCCAAGAAAACCAGAAGCTTTCTGAATGAGCAATATTTGAGGTTATGAAAAGTGTCTGGATTGTGGAGGTTAGGTGTCATTCAAAAGAAACAGAATCAACAGTAAGTTAGACTGGTGGCAGCTTAACTCTTTACTCCATAGCATTTGTCTAGGTTTGAAGATGTGTGCCCATTTAAAGCAGATTGAAAGTAAAGCAGAATGCGCCTTAAGACGCACTCTGATTTACCCTCAGCCTGCAATAAGCTTTTCTTCGCTAGGATATATAAATATCTTTTACGGTTAATATTTATGACCGTATAGAGTGAAACTATTTTCTTCATTGGAGGAAAGAATTAAAGGCGTAAAAATGCGTATTTATGGGGAAATTGGCTAAGTAGCTATCTGATGCGAGTTTATACGAAATTAAAAACTGCAACTAAAAAAAAGTTTTTTAAGGCTTTTTTTCCTCAAAACCCCTAAAATTCAAAATATAAATTCATAAAACGTTGAATAGTCCATTTGAACAATTCAGTATAGAACAGGCAGCAGACTACATTCTCTAGCAGACGATACAGTGGAGAATATGTTATTCTTTCCCGTTTAAACGCAAACGTACGCAAACGCAAAACACTAAAACGTAGAAAAGAACAACTTTTGGACAATTCTGATAATTCATGTTTATCTTGGTGGCAAACAGCTTGGAGCCTGATCAGACGCCGGGTTACCCGGCGTCTGATCTGGCTCCAAACTGTTTGCACTGCAAATAGTTTTAGCGTAAACGCGTTTATTGGGAAAGAATAACAGATTCTCCACTGTACCTCAAAGATTTGGAAGCGCGGTGTGACTGAACAGTTCTCAAACTGAGAAACTACATAATCAATAGGCTTAACCCTCTTCACTGCTAAACCATTCTATACTAACATTACCAAACAGTCTGGATCCTGATCAGACGCCGAGTTACTGGGCGTCTGATCAGTATCCACATGTTTGGCACTTGTATTGACGTTTCTTCAATCACAATCACTCAAAATTAAGTTTTAGATATAAAGGCAGACGATAATTTATTAGCAGACGATATTTCTGACGATTGAAGGGAGTCTAAGGATAGGCGATGTTTCCTTCTTCCAACTGAAAAATATTTGCAAGAGGGTCGATGACGCTGGGAACATGGGGAAGGGACATTTTCTTAACTACGTTTGCCGTATGTCTTGAAACTTGATGGAAATGAACACAAAATCAGTGACGTAAAGATGCCAATAGAGAAATTAACGTTTAAACGGCCAGGCGCGACTTCGCAAACAGGTGAATCCAGATAAGACGCCGAGTAACTCGCCTAGATACTCATCATAGGATCATGATCGTAAACTGTTTGGAACTAGTAGACATTTTTGGTTTCCAATGCGTAAAAAGTCTTATTTTGTTGCAGGATAGAAGCTGTTCACCTTTTCACTGTCAAAATGTCCGCGAGCTTTTTACCCCTTCGCCGTTTCATTGTCGTCTTCTTCAATTTTGTTGTTTGCAAGATCGTTTCAAAGTAAAATTCAATATAATATATGACTTAAAACATATCGATACGAGTGTCAAACAATTTAGATTCTGATCAGACGCCGCGTTTCGCGGCGTCTGATCAGGATCTAAACTGTTTGCAAACGCGCTTTTAAGCGTCATTGAGAGTGAAAGGGACGGATAACAACAATGGTTAAAGTATTAAAGTGTCACTGACAGGTTTTAATCTGAAGGATCCGGAACACACATATTGCTAGTGTCTACTAATGTGAACATCAAATGGCAAACGCGCAGACCATAATGAGACGCCGCGTTACAGCATCTAGCATTTCATTATGACATAGCAAACGGTGCATACAAGGTGACGAGACATAGATAAACTTAATGAAGAATGACAGTAAAGCAGAAAACTCCTATCGAGTTTTCCTATTCATATTTATCTGCTTTAACCCTTTCCCACATAGCATTATCTCTAGTATTGAATATAGGTGTCCACTTAAAGCAGGTTGAAAGTAAAGCAGAATGCGCTTTAAGCGCATTCTGCTTTACTTCAACCTGCTTTAAGCTATCATCTGCTAGAATATAGAAACTATTTTGTACATTGTATTATACATATTTATGAATGTGTAAATTGGAACTATTTTCTTCAGGGCAAGAATAAACTGAATGCGCTAAAAGGCGCTTCTATGGGGGAAAGGGTTAAGCAGTCACGTGTGCTAAAACCAAATATATGTTCCATTCAGTGTTCGTAAAAGATCTAAATTATATGTTATTTGTAGTTGACCTAGTAAAGATTTATTTTTTTATTTTTTTTTTCTCTCTATCTTACATCTTCAGAGCTGTTTGTGCATAACATTGTCACACGTCTTATGAAATTATCTATATTCAATGCTGGTGACCTAAGGTTTAGTGTAAAGCTCCTCCATACCTTGTTCATAGTTCCCTCTTACAGTACTGAATCTTATTAAGTTAACAATTTTAGCGATTCGCTTGCAATTCGATGGCGATTCGCTTGCAATTCGCTTGCGATTCAAATTATTAACTTTACCCTCGGTTAAGTTGTCTTGAATGGTGTATCTCACAAATGTTCGCAAATATGCCTCCGTTATTGTTTTCGATTCCATTTTTGTCAAAACCCCTTCGGAACATTCGCGTTAAAATATTCAAATGTAGGATTTGTTTTTTGAAGCGCGCGATTCGATTGCAATTCGATGGCAATTCGCTTGAGATTATCAATTTAATTTAATAAGGTTCAGTACTGTACTAATTTCCACTATTTTAACTACGACATCCACTGCTACTACTACTTATATTCCTAGTCATGCCTTTACTTTTTTCTATCTATACAACAGGTAAGGTATTTATACCTCAACTACCAATATACAACCCCAAATTGAAGACAGATTATGGGTGTTGTTCGGAGGTACATGTAATTGTTAAAAGGAGGGAAAATTAAGATTTGGCTTAAATTTGCAAACAACTTGAATCCAGATCAGACGCCGCGTAACGCGGCGTCTGATCTGTATTCAAGCTGTTTGTCACTTGTCATTATATATTTGTTTCTGTCAAAGCGTCCACTTATATGTAACTTTAAGAAAAAACCGCAAACGACAATTTTAAGCAGACGACACTACTGCAGCAGTATAAGTGTTAAACATAATTGTTTTGTTTGAGGAACAGTGGAAAACGTTGGTGTAAGGAGGGAGTCGTTGTTTGGGAGACCGTTGTAGAGAGTGGCACAGTACAACCATTTTTAATGGGAATTACGTAATTCTTCTTTAAGAGTACCGGTTTCTCCGTCTCTTTACGATCGCAAACGTTAGATTCTACTGTATTAGCTTTTCGAAGTGATCTGAAAACCAACTTCATTATTGATAATCTAAAAGTCTACTTTTGTCTGTTAATGTCATTCACCCCTCCTTAAACAAAGTAATCACTAAAACCGTGAACTTCACTTTTGTGTCATTTAATAGCCATTCATTTACGAAGACCCATACGCACTTGCCTTATAAAAACAACGTCTAACATAATTGCTGACAACTAGTTTAGTTTGTAGCCGATCTAGGTATGACCGGTGAACAGTTACAAGGCAATGTTAATGCGTTTTAGTAATACCCGTCAAATAGTTTTTTGTTGAAGACAAAACCTCCTCAAAGATAAATCATATTCGTTTCAAAATACAGTCGAAACTTGAGACTTCGAACTCGCTAAAGTCGCAGTTATCCATACATCTTAAGATGAATTTCGATAACTTGGTCTCGTTTAAGTCGAACATTACCGTATTTCAAAGTTAAAACGTGGCTAAGTCACGTTTTAACTTTTGAATACGGGTAAGTTCGAATTAAGCGAGTTGAAGTTATCGAAGTTCGACTGTATGATCAAGCCTGAGTTTCGCGACATTAAAGTATCATTTGAAAATGGGCATGGGACATCTTAATACAGACATACAACAGTTTCATGCAGAAATCTTCCTATGAGAACGTTCAGTATCACGTTGGTTCTGCATGGAGCTAAAACCTATCTGGTACATTTCCGCTCTTGCAACTTTTATTGGGCAATTACTTATTACAAGAATTGCAGTATAGTGAACTGTATGTACGTAGGAGTCTCACAGCCCATATTGATGTTTACTTTTTTACCCTTTTATCGTCACGCTCCACTGCATGTGTATTTGGTTGAGGATTTTTTGTTCATACAGTGGAGAAAACGTTATTCTTTCCCGTTTAAACGCAAACGTACGCAAACGCAAAGCACTAAAGCGTAGAAAAGAACAATTTTTGGACAATTCTGATAATTCTTGTTTATCTTGGTGGCAAACAGTTTGGAGCCTGATCAGACGCCGGGTTACCCGGCGTCTGATTTGGCTCCAAACTGTTTGCACTGCAAATATTAGTTTTAGCGTAAACGCGTTTATTGGGAAAGAATAACACATTCTCCACTGTACCATAGACAAATTTGGTATCAAAAAGTCGCAGAAATGTACTGGTTAAACGATGGTGTACTTTGTGTGATTTAATAATCTGTAGATCATAGCTTTATGTGTGAACGACCATGGTGTGAAAAGTAAAAGTTGCAGAGTTGTAATGTTTTCTAAATGCCGTTTGGCCATCGAATATTGTATGATGTACATTGTTGCGGTTCTGGGACTTAATTGGCATAGAGAATGTTTCTGTTTATTTGACCTAGAATATCCCCTTACATTCCTTATGCCGTACACCCATTTATGGGATGCTAGGCACAAATGTGTTAATTTTTTATCCTAAAATACATCTACGTGGTTTACGCCCTGGTTTATTCTTTATCTTAAGTCTTCAAATTTCAATTCAAGAATTAAACACTCACAATACCGATCCAACCAAATACATCTACATAAACGTACAAAAAAGAAAATATTGCATACACTTACAACTTTAAATTGTTAAACAAAATAAAACGACAAGCAACCTAGTAATAAGAGACCTCTAATTGAAGATCATGGAAAACCTAAAACAAGCTCTGCACTGTTTCATTTACTTTTACCGTTATGTAATAACTTCTTAAACAGTAAACTGTTCATAAAGTCAATATTAACTTTTCGATATTTAAAAACTGGAACAGTCAATATAATTATAAGATACATAAGCTCTATGACCAAATATACTCTGAGAGAGAAATGCCTTTTTTACTTCGATTGTGAATTTTGAATATACAATATTTGAATGACTTCAAACTACAGGAATTGTTCTGTACTACAAAAATACCCAACACCCACAATCCCTAGGGTTTCTGAATTTGAAAAGCTTCAAGCATCTCTTGCAATCGAAACATTTGAACAAAGAACCCCTTAACCTCTTCATTGTCCATAATATCTTCTGCTCATCATTTGCTAACTGTTTTGCAGTGTTTGTTAAAATTTGGATATTTCACTTTGCACCTAGATCAAATTGACAAAAGTATCAAACAGTTTGGGTCCTGATCAGACGCCGAGTTACTCGGCGTCTGATCAGGACACAAACTGCTTTCAAACGCTAGAGTAGTATAGGGTTGGCCAGTGACTGAGTTAAAACATATAAACATTGGCTCAAAGCGCGCTTCAAGCAATAAATAGATCTACAACCGTTTTCCACTAGAAGTCAACCCGGTCCGTTTCACTCTGTCGACTGTTCGACCGGAATTAGAAGAAATCGATGAAATATTATGACAAACAACTGATCCATAAAATGCTGTTTTAGTCATACAAATGGTTATGCAGTCAAACTTCTGTTAAGCGACTTTTCAATAAAGCAATACGTGGATATATAGAACCACAAATAACTGTTAAATGCAGAACATATACAATGAAGAAGCATTTAGCAAGTGCTGTCTTTATTTAATACTGTCTAGCAATAAGTTAGTGACTTTTTAAAAACTCCTAATTAATTTTTCATACAATGGAAAATATTTTATTATTTCAATATCAGCGCGTTTATGATATGTCTAGTTTTGAAGACAGATAACCAGAATGCGCCTTAAGGTGCATTTTCCTTCACTTTCAGTCTGCTTTATGCTATCATATATGCTATGATAACTATAGTTTTATGGTGCTCATTCATGACTGTATCAATGAAAGGATTTTCTCCAGTGAAGGAATGAATTAAACGCGTAAAATGGCGTTTGGGTTAAGAGACTTGTCATTTGAATGTACAGTTGAGCATCTGTTATTCTTTCCCAATAAACGCGTTTACGCTAAAACTAATATTTGCAGTGCAAACAGTTTGGAGCCAGATCAGACGCCGGGTAACCCGGCGTCTGATCAGGCTCCAAACTGTTTGCCACCAAGATAAACAAGAATTATCAGAATTGTCCAAAAGTTGTTCTTTTCTACGTTTTAGTGCTTTGCGTTTGCGTACGTTTGCGTTTAAACGGGAAAGAATAACAGGTTCTCCACTGTAGGACAAAGGTATTGCAGAAACATTTACAGTGCTCCCTCTCTACAACAACACCCAATGGGAGACACAAATTGAGTGTGTTGTTCGGAGGAAGTCGTTAAAGGGAGGGAACAATAAGACTTATCTTACATTTGCAAACAGTTCAAATGCAGACCAGACGCCGCGCAATGCGGCGTTTGATCTAAATTCAAGCTGTTTGTCATTATATGTATTCTATCAAATGTCCACGTATATGTAACAATGAGAAAAAACAAAATATGACATTGTTTAGCAAACAATTTAGCAGTAACAAATTTAGATGTACAGTGGAGAATCTGTTATTCTGTCCCGTTTAAACGCAAACGTACGCAAACGCAAAGTACTAAAACGTAGAAAAGAACAACTTTTGGACAATTCTGATAATTCTTGTTTATCTTGGTGGCAAACAGTTTGGAGCCTGATCAGACGCCGGGTTACCCGGCGTCTGATCTGGATCCAAACTGTTTGCACTGCAAGTAATAGTTTTAGCGTAAACGCGTTTATTGGGAAAGAATAACAGATTCTCCACTGTAATTGTCTCGTTTTGGGGGACAACGGCAAGGGTCGTTGTATGGAGAAAGTCGTTGTTGGGAGGGATGTTGTATAGAGGGAGCACTGTAGACATTTGGCATTACTGCCTAGCACCCACCTGCCTTTTGCGATTTCCTTATTTCTTCAGCAAATGGTCGCTTTCCACGAATGTTGCTGATTTGTAAATCAATGGCTTATATTCTTACATTTCTTTAATCTATTGACATGAACCTGCTGCTTGTTGTTTTGTGGTTTGTTTTCAATGAGCAATTCGCTATAGTTGAACTTCGATTAATCAAACTCGCTTATGTCGATCTAAGTTCAAACGTGAAATAGTCACGTTTTAACTATAATACGGGTACGTTTGACGTAAGCGAGCTCGCAATAATAACGGTCCATACAGTTGGACGAAAGTGTTATACATTATTTAACTCTTTCCTCCCTAAAACTTTAAATTGACAATTCCAGTTTCCATTTTAGTCTAGCCCATTTCTGACTTTTAAGGGTTGTCAATGTTTGGTATTATGACAAACAGTGAATACCCTGATCAGAGGGCTCATTTCGGAGCCCTCTGATCTGGGTCTTCACTGTTCGCATAGGACAAGTGTACTATTCACATGTACAATGTTTGAAAAGGACGCCTATATGCGGGACTAGGGTTCAAAGGGTTAAACGAAAAACGAATTTATAACAAAATGTTGAGTATTAATCTTTGATAAACCCATTTGAGCCTAGTGTCTACTCAAGTAGACATTGGCAAACAGTGTAGACATTGATGAGATGCCGCGTGACGCGTACTGTACTGTTTGCTATATCATATATAAAACAATTGTTTTTTTTATATATATATAACTTATATAGGAATAGCTTGTATCTTTATTGATCTAGTAGTTTCTTAATTATCAGCTTGAACTTTCATTTACAGTATTAACTCTCTATTACTACCACTATATTACATGTACGTTATTTATTTGGTGTTTGGGGCATGTGGCTATTTTGGGCGGGAAGAAAGTACAGAAAGCTCCCTTGGAAGCTTTCTGTTTTGCTTTCACCTTGCTTTCGGCTTTCGCCTATCGCTCTGTGAATGAACCAGCTTTCGTTTGGTGGTGATAATGGAGAGTTTTTACTTTGTATAAGTGTGACTTTGATGTTAGGATTGTTTATTAGTTGCATATTTTTCTATCTACTTTATGATATTGTCACTGTTTTTCCGTATACTATGTACAGTGGAGAATCTGTTATTCTTTCCCAATAAACGCGTTTACGCTAAAACTATTATTTCCAGTGCAAACAGTTTGGAGCCAGATCAGACGCCGGGTAACCCGGCGTCTCATCCGGCTCCAAACTGTTTGCAACCAAGATAAACAAGAATTACCAGAATTGTCCAAAAGTTGTTCTTTTCTACGTTTTAGCGCTTTGCGTTTGCGTACGTTTGCGTTTAAACGGGAAAGAATAACAGATACTCCACTGTATATCATATATGAAATAGTTTGATGTATGAACAAACACTGCGATGTTGTATATCTACAATAAAACCGTCCAGTATGTATACAGGGAGAGTTCATTGCAATATCCTGGCCTAGATTTGTTAACATAATAATTGATCAAAACAATTTACAAAGTCATGTTACATTTATCACTGAATATTTACATTAAAAGCATCAATGAGGAGACACGTGACTAAGCTGCTCTTAAAATGGAACTACTTGTGTCAGTTTGGTCTATTAAATTGTGTTCCTACACACGTTCATAGCTAAGCCTCCCTAACTATCCCCCGAACGGAAGTTTGCCGCTGGTACAATTTGATTTCTAGTTCCAGAAGTGCCTTGTTCCAAGACAAGTCACTGAATGACGTCATCTGACACATTTGTCTTCTTCAATTTAATTGTTATGTCTCGTTCTACTATATTTAAAGTCTTATAATTAAATTAAGGTCAAAAGATGTTCGATTTCCTTAGAACTACACTATCGTTATGTGTGCCTGGAATATTCAAATATTCACTATACCTTACCCATAGTACAATAGTTATTTGCAAACAGTTTGGATCCTGATCAGACGCCGCGTGACGCGGCGTCTGATCAGAATCCAAACTGTTTGACACTCATTTCAATATTTATTGACTCAATTTACCTGAAATTTAAATTTGAAAAATAAAAGCAGACGATAAATATTCAAAGCAGATGACGTCATGGTTGTGAAGAGTTTAATGTTTTCCGTATTTTGGAAATCATCGTGATTCGCGACGTCAAATATTTTTGCTTCATGAAAAATAGACCCATACGTCTGTTTTCCATCCAATGGTGTAAGTTCTCTTGAAACTAAATCATCGAGATGTCTTCTATTACAGTGGAGAATCTGTTATTCTTTCCCAATAAACGCGTTTACGCTAAAACTATTATTTGCAGTGCAAACAGTTTGGAGCCAGATCAGACGCCGGGTAACCCGGCGTCTGATCAGGCTCCAAACTGTTTGCCACCAAGATAAACAAGAAATGATCAGAATTGTCCAAAAGTTGTTCTTTTCTACGTTTTAGTGCTTTGCGTTTGCGTTTAAACGGGAAAGAATAACAGATTCTCCACTGTATCTTCTATTACATTTCATATCACGTGGCCACAGTTTAATCCTTCGCCCCATAGCTTACTGAAGACACGTGGTCACTTAAAGCAGGTTAAAAGTAAAGCAGACCAATATGTCCCATATAAATCCAGTCACCTTAGACCTCCCCTTATCAGGAGATACAGGTAAACTGAAACCCCTTGACTTTAAAATAACATGCATATTTTTCAGACAGTCCATAAGTATACATCCATGATACCACGAGATTCTCAGCAAAAACTCAACAATAAATTTATGCTGTTTAGTAAATATAGCTTAGTTAACACGGCTGCACCCTTCAGCCAATAGTTTGCCATATATTTGTTCGATTCAAACATGTTCCTATTTTTTACATAATAACTTTGAGATAACCTTTATTTCGACTTAAGCGATATTTCAAGATACCCAGGTCCAGCTAATTTCTTATGCACTTGTAAACTGAATAACCGATCAACTTTGGGACTTATTAACCCTCGTCTCAGACGGAATCTGGCCTCCTGTTACAGTGGAGAATCTGTTATTCTTTCCCGTTTAAACGCAAACGTACGCAAACGCAAAGCGCTAAAACGTAGAAAAGAACAATTTTTGGACAATTCTGATATTTCATGTTTATCTTGGCGGCAAACAGTTTGGAGCCTGATCAGACGCCGGGTTACCCGGCGTCTGATCTGGCTCCAAACTGTTTGCACTGCAAATAATAGTTTTAGCGTAAACGCGTTTATTGGGAAAGAATAACAGATTCTCCACTGTACTGCGCTATAATAGAGAAGACGTTATGTTTTCCCGTTTGAACTAAACGAAACGAAAACGCATTTAAATAAAATGTAGAAAATGGCAACGTATTGACTATTCTGAATATTCCGACAATTTCTGAGTGGCAAACAGTTTGGAGTCTGATCAGACGCCGGGTTACTCGGCGTCTGATCTGGCTCCAAACTGTTTGCAATGAACATTATTGTTTAAGCATCAACGCGCTTATTGAGACGGAATAACGTCTACACCACTGTATATACCCCATACGAAATGCAGTGGATTCAGTTCAGATTTGTCCTGTACATAGACAGAAACCCGTCTGGCCACGATTGTCGAAATGAATGGTTAACTTTCATTTCTTTTATCACATAACTTGCGGTCTGGGAGTGAAATAAAGCGATTATATAAATATCGTAATCCACTGGTGGAATATATCGTTATTTGGGTTCCGGCCAAACCTGTTCACAACCGCTGCATGTAGCGGGGCGCCAAATGATGTCATTTGTAATGACGTTAACGTAAACAACGTAACGTCAATATAGCGGAGGGTCTACAAATTACGGTTTCAATCAATGTAATAGATGCTTAAACTTGTTATGTGATAAATAGAATCTCACATTCGTGCTCATTATTTATCATTTTTAATAAACTCGTTGACTAAAATGAATATGACGCTCGCCAAGGCTCGCGTCATACTATTTTAGTCAACTCGTTCATTTAAAATGATAAACAATGAGCACTCATACAAGATCCTCTATTTACACATACGTCTTAGCTTAAACGCACCCACCTCTGAAACTACTAATGAACATATCCAGTTTCCAATTAGTTAATAGAACTACAAGTCCATTTATACTATTCAAGTTAATGTTTTTGGGGGTAATATATTGCCTATGATCTGTGTCAACACTGCATAGGACAAAGTTATTGTTCGATTTTTCTGACCTGTCGGAGTTATTTTTAGAACAGAATAGTTCATAATGGTCAATAGATAACAGGGTAACATCGGATCTATATAGTCGTACACTTTCCAACTTGAGATAACATGATCCTCGCGCAGCACGAGACCCTTGCGCTAACTTTACTGATATTTTATTCTTTCCCAACAAAGGCATTTATATACTAAAACTATTATTTGAATTTATTTCCATTGCAAACAGGTTGGAGCCAGATCAGACGCCAGGTTACCCGGATTCTAATCAGGCTCCAACCTGTTTGCTACTCAGATTAAAAATATAATTAAAATTTCTAAAAGTAAATTGCCACAGTTTAGTGCAAACGGGAACGAATAAGGTATCCTCTACCGTACATTACGCACAAAAGTTACAGCTATCCGTATCATTAACCGTATGTAGAGAAAACGCATCCCTTTGAAAGTTTTAGAATGTTCCAAACTAAAAATAACTCCGACAGGTCAGAAGAAAACACTAATACTCTGCTGAGAAATTACAAGCATACATTTGTAATTGTTGGCCATTACAGAGTCTGACAGCAAAACACTTAGACTTTAGTCTTTTAAAACTTTAAAATATATGCCATATTTCTACGAAGGAAATTAAACTATACATGTATATTTACGTATAACATATTCTTGTGGAAAATCAACTGTGTGGTTTTGTTCATTATATTCAATTTCAAACTTTTAAATTTCACAAACAATGTATATATATTGGAAGCTTTACCTTTGGGAGCTTTCGCCTGTGTACTGCACGCTAATATCGCTTGGCTAACATTTGCAAACAGTTTTGATCCAGAGAAGATGCCGCGTTTGGATCAAAATTGTTTTGCACTTATATTCAATTTTTATTCAACTTGAAAAGCAAAAGAAATGTTTTGAGTTTCTCCAAGATAATATATTTGAAGCAGACGACAATTCAGTATGATAAGGGATAACGAATAGTTGCAAACAGTGTGGATCCAATATCAAACACATTGTAACACAGCGTTTGAATAGGATCCAAACTTATAACACTTGTATAAATATGCATGCAGTCAAATCCCGAACTTTTGCTCTTGAAAATAAATGCAGACGGCAATTTCAAAGCAGACGACAATATGACAGTGAAATATATAATGGTGCCTCTTCGGAGGGGGGGGGGGGGGGGGGGGGTCTCTGATCCTTGGTTTGATTCTAACAGAACGGATAAGGAATTATATGGGGCTAAAATGATAAGATTCAAATGTTTATTGACTTGATTGCAAAATTGCTTAAAAATAAAATGTCGCCTAAACTAATAAATAGAGAATCTATAGGAAAAAGAGCGCTTACCTTACTAGCTGAGTACTAATTCTGAGCGTAGACAAACAAATACATTGTATGAAGTTATTTTCGGGCATGACCCAGCACACAAGCTGCACGGTATGCTCGTGCAAGTTAAAAATAGGACCAATGAAAAATATATTTGGTTTACGTGTATTTCAATATCTAAGAAGTGGTAAGATTAATTTGCTATTTTAAATTGACAAAATCGTAATTGACTCGGTGTTAGAAATTTATAACAAATATTCGTATTTTTAAGTCAGATACACGCTTCAAAAGTGTCCTGTAACAACTGTAAGAAGATTGTTTCGCTCGGACGAACAACAAAGATGTCCTCGGCTTCGCCTATGACATTTTGTTGTCCATCCTCGCGAAACAATCTTCTTAGAGTTGTTACAGGCCACTTTTGAACCGAAACCAGTGGTGTATCTATTACTTAGCCCCTAATGAGATCGGACCAAAATCGGTACGCTATGTACAGCAATCGGCCATGTTCGTCAATATATAGCATAATTAGGCATGGGGTACAGTTGACGAGAATGGCCGATCGCTCTCGGTAGAGTACCGTTATTGAGCAACAATGTCCCGATCTGATTAACAGTCATCAACCTTAAAGACATCTCCTGACGACCTTTCGATCATAACGCCTTGCCAGACCATTTCCTTTCAAAAAGCATGGGTCTTGTGGACATGTAGGTAGCAAAAAACCATTGGAGCTTCTCATGTAAGACCAGACCTTTATATTTGATAGTTTGGTTAGAAATAACCATTGAAAATCAGTAGAGCATAAGTATAATCTGGGCCTCACCAGGTAAACTGAGATTAGTATAGCTTGTGATGCATGCATTGACAATTTAATTCTCACACTCTCGAGACAATGGGGATAGTCCATTAATAGACTGAGGAAAAGTCTTTAAAGAATGTTCCCCAGTCCATTGAAGGACTATCCCCCATTTGTCCAGGATAGGTGAAAAAAGCATGCAGCTAATGCTGCAGGCGTGTATACCAATCTCAGTTTACCTGGTGAGGCCCAGATTATACTCATGCTCCAGGGCTTTTCAATGGTTATTTCTAACCAAACTATCAAATATAAAGGTCCGGTCTCACATAAGACGATTCAATGGTTCAATATGCACAAGACCCATGCTTTTTGCAAGGAAATTGTCTGGCAAGGCGTTATGACCAAAAGGTCGTCAGGAGATGTGTTTAACCAGCGACCGATGTGTTAACAAACCGCGAATTTCATTTACCTTGCCAAGAATAACTAATTTGCGCGTGATGTCATTTTGGTACCAATCAATCTTAATCAATCTCTAACCACGTGTCTGTCTTCAGCAATTGCATAAACTACCTTTCATCTATATACTTTTCCTCGAATAAAACTGGCGGGAAATTCACTTTGATCGAAATGGACTGACCATGCTAGACAGTATAAAAGCAGAAATACTATTTTATTTCATCCATACACAATTACGTCTTTCCATTACAATAACTTAAACAATACCCTTATCGTGCATTTAAGACAGGTAACTGCTTAAAGCAAGATGGGTGTAAATCAGAAAGCTCCTAACGGAGCTTTCTGCTTTACATCCATCTTGTTTTAAGTGTCACCTATCTTTGACACATCAAAAAAACTTTGTAAGAGTGGGTCAAATAGAAAGGCATATTGTAATGCTATATATCTTTTTCTCTGATATGTGTTTATTGTTGCTATGCTCATGGCTCATGTTAGAGTTATTGCATAATAAATATTTTATTTTATTCTATTCTATATCTTACGTATAAAAACCAGGAGTCCGCTGTAACAGACTCTCGCCCGCCTTATCCAAAACATCAATTGACTATGACAGATATCGTGTTTAATATGGAACTTATCATTCCCAAATGTCTAGCTTGGGGTGTTAAAATGGCAACTAAGTGATATGCCCCCTCGTCGTGTAAAACACATTGGAGCGGTAACCATGCATTTCAGATGAGCTTTCAGATGAGCACATCGCATTTAGCGCAACCTGCGAGAGAGGCTATGGTATTATGTTCCTCTATCGCAGGCCGCATACTTGCGGAAGAGTTTTAAATATCGATATCCAGACGGCGTTTGACAAACGATTTTAATCCAGATCAGACGCCGAGAAGCTCGATGTCTGATCTGAATCAACGCTGTCTGGAAGTCATTGATATAACATTTCATGCGGGACGTGTGATTTGTAAAGAGGGGACTGCAAGAGTGATATTGATACCAGTGGTTGTCAGTCTTCGAAAAATGGTAATGTTAAATTTTACCATTTGACTGTTTCTAGTTTCAAATAAACGTGACCACTTAAAGCAGGTTGAAATTAAAACAGAATGAGCCTTAAGGCGCATTCTGCTTTACTTTCAGCCTGCTTTAAGCTACCATATGCCATAATGTAAAAATACTTCCTTACTGTACATATTATTGATGGCTGTATAAATTTTAACTATTTTCTTCATTGGAGGAATAAATCAAAGGCTTAAAAAGGAGTACTTATGTGGGTACTGGGGATACTGGAATAAACATACAAAAACGTTTACAGTGTTTGAAACTTCAATGAAATATGGCACTGCTAAACTGGAAAACACTAAAACTGGTCAGGTAAAACATTTCGTTCAGCGGCCATTCAGAAATGTATTGGAATTACTTATGTGTACGTGACTTTATATCGCAAACAAATAGTAATTCGGAAAGCAGCTAAAGAAGGTTAAAGCAATTAAACGGACACCTGTCTTTTAGAGTGTCATTTCAATTTGAATGTTCGATCTATGCTTGTTTGTCTGTATTTTCAGTTGAATTGGAATTATTTATAGGGTAGTTAAATGGAAGTATGAGAGAGTAAGAAAGACGATAGTAAGAAGAGTGGAAACAGAATAACGGATAAACAGATGAAGAAAGATCCAGTAACGAAATATAGTGAAGCCTGCGTAAAGCGGTTACTCAGAATGATACTTTGGCTGTTTGCAGACAGCTGGCAACGTTTGCAGGTTAAAGGTGATGCATGTCGCTTTTAACCCTTTAGCCAATAATCCGTATGTTACATTGAAGATATGTGATCACTTAAAGCAGGTTGAAAGTAAATCAGAATGTGCCTTAAGGCACATTCTGCTTTACTTTCATCCTGCTTTAAGCTAAAATCTACTACATGTAGGCTATATAAAATATTTGTAATTGTAATTGTTCATGCGGGTATAAACTGGAACTATTTTCTTCAGCGGAGGAATAAATCGTATTCGCTAAAAGGCGCTTCTAATGGGGAAAGGGTTAAAGGAACAGTTTACTCTATTTTGTCATGAATAAAGCAGTAACATGATCACAGAGATTCAACTGAATGACCACTGTCCACAGATTTTACTGAATTTTCATGAAAACCTGAGATAGGGAAAGACAGGTTGAGTACGGAGAAATAATTATGTGAAAGTATTTCTTAGTGATTGTAGATAAAGTAAACGGCACATACCAAAGCATGAATAATAAATATGCTTTAATTGAAAAATGAAATGTACATGTAAATCCCTCTATTACGACCATTCAATCGTGTTAATCATTACTAGTTTAAGACAGGTGACTGCTTAAAGCACCGTGACTATGAAACAGAAAGCTTCTTGCTTTAAGCTGTTGCCTGTCTTTTATACAACCAATTAGCCTTCATTTTGTGGCCGTAATACAGTGAAGAATCTGTTATTCTTTCCCAATAAACGCGTTTACGCTAAAACTAATATTTGCAGTGCAAACAGTTTGGAGCCAGTTCAGACGCCGGGTAACCCGGCGTCTGATCAGGCTCCAAACTGTTTGCCACCAAGATAAACAAGAATTATCAGAATTGTCCAAAAGTTGTTCTTTTCTACGTTTTAGTGCTTTGCGTTTGCGTACGTTTGCGTTTAAACGGGAAAGAATAACAGATTATCCACTGTAGATACAATACAGCAAATTCCAGCACGAAGTCTTTTTGTGGTGTTAGGGACATGTGGCATCTTAACCCTCTACCCCATAACCTGTTTGTAGTATCAAAAATATGTGACTACTTAAAGCAGGTTGAACGTAAAGCAGAATGCGCCATAAGGAGCATTCTGCTTTACTTTCAGCCTGCTTTAAGGTACCATCTGCTAGAATTCAGAAAATATTACTTCTGATACATTTTCATAATTGTATAGATTTGAAATATTTTCTTCCGCGGAGGATTAAACGGAATGCGCTAAAAGGCGCTTCTATATGGTGAAGGGTCAAACCAAGACGAAAGAAAGACAAAAATATTCTTTATTATCATTCTAATTAACCGCTTACTCTATAGATACGCAATTTCACCCCTTAAATTTATTACTCTACCTAAGAAAATATAGTCCCACTTTCTACAGTCATGAATGTGTATCATAAAAGATATATTAGATATATTCTAGCAGATGGAAGATTAAAGCAGATTGAAAGGTATGCAGCATGCGCTTAAGAATCATTCTGCTTCACTTTCAGTCTGCATTAAGTGATTTCATGTATTCAAAACTAGTAGGGCTATGGAGTAAATGGTTAAAACAATTGGACAGTGGATCAATGCTGTATATTTTAATGCATACGCATAATGAGCATAACCGCTATTCTTTCCAACAGATGATTGGTAGAGTGGAGAAAACATTATTGTTGCTTGAGAAACGCGTTTATGATAAAACAATTGTCATTTGCAAACAATATAAAACAAGATCATATGCCAGATGACCCAGAGTCTGATCTGACTCCAAAGTATTTTAACATTGGATTAAAATAAATCATCAAACTTGTCGACAAATTGTCATTTTTCTCCATTTTATTGCATTGCAGTCGCGTTTTGTTTCGTTTAACCCTTTACCCAATAATCCGTGTATAACATTAAATACAGGTGATCACTTAAAGCAGGTTGAAAGTAAAGCAGAATGTGCCTTAAGGCACATTCTGCTTTACTTTCAGCCTGCTTTAAACTAATATCTGCTAGGCTATATCAAGATATGTGTTATTGTAATTGTTCATGAGGTTATAAACTGGAACTATTTTCTTTAGCGGAGGAATAAATTAAACACGCTAAAAGTCGCTTATATGCGGGAAAGGGTTAATCGGGAAAGAATAACGCCATTCCCCACTGAACTCATTGTCAATATTTTGGAGTCAAATCAGGAACTCGGCGTCTGACCAGGCTCAAAATTGTTTGACAGTCTGGTCATAAATAAATCAAACGTAAACTTGTTCAAGTTACCGGTATTTTCTACATGTTTTATTACTTTTCATTCTCATTTTTTTTGTGTAAACTGGAAAGAATAACATTTATGTCACTGTTCTAAGAAAGGGGTGTGGTAGTGGTGGACTTACCTTGCACCCCGTCACCCCGTGCGTAGCTAGTTCCACTCGTGCAAAATTCCCTTTTCCCAGCGTGAGGCCGTCCATAATATAACGACCAATACATTGTATTTTCTTCCCCATGATCTCAGCATTACCATGCGGGTTAGGCTCCACGATGAAGTAGGGGACTAGCTGCTTTCATAGTGCAAAATGTGTACGGAACAGGATACTAAATCCTATTCCATCGTCGAGAGAAAGAGAGAGAAAAAACGAGAAAAAAGCTAAAAACAAACCAAAACCAGGGCTTAATCCGTATTCCTGAAAGCCCAATGCTTGTGTTTCATGCCTTCGGGCTATGAAAAACTTATTCCAGCATAGCACTCAAACAAATATGGCAGTCCACTGCACTGTAGCGATAGATCAACCGCTAACAATTCCGCCGCAAACTCACTTCGCACCATTGTCACAGCAGCCTCATCTCTGCTATTGATTACCGGGGGCAAACAATAAGCAATCACATCTATATACATTAACGTTTTTTTTTCTTATCCCCAATCTCCCAAAATCGATCCTCAATATATCACACGACACGGACCTAACAAACCCCCTTTTATTCAAAAACTAGATATACTAAAGCATAATATTTTTCACAACTTTTGAGCAAAAAAGCATTGAGAGCTCCGATAAGCCAAGGCGTCGCACCGCCCTTGTTTCATTTGATCAAAAATAATCAAATAACAGGAAAAGCACACCAGAATTCCTTTTACCGTTCAGCGAATTGAACTAAACCGTACAATCATGTAAATGGGATACCCCGTATGTAGACCGGCTTCACATGCTACTAGAATTCCCGAGAATCAATAAGGTAATGTATGAAAATATATTGAATTGTACGCCATCTTTATACGTCACGCGGCAATTGGAGATATATGCTACTGTGCATGATGAGACCGGCTATACACAAGATAACTAATACTGTGTACGTATCATCCAATAAACACAATCACGTGACTTGTATGTCATGAAATTTTCATAAAATTAATTATGACAATGCGTCACGTGATCGTTTCCTTGACGACACAAGAATCTCTTTCAGATATATCGGATTTTTTCCTCGCGCTGCTGGCAGCGGCAGTAAGCAAACTAAGAGAGACTACCAAGAAATCAAAGTGTGTCGTCGTGTCCGCCGGTATTATTCGCCTGGAGACGTTCCGTCTGGGTGCCTGGAATTGTCAAACTACAGTCAAACCTGGGCACGTCAACCAATTAACCCGTTTGGGCCAAGTGGATTCTTCCATGCTTATATATTGGATTTGTTATTTTTTATCTAATGGGTGCCTGGTCAGACATTTCGTTATATTGTAAATTGAAATTCCTATCAGCAAAATGTGTAGACGCTGATCAGACGCCGCATTATGCGGCGTCTGATCAGAGTCTGCACTGTTTGCCTATACCATATGACCGTGATCACAATTCACCCCTGACCCTTTTTATGGACAATTCCAATTTCAAATTAAGTATAGTCCAAATTTGAATCATTATGGATGTTTTAGCAATATATTGCTGAATGACAAACGGTGTAGATCCGGATCAGAGGGATTCTGCTGCATGCACTGGTTGTAAATAACGAACATACTACATGTAGTAGGTGCAGTCGATATTGTTGAATGTGTTATAAAATGAAACATGGCATGCGTTAAAGAATATTACTGTTTAATATCGGAGCTTTCTGCATTTGTTTTGTCCTGCATTAAACTGGGACTGTATACTCATCTTCTTTGCAGAGGTTGATGTAGATCTATACAGGTTTTATTTATATAAAATGTGCTAACCTTGCCAAAATAAATTTACTTTTAGAAATGTCATTTCATGCAATAAATGAGACTTAGGAAACCTAAGTTTAATTTGATAAATACTGTACATATACATTGTGCCACAACCACATATTTGTGTGAAGTTAAACTTTGCACTGTTACCAGGTCACTCGATTTGCACCAAATGGTGGCAGCGGTGGGATAAAGACAACTGTCGGACCGGAGTTGCCTTACCCACGATGCTCCCAGGGTCCAAGTCTCGGGGGGGAGGGGGGATTATGTAACGTTCGTGGACATAGGAGTTTATGCAAATGAGGCTTCCCCGTTAAAATCAATGTATGTTGGGAAGTTAGTAATATATATATATAGCGCAACAAACAACTTTTGGTGTGAGCTTAAGCTTTGAACCGACATGATTTGTTGTTGCTTGGTCCCTCTGTTTGCACGTTACAATATTATTTGTGTCTATAACTGACGTAATATTTCGTAAATAAGATTTTAAAATTTTGTGAACATATATTATGTCTAAAATGAGCTCTTACCGACGAAAAACTACATTTAGATCTAAGAGTTTTTTGCCAACGTTTTTGTTCTTTCAAAACGAAAGTACAATGGTACCGAACTATAGGGGCATTGTGCAATGGTGTCTTTACTCCCATTCATGATCAAATTTATCTTGTGGTATTTACTCCTTTACCGCCATATTGTCGTCTGCTTTAATATTGGTGTCTGCAATATCGCTTCAAAGTTAGACTTAAGGCAGTATGGCTGACAACATTTCTAAAAGAGTGTCAAACAATTTGAACCCTGATCATCGACGCCTATTTCGTTTTAATATACATGTACAGTGGAGAATCTGTTATTCTTTCCCGTTTATCACTACCTATTGCTTCTCTTAATCCATTACTCCATTACCAAACATTCGTACGTCTTTAATTTATATATTCAATGAAGAAAATAGTCCACTTAACAGCCTTGAACATGCCCTGTAATAAATATATTCTATAACATGTCAGACGATAGCTTAAAGCTAAAATGTCCATTTATATGCTCAGGGTTAAATAGGCTTGCCACTGCGCTGTTGTTACATACATTTATCAACAAAATCGTCACACCACCACTGACTCCAAAAGTATCAAATTATATCAGGATCTGGGTCCAAAGTGTTTCCAAATACCAGGCAAAACTATTTGCAAAGTATAGTTCCCTCATTCGTGCGAAAAAAAACCACCAAACATGTCTAAGGGCTCGTTTTATGAAACTTCGTACGCAAATATTGTCGTAAGTCAGAATCTATTTCTCCATCTAATTCTGTCTTGTAACATCTCTTTGGAATCGTCTTGAAAATATGTATAAGATGTATTTTAATTTTTTGACTTATGACCGTTTTTGTCGTACGACGGACCCCAGAGGAATAGATATTATACATGTACAGTGAAACCGCTCTAAACCGGACATGTGTGGGGACAACAAAACTGTCCGGTTTAAAGGGGTTTCCGGTTTAGAGGGGTTTTAACTTGTTTCTAGTATGGAAGCTAGCTGACCACTTAAAGCAGGTTGAAAGTAAAGCAGAATGCGGCTTAAGGCGCATTCTGCTTTACTTTCAACCTGCTTTAAGCTACCATCTGCTAGAATGTACAAACTATTTTCTTCAGTGTAAGAAAAAACCAAAGACGTTATAAGGCGTGTTGATGGTGTAATGGGTAAAAATAAAAAGGATTGGAAACGGGACCAAAGCTTTTGTCCGGTTTAGAGAGGATTCCGGTATTTAGAGGTTCCGGTTTAGAGGGGTTTCACTGTATTCCTTCTCATATGAACACATTTATTTTAATCAGTGTGGTAGGCGTTTAGAGCCTGTACAGACGCAGAGTTACTGTTTGCAATGGATACCACAGTTAACACTTTACCTTATAGAAGCGCCTTTTAGCGCACTCCGTTTAATCCTCCGCGGAAGAAAATAATGCCAATCTATACAGTCATGAATATGTATCAGAAGGAATATTTTCTTATTTCTAGCAGGTGGTACCTTAAAGCAGGCTGAAAGTAAAGCAGAATGCGCCTTATATAGGGCGCATTCTGCTTTACTTTCAACCTGCTTTTAGCAGTCAACTATTTTCAATACTACAAATAGTTTATGGGGTAAAGGGGTTAACACTTTCATCATCAAATTATCGTGAGGTTTTTACTTCTTCACCACCTAACCATATTCTAGTCAGCTTCAATATTGGTGTCTGCAATACCATTTCAAAGTTAGATTTAAAGCAGTATAACTTACATAATTTCAAAACGAGTGGCAAACAGTTTTGATCCTGATAAGACGCCGCGTTACGGGGCATCTGACCAGGGCCAAAACTGTTTGCAAATGTGCTTTATGACGTCACTGAGGGTTAAATGGTTAAGCACAATGCGTTCTCCACTATTAAAATTCAAATTTTAAACACTACAGTGGAGAATCTGTTATTCTTTCCCGTTTAAACGCAAACGTACGCAAACGCAAAGCACTAAAACGTAGAAAAGAACAACTTTTGGACAATTCTGATAATTCTTGTTTATCTTGGTGGCAAACATTTTGGAGCCTGATCAGACGCCGGGTTACCCGGCGTCTGATCTGGCTCCAAACTGTTTGCACTTCAAACAATAGTTTTAGCGTAAACGCGTTTATTGAGAAAGAAAACAGATTCTTCACTGTAACACCAAAAAGCGTTAATATAGTATAAGCCATAACGTAAATAAAGAACATTAATCAGCCAAAACAAAAAGTATATAATAAATACAGTACAAGCTCGATAAATCGACTTAACCTAAGACACACTTACACGTATTTAAAAGTTAAAAACGTGGCTAAACATAAACGTATTTCAAAGTTAAAAACGTGGCTAAACATACACGTATTTCAAAGTTCTTAATCACGTTTTTAACTTGGAATTATGAGCATGTTTTATCTAGGCGACTTTGAGCTATTGCAGTCGATCTGTATGTACATTGAAACGTGTTATTTTAACTTGAATTATAGAGGGTTCGATTGTATTTTGAGGAATACTTGTCCGTCCTACAGTGGAGAATGTGTTATTCTTTCCCAATAAACGCGTTTACGCTAAAACTATTATTTGCAGTGCAAACAGTTTGGAGCCAGATCAGACGCCGGGTAACCCGGCGTCTGATCCGGCTCCAAACTGTTTGCAACCAAGATAAACAAGAATAATCAGAATTGTCCAAAAGTTGTTCTTTTCTACGTTTTAGTGCTTTGCGTTTGCGTACGTTTGCGTTTAAACGGGAAAGAATAACAGATTCTCAACTGTAATAGAGACAAAAATGAATAGTCAGCATTACTGAACAAATGAAAGCAAGCTGACCCTTCTTTTGGGTCACTTTCGGGACACCGGGAAGTCCCTTAAATCATTTTTGACCAGAGCACCGTTATAAATGGGGCATGTTAGTATTTTCCCAGACTGTCGCACGCGAACGAAGTAAAAACTGTTCACACGTACTAAAAAGTTTATACAGTCCTTCCTACGGCCGTTAACTATCGTTTGTCTTAGAATGCTGTCTGGTTTCTATTATAGTCTGTTTAAAAATTTCAAAAAGGCAACAAACAACTAACTACAGCTAAACATTTTTACCCCCGGCTGAGACCTCTGTCGAATTTACAAACAGTTTGTATCCAGATCATGCTGATCTTGTTTCAAACTGTTTGGAATTCTTTATGATATTTCTTCAGTCGAAACTTTAAACTTTTGAATTCGACGTAAGCTTGCGGATAACAAATTTTAGCAGACAATATTAACGGAAATACTATGAGCATTGATAAGAAACGGACTAATGTTTAAACAAAAAGCTATTTTGAAGATTTTTCAAGATATATCTTCAATGTTAGCTATATTGTGTGAACACCAAACCTTTCAATTTACTGCATAGCCTTTGTATCTGAATCCAGGGACCAAGCCTGAGGTCGTTCTCAAGCATTTGATTTGTCAGATTTAGCTTTTGCTAAGCTTAAGCTCAAAATTAAATCTTACCAAAATGATTGAGAACGATATCAGACTGAACTCAAAAGCTTACTTTGAAGCCACGCTCAATGTCAACGTTTCATTGGGTTTAATGGCGAAACCCACTTCCTCGCAAAAGCATTGAGATCATTAAAGACATATGGTTGTCCAATGCAGGATAAACTGAAATAACGTTTTGGTTTGCACTAGAGTGTCACCTGTACTAAAGAAATATTCATACATATTCGCTAGTCACTTGACACTAAATTCAACCATAGTTTCTTAAAGGAGTATTATATTAGTCACGCCGGCATTTACAGTTGTTTTCTCACACTAACATCCAGTGACTGGCTGCAGCTCATTTATACTTACAAGCTTTATTTGATCTCACCATTGTCTAAATGACCATAATCATTCATAAACAAAACTGGCCTCGCTGCAACCCCCTGTCGTACACCATGTCCCTGACAGCTCCATATTTATTATCACCACTACTAATCGCCGCTGTCAGTTTTATACTCCTCCGACAGAGGTGTGTTTCCCTACCCACCGCACAACAACACTTGACTCAAGCGACAATCCCAAAATGAGGAGTTTGGATTCTACGAGACATTTTATTATTTTATGCAGAACAAAAGTATTGCAGAAAGCTCCTAAGGGTGCCTTCTTTATGACTTGTAATCTGTATTAAGCTGAAACGTAGTATAATCATTGGCAATTAATATTGTTAAACATATGTTTAATTGTGTGTTATATATTAATTGAGGAAAGTACAGCAGAGAAAGCATTATTCTTTCCAAATAAACGCAACTTTTATAAATGCTGAAACAATTTTACCCATTATAAACAGTTTTAGAGCCAGATCAGACGCCGGGTAACCCGGCGTCCGATCAGTCTCCAAACTGTTTGCCACTCAGATTCAAACGAATCGTTCAAAATTTCTAAAAAGGTGACATTTTCAACATTTTATTGCATTGCGTTTTCGTTAAAACCGGGGAAGGATAACGTTTTCTCCAATTTAGTAGACTACTTAGCGATTTTATTACCTTATGTCACCATCAAGTATGCAGAATTCTGCAGTCATGTGCAGTCACGATGCAATTTGTATGTGCAATGCCATTCTCTCTTTTTTTATTCAACAAAGGCAATTAGGTAAATGCATTTTGTGAGGTCTGAAAGTTAGAGCAGCACCTTATGTCAGACATGCATTGTAGATAGTTGATATATAAACACATACGGTAATAAATATGGGCCGTGCCATGACAAAACCTGCATTATTGCATTGCAAATTTGTACAAACCAAGCACCGTTGTCATCCCAGGATCTGTATCTGAGTTTGGTCTACACTGCCAAATATCATAATATATTGCAGCTACATATATAAAATGCTTGAGATGCATGTGGGTGTCAAACAGTGTAGATTAAGACCAGCTGCCGGGTGTTTGACGCGGCCGCTGGCCTTGATCTACTCTGTAAGAAATGCAATAAGGCAGGTTTTGTCATGGTATGACCATTACAGTGCTCCCTCTCTACATCGACACCCAATGGGAGACAACAAGTGTGTGCGTTGTTTTGATGGAGTCGTTATAGGGAGAGAAACAGGCTTACATTTACAAACAGCTTAAATCCAGATCAAATGCCGCATAACGCGGCGTCTGATCTGGTTTCAAGCTGTTTACCACTCATTATTATGTATCTTAAATATCCAAATGTCCAATATGTTACTTCGAGAAAAACAGCAAAATGACGACAATTTTAAGCACAGACGATATTGTAGCAGTAAAGGCGTAATACATAATTATCTTGTTTAGGGAACAGCGACAAGGGTCGTTGTAAGAAGGGTGTCGTTGTTTGGAGGGCCTTGTAGGGAGGGAACACTGTATTATTTAAATAAATAACAGTACAAACGCCTTTATTCTGATCTCTGGGAGGAGGACACATTGGTCGCACCGAAGACAGGTGCCTTAAAGCAAGATGCTCTGGGCTACGTGCATACACTTCAGGCTAGTGGCCATTAATGTTTTCTATAGTTGGGTCAGCTCCTAGAGGTGTAAAATTGCCATCAAGCTGTTTGCAAATGTAAGCCGAAATTTAATTTTCCGTCCCTGTAACAACTCCCTCCGAACAACACACACTCTGTGTCTCCCGTTGGCAGTCGTTGTAGAGAGGGAACACTGTATTTTCTTTATGAGCAACAGTATCAACATACGGAGGGTTTGAAATCGTTCATACACAAGGTCTCCTATCAGTACAATATTTCGGACATCTAAAGTGGGTCTGGGCATTTAACCTCGATGTTCCAAACCGATAGCAGTAGTCTTACCATTACTGGCGTTCACTAATTCAGCCAGAATACAGTGGAGAATCTGTTATTCTTTCCCGTTTAAACGCAAACGTACGCAAACACAAAGCGCTAAAACGTAGAAAAGAACAACTTTTGGACAATTCTGATATTTCATGTTTATCTTGGTGGCAAACAGTTTGGAGCCTGATCAGACGCCGGGTTACCCGGCGTCTGATCTGGCGCCAAACTGTTGCACTGCAAATAAAAGTTTTAGCGTAAACGCGTTTATTGGGAAAGAATAACACATTCTCCACTGTACCTATAGGTTACGGAACACAAAATAGACCGGAAGTGCTGCATAGTCCAGTCGAAAGAGTTTCTCCAGAGATAAAGTGCCAACGTTTTTTACATCAAAGTGGCATTTTATCACTAGACATTCTATGTTTTTTGTGATTTCGATATAATACAGATGTGCCAGAGAATGGAAACAAGGTATATCTGCTTCCCTAGAAGGTGTTTATGTAGAAACTATGTGGGCTGAAGTGACATCACCCTGTTTTAGCCGGTGCCTCTGTCAAAAGGTAGCAGAACACCAGTCATGACATTGAAGTCATGATATTTTTCGTACATAATACATGATCCCCTTTTTCTTCATTTTTCAGTTTTGCATGATTGTATCTTTTGGGAAATATATAGAGGAGCACCTGGCTAGGCTGTAACAGTTGACACATTTTGACCTTGAAGATGACACATTTTATATGAATTATATAAGAGAGCCTAATTGGTCTGCCATACCCATCAGGGTCCAATGTTATAAAATGTTTTGAGTTAAGTCTTAGATCGTCGTCAAATCTGAGCATTCAAATGCTTGGGAACGATCTCAGACCCAACCCAAGCGATTTATAACCTTGGGGCCAAGTCTATATTGACCGCCATTGGGTCGATCTCATTTGGGGCGATCTCCCAAGAATAATTCACTACTATATATTTGCTTCTTATATTTCATTCTTGCTTATCTTGACTTGATGTATCCTGATATTCAAAGTCTGATCTGGATCAAACCGTTTAGCCCTCTTTACCGATAGTTCTCAAATCAAAACTCAGAATCTAACATTGAATTATTGTGCACAAGACACTTTTGGAACAGACAAAATGATAACACGTTGAGGGTAAACACAATATTACATTTTTATCTCTAGCGTTGAAGAGGTTCTTAAATTTAAAAGTAAAACACACTTGAAACCATGTAACAGGGAAATCACTTATGTCTTATTTATTGCGCCTCAATTGTCGCGGTGCATAGTGAAAACCCTCTTTTGCAACCTCGAAATTGTGTAAAATATGATTTGTTTGATAAATGTGGCTACTTAAAGCATTGTGGATGTAAAACAGAAAGCTCCTTTAGGGGCTTTCTGTTTTATGTCCAGTTTGCTCTGCGCTGTCACCTATAATCCATACAATCAATTAGCCTTCTATTTAATAGAGGAGGTTTAATGTACTTTTTTGAAGATCACAAATAACTTGAAATAAGGCTTATTGGATTCTAAAAGTATAAAGTTTTAGCATGCTATATACCGTTTTCATCTGTACCATTTGTTGTCTGCACCAATCCTCAATCCCTATCTGCAGTTTCTTTTAAAACAAATGTCATCACAGTTCAAACATATTTGGATCCAGATGAGGCGAGGAGTTACTCGGCGTCTCATCTGGATCAAAATCGTTTGACACTGTTCAGAGAAACCTCCCCTTATACAGAATGCTTAAAATGCTTTAGTAGGTTTCTATTGTAAGTAGTCAAGATATATGGACTTGGGGATTTAATTCTTGAGTGGCCATGATAAGCCAATTCCTAGTTGGCAAGAACAAACTAAGATACTGGGTCAGTTTATTGTTTTACATCCTTTTAATGTAAAGGTTAAGTCGATTCACCAACGTTATGTGAATGTGGGTATACAAGAGAGAAACATAGAAGAACTTAACAAATTGCTAAAACTAGAAATCAAGTCATGCGCATTAAAGCCGGCAAAGGAACACCGTTTGATGAACTATAGTCGTCTATAGTAGGACTATCGTAAACACAATATGACAGTCATAATCAGGCATTTGTTGATGACTGTATAAATTCGACACTTTTATCGCTGCATTCGTATATTAAGTATTTTGTAAGATTGAAAATAAAATAGATTTACCCTTGTTTGATAAAAAAATTGTTAAGAAAGCATATTATTTTTCAACACCCGCCATTTTGGAACAACTCTAACCATGGGTAAGTGTGTGGTCGGTTTATAATCGAACGTTAGTCGAAGCAATCGATGTTCGGTTGGATCTATAGTTACTATAGACCGAATCATAGTTCCAAGTGAAGTCGCTCTTGGGTATATGTAGACACTCACCCGACCACTCGAATAAATGACCATTACCTGTACTATAGCAAACAGTAAAGACCCTGATTAGACGCCGCATTATGCTTCAATATCTGCACTGTTTGTGACCATGATTGTCATGTTTGAAGACAATTTGCAAAATATGGGCACATTATATAACACAAGTGGGAATAATGCAAGCAGACCAAGGTTTAAAACAAATAATAGAACAGTATTGTACATCCCATAAACAAAACACTTTCGTGAGAATAACATTACACTAAAAGCTACTTAGACGAGTGTTGTAAATGCAATTTTGTCTATAATTTTGTCATAGGATTTAGCTTAATCATTCTTGAGTATGATTTTAAGTTTGTTTTACAGTGTAACAATTTCAACTCCTTGTCAAAACTTTCATGTCAAAACTTTCATTTGTATACTGATACAGTGGAGAATATGTTATTCTTTCCCGTTTAAACTCAATCGTATGCAAACGCAAACCACTAAAACGTAGAAAAGAACAATTTTTGGACAATTCTGATAATTCTTGTTTATCTTGGTAACAAACAGTTTGGGGCCTGATCAGACGCCGGGTTACCCGGCGTCTGATCTGGCTCCAAACTGTTTGCACTGCAAATAATAGTTTTAGCGTAAACGCGTTTATTGGGAAAGAATAACAGATTCTCCACTGTAGCGTTCATTTTATAATTTTACCCCAATTCATGACTGGATAGCTTGATCATTGATTGTCAAACAGTGTAGACCAAGACAAGCCACCGCGTCTCTGACGCGGTGGCTTGTCTTGGTCTTCACTGTTTGTAATAAGCCAGGTTTGTAATGACAAGAAGCATTTATATAGGAAAGTGACATACCTAAATCTGAGCAAAGTCCTTTCAAAAATAGGCATGATGCTGACCATTGTCCCAATCCTGAGACAATGGGATGACGCACCTGATAAAGCTTATGCGGGACTATAAACCTCAGCAGAAACAATAACTAAATCTGAGCGAAAAATGCTTAGTCCAAAACATGGGCAGATGTTTTATAAAAAAGAAAAAAAAAAGTTTGACACTACAGCATCCATGGTACACCCAAATAAGAACCTTCTTGCCAAATATTAGCAACTAAATGCTATTATAAAATGCATGGTTAGCCTAAATAACTCTTTAGGTGAAAGCTTAATTTGGGAGCTCAACACATATGGTTGACGCCGTTACCGTCGTCGTCGGAAAAGCAATATAGTAAAACGTCTCTATTACGACTACTAGAACGAAGTCTAATTGGTTGTGAAAGATACAAGTGACATTTTTAAAGACTTTTCCTCGATCCGTTGTACCCCTATCACATTGAGCTATATAGGTGTGACAGTAACTGTAAAATCATGAGACTTTTTTCAAACCAAAATATCTAAAAAGGAGAGACGGTCCTCACATGAGACGGTTCATTGATTCTTTTTAATGACAATTAACAGTTATCAGCACAACTCGGATCACCGAAACTTGGTCAGGAATTGTCTTTAAAGCTAAGTGACAGCTTTGTTAAGGAGCGTTCTGTTTTACTGCCACCTTGCTTTAAGCAGTCATTTGTCGTAAACACCTAATAATTTACATAATTTAGTGGTCGTAATATGAAGGTTTTCTTGTACCTATGTCTGGCGTTCGCTCCTTCTTAACAACTTCAACAAAAATGTCACACAAAGTAAACATCTTTCGGTGGTAAACACAAATATATCCGTAAAAGATGTGCTTAATGATGTTATTTCCGTTATTCGAAAGGGTACATCCTTGACTGCGCGAAAATGCAAACATTGTAATATCAAAGTAGACTTATGGGGTCATTTCGCCGAGTAAGACCCTGAAACGTCGCACGCAAACACGCGCGACCCTGGTCGCAGCTCGGTTTTCCCGTGGTCGCGGGCAAAAACCGCGCGACCGACCACATTATTTTCTGTGTACGCTCTATGTTCGATGTTAGCTCGTTTGACCTACGATGTGAACGCTCTATCTTCGTCCTATTCGCTCTACAGACGCTGTATTTAGGCTCTACCTACGACCATCTAATCGATATGAAGCGATCTTGACACGACCAAGACTCGTTCTGTTTGACCAGTCTGCGACATAGTTTCAACCTCTCGGCGATCTATCCTCGAAAGCGCACGACCTCGGCCGACCAATACTAATGCCCGGCCGATTAAGCTGCGTACGAGTTGAGATGTACCCTCGATCAATACGGCTTAGATACGATCTCGAACGTTCTAGCCTCGTTCAGACAACCAATGTTCGATATTTTCTCGACAGAGTCTCGATCGAGCTACGCGAAAATTCGTAATGGTCGCATAGATTTGCGCGCGACCCACTGAGATCTCAATAAAAGGTCAGGCGATCGGTGGACGACCTTCAGTTTTTGACCAGTCTCCGAAGGGAAATCATGGACCAAATCGATATGCATTTGATATTGGTTAATTTAAACAGTATTTATTTCTGAATTTCTACATATGACATTATACACATGTTATAACATAATAAGCTATATAAGCATGGTCGGTTCGGAACACATCGGCAGTGACGAGAATGGCCTATCTCTGTTCGTAGAGTCCAAACATTTGGTCCGATCTTATCAGGGGTCCTCAACATTATCTGAAGTTTTTTTCTTATATTTACTCTTTTTTATCCAAACTAAACAAAAAAAACCATATCACACCATAATTGGATAAACATTGAAAAAAAGTACCTGAAAAAATACAAAAAACCCTTGAAATAATACCAAAAGAACATTTAAGTATTCCTTTACCCCATAACCTGTTTCTAGATTTGAAGACAAGTGACCACTAAAAGTAGGTTGAACGTAAAGCAGAATGCTCCTTAAGGTGTATTTGGTCACTATTGTCGGAGGAAACCGGAGTAACCGGAGAACCCCCACATGTTCGGATGGGCGACCACTGTACCCTCTAACACTGTCGCTTTCGAGCTCGGATCACATTAATGAGAAGCATGTTCTCTAACCACTGCGCTGCCAATACACTAGTTTGACTCCGATATTGATGGCTTTTTTTTTGGGAGGGGGGGGGGGGGGGGTAGATTTTTCTTTGTTTTGTCCAAATATGACGGAAATACCCAACTTACTCGGTCGCTGCCTTATTATAAGATCGGCTTATATTTTTCACCTTCTTTAACTTTTAATTTTTCAGTGTTATGCGTTTTGACTTAGGAAACATTGCTATGAGTGTCAAATAGTTTGGATTATATTCCAATCCAGCATTACGCGGCGTCTGATAAGGATCCAACATGTTTCCGAATGTCGATGATGGATCCTTGGCAGTGATAAGGTTAATCTTTTCATTTGATTCACGAATCAAAGAAACAAGTTTACAATAAAACATTTAACCCTTTACCTGATAGCCTGTTTCTAGTATAGAATATAGGTGACCACTTAAAGCAGGTTGAAAGTAAAGCAGAATGCGCCATATGGCGCATTCTGCTTTACTTTTAGCCTGCTTTAAGCCATTACCTGCTAGAATAAGGAAATTATTAAATATGACACATATTCATTAAGGTATATATTGGAACTATTTTCTTCAGCGGAGGAATAAATTAAATACGCTAAAAGTCGCTTCTATAAGGGAAGGGTTAATATACTTACGCAAAACATACCTTTTTTATTTATAATATTTGCAAAGGGTTTACATTCATTTACTCATACTTAATTTATTGGTTGAATGTTAAGCGTACATAGGTCGCACCCGAATCCTTCTATCTCGATCCAATCATGCCAATAGAAATAATATGGAGCGTACGGGGCTAGGGAAGGTCTGGGACAGGTCTCGTTGAGCGAGGCTTGATCGCAAAAGAGCGAAGCTAGAACACACGGATCGAGCGATGATCGAGCAGGGGTCGAGCAGCACGACCATGCGCGCGATCAGTTCACGCTCGAGCAGACTGAACCTCGCTCACCGCCGCTCTAGTTTCGATCGTCCCTCGACCAATACGTTCTTTCCTCGACCATGCTCGCTCTTTCGACGCTCTCCGTGCGACTTTTAGGTCGAGGCTCGGTTTTTTGACATGTCAAAAAACCGAGCTACGATCTATTTACCCAGGAGACCATTCTTCGACCATGTGCGACCACAGGAGACCAATGTTCGACTAACCCTCGGTCAACCATCGACTACGTGCGACCGACATGGGGCGACCAAGCCACGCTCTGAGATCACAGCTCAGTCTTTCGGGAAGATTTCTTGGTGAAATAACCCCTTAACATTGCATTGTACCAGGAGCTCCTTCGGTGTCTATCTACGATGTAGTTTTCCTCTGTCCATGGTCTCTTGCAGCTTTCTCATAGTGTTCAATATATTCTAAAATCTGAACTAGTAAAATGGGTGTTTGTCAACAGTTTCGATCCTGATCGGACGCCGCGCAAGACTATTCATCACCACTTTACAAAAGCGTCAATGAAGGGAGTGAGCTGCGCTGACTTACAAAAAACGACGTGCACATGCAATCCGTGCTATTTAGTCACATGTCATTCGAAATCCACTAAAAAGTACTAATTGGTGTATAGTGTTGCATTACGGTTGAAAGACATCTCTTGACGACCTTTCGGTCATAACACCTAACCAGCTATCAAAGCATGCAGCCATGTGCCATTCATGCTGTGCCTGTTATATTGTATAGGGAAAGAATCATTGAACCCTCATGTGAGGCCCCTCTCATATTTTTTATGGTTTGAAAATGAAGATTTGTCAGAAATGCATAACATATGTTTATTTTCATTATGCTCCCCGAAATTATTTTTGAGAGCATATAGCCGTCACTTTGTATGTCCATCCGTCCGTCTGTCCGACACACACGAGTGTCCTGCGAATGTCTTTTTCTTAAGTACTCATTCCACATTCATGAAAATCCATATACAGATAGATCTCAATGACAGAAAGTGCAGGGTGCAATTTCCTTGTGCATTTTGTTTGTCAATTTTACTGAAAGAATTCTATCCACAGTGATGAAACGTAATCCTTAGCATGCTTAATTATCGCCTGCTTCATATATATCGTCTGCAAAATCAATCAAAATGAATTTTATGCATCTTTTTAACCAAAGAAATGTTGAATTTGAGAGACAAACAGTTTGGATCAATATCAGATGCAGCATTAGGCAGCTTCTGATCTTGATCCAAACTGTTTGCAAAAGTTAGCCAAGTCGCGCTTAGCACGATAAGGGTCAATATATGTCGAGAGTCTTCATTGTGAGGAGATGCATCATGCATGCACACACGCGCACGCAAGCTACTGTAGGGTCCATGGTTATAAAACGTTTGAGTTGAGTCTGAGATCGTTCTCGAGCATTTTAGCGGTCAGATTGGAGAAAAAGCCCAATTTTGACCAATCAAATGCTTGCAAACAATCTCAGACTCAACTAAAACGCTTTATAACATTTGGGCCTGGCTCCGAGGTTACAAAGCTTTTGATTTGAGTCTAAACTCGTTCCCAAGCATTTGATTGGTCAGATTTGAGCCTATGCTCAAATCTGACCAATCAAATGCTTGGGAACATACTCAGACTCAACTAAAACGCTTTATAACCTAGGAGCCTGGCCTAAATTAAAACAAACATTCTTATATTTAATTATGGAGCCTTGATTTCACCATATCTCCCCAATCCGATTCCACTGCGGGCAAACTGTCATGAGTTTATCTCTGATATTCATAACTTCTCAGCTTTCTTTCAATGTGCAAACCCTTAACCTGCTGATAAAAGTGTCGTCTGCTAAACTTTTGGTCTGCTTAAAATTTGAAAGTGCTTCGAATGTTCTAAAGAACTGTAAATAATTATGTTGTCTGTCAAATAACATGGAACCAGATGAGATGCGGGGTTAATTTACGTCTCATCTGGATCCAAGCTGTTTTTGTAAGTGGTGAGCTACTAATGGTTAACTTGTATTTGGTTCTGACCAACATGTCTTTTGTGTTCAGTTTGAATTAAACATACCCCTTGAGAAGGTCAAGGCCTCTCTAGACAGGGTAGGATGGCTTGCCATGTTCTGCACACTTGTCTCAGGATTATTCAGTTAGCTTCACGCCTAGTGAGAACAATTGGGGAGCTTCATCAATGGACTGAGGAAAAGTCTTTAAAGAACTTATTCAATTACATTTGCAAACAGTTTGGATTCAGATGAGCCTTAATTGCAATTAATTTAACGTCTGATCAAGTTCCAGCTCCAATCCAGACAGTGATCATGCTATGATTATTAAGTCATAAATGATTACTTCGAATTGAATTAACCTTTTCAGCGCTAAAAGAGACTTAAAAATCCATTTTATAACCAGTTGGGATCCAGATCAGACAACGCATTGCTCGGCGTCTGATCTTGGTCCCAAACCGTTTTCAACGTCGACTTTAGTCTACTATGCCACTGGAAGTGTTAATAAAATGTTCTCTTACAATACAGTGGAGAATCTATTATTCTTTCCCAATAAACGCGTTTACGCTAAAACTATTATTTGCAGTGCAAACAGTTTGGAGCCAGATCAGACGCCGGGTAACCCGGCGTCTGATCAGGCTCCAAGCTGTTTGCCACCAAGATAAACAAGAATTATCAGAATTGTCAAAAAGTTGTTCTTTTCTACGTTTTGGTGGTTTGTGTTTGCGTACGTTTTGCGTTTAAACGGGAAAGAATAACAGATTATCCACTGTAATGGAAGGTAGTTTAACCCTTATCATGCTGAATTGCCGTCTGCTTCAAATATATCGTCTGCGAAAAAGTCAAATAATTTTTCTATTTGTTGGTTTTTTTTTGTTGTTGTTCTTTTACAGAAGAAAAATTGGATATCAGTGACAAACAGTTTGGGCCCAGAACAGACGCCGTGTTAGGTGGCGTCTGTTCTGGGTCCAAACTGTTTGCAAATGAAAGCCAAATAATGTGGATTCCTGGGAACGGGTAGCTACGCGTCTGAGTGTACAGTTTTATCTTTTATGTCAAACAATGTAGACATCGTGTTTGTTAAAACACTCCCTTGGCTGATAACGTAGCACTCCCGCTAGCAACAATTTAACCAATGTGTGTCTGGATATTGCAATGAACTAATATTTAAATACTTGCTCTCTCAACTATGTCTCCACTGTTTTTCAATTCAAATTATAATAGATTAAATGACTTTAACTTTCCCCCCTGTAACTTCAAATGGACAATTCCAGTTTCCAATTTAGCCTAGCACACCATATAGATCTAGTTAGGGTTTGTTTTTGACCATATATTCTAATATGAGACAGTGGAAACCCTAGCCAGAGGACTCCTGTTAGTCCTTTTGGAGCCCTCTGATTTGAGTCTTCTCTGTTTGCATAGGAAAAGTGTACTCCACAGATACACTATTTGCAGAGAACGCCTAAATGCCTGCCTATTGTTTATAATTTTATAGAGAGTGTTATTTTCTTGTTAATTGTTTTTGATTGTTTATATTGATCGTGTTATTATTGTTAATTATATGATTTGTAAGAAATGCTTGTTTGAGGGCCTCACGGTAGATTAGTCTCCTGACTAAGTGAGTTACCCTCGTAAAATAAAGTCGTTCATTCATTCATTCATTCTCACCCTGTGTGCCTGCTGGAAGATTTCATTGTAGATATACATGTACAAGGGTGATCTAAGGACACTGTTATTACAATGTTTTCCAAAACAACAGGACATTTCATATGCGTTAGCAAACAGTGTAAACCTTGATGAGACGCCATTCAACAGACACTAGGCTTAAATGGATTAACTTTAACATATCCGGGTATACACTCAGCACAAAAAGAAACGCACATCGTGCTCAGGCGCAGATTAAGATACTTTTATTGAAGAAAATTAGAATATTTAGACTATATCTCAAGATTCATTTAATTCTGTAACAAGTTCAGAAATAAATACTCAAAAACACTGTTCCGCCTTTTAACCCTTTCACTCCTAATGACACCAAAAAGCGCGTGAGCAAACAGTTTGGATCCTAATCAGACGCCGCGTAACGCGGCGTCTGATCAGGATCCAAACTGTTTGACACTCGTATCGATATGCTTTAAGTCGATTACATTGAATCTTACTTTGAAACGATCTGGTAAAAACAGAATAGAAGCAGACGGCAATGAAACGGTGAAAGGTTAAAATCTCACGATCAATAATAAATCTCCCTTTTTCAACACTGATAACCCTAGGCAGAACTACTGACAAATAATATTGTGATGACAAAATTGTGCGTTTCTTTTTGCACTGACTGTACATAGGTTGTATTTGTTTTTGATAACTTCTGGTCCACATCAAGGACGGAATTCAAATTTTGATGGATTCTCGTGGTAAACAAGTTGCATTTGAACTTCTACACACCACATTTAGTCGTATTGTGACACATTTATATCCTATACCATCTAGAAGTAAGGTAACTCTATTACGACCACTAAATTGTGTTAATTATATAGAGGATAATTGTTTGTTTCAGTGTAAGATGGGAATTTCTTTCATCGAGTGAAAAGCAAGGTTATATTTTCACGAGTGGCGAAGCCACGAGTGAAAATATAACCCTTGCTTTTCACGAGATGAAAGAAAACCCCATCCTACACTGAAACAAACGATTATTCTATTTCTTTTATGCTTTTAACAGAGAAATATCAATATAAAGCCGTCGATTAATCACTTTGGCCATGTCAAATACCCCATATGGAGCCTCTCAAAATCAAAGCGCTCCAGACTAAGTATCATTTTGAAGGCGTAGTAAACTGCACTTGCGGCACAAAAGTAATCGTGTATGGCATATTCAAATTAAAAAGAAGTCAAAGCAAAAAAAAAAATCTTGGAAAAAAAATTATTCCGAAAAGTTATAATTCACTGTAGATTATAACATTATAATCTACTGAGAAAACTCTATAATTCACTGCTTAGCATAAAAGAATAATTGTTTACGACAGGTTACTGCTTAAAACAAGGTGACAGTAAAACAGAAAGCTCGTTTGAAGAACTTTCTGTTTTACTGTCAAATTTCTTTAATCTGTCACCTGTATGTTATACAATGAATTTATATTTTGTACGAATAAAATGCATTTACTTGATTGGGAGTTTTGGCAATCATTTCAATATATGTTTAGTCTTTTTAGCCTGAAATCTAGCTTTGAACGAGTAGTACAAATTACAGTAGTGAGAAAACGAAATTATGTTATTAACCCTTTCCCCCATAGAAGCGACTTTTAGCGTATTTAATTTATTCCTCCGCTGAAGAAAATAGTTCCAATTTAATCAGCCATGAATATGTAGTATAGGGAATATTTTCTATATTTTAGCACATGGAAGCTTAAAGCTGGCTGAAAGTAAAGCAGAATGCGCCTTAAAGGCGCATTCTGCTTTACTTTCAACCTGCTTGAAGTGGTCAACTATCTTCAATACTAGAAATAGGCTATCAGGTAAAGGGTTAAAGGGGTTAAAATATAAGGTAACACTTGTTAGTGACGGATAAAATTAAGAATAACGTGTCAGCCACTGTAAGACCTTGTTTGAAACATAAATATTTACATCTCTATGTGTGTTGTTAGGCTTACTCAGTTCTAATATCTCTATACTTAATGCTTAATTTAAGGATTATCGTACACGTTCATAAATTCATATTTACCTTTATTATAATTAATAACAGCGTGTAGGTAACAGAAATTATAAATGGGACGTTTACATAGATTTGTGTTTGTTTATGTCTTATTTTAATGGGGTAGTTAAATTGGTGTTATTAATGAATGAAATACCTGACTATGTATTGTGATAAAGATTAGAATTTATAGGGCAAATAGGTGAGTATTGCTGAGGCAAAGGGTCGCATATTTCATAAATTAATTTCTACTTCTTTGAGAGCATTTCCTTCATGCATATCCCGAGTTTACGTCATATCTCTGTTGTTTTCCTGTCCTGTTTAAAATGAAAACGACTTTAATCTTAAAAGGTAGTATTGCTACATTATCCGTTCTCTGTACTAAACAGCTGATTGTTTTTACAGATGTTAAAACTTTGTGTATTTTCAAGCAACTCGAGTAATATCAGGTAAAGTCACTATCAGGCAACTTGATGTCGTCAGTCGTCAAGCAACTCAATGCCGTGTCAATTGTTAAGCGACCCAGCAACTAGAGGTCGGGTCAATTTGTAAGTAATAACAGGTAAGGTCAATTGTCAAGCAACCCGAGCCCTTCAATCGTCAACTGGTAGGTAATATCAGAAAAGGTCAACTGTTAAGCAATCCGAGCCTTTCAATCTTCAAGTATCTCGAGGTTGGGTCAATTGGTAAGTAATATTATAGTTAGGTCAATTGTTAAGCAACTCGATGCCGTCAATTGTCAAGCAACTAGAGACCGAAGCAATTATTTAGTGCTATAAGTCGAGGCCAGTCATCTTGAAAATAAACACTTGTCTGGTCAGTCACTATGTACAGTGGAGAATCTGTTATTCTTTCCCGTTTAAACGCAAACGTTCGCAAACGCAAAGCACTAAAACGTAGAAAAGAACATCTTTTGGACAATTCTGATAATTCTTGTTTATCTTGGTGGCAAACAGTTTGGAGCCTGATCAGACGCCGGGTTACGTCTGATCTGGCTCCAAACTGTTTGCACTGCAAATAATAGTTTTAGCGTAAACGCGTTTATTGGGAAAGAATAACAGATTCTCCACTGTAATATGAGGAAAGGTCGATCGTCTAGCGACTCAATGATGCCTCTATTCCACACCGACTACGAATCACACGATCTACGAATCGGCTTCGAACGAGTTAAGAATATTCGTGGGATGTGGCTCGCATCTTACCAATACTGTCAAGAATTCGGTACGAATTACAAGAATTTACTACGAATACTGCCCGAACGTTAGGAACGAGTAACGAATATGCCGAGTGCATCTACGAATTAGGTACGAATGAATTTTGATTCGTGACTAATCTTGACGGTTCGTGGGATTCTTGAAGGTAGTTCCCGTTTCAACTCGGGCATCAGTTCAGAAATGAACTTTTAAGATAGAAAGCAGTAGCACTAGCCTTAGAATTGGCATATCAACGCTAGCTGCATGCTAATAGCAATAATATACCCCAAAGAGGAATTAGAAGATCCACACAGTGCTGGGTTAGACCGTGACTGACTCCAGCTAGAAGGCTAGAACATTAGCTCAGTGCGGAAGATGAGAATTCCTTTACCAACTATATGACAGTCCCAAGATTATAGGCCAATCATCCATGCAGAGGAGGGACACTCACGCGAGACCAAATATATATGCCGGAGTGAAGCTGGCATTGACTCTCAGACACTTGGCTACAGGAGAAAGGTATCAAACTGGTACTTAAGAATCCCACGAATGAGTTAAGAATACAACGAACGCCCAAAAGTCGTTTACGAATCAGTTACGAATCCTACGAATCAGTTACGAATCCTACGAATGCACTACGAATTTGTTACGAATTAACTACCCATTGTTCCATTCGTGGAGTTCTTGGCCAAAATTTTGAACAGCTCAAACTTTTGCCACGAATTCCCGACCGCTCACGAATGGCAAGAACTGACTACGAATCAGGTAAGAACTCCACGAATTCGTTACGAATCATCTACGAATCCTAGAATTTTCCAGTTCGTAGCGATTCGTGGGATTCGTATAGTCGGTGTGGAATAGGGGCATATTTACATGTACATGAGCCGTTCTCCAGGAAAACCTGCTATAATGACATCGGTTATGACGTTGGGAATTCCCGATTAAACATGACGTCAGAATTTTACATCATGATCTATAAACTTACACATGACATATGTGTTTAAAAACAAAGTAAATTTTGACCTTTCGTGATCAAGGAGTTCCAGATTCTTTGTTAGCGATGGATAACGATATCGAGGTACGTATCTTCAATTATTTATAGCAATATAACTATGTTTTCTCTTATCTTTTCGCTGGATTAGATCTAGTTTAGATCTCTATCAATATGAGGTCATTCGTGACCGCGCCATTTTAGCTAACGACATTTCAATGTTTTGATTCGTAAATAATAACACAGTAGGCATACATGTAGAATCTACATAGTTACCCTAGCATACATTGCTTATTGTTTGTGTTTTCTCAGCTTAATAAGAATTTCCATCAAGCTGTCAAAGTTCATGACATTTCTAACAAAAATGATGTAGGCCTAAATGCATGTTTACGTAGATTCAACCTACCCGTTTGTCAGGGCTGCCATAAGTTGACATGAAAAATCCTAAGATTTCCAAATTTGAATTTTTCAAGGGCGATTTTACGAATAGTATCTTTATCCCATAGCCTATTTCTAGTTTTGTTGGCATAGGACTAATTAAAGGAGGGTGGAAGTAAAGCAGAATAAGCCTTAAGGGCGTTAAGGCGCATTTTGCTTTACGTCCAGCCTGCTTTCAGCAATCATGTACTAGAAAAAAATCCGAAGATTTAGGAAAAAACCGGAGAAGTGGCAGCCCTGGTTCGTTTCGACCTGTCGGGAAGTCTTTTCAATCAGATCTACGTATGTAGTCATAGGCATTCGGCCCGTAGGCTATGACACTACCCCCAGCTGCTAAACCCCCCCCCCCCCCCACCACCAAACGTGGATAAAACCCGGGACCCTTCCTTACAGGGCAAGTGCTCTCCCGACTGAGACACCACAAATCTCTCAGCATTTAATCATAAAAACTCAAACCTGGCTGCTACATAATGGGAGATTCTACATGTAAAGTAGTCTAGTGGTTAACACGTTGGACTACGGTGCCAGGGGTCGTGAGTTTGATCCCCCGCCGGGCCAGCGGTCTGACTAAGGGATTTTTTCCGAATCCCCAATGATGTACAGGAATGTTCTTGAGCAAGACATGTACCGCGAGTTGCTCCTCTCCACCCAGGGGTTAAAATGGGTACCTGTGAAGGGTCTGAGCCGGTACTGCGGCTGCAATATGCGCCATATGTTAGCAGTGCTCAATAGTGTAGGCAAGATGGCTCAATGATCAGGGGGTAAATGTACAGTCGGCTGAGCGGTCATTCGGACTGAAAGTAGACTTTAACTGGTACTTTACTTTGTTTTTCTTCTTTTTTTTAAGTGTGATAGCCCAGTACGTCGACATAGGAGTCGAAACTAGGCAGAGAAAAACCCTCGCAAAGTTTTAAATCTATAAGCTGTTTTTTAAAATTTATAAATGCTTTGCGTTTAGACCTAGATCTAGATCTTGTCCACATTACATGGTATAGATCTATAATGATTAAGCTTTTCAGATTATTGTATCCTCCTAAGAAATAATTTTTATCTGACAGTGGGGAAGACGTTAGATCTATTCTTTCCCGTTTTTTAAACGCAAAGCACAAAACGTAGAAAATTCGATCTACTTTTTATTTTTCCTGCTGTAGGCAGAGGTGACACTTAGGGATCACTTTTCCGGCGTCTGTCTGTCTGCCCGTCCACCTGTTCGTTCGTCTGTCTGTCCGTCACGTTTTTTGTGTCACGCCTCATAACCCCTGTTCTGAGTGTTCTACTGAAGCTTTGAAGATGACACAGCATTTAGGGAAAGAGCTTGACAAGTGGAAGAGTATTGCACAAGACCTTGAAGGGTCATAACTCTTGTATCAATATTGTGAGAGTTATTCCTCTTTTCAACATTTTCTTTTCATGCTTTCTGCTATTTTACTGAAGATTTTGAAATGAAATTTCTTTTATGGAAAGAGAATGTTATACTGATGCTTGCTGGCAGGTGACACACGTGTTCCGAGGAACCCATCTATTTTCTTTTTACATTTCTATCTACATGTAGATCTATCTATTTTAATCTGAGGGGCAAAAAAAGAGTGTGAAACCTGGTCAGACGCCGGGTTACCCGTCGTCTGATCTGGGACCAAACGGCTTGCAAGTGAAATAATAGCGTTCGTCGCAAAAATAGCGTCTTCCCCTCTGTATGAATAAAGTGTATTTAGTATTATTTTTAATATTCATTAATTTTCTTTTTAGGATTGAGAGAGTCTGCTGTTTGATAGAACGTCCACGGCCACACCATTTGGATATCAAGAAGAAACTGACCTGGGCGCTTTTAGGCGTTTGTCTAGACTCAGACTGATGATCGAGAGCTGGACGTCAAACATCAGGTCAGGACCTATTTAGCGTCTATTCCAGATTAAAATGTATTGATTGAGAGACCATAAAACTTTGTTCAAAGCTCCCTTATATAAGACATAAAAAGGTTTTTGTGACTAACTTAAAGTTAGCTCAGCTAAAAGTATTTGAGGTTTCAACGCATGAGAGGTGCATGTAGCACCATAGATATTAACGTTGCTTGGGGTCCGGGGGACGTACCCCGAGAGAAAAATGGAAATTAGAACTGAAATTGTAGGCCCTGAAGTGTGATTTTAGGGTTTTGTGGCTTTGAATACGATTAATTGTGATCAAAGCTCCGTATATGTATCACCATAGGCTTTAGGCTGCCGACTTTGTAGTTACTAAATTTTTGAGTTTCTGAAACTTGAAATTGATGAATGCTGGTTGCGGGGGGGGGGGGGGGGGGGGGCCGGAAACCTCCCACGGGAAAAATAGAAATTAAACCTAAAATGTTGAGCTCTGAAGCGTGTTTAGAGTGCTTTAGCCTTTAGCCCCACCCCACCCAACCCTCACGCCACATCTTTTAAACCTTTAATGGCCATGTTTGATTTTTCTTTTTTCAAAATTGATGTTACGCACGTGCGTAAGTGCGTATCGTCGGCCACATCCTTGTCTGTTTTATGAATATTTTACTTATACTGTTTGTTTATTTCTATAAATAAAGCAAGAGCAACACCAGCACAATACCATAATTATACATTAGACACTTCTTTATTAAGATACTTTTGATCGAGCCTTATAAATTTAATTATTCAAATTATGGATAACGTTAGTTTAGCGTTTTTTCACATACATGTAGATCTATCCATCTTTTGACGCTTTTGCAAAAAGAAAATTATCAGATGATAAAGTATGTTCCTATAGGAGATGTTTAATAGAGATCAGTAAATGTTGGCTTATTATTATACTAGATCTATACTACAGAGCTACCTATTGACTGTTTATTTTCATGCATGTAAGTAAAATTCAGTTAATTGGGTGGAACCTTGAGTAAATCTTAATTGAAGAAAGGGTGAACAAACATTCTGAGGAAAAATTATATAATAAAACATTTGTCTATTTTACTTTCAGGAAATATCCAGTATTTCCGCTTCAACAGGACCAGCCTGACGTCGTTTTTGTGAAAGAGCGTGATGACGTTGATGAGAGAAGATCTGATATTCTGAGGTCACGTCACTCACGTGACGTCGATTTCCCCCTCGAGCATCTGCTGCACGTGCTACAGCTTGCAGGAATATCTGCCGCTCGCCAGGAGTACCTGAGGCCATGTGTTCGCCATGTCTATCTGGCCGTTAAGTGTCCTCAAAATCCATACAGAAACTGAGATTTGTGTCCTTTTTAGGGTTGCGTTACTATGGCAACTGAACTCTAACAGACCTTTCTTTTCTCCATAATTTATTCCAAATAAGTTTTATATGTTTATTCAACAGAAGCTTATGTCTTAATTGGAAGGAAAAGTGCATACTGTAGGCATTGTTGGTTCTTAAAATACTGTTTCTGGGCCGCTTTTTAAAAGTCAATTAAGCACTCGCGTGTCAATGTTTCAATGCTATAGTCCGACCGCGGACACGTTTAACCTTGCTTGGAGTTGTATAGAAAATGTTTTTGTGGTTTTTGGTAGAATAGACCCTCAGCATTAAGAATCCGATGTATGACCGTCGGTCATCCTTGAGCATTTTAAGATATTCAATATGGCGTCCAAGATGGCCGCCGGCATATATCTGGCTAACTGTTAGGTTTGATTTAATAAGCTTTGACAGATTTTTCAGCAAATTATAGCTCAATTTTATCTTTTGTGACATAATTAAAGTTCAAAATAGAAATAAAAATAATCTATAATTCAAAACGGCGTCCAAAATGGCCGACAAAGTACTTTTTTATGTTAAATAAAATGCAAAGTATGTGCGTTACTTTACAAGGCTACGATTTGCTCCATTTTTTCCCCGTCGTGATAATATAATTGTTCATAATTAATAACAAAGCATGACAAGATCAAGTTGGCGATTAATTAATTCATAAATGAATTATAAGAGACTGTCACCAGAATAGATTATACATAAAAACCATACAGCTTATGTGTACATTGAGATAGTTCATGCATAACGATGTAAAATGCAATAAATATTTCAGATTAACAGAAAAGTAATTAGTCAAGTAAAACCTCAAATATTATCAATTAGTTCATAGAACCAAATTACCTACCTTTAATATATAAATTTCACTGTTTTTAAGCAAAGAATGCTGAAATTATCGTACAAAAATAAAGTTCTGTGTTTGCATTACTGTGATATTTGTCACCACATGTCACCTTTCTTGTTAAATAGTTCAATTACATGTGAGCTTCTTAGGAACAGGGAAATAAATTGGTAGAATGGATACCAATAATTCTTCTTGGGATGCAAGTCTCCTGAGGATGTGGTGTCACCTATTTTAACCAGATAACTGTGTACAGTATCTTTCAGTATAAAACTATGTTCAGTATTCCTTTTCATCAAGCCTTTTAACATGTATTCTGTGAGTTTCTAAGCTAGTGCTGCTGCTGCAAAGAATCATCATAGCTTTGAAATATTGCTGAATGAGTATATGGCTACACAGACACTTGACTGAACAGTCTTTTGGCTTAACCATAGATTAGAATAAGAAAGAATGACATCACACATATAATTTCAAATATAAAAAATTGCATATCTTTACTCCTGAATTACCAAAGTAAACGGAACTTTGGTACAGTTATTGTCAAACTCAGTCACTACAAAAGTGGTCATCTTGTATAAGAAGTGCATAACTCTTGACATGATGATATACTGCAAGGCCGCTGGCCTATTAGGAGTGATAGCCGAGATGATTAAAGCAGCTTCGGAGTACAAGGGGTTTGAGATTTGAAGACGACTGACTGATGCGATTTTCAGTAATTGTGTGATATCTGAGGACAGGGAGGCAAATTACATCATCAAACAATGAAAAAGTGAATAACAAAGCTCGCATGAGCGACACTTATCATGTGGTAAAGCTCAAGGATCAGACAATAAAGTTGATGAACCGATTAAAAAGATACCTCTGTGCGTGAGATTATCAACATTGATGCATGTAGTTTGGCGTTGTTAAGGGTAGAGGTACTATTGATTCGTTCTTCACCGTGAACCATCTATAGCACAAGTAAAAGGTCGAAATCAAACCTCTGCATGTGGCCGTTGTTGATCTGTAGAAAGCCTTTAGATTCAATACCAAGAATGAGCTTTTGGTTTGAGGAATGCAATTTGCATGTCAAACAGAGTTTGAAAACCGCTTACATGAAGCGGGCAGTGCTACGAGAAGTTTTTGTGTATGGTTTGCATTAGGTATTTGATCTCAACCCTCTGCTGTACCAGTGCTTGATGTTCTGCTTTACTAGTGTATGAGGTTCTGTCATAAGAGTCTAGCAAAGGTGTTCCCTTGGCGCTTCTGTACACACTTTTCTGTGATCACAAATTCACTGACAGGGTAACCCAAAAAGCTGGATGGAAGGATGTTATCAAACCGAGTTGACTGAGAGTTAACATGAGGAATACTTGGCTCATGATCTCAGAGTGGTCATTGGCTTGGTCTTCTTCGAGACTGTAGGGAATGTTCCTGTGTTGACTGTCAGATTGGAGAAAACCCAATTGCAGTAGTTATGTGACATTAATTCAAAATTACTAACAGTGTATGCCCATGACGTCAGGACTTAACTTGTATTTTTGATGGAAGACCAGTTACTCAGTTAGGTGTCGATGGGGTTACGTTTTGGTGTCTAGAATAGCTTCTGTAACATGGTGTTTGCTAGAGGAGGATTCGAGCTTGTCATAATCACAGGACAGGAAATTTCAAAGTAAGGCCTAGCACAATTATATCCTTTGAGACTCGTAGAATAGTGTTCAACACCTGTTTTTTATTTTTTGCATTTAATATGGAGGCTATTCATTAATGTCGTCTGCCGAAGACTTGCAGACAGTTTGCAGAAATTGAGCCTGTGATCAGTTGGATCTGTGGCGTTAAACAGGACAGGGAGGTCCCACAGATACAAGTAATGAAAACTAAACGTTTGGGATGTTATGGACAGGTGGAGTGTGCCTCTTCATGCATCAACTCAATAACGAGGAGGACCATTCTGCGCTTTAGACTTAGTAAGATCACAATCGCCATGGTTAGACTATGGAAGAGATGACCAGGTCCTGCGTGTCAGAGGAGCATATGAATCAGGTTTGAGGACATTCTAGCCACATTCAGCCTACCCGAGTTGCCAGGACATCCACAGCAGTTGAGAATTTAACGCAGGATCATGTCAAGTACAACTAACTTAATTGCAAGCTATGTTAGAAACCTGACATGACCTTTTGTTTCTAAGTATCATTTACAGTGTGCAATTTTATTCCCTACTAATAAGAATATTCATTTATATAATAGTACAATATGCATGTGCTAATTTATAAACGTACTGTATATCGGCACCACTATGTTTATTAACTCCTTTACATAGGTTGCTGTGTGCGACATAGTCATTTTCAAATTCACAATACATGCAGAAACAGGAATAGTATCCAATTTATATTACATCTCACATAATATTACTTCTTGAAAAACAAACAAAACAAAAACGCTGACTTTGGCAGCCATTCTGATTGCCATTTAGAAAACGAATCATATAATTCATGTTCAAAACACAAACATCAATGGTGACTCAAACTTAAATTAACCTCAAATTTTGATTTTTTCTGCAGAAGGCGATGATTAAGATAGATCAACATAAGACTAATCTTTCAAAAACAGTTATTTCATAATTCTAATTAATTCTTAAAAAACCTCATTTGTCTTAAAAAGAGGCTAAAAAGAATGGTATGCTTGGTGGATAGATTATATACTCACTTTTTACATTTATTTTACATTAAGTAAACTTTCAGGCTCCATATCTTTTGAAGTACTTCATCAACTCAAGTTTTGTTTGAGATATTTAGGGCTCATACGTTCACCAATGTATTCCAGTAAAACATTTATATTAAACGACACATGAAACGAAAATGAAACACACAAGGTATATTCTTATTTCAAATCAAAGGGAGGTAATTTGATATTTGAAGACTTTCTAGTCTTGATAACGCCGTGAAATATTGCGATGAATGAAAGTCTAATGTGATTTGATTTTCTTTAAGCAACTGTTCTAGCGGCTGAATATGAGCACCATTGTATCTCCTCTATGGAGAACGTTTATAATAAAAAATGCTGTTTTCCGGAAAGAGTTATTGACCTTTTCATTTTCAATACAATGTGTCAGTTATTTAGCCACAATGATAAGTTTATGTATGAGACGCTGATAATTAAGAATACAAAAGTGGGTACTTTCTGGGTTTTTTTGCTTATTATATAATATTGAAGAGACAAGCATCTGTTTTGCATATTTTGTCGGCAATTTTTGACGCCATTTTGAAATTAACAGTATACTTTTCTCTGTTTGTTTTTTTAAACATCGAAGACGTATTACTTTTAATCTTGTTTACAGTTGACAATTACCTAATCAAAACTGACAGCAGTTTCAATTTTTTCCCGCAACCATATTGGACGTCACCTTAATACTTTGTCGGCCATTTTGGACGCCATTTGAATAAAGCATTATTACTAACTCAATGTAAACATAAGCTGTATGTTTTTTTATGTATACTGTATTCTGGTGACAGTCTCTTATAATTCATTTATGAAAGAGTTAATTGCCAACTTGATCTTTTCACGCTTTATTTATTAATTATGAACAATTATATTATCACGACGGGAAAAAACTGGAGCAAATCGTAGCCTTGTAAAGTGTCATTTTCATTTTATTTCACATAAAAATGGTCTTTGTCGGCCATTTTGGACGCCATTTTGAATTATAGATTATTTTTATTTCTATTTGGAGCTTTAATTATGTCATCAAAGATGAAATTGACCTATAATTTGCTGAAAATTCCGTTATAGCTTATTAAATCAAACCTAACAGTTAGCCAGATACATGCTGGCGGCCATCTTGGACGCCATCTTGAATATCTGGAAACGCTCAAGGATGACCGGCGGTCATACATCGGATCCTTGATGCTGAGGGTCTATTCTACCAAAAACCACAAAAACATTTTCTATACAACTCCAAGCAAGGTTAAGCTAAAATATCCTTATCTGCTACCAGACTACTAGGACAGTTACTAAATTAGCTGTAATTTCATTAAAAATTGAGATATCACCAAAATTCGTTTTGTTCTGTATTTCTAACACCCTACTCTTGAGCAAACAGCAAAAATCTGAAAATCGAAAATTTTGTCATTATAGCAGGTTTTGCTGGAGACCCAATCAGTCATATATTTAGTAGGGATGTCAAAGAATATTAAAATATTCGAATATTCGTTTTAATGGAATATTCGAACCTTATTTTATCAGTCGAATATTCGTTCGAATGATATGTATACATTTCATAAACGAAACCTGTATAATAGTAAAATAAGTCGACGTTATTCGTCATATATACCACCATCAACAATTCAACAACTCGATAGCTGCCAACCGTTCATCAAATGAGACGAAGGCTCGGTCAATCTCCTGGCCATTCAATATCTGGTCCATCATTTAGTAACTCAACTCCTGGTGTATCGTTTGGAAACTAACGGCGTTATCAGAATCTGTAAAAAGAAATATATAATCAAACTTGGTCAGTGGTTATAAATATAGATACTCTACGTAGAGTGATCAACCATCCTCGTCAACCGTTACCCGATCGTTTAGAGGCGTACTACCTTAAACAAACACTGAAATGTCGATATACATCAAAACTACTCTATTACGACCAATACAAAAGGTTAATTGATTGTATGAATGTCAGGATACAGCTTGAAGCAAGGTGACAGTAAAACGGAAAGCTCTTTTAGGAACTTTCTGTTTTACTGTCACGTTACTTTAAGCAACTACCTGTTTTAAACACCCAACAATTCACACAATTTAGTGGTCGTTATAGAGAGGTTTTAATATGGTTGAGGTAGTTTTTACAGGCTGTAGCTGAATACAGATAAAGAATAAATGCTGAAAACTCCTTTCAGAGTTTCTGTATCATTTTTGTTCTGTATTTAGCAGTCAACTGTCTTAGAAGATCCTGGTCCCCGTTTCATAAAAAATCTTACGACAAATGTTGTCGTAAGTCAAAATTTTAAAAAACATTTAATCTCCGAGTCCAGTATCTAATCCTGTATTGTGACATCTTTTTGGAATCGTCTTTTCAAGACGATTCCAAAAAGATATCACAAGACAGTATTAGATCGAGAAATAAATAATAATTGAAAGTTTTATAATCTGACTTAAAACACGACGATGACGTCATTCTATTGTCCTCGCAGTACTGTCGTTTTCAATACTGGACGGGTATCAATAGTGTATTCGCGCTTACCGTACCGTATTTGTGCGCGAGCAGTCCAATATTACTAATATTGGACTGCACGTGCACAAATACGGTACGGTAAGCAAGCTAATATTGTACTACACACTAATATTGTATTGCTAGGATGGCTTGTGAGACATACAAAAAATACAGTAAAACCTCTCTGTTTTTTTCCAATAAACTATGTGTGAACTACAGTGGAAAAAACGTTACTCTTTGCCAATAAACGCGTTTACGCTAAAACTATTATTTCCTTTCAAACAGTTTTAAGCCTTATCGAACGCCGGGTAACCCGGCGTCTGATCAGGCCTCAAACTGTTTGCCACTCAGATTAAAAAACAATAATAAAAAATGTCAAAAAATGGTAATTTCCTACATTTTAGCGATTTTTGTTTGCGTTTCGTTTGCATTTAACGGGAAAGAATAACGTTTTCTGAGAAAACTTATCTCCACTGTATATTGGAGAAGATCTTATTATTTCCCGTTTAAACGCAAACGAAACGCATTGCGTTAAAATGGAGAAAATGACAGCTTGTTGACAATTCTGACTACTTATTTAAATCTGAGCCTTGTCAGACGCCGGAAAACCCGGAATCTGGTGTGGCTCTGGAATTGGAAATAATGGTTTAAGCGTAAACCCGTGTATTTAGACAGAACAACGACTTCTACACTGTACTTATTGAGTGTTTTAGACAGGTGACTGCTTAAAGTAAAGTTACATTAAAACTATAAGCTCCTACAGGAGCTTTCTATTTTGCTCTCATCTTGCTTTAAGCTGTCAACTGACTGCTATACAATCAATTAGCCGTATTTATTTTAGTGGTCGTAAAAGAGAGGGTTTACTGTTTTTTAGCAGTGTCATGACAAAACCAGACTTACATCTACATGTATTGCGTTGCAAACAGAGTAGATTAATTCAAAGACGCGATGATTGTTCAAGATATACGCTGTTTGACACTCACAAGCATCTTCAAGATTTTTAAACAGTATTGTATTATACAATATGTGGCAGTGTGTACCAAACTCAATTTCAGAGCCTAGGACGACATTGTCTTTCTTTAAAAACCCTTGAACTTTATCCCTTTCACGATCATCATAGTGTTTTTTAACATTTTACATTTTCAGCGGAACCAGGGTTTATCATTTTTACACTATTTTTCAGTAGCAAGTTTCGCAAGTTTTGACTGTTTTGCATTTACTATGGGATTTAAGCAAGTGACTTTGGACGATAGATTTATCACGCGTCCTGATTATTTTGACTAGTCTAGAGACGACAAAGTATTCGAATTGATCGACACTGTTAGCCTACATTGCGAATAGGAGAAAACACCTACATTATATTTTGTAATTGTCATTAAACAGGGGAAAAAAACGTTCAAAATTGCAAATCTTTGTTCCGGCTTACGGGGATATGAACAACATTTGCTGATCACATTGCCAACAGTTCAGACCAAGAATAGAACAAGCACTTAAACTTTCCCGAGCGGCATTTAAGCATGATCTACACTATTATCAAATTGGACATTTGTCCCACTTGTTACACTGACAACGGTCAAAACCCTTATACTGCTATAATCGACTAAAACAAGCATTTAGTAATAGTTTAGCTGCTCATAAGAAGCAACTATATCTGACAAGAACATGCTGTTCAATACTTTTCTGCTGTTTCTCTAAACCAATTAAGTAGGGCGTATAATTGCGTGAATGTTTATCAATTGTTATTTGAATGGCAAATCAAGTTTGCTTTCGCTACAAACCAAAAAACAAAAATCACAGTTATGAACGTGAAATGGTAAAAATTGCCAAATGAAGGGTCTGTCTAGAAGGACCTCTGTTTCTTTTGTTCAAGAACTTATCAAAAGGTGAATATTTAAGCAGATGCCATTTTTTAAAGTAGACGGTATTTGAGCCGGAAAAGGTTTACGATTCTGACAAACCGTGCGACTGCGTAGTGTCTACACAGTTTGAGAAACATAAATTAGGTTTCCCTTTGTGGATATACTAATTTCCGATACAATAATGTCCAATTCACTGTAAACTTTTCCATTAGGTTAATATCCAGAAAATGTGAATACCTCGTCTACACGTTCCGACATTTTATTGGCAATGAGTGCACGACACGCGACGGTGTAAGCGAAGCAATCCAATATTACCGAGGCGAAAGGCACGCGCAAATCAAGGTACTCGTATACCACAGGACTGGCCACCCGTGCAAAGGATAAGGGATCAATAGGGTTATATCTTAAACTGACGAATTTGCTTTTATTTTAACAAGAAAATATTAAACTAGGTTTGAATATATAAACGTATGGCTTTCATTGAAATATCTGATGTTTTCAGAAACGTGTTTTAAGTAAGATATAATGCCCCTATTCCACACCGACTACGAATCCCACGAATCCCAAGAATTGATAAATGCTGTGATTCGTGGGGATTCGTGGAATTCGGCAAATCTTTCTATCCAATTTGTGGCCCTCTACGAATCGGCTACGAACGAGTTAAGAATATTCGTGGGATTCGGCTCGAATCTTACGAATACTGTCAAGAATTCAGTACGAATTGCAAGAATCCACTACGAATACTGCACGACCGCTAAGAATCAGTTACGAATAAGCCGAATGCATCTACGAATATGCCGAATGCAACTACGAATCAGCTACGAATGAAGTTTGATTCTTGACGGTTCGTGGGATTCTTGAAGGTATGTAGTGTTCCCTCCCTACACCGGCCCTCCAAACAACGACTCCCTCCGTACAACAACACTTGTCTTTGTTTTCCAACCAAAAACAAATATGTCCAACCTTTCACGCCTGCTATATTGTTTGCTTAAAATTGTTGGCTGCTGTTTTTCTCAAAGTTACATAATAGACATTTGACAGAAAAAAAATAATGGCGTGTGACAAACAGCTTGAATCCAGATCAGACGCAGCGTTATTCGGCGTCGGATCTGGATTCAAATTGTTTGCAAATGTAAGCAAATTTCCCTCCCTTTAACAACTCCCTCCAACAACGCCAATCGTAGAGAGCGAGCGCTGTAGTTCCCGTTTCAACTCGGGCATCAGTCCAGAAATGGACTTTTAAGATTGAGCAGCAGTGGCACTGAATTTGGAACTTGCGCATCAACGCTAGCTGCATGCTTATAGCAAGAAGATATCCCGAAGAAGAAGGGGACGATCCACAAGGTGCTGGATTAGACAGTGGCTGACTCCATCTAGAACGCTAGAACATTAGCTTAGTGTGGAAGATGAGAATACCTTTACCAACTTCAGTGTTCCCTCTCTACAACCTCCCTCCCAAGTGTACCCCTCCGTACAACGACCCTTGCGACAGTTCCCCAAACATGACAATTACGTTTAACATTTTTGCTGCTGCAATATCGCCTGCTTAAAAGTATCGTCTACTGGTTTTCTCTAATTTACATATTGAACATTTTGATAGAAAAAAAATGACGAGTGAACAACAGCTTGAATCCAGATCAGACGCCGTGTTACTCGGCGTCTGAACTTAATTCAAGCTGTTTGCAAATGTAAACCAAGTCTTAAGTTTCCCTCCCTATAACGACTCCCTCCGAACATATTGTGTGTGTCCCATGTGGTGTCGTTGTATAGAGAGGGAGCGCTGTATGTACATGTAAGAATGCCAGGATTAAAGGTCAGTCATCCAAGCAGAGGAGGGACACTCACGCGAGACCAAATATATATACCGGAGTGAAGCTGGCATTGACTCTCAGACTCCTGGCTACAGGAGAAATGTATCAAACTGGTACTCACGAATCCCACGAATGAGTTAAGAATACCACGAACGCCAAAAAAGCCGTCTACGAATCCTACGAATCAGCTACGAATCAGCTACGAATCCTACGAATGCACTACGAATTTGTTACGAATTAACTACCCATTGTTCCATTCGTGGAGGTCTTGGCCAAAACTTTGAACAGCTCAAAACTTTTGCCACGAATCCCCGACCGCTCACGAATTGCAAGAATCGACTACGACTCAGGTAAGAACTCCACGAATCTGTTAAGAATCAACTACGAATCCTAGCATTTTCCAATTCGTAGCGATTCGTGGGATTCGTAGTCGGTGTGGAATAGGGGCATAAGCCTCAAACGATCCAGTATGTAAAATATTGTACTGTGTTCGGCGCTACGCGCCTCACACAGTACAATATTTTACATACTGGATCGTTATCGTCTTATATCCTATACTTACGACAGCATTTGTGGTACGTACTTTTACGAAACGGGCCCCATGTTCCTAAATTCAGTGACCACTTACCACAAGAGTGAACATATTTTCAATGTTTTGCTGATTAATGTGTCTTGTACAACTGAACACGTGTAACAGGTATTCAGCACATTTCACGCCAGCGTGCATGTGCCGTATCATTTTAGTGCATTTTTACATTACGAATTAGAAAACTTATTAATTATACAAATCGCTCCCCGGTTCAGTTGTTGTTCTAATTAGTGCTGATGATAGAATTTAACGATGCGTCATACAGCGCTCCCTCTCTACAGCGATACCCAGTGGGAGACACATATTATGTGTGTTGTTCGGAGTGAGTCGTTATAGGGAGGAACAATTAAGACTTGGCTTAGATTGCAAACAGCTTGAATCAAGATCAGACGCCGCGTGACGCGGCGTCTGATCTGGATTCAAGCTGTTTGTCACTCGTCATTATATATCTTCTATCAAAATGTCCCCTTATATGTAACTTTGAGAACAAGCAGCAGACGACAGTTTTAAGCAGACGGTATTATAGCAGTTAAAGCGTTAGACATAAATGTCATGTTTAGGGAACTGCGACAAGGGTCGATGTAAGGAAGAAGTCGTTGTTGGGAGAACCGCTGTATGGGTGGGGGGGGGGGGGGGGGGCACTGTTGTATGAGAAGATGACATGGTGAACGGACGGAATACAACCTCTCTGTTACGAACACTGAAACAAAGACTAAGTGGTTGCATAAAAGACAAGAGACAGCTTAAAGCAATATGAACGTAAAACAGAAAGCTCCTAAAGGAGCTTTCTGTTCTACGTTAATATTGCTTTAGGAAACCACATGCCTTTTACACCTAATACTTAACACAATGTATTGGTCGTTATAGAGAGGTGTTACTGCAGTAAAACTCTTGAAATACGACCACTAATTTATATGTATTATTAAGTGTTCACGGCAGGTGGCTGCTTAAAGCAAGGCAAATGTAAAACTGAAACCTTTCTTATTTACTTTACATCAATGGCTTTCACCCTTTCCTCCATAGAACTAAGAAGCACATAACATTTAGCCATCCACTTAAGAAAATACAGTGTTCCCTCCCTACAACGGCCCTCTGAACAACGATTCCCTCTTTACAACGACGCGTGCCGCAGTTCCCTTAACAGGCCAATTATTCTAACGCTTTATCTGATGTACTATCGTCTGCTTAAAGTTGTCGTCTGGTGTTTTTCTCAAAGTTACATATTTGACATTTTGACAGAACAAAAGTTAATGACGAGTGACAAACAGCTTGAATCCAGATCAGACACCGCGTTACGCGGCGTCTGATCTGGATTCAAGCTGTTTGCAAATGTAAAACAATGTCCCTCCCTATAACGACTCCCTCCGAACAACGCACACAATTTGTGTCTCCCATTGGACGTCGTTGTAGAGAGGGAACGCTGTAGTTCCAATTTAATAAATACAGTCATGAACATGTTCCATAAGAAATATTTTCTATATACTAGAAGATGGTACAGGTAGCTTAAAGCAGGCTGAAAGAAAAGCAGAATGCGCCTTTATACGCTTGCTGCTTTACTTTCAACCTGCTTTAAGTGGTCACCTGTCTTCAAAACTAGAAACATGCTATGGGGAATGGGTTAAGCTGCCACGTGTCTTTCATGCGATCAATTAGCCTTTAATAAGTGGTCATATTAGAAAGGGGGTTACTGTACAATTGTTTTCATCCTTGTAAGTAGCTGGCACGTGACAATACTGATTTGTGTTTAATGTTGAGGACCGCTAATGCGATTGTGTCAATGTTAGGTAATATAGGTACTCTACGAGGAGGAATCGGCTATTCGCGTCAGCTGTCGTCTCGTTCCGAACCATGCTAAGCAGCGGACTAGAACAGTCGATCGCTCTCCGTACAGTACCGATTTTGTTCCAGTCTCATTAGGGGCCTTCAACCTTAAATGGACTCTTCTGCCCGATAAATGACCGGTGTGTAATTTTTGACTCTCAATGTGTTGTATATAAAAAAAAACAAAAAACAAACACACATTTTCAAAAGCATAAACTACATCACAAACCCTGTGCAGAATAAAACCAATAAAGAACATATTGCCATTTTTTTGCCCACGACAAAGTCGACAGATAGAAACCCCTAACTGCATAACCCGAGTACATTAGTAATTTGCAAACAGTTTGGATCCAGATCAGACGCCGAGTTACTCGGCGTCGGATCTTGATCCAATCTTTTTTTTTACCCATAGCGATGTTTCTTTACTCAAAATGCCTAAAAACGGGAATTAAAGAAATGAAAGCAGGCGAAATGTTAAAGCAGACGACATTATGGGTGGGGTAATGGTTAATGAAATATTCAGTTCCCAGATGACACGTTTCGTTTCGCACAAGGTCAGGCTAGCGTAACAACTGTGATGTCATATAATATCGATACAATTAAATAAATAAATAAATAAGAGTAAAGTGCTAGACAAAACATACCCCACCCACTGGGAAACATTTTGATTGCATTTTGCAATTTTTGCAGAACACTTTCAATGTCATGGGACTGTCTGCTTAAAAACGGTCGTTCCTGAGTGTTGCATTTTGCTGTTGTTTACATAGCGCTCCCTCTCTACAACGACACCCAATAGGAGACACAAATTCTGTTCGTCGGTCGAAAGGAGTCGTTATAGGGAGGGAAATTGGTTAACACATGCAAACAGCTTGAATTCAGATCAGACGCCGCCGTGGATTCAAACTGTTTGTCACTCTTCATTAAGTTTTGTTCGATCAAAATGTCCTACATGTGTATATGTAACTTTGAGAATAGCAGACGACAACTTTAACTCATTCACCCCTGAAACTATTAATGGACAATTCCAATTTCAAAATAAGTCTAGTCCATTTTTGACTGTTCAGGGTTGATTTTAACAATAAATTTCAAAATGACAAACAGTATAGACCCTGATTAGAGGGCTCCTTAAGTATCCCTCTGATCAGGGTCTACACTGTTTGCATATGACAAGTGATGTCCTTATAGGTACACTATTTGTAAATGACAAGTATATATATACTCGTCGCTAGGGTTGAATGTGTTAAGCAGACGATATAACAGCAGTTAAAGCGTCAAACATACCGTAATTGTCCTGTTTAGGGAACTGCGGCAAGGGTCGTTGTAAGGAGGGAGTCGTTGTTGTGAGGGCCGCTGTATGGATGGGGCACTGTAATTTTATAGGAATATCATAGTATTACTTTGACTCATGAATATGCATTTTACGCCTTAAAGGAGACTGAAAGTAAAGCAGAATGTGCCACAGGACACATTCTGCTTTAGGCTACTTTCAACCAGATTTAAGTATTCACCTGTCTAGCTAATGACCGCTTCTAATGTGTCGTCGGCATTTAATAAAAAAGCTTCTCGTACATAATGGACATTTCGACTGAACACAAATATAATGACGAGTGACAAACAGATTTAAACCAGATCAGACGCCGCGTTACGCGGCGTCTGGTCTGGATTTAAGCTGTTTGCAAATGTAAGCCAATGTCCCTCCCTATAACGACTCCCTCCGAACACGTTTTTGTCTCCCATTGGGTGGCGTTGTAGAGAGGGAGCGGTGTATTGTACATTCTGCATTCTGCTGTCTACTTTACTTTCAGCAGTAATTTGTTCGTTATTTTGATATGTGTGCAGTTCATTAAATGGCAATAAAAAACATTTAAAATATTCTGAACATATTGAAGTTAAAAGCAGGAGAGAAACACAATAAGGTACTCTCCCTCTCTCCTCTCGTTCCAATCCAAAATATTTCTGGAAATAACTACTATATAGTATGTTTAAACTAAAAGCAGGGTAAAAATCAAGCAGAAAGCTCATACAGGAGCTTTCTGTTTCAATTTCACGCAGTCGTTTTGAAGCAGTATCCTGTCCTTAATACTAAAATCATTCTATTTGGATTACTTGTCTATTTGGTCATTGTCAACACACAATTTTAGTTACAATCTTTTGGGTAAATTTAGAATAGTCAAACATGACCTCAAAATGGAGCTTGTTACAACAACTTCAGTAGCCGACAATTCCCAAACCGGCGACATATTACATCATCAAAGATATCAAATAACACCACATTAAACGACGACGAAATGTATTTATATTTACATATCTAGATAATATAATGTGTCCCTTTAATACTTATTTTACCTTTAATAAGATATAAACCTCTGCAAAATGTTTCTTCAGCAGCCAATGCTAAATAATTTATTTGCAATTTTCTATGAAACTATAATTCAGAGTGCAAATAGTTTGAATCAAGATGAGACGCCGAGTTACTCGGCGTCTCATCTGGATTCAAACTGTTTGCAACATCTATTTTAACATATTAAAGGTCCAATCTTTCAATGAAAGTTTTCTTTGATGGTAGCAGCTGACTATACAATCATCTTTTTATCCAAATACAACATTTATATAATAACAAATCACACCATCCCAAATCAAATAAAGATCAACAGAATTCGTCTTAAAACCCTTAACAGCCCCTGAGAAAACTGTTATTTTATCCCTTCTATTACATTGATTCCACTCTAATACCTCCACCCTTCGTCCGATAATTGTCGTCTGCTTCAAACTGTCGTCTGCATTTTCTCTTTAAATTTAGAGGTATCATCATTCTAAATGACAAAACCTCGATAAAAGTGTCAAATACTTTAGATCATGGTCATACTCCGGGTTACTCGGTGTCTGATCTGGCTCTAAACTGTTTGCAAATTCCAGTTGATTCGCGCTAAACTTAAGAAGGGCTAATTCACGAAAAGGTGTCGGGCGCCTTTGAAATAGTTAATTTCCACGACCATAAATATTTCTGCGATTGTCCGCCACTTGTGGGTTTGTTTTCGTATATAATAGAGCTTTGCCAAAGGTCTGTTTGCTTATCTTAAACCTTATACAAATGCTGAACGTAATTTAGCTTACATTTGCAAACAGTTTGGATCCTTATCAGACGCTGAGTTAAATCTGCATCTGATCAAGTCTATAATGTTTGACAAACATAAAAGAAGGGTCTTAATCAATATGTAAAAATCACAATAATTAAGTAAAAATAAAACCAGACGACGTTTTAAGCAGACGGTATTAGAGCAGTGAAAGGGGGTAAGTCAGTATATCCTTTCAAAGAGCGCCCTCAACAAATCTTTGTGTAACATCAATAATTACAAAGTAAACGCGCCTGGGTGTTAATAAGTTCGTGGCCTTGTAGCAAAAACCTGTGACATTATTTCGTAAAATGGAGATGTTTATTTTTTTATTGTAAGCCTGCTGCGTAATCACAAGCCAACCTGTTAACGAAATGGTGTCAACAGACACAACGACTAAGGTGTTTCGCTTGCTTAAATCCCCTTCTCCTTCAAATCGCATCAAAACCGACCATTGTCAAACAGTTTGGAACATGATCAGACGCCGAGTAACTCGGCGTCTGACCATGTTCCCAGCTGTTTGACGCTCGGAATCAAATTTTTAATATATAGAAATAATTTTAAAAATAAAACATTTTTTGCAGACGCCATTTTAAAGCAGACGATATTATTGCGCGGGTAAGTGTTGACAAACACGGGACTTAATAAGACGACATAGAAGGTGTGTTTGTTTCGTCGGTGTCGGAGGTGAGTGACGGAACTTTCACATTCAGTGGCGTCACGGGTGCGCTGTCACAATGACATGAACATAAAGATCACGTGGCGACCGAATTTCCGATACCGGAAGCTGATGTTTATCTATGACATTCTGACCACGCCGGACTTTTGGCGAAAGGCTTTTCACACCTTTTTGGCAAAAAAGTGCTGAATCACCAAATTTTGTCACCCACGATCATTAATTGATCTAATCAATCAGTCATTTAACATTTACCTATCTTAAAAACATTTTGTGCTTCTTTGAAAAAGAGCTGCGTACCAATAGTTTAAATGCAATACTAAGTAAACGTGTCTTAAAATGTCTTTCTATATATACATGTATTTCTCATAGACACAGTTAACACAATGAACTCTAACAACGAGTATACTCTTTGTTTGTAAACAATGTTTACCTGTGAAAACTGAACGCATGCAGCGTGGATCCGGATCAGGGGGTTCCTAAAGGAAACCTATGGTCCGGATCTACAGTGTTTGTCACATTGCAATGTATAGACGAAAGCAACCATAAAAAGTAAAATATGTAATAAACAAAATTGAGAACTAGACTTTACCATTAATAGTCTGACTTTCTATGTACATTTTGCTGAATTTTACTCGTAACTCTCCCAAAAATCATATACAAATCCGGAATCATTTAATGTACTGAATTATTTGTTTGTGAATATGTATGTATTGTCTATGTACATTTTGTTTTGTTCCTCATGTTTAGTCTATGTATATTGTCTGTTCCTCATGTTTTCATGTAAAACCATGAACTGAGTGTAATAAAGAAATTGATTGATTGCCAAGGTTTTCAATAAGGGTGTCAGGATATCTGCTTTGTGGATGGCATGGTGTCTTCTAATACTGTCTGAATTACTTGTTGACTAGTCAATTGCGATGGTCGGGTTGCAAGTTGGTATTTTGCAAATAGTTTGGTTCCTATGCAGAGGCCGACTAACTCGGCGTCTGAACAGGATCCGAACTGTTTGAGACTCATGTTGACATTTCGCATCCGATTTGCCTAATTAAATAAATTAATGAGAACTAAAAACGAATGTCCATTGTAAGCAGTCGCTATCTTGCCAGTAAAGGCGTTAACCCTATCACTCTCAATGACGGCATAAGGCGCATTTGCAAACCGTTTTGATCCTGATCAGTCGCCGCGTAAAACGCGGCGTCTGATCAGGATCAAAACTGTTTGCAACTTGTTTATACTGCCTTAAATCTAACTTTAAAATGATATTGCTGACGATAATATTGAAGCAGACGACAATATGGCGGGGAACGGATAAAATCCTCACGATCATGAAAGGCGTAATACCTGTCAACATCGCTCTAACACCCTTTCCTCTCGGTTTAGCGCCTCTGGAATTTTAAATCCATATCGCATGCAGAAACGTCGTCGAACTCTAACTAATGATCTGCAAAAGGATCAAATTTAAATCATATGTTGCGCTAGACTTTAGCATATAAGAAATGCTATGTGTGCCAAACAATGTAGATCATGATCGCGCAACGTCTGTGCAAAATCGCAATTGGCAACTGGCATTAACCTTGGTTCTTTCTCCGTGCATTTTGAGTCTGAAAGAAATCTACCCGGCGTCTTGTTTCTAATCTGATTCTAAATTGTTTGCAATGGACACACAGTCGTTCTCATAAACGCGTTTAGTAGGAAAGAATACACCTTCAAAACTGGAACTCTTTCGAATCCCTTTAAATCGAAGTATGTAATGCATTCGGATTGTTTAACCCATTTGTACCCACGATCCCATGTGTATAGGATATATAGGCAAACAGAGCAGATTCTGATCAGGTGCCGCATAATGCGACGTTTAGTCTGAGTCTACACTGTTTGCTGATTTCAAAATATAAAACAAAATGAAAATAAGAGATTATATAAGGCACCTACTATGACTGTATTAGAAAGTGTAAACGGTTTTGTTTTTTGGGAAGAGCGGCAAGCGTTGTTGTAAGGAGGGGATCGTTGTTTGGAGGGTCGTTGAAGAGAGGGAGCACTATACTTTATAATCATGCACTGTTGGTTTCAATACGGTTGCTGCCCAGGGTATACTGAATATCCCCAATGTCAAAATGTACCTAGTGTCGTGATTATAATGGCTCATAGCATGCAAACAGTGCAGACGTCTCATCTTAATTTACACTGCTTGCTATTGCTTTTGCGTTACGCATTTGTGGGTTTAAGTCTAACATTTTGGCACATCGTACTTATAAAATACAATCAAACAAAGAGCCTGTTTACAAGACCCTTTATAAAATAAATAAACAGCCACCGTGTTTACCAAACTTTGCAGGCGAGCCCCACGAACCGGAGCATTTCATTACCAAAGGTTAACCCTATCGATGCCAAATTATTCGTGAGACTTTTACCCCTTCACCGTTTCATTGTCGTATGCTTCAAATTGTGGTGTTTGCAAGATCGTTTCAAAGTAAGATTCGATTTAGTATTACTTGCAACATATCGATACGAGTTTCAAACGTGGCGTCTGATCAGGATCCAAATTGTTTGCAAACGCGCTTTTTGGCGTTTTTAGAGTGAAAGGGTTAAAAAGATCTGCTGTTTACTTTTTGTTTACTTTCCCCTCACTAGATCAGATACCACGCCAAGGTAAATAAAACAGTTACTGAGATGTCGAAATCGTTCATCCGGGTACTTAAACATACTGACCAACATAAATAAACAGATTGGAATCGGATCAAATATTCAGATTTAATGCTCGTTGTGATACAGTTTTTGCCAGTACTAACTGTTAATTTTTGTAAAACAAAGTATCAAAAATAAACTTTTACAACTGCAGCAGACGACAATATTTCAGCAGACGACATTTTCCGCCTTTTAAAGGATAATGGTGCCACACTTGGCACTTTAACGAACCGTCAAATGCTGCTGATTTTGCCAGTGCGCAGGGCGTCAACGCTAGTATAGCTCTTTCCTCCCTGAAGCTTAAATGGACAATTCCAGTTTTTAATTTAGTCTAGTCCATTTTAACTATTTAGGGTTGATTTTAGTCAATGTATTGTAATATTACAAACAGTGAAGACTCAGATCAGAGGACTCCTTTCTTTAAGCTTCTTCACTGTTTACATAGGACACATGTACTCTTCTCAAGTACACTGTTGGCAAATGACGTATGTATACATGCGTGACTAGGGTTCAAAGAGCCAAGCAATTGAAAATAACCTTTTCATGTAAACAAGACGTAAAACCCATTCACTAACAAGCCTGACGATACTTGCATTTGTAAACAGTTTTGATACAGATCAGACGCCGAGTTACTCAGCGTCTGGTCAGGATCCAAACTATTTGACATTTATATCAATGTTTCGTCACTCAAAATGCTTAAATTAAGATTTTAGAAATAGATTGTTTATATTACGTATTTCTACATCTGCATATCAAGTGTCTCTTTTAAAAAGGCCACTGCCAAACAATTTAGGCCCAGATTAGACAACGCAAAATGTGAGTCTTAGTTTAAACAGTATTTTATTTCAAAATAGATACAGTCATAAATGACAATACATACAATTTCACATATAAATATAAGGATTAGAAAACAAGTTTTGGTAAAAAATGTGAGTCTTAATCTGGCTCCAAGGTTGGAAAGCTTTTGAGTTGAGTCTGAAGTCATTCTCAAGCATTTGATTGGTCAAATTTGAGCGTAGACTCAAATCTGACCAATCAAATTGCTTGAGAACAAGTTCAGACTCAATTCATATGCTTTATAACCTTGAACCCAGGGTTTACATTGCTTGCTGACAGAGATTTTCCAATGATATAAAGTCTTTTGCAATGTATATACACAAACATGTGTGACAAGGTCTATTAATCTCCCTTATAATTGATAATGAACTATACAAACACGCATAATGTAAGGTTTATTGGCATCTCTACGGATGGATAAAAGAAACCTTAGCTATCAAACAAGACATTAGGTAAAGTGCAAATACAACGTAGAAACATGTGCAATAAGGTTTATCAAGTAGTCAACCATACAGTATGAAAGAATGCATGAGAAAGGCGCAGTTAATTCTTGTTCTGCACTGTTTGCAATGCTTTAACCCTTTGAACCCTAGTCCCGCATATAGGCGTCTTTTTCAAACAGTGTACATGTGAATAGATCACTTAGCCTATGCAAACAATGAAGACCCAGATCAGAGGGCTCCGAAAGGAGCCCTCTGATCAGGGTCTTCACTGTTTGTCATAATGCCAAACATTGACAAAAACAACCCTTAAAAGTCAGAAATGGACTAGACTAAAATGGAAACTGGAATTGTCCATTTAAAGTTTCAGGGAGGAAAGAGTTAGGGCGGGTTTTCCTATAGGACGAATCATGACAAGAATCTGTTATAAATCAACCTTATAGGTAAAAAAATAACAGTCCGGATATGGCCTCAAGATGATTGAATATATTAATCAATTTATATATACATAATAGATAGATAGATATTTTATTGATTTAAACTATACACAGTTTCTCATCAATACAAATATAAATTCACAATACATATACTAATAGGTATACATGTGATAGATATATGCAAACACTTAATACACTGTATTTCTTATTTTCTAGCTACCAAATAAACATATACTAAGAAATGTTGTAGTTGAATTTTAGAATATAAAGAATTTCAAGAATTTCGAGGATGAGTTTACAACATTACAATAACATCAAACTTTTTCTGAACTTAAATGCTTCCGATTAATATTGAGAAAGTCTATGAATAATACCCTTTGAAGAGTTCAATAACTGAAGAAATTTAAACATACTAGGTCTATTGTAAAAATATGGTTTGATATATGTTCGTCTTATTTGATTATAAGCCTGACATGCTAGTACATGTAGCACAATTATAACGTTTTTATTATTATTCGGTTGATTTTAATAAAGTATAATTTATGTTTGAAATTATGTGGAGCTATCACTGCCTTATCCAGAGTACAATAAATTGTAAACAGTTTGGAACAAGACCAGACGCCGCGTAACTCGTCGTCTGATTAAGATCCGAACTGTTTGACATTCATTTCAATATTTCTTCAGTCAAAATATCTGAAAATTAAAATTGTGAGAAATAGAATGTGCTCACGGTTCTGCTCACAGTATATACTATGGTGTACCAAAGGGGTCTAAAGTATAGATGCTGCTCGGGCAGTATCTAGATGCTGCCCGGGCTGCAAATATGATGTCCGGGCAGTATCTAGATACTGCCCGAGCAGCATCTATACTTTAGACCCCTTTGGTACACCATAATATACATGCACATGCATCTTAGTGTCAAACGAACGAGTTAACACATTCAACCCTAGCGACGAGTATACTCGTCATTTACAAACAGTGCACATGTGAGGATTACACTAAAGTCATGTTCCATGCAAGCAGTGTAGACCCTGATCAGAGGGCTCCTTAAGGAGCCCTCTGATCTGGGTCTACACTGTTTGTCATTTTGAAATATATTGTTAAAATCATTAAAATGGACAATGCATATACTTATTTTGAAATTGGCATTTTTGAAATACATAGTTAAAATCATTAAAATGGACTAGACTTATTTTGAAATTGAAATCGTTCATTAAAAGTTTCAGGGATGAGTGAGTTAATACACCATATCGACGGTGATCTAATAGCTACAGCAGCTGACGGCCCACCGGGTAGAGAGATAACAACATCTGCTGTATAGTGAGCAAGGATGACAGAATTATCCTCCGTGATCGGAGAGTATCGATCTGTCAGCTGGCATAGCAGTGAGTACAGTCTCGCCTGTAGAGGGCGCCTTTGCACGTTACTTAGTGTCGTCTGCAGCAATTTGTCGTCTGCAACAATTCTCAAAGGTTGATTCAAAGGAATTTTCTTTTAGAAAATAGCATCAGAGTGCCATGCCAAACAGTTTGGATCCAGATGAGACGCCGAGTTACTCGGCGTCTCATCTGGATCTAAATGTTTGCAACAGTGATCACAAATTCTCAGTTACGACCACCCTTACTAAGACTCACTGATAAAGTGAAAAAATGGTGGTACAAACTGGCTTTCTGTATTACTTTGATCCCCTATCAAACTACGTCCTTCTCAAATATGTAAAGAGTTGAAACAAGCCAGAAAGTAACGTAGAAATGTCTTTGTATTTTTTCGGCGGAGCTGACTGTTTTCTATTTCAACACACTTTTGAAGTTTCCAACATTTTCAACCAATCATATTTGATCAGATGTTTAGAATAAAGAGCACCTGTTGAAAACTGAATTGTCTGATTGGATAGTAGCCAGGGCTCCAGATAAAGGAAGTCTTTCAAAACTTAAAATCTTTATTTCTGCATTAAACCCCATGATGTCCTACTCATTTGAATTGTCTCTTCGAGACGATCAAAATGAGTGGTAACACCATAGGGTTTGGTGCTGAAATGAGTGAGAAAATGTTAGATTTGTTCAGTTTACTCCCTCTTATCTGGAGCCCTGGGCTACTGGTCTACTTGTGAGACACAGTGCAGTGTTTACTATACTGAGCTGATGACATCATATGCTTCTATTTTAAGATTATGACAATGTGTCTTTCTATAGATAGACAGTGGTTTGTTATGGTTTAGTACCCATTTATTTTAATTGTAATTTACAATATACATTGATAGCAATATAATAAATTGCCTCAAGTGAGTTAAACACAATTGTGTTGTTTCATCATATATTTACAAAAGCAAGATGGTAGAACTATTACAGCAGACTGCTGTTACAAAATTGCTACAGTATCTGTATGAGGGTTAAATTATTGTTTTGCATTTCTGTGTAAGATGGAATAAAAACAGCTGACAAACAGCCGACAATTGCAGCAAAATATAGCCCGATCTAAAGCATAAACGTATGTAAATGCTCTCTGCTGTACTTTCACCTTCAGTCTTTGAGAGACCAACTGCCTTAACAAACTAATGATTAACCTCAGATCCAGTAGTAACTGTTAATGATTGCAAAAACTTATTCTTGGCGACTCTCAAGACCTTCAGTCTTTGATTATATGTATGTGGTCGTAGATTACTGTGCGTATCTTATTAGAAAAATATTGAGCTTAATATCCTGATTTATCATCCTATTTATTGCAATTCTTGGATAAAATCAATTCCATATACATCATTATCTTCACCACCCATTCCGCCGAATATCTTTTTTAAAGATATTTCTTGTTTCTTTTCTTTTTGTTTTGTTTTAAACAGCAACCTGTCTTAAGAACAAAAGTCTCCTTCTTTTCAGAGATCGTAATTTCGAGACTTGTCTTATTTTTGGAGTCTTTGAGAAACGCATAGTTTAATGCAGGCAAACTGCAATGCAGAAAGCTCATAAAGGAGAAATCTACATTAGCTTTGACCCCTCCTTAAGCAGACATCTACGATCTAGCTTAACCACACAAGCAGTGCATATTCACCTACACCCATGTGTATTTAAGATAGATTACTGCTTAACGCAAGATGAAAGTAAAACAGAAAGCTCCTTTTAGAGCTTTCTGCTTTACTTTCGTCTTGATTCAAGCTGTCATCTGTGAAATAATAACAATGATACTAATAATGATGATAATATTAAAAATAAAAATAACAACTTTATTTCATGTGGATTACATATTTGGTATCAAGAACCAATTTTCGATAAGGTCCACTGTATTCAATTATGATAAATGAACATTCAATTGTGACACTTATTTGAAAGAGTAGGCAGCGGTGTTCAAAGGCGCTTCTATGAAGGAGAAGGTAAAATATAAACAGGGTTCGTCATTTTATGATCGCTTGACATGTTTAATGACTCCTGTAGCGGTTCCCCAGTTGACAGTTGGTTTGCGGCCCCTCCGTACTGGGATGTACCTGACAGATGCGTGACGCCTTCCAGATGGTGACTGCAGGATTTCATGAGCCTTGGATTCCTTAAACATTTCACTCCCAACTTTTTCGTGAGAATTTTACCCCTTCACCGTTTCATTGTCGCCTGTTTCAATTGTGTTGTCTGCAACGTCGTTTCAAAAATAAAAAATAAGGCAGCATGACTGAAGAAATTTCAAACGAGTGTCAAACAGTTTTTATCTTGATCAGACGCCGCTATAGATCGTATACCTGCTGCATGTAGCACTACATGACATACCTGTTTATATAGATCATACCAGTTAGCACTACGTGACAGACCTGTATATGGATCATACATTTATGCTAGCAGATGGTACATTTAGCAGCAGAATGCGCCTTAAGGCGCATTCTGCTTTAGTTTCAACCTGCTATAAGTGATCACCTGTTATCATTACAAGAAACAACTATACGTGATGGACCTTTATTTATACCATACCATGGCAGTTAGCACACTGTGACCCCAATGGAACCATAGCTACACTGTACGGCTGATTTTATTTCTCTTTCTAGTTTAAAATGTTAAGTAAATATATCTTGTAGTTTATTTTGTTTGAAAGTTAATTTATCTTCTGCGATCAAAATGTGATAAGTTTAAAGCCCGTCTTTCTTCCCAATGATTCGACCACCCAGTTAATCTGATAGGTGCAACAAAACCTTGTGATCAGTGAACATGTAAATATAGAAGGGAGAGGTGTTTATAATTTTAGATAGTAAAACCTTAATGTAGAATGAAAGTAATACAGAAAGCTCATAAGGAGTTTTCTGTATTACTTTTGTTCTGCATTAAATAGTCACCTGTATTTAGATAAGCCACTGCTTCTTCATTGCTTGATGGCCTAATATAAGTTTTCTTGTATTTACAGTAGAACCTCTCTATTACGACCACTAACAAGAAGGCTCATTGTCTGTATAAAGACAGGTGACAGCTTAAAGAAATGTTAAAATGAAACAGAAAACTCCTGTAGGAGCTTTCTGTTTCACTTTCACATTGCTTTCAGCAGTCACCTGTCTTAAACGACTAATATTTGACACAATTTAGTGGTCGTAATAGAGAGGTTCTACTGTACTTTCCAGAGAAACTGGAGACCACCTTGCCTGATTAATGTTCTCGCGGATATAAATAGTCATACTTGCGGTTAGACACAATCTCTGTAAAACATATATTAATCTTTCAAGCGCAACCTATAGGCCGTATGGTTTCATACTTATAATCCAAGAGTGCCCACAATTAATATCGGTTGAATCTACCAGGTATAAATTCGCTGCTTCACACGACATATATCTGTCTCTGTATGTCTGCCTGTCTCTCTGTCTGTTTCTCTGTCTCTCTTTCTGTGTCTGTATCTCCCCTCTCTGACTCTCTCTATCTGGCTCTGTCTCTGCCTCTATCTCAATATGTCTCTCTTTCTTTATCTATTTCTGTACCTGTCTGTCTGTCAGCCTCTGTCTGTATATATGTATGTCTATGTCACTCTCTCTCTCTCTCTCTCTTTCTATGTGTGTCTATGTGTCAGTCTGTTTGTACTCCCTCTCCATGTCTACCCCTCTGTCTGGCTGAATGCCTGTCTCTCTAGCTGTCTCTATCTCTGTCTATCTCTCTGTCTCTCTGCATGTCTGTCTTTCTGTGTTTCTATCTGCCTCCCTCTCTCTATATATTTCTCTGTCTCTCTTTCCCTGTCTGCCTCTCTCTTCTCTCTATCTTAAATTCAGCATAAAGCATTTGACTGCAACCCCCCCCCCCCCCCCCCCCCCCCTCTCTCTATCTACTGCCCCTATATCAAGCCTGATCAAAGTCCATCAACTCCAGTTCATTCTCACTATAGTTAGGTACAATGTCTGGTGTCTTTATGCCAGGTCTGATAATAGCCTCGTCTTTGTTGTATAATAGACTAGTATCGTGTGTCATCTAAATTAATCATTCCCGTTTAATCAAAAGGAATTCTATATATGCCACAGACGCTTGTGAAATTAATTCTACAGCTTCAACTAATAATTACGGAATGTTAATTCATGGCGGATCACGGGTTAAAGATTCCTGATCTCCTTATTAAATTAACCATACTTTTAATTGTTACAACATTCAAAAATTAATATGAAAATAAAAAGCGACGTCATAAACGTCCCACATGTAACCAATCAACGGATGATTGACAGCCAACTGAACTCCCGTTTCTACTATTAGCAACATGTCAATTTCTGACATTTTATGACGAGCACCTTGCGGTCTCCTGACAGTTGTCAATATTCAAATCACTTAGCAATTATTACACACCAAATGGCCCTACTGCGTTTGAAAACAAATTTCGTGAAAACCTGACAGTTATTTCGCAAATAGTTTTGATCCAGACCAATGTAAAAATGGCCAGAACATTGCAGTACTCGTACAGCGTTTTCGGTGTTTCAGAAAGTGCGCGCTAATAACGAGTTTAATAGTTTCACAGAAGGCATTCAGTCTTAAAGCAGACGACACTATCTAGACGTCGTAAGGACAGAGCTCACGTGCACCTAGTAATTATTACAGCTATTATTGTTAATTATCTCGCAATCTACAGTGTCAAATTTATCCCTAAAACCACCTCTCAAACATATTCGTCCCTATCCGTTAGTGCGAATCGATTCCCCTTCTGATTCAGAGATCATTTTGATAAAACTCAGTGTTCACGAAAACTTCAACAAACAAACAATTCGATTGTATATACAGTGGAGAATCTGTTATTCTTTCCCGTTTAAACGCAAACGTACGCAAACGCAAAGCACTAAAACGTAGAAAAGAACAACTTTTGGACACTTTTGATAATTCTTGTTTATCTTGGTGGCAAACAATTTGGAGCCTGATCAGACGCCGGGTTACCCGGCGTCTGATCTTGCTCCAAACTGTTTGCACTGCAAATAATAGTTTTAGCGTAAACGCGTTTATTGGGAAAGAATAACAGATTCTCCACTGTACAGTGCTCCCTCCCTACAACGACCCTCATAACAACAATTCCCTCCTTACAACAACAATTGCTGCTTTTCCCCAAACATAACAATTATTCCTAACATTTTAACTGCTGCAATATCGCCGTTTGCCGGGTTTGTTGTCAAAGTTACGTATTTGACATTTTGAGAGAAGAAATATAACGACGAGTGACAAACAGTTTGAACCCAGATCAGACAGTTTGCAAATGTACTCCAATGGTATTAATATTCCGTCCCTATAACAATTCCCCCGAACAACAAACACAATATTGGTCTACCATTTCGTGTTGTAGAGAGGGAGCACTGTATACATGTGGACATTTTAGAGGACTACAGTAAAACCTCTCTATTACGAACACTTAAAAGAAGGCTAATTGGTTCTACAAAAGACAGGGGGCAGCTTCAAGCAAAGTGAACGTGAAACAGAAAGCTCCTCAAGGAGCTTTCTGTTTTACGTTCACATTGCTTTAAGCAGCCACCTGCCGTGGTGCAAAATAATTAACTGAATGTTGTGGTAGTTTTAGACAGGTTTTACTGTACAGCAGAAAATTAGTTAATTGTTCCCGTTCAAACGCAACCCAACCGCAATCAAATGTAGGAAACGACATGTAGCTTTTACAATGTTGGCATTTTTTTATAATCTGAGTGGCAAACAGTTTGGAGCCAGAACAGACGCCGGATTACCCGGCGCCTGATCTTGCTCCAAACTTTTTGAAATGGACATAAAAGCGTTAATAGGGAAATAATAACATCACTCTTCAATTGCTAAAGTATCGCCTGCTTTCATACTGCTTTCGTCTGCAATTGATTTTAGAATTAAGTTTAAACGCCAGATTAGCTTCAGAAATCTTAACAAGAGGGTCAAACAGTTTGGATCATTATCAGATGCCGCTTTTCGCGCCGTCTGATCTGGATCCAAAATGTTTTCAAATTCTAGTACAGACGCGACCAGCAGACGAACGGCTAAGATGACTGACATCATTCGTTGTCTAAACGTGTCATGTACAGTCAATGCTGTGCTCAGTGACTACTCATTGTAGTAAAGTAGCATGGCACCTTTTTCAGATTATTATTATTATTATACCAGATTTATATAGCCCTCTTTTCACACTTGAGTTGTGCGTTCAAATGCGCTTAAGATCAGCTATCAGCTTATTATGTTAATGTAAGGTAGATCTAAATGCTGAAAACTTCTATGAGACTTTTCTTCATTATTTTCAGTCTGCATTAAGTAGCAGTGACGATTGTTCTCCTATTCAATTTGGTCACTTAATATCATTCATCATGATTGGGTATATGTAAAACTCTTTACTGACTGAGAGTCGTATATCGTCTGCTTGTTTTATCTTAATAACACTTGAAGAGAAAAGAACATAAATAGGTAAGAATGACGTTAGTTCGGATCCTGATCAAAGCTCAAATACTCATTATATTATGTACATGTATATTTATGGTCTTGTTTGCATTTCCAGTTTAGTCACGATTAGTAATTATAAGTACACTGTACGTAGCCTTATTCTTCCGATAATCTCAACAGTTAAGATTGAGATGAGATATCGAATAATCAGTTCTGCCATTAGTAAGTCATATGAAACTTATTTGAAACTATTTTGACATGCTAGCTCTACATTCTATCAGTATAATGATGAATGCATTTATTTTGTGACCACCTTCTGCATTATCAGATGAATGTGACAAAATGTGATCCATCAACTGTCAAACAAGGAGTATTTGACAGATTCCTAAAACACCTTTAATTGAGTACATTTACAGTAAGACCCTACTGGTACCATCACACAATAGAATACTACCTGATTATGTCAATTATGTACATCTTAAAACAGGGCGACAGTAAAACAGAAAGCTCCTGCACGAGCTTTCTGCTTTACTGTCGTCCTGCTTTAAGCTGCTTCGCCACTAATACACCGATCTCAAGCCTTTATGCGAGAGGGTGTATACGTCAGTTTTACAAATACTGTAATATAGATACAGTGGAGAAAACATTATTCTTTCCCGTTTTAAACGCAAACGAAACGCATAGCACTAAAACGTAGAAGATGTCAGTTTTTTAGATATTTCTTACAATTAATTTAAATCTAATTGACAAACAGTTTTGAGCCTGATCAGACGCCGGTTAACCCGGCGCCTGATCTGGCTCCAAAATGCTTGCAGTGGAAATAAACATTTTAGCATAAACGCGTTTATTGGGAAAGAAAAACGTCTTCTCCACTGTAGGTACTTTACCTACAGTAAATCTAGGTTAAACGACTGGTTAATTCGAAAGGAGGCGCATGTAACGTTTTCAAAGGCAAAAAATAAGTTATTGGAGAACAAGCTTTAACCAGAAAGCTTAGCTCCATGGAAGCTGTCTGTATTGTTTTTGCGAGAAATAAGTATTATACTGCATAAATCATTCACCTGTCTTAAGAGATTTATATATATATTTCTTCTCCGTTTCATCACAGGATTGACTGTTGTTATGAAACTCTATTTTTAAAGTTTTAAACTGGGTTTAAAGTTTCAAATTGCATAAATAGAAGTACTTTTACTGTAATGGTGTCATAAAAGATCAGAAAACCCCTGGAGTTGTACTGACTATGAGGTGTGGCTTATATTCATATAACCAGGGCTCCAGATAAGAGGGGGTAAACTGAACAAATCCAACATTTTCTCACTCATTTTAACACCATAGGGTTTAATGCAGAAATAAATATTTTAGCTTTTGAAATACTTCCCTTACCTGGAGCCATACATATAACTACACCGTTAACCCTATATTAAACGCCCGCCTCATAATAAATGGAATCTCTTTTACAAGGTTACTGCTTAATGTATATCAAAAGTAATACAGAAAGCAAATTTCTGTAGTATACGTTTTTACCTTTATATAGCTGCCACATCTGTTAAAAATGTTTAATTAATTTTCTCTAAATAAGACTGATATTTAAGACCGATTTGTCTGAAGTTATTTAGGTCATAGTCTGGGTCGACGGAAAACTCATTTAGGAATAAAGTGGTGTCGGGTACAGACATCTAAAAGCTTTCTAATTACACCAAACTAAAACAATTAAACTCGAATAGTTCTTGTGAAGACGATAAAACATTTCTATTGCCCCATCGTTCATCACAGTCAAACTTGTATTAGACGACTATTTGACGAAGAAAGGTCGATTGCTTAATGCAGGGCAAAAGTAATGCAGAAAGCTCCTGTAGGAGCTTTCTGCATTGATTTTGTACTGTATTAATCTACCATCTTTTATAGAGACTGAAATGTACCAATTTTCAGTAGCCGCTTTATCAAAGTTTGGCTTATTTGATATTCCGTCTTTTTAGGGCTCTCCCTCTTGCACTAAATTTCACATAAGCACAGGGCTTATTTAAGATAAATGGCGAAAAACTAACGGGGGACAATTTTACAGCGTTAACTTTCGAACTTTGATATCAATAAACTTAACACCCGACCCGAGGTCACCCGTCGCCCGAGCCCATTGAAACCCAATAATATGGACAATTACCTTTGATGCCCGAGCCCTAATGCACTTTTTAATCTCCAAGTGTACTCGTTGTACTAGAGAAATTGAGGGGCTTATAGCCTTATACACTACAAACTCTGAAAATCCTTAAACTTCAAACCCCTGCTGCTTATGAAGTGATAGTTTAGTGAGTTTAGGAAATGAGACACACATGTATATATATTCTTCTAATATTCATTTTCAATCGCCCATCAATTTGTATTGAGCATTTGCGGATCTATGAATAGAAAACGACAAAACATGCCCATTACTCCTTCAGTTATTCTCTACTGGCAGATTAGAAAATGGCAGATTCTTGGAAGTATTGTTGATTCATCACCTAAGGCCGAGCTGAATCAGACCACGGGCTATACTCGGCGTACGATATGGCTCAAAAACTGTTTGCACTGGGCACAATTGTTTATGCAGCACGCGTTTGCTTGGAAACGAATAACATACTTCTTGTCCCATGTATTTACCCTCTTCTTCCCATATATAGAAGTCAAACTATTTGCTACGTTATGAGAAAGAAATGCTTTTACACAAATAGCAAACAGTATTATAAACCTGTATAATAATATGTTCCTAGTTTTGAAGACGGGTGACCACTTAAAGCAGAATGAAAGTAAAGCCTTAATGCGTATTCTGCTTTACTCAAGCCTAACAGTGGAGAATCTGTTATTCTTTCCCAATTAACGCGTTTACGCTAAAACTATTATTTGCAAAGCAAACAGTTTGGAGCCAGACCAGACGCCGGGTAACCCGGCGTCTGATCAGGCTCCAAACCGTTTGCCACCAAGATAAACAAGAAATATCAGAATTGTCCAAAAGTTGTTCTTTTCTACGTTTTAGTGATTTGCGTTTGCGTACGTTTGCGTTTAAACAGGAAAGAATAACAGATTCTCCACTGTACTACATGTACCATCTGATGTCTGATGGTGCATATTCATTTGTATATAAAGAGGAACTACTTTCTTAACTGGAGGAATAAATTCAGTACAAAGAAAGGCGTATCTATGCGTGCATGGGATAATGGATTAAGGAGTTATGGATGTTGACGTTTGAGATTCATGGTATCATGCATCTGCTCTAAATGACTTTGTTTGAATCGATGATCCGTCAAAAACAACTCAGCATCCAACTGTCAATCCATCCATCCATCCGTCCATCCTTATTTGCGGACAAGCCTTTTCATTTTTTCTATTAAAGCTAGTACACTCTCATCTCCTAAGCGCATATCAATCAAAACCTGTGAGAAATGGGAACATATTAAAATATAAAGACGTCTTCATAAACATTTTTATGATTTTGTACCGTTCGAACAATTTCATTTGATCAGAGGGGAATCTAGTTTTATTGGGTATACAGTAAAACCTCTCTATTAAGACCACCAACTTGTATTTACGACAGGTGACTGCTTACAGCAAGGTGTCAGTAAAACAGAAAGCTCCTTAAGGAGCTTTCTGTTTTACTGTCACCTTGCTTTAAGCTGCCATCTGTATTTTATACAATCAATTAGAATTTGTTTTAGTGGTCGAAATAGAGAGTTTTTACTGTAGTTTTATTGGGTATAGTTACTTATAAGCACTCAAACGCTAACAGTCGGGCCTCTGTTAAGCGGTCGTTGGAAAGAAGATTCATGACAGGTGAATTATGAATATTAATTCCGAAAGCATGTACTAGGAGCATCCATTTGGGATGATGCATAACAACCGGACTGTATTAAGCTGTCACCTGTCTTAAGTGACGATGGATAGAGGTTTGAGTAGAATCAGTAATTCAAAGGGATGAAGACGGCCATTAAACCACGAATTTGCCATAAATAGATAAAAATAGTTTCACATAATTAAACTAGAAAGCTAAGTTGGTACATAATACTTTCTATAGTAATTGCACTAGCGAAGACTCATGCTCGATGTTAAAAACAGATGATAGCTTATAGTTGATTGAATATAAAGCAAAAAGTTTAAGCATTTTCTGTTTTACATTTCTATCTTTGAGCTATTACCTACTGTTTCGCGACTTCTTTGGAGCCAGGTTTTACAGTATATTCAATTAATGTTTTAATAAACACATGCAGTAAACCCTCTCTATAACGACAACTGAATTAAGTGAATGTTTTTGTGTTGAATGCAGGTGACTGCTTAACTCTTTCATCCCTGGAAGGTTAAATGGACAATTCCAGTTTCCAATTTAGTCTAGTCCATTTCTGACTTTTAAGGGTTGTTTTTGTCAATGTTTGGTATTACGACAAACAGTGAAGACTCTGATCAGAGGGCTCCTTTTGGAGCCCTCTGATCTGGGTCTTCACTTTTTGCACATGACAAGTGAACTATTCACATGAACACTGTTGGAAAATGACGCCTATATGCGGGACTAGGGTTCAAAGGGTTAAAGCAACGTAACAGTAAAACAGAAAGATTCAGGAGCTTTCTAGTTTCTTTCACCTTGCTTTAAACTTTCACATGCATGCCTATCGTACACTCATTTAGCTTTAGTTTTAGGGGTCATAATGGAGAGGTTTTTTTGTACTGCGTGATTCTTAAAAGAACACACCCTTTTACATAGTTACTATGTAATGTACGAGAATATAGTTCATAGTTATACTGAAAGTAGGAAGTTTACACTCGTATGATGCAATATGATTAATTGAACTTTTCAATACATTTTGTGTAGTGTTGCAATTTAAGAACAGTGGATAGAAAGCTTAACAAATACGATAAAAAAGTAACAGTCTAACTCTTTTAAGTCATTGCGTAATTATTTTCTATATTTTAGTAAGATCAAACGTAGAACTTTACAACGAACATTGACCGGGATCAAAAGAAAAAATGTTTATCACTTCAAAACTTTCAGTTTAGAATATGCAATAAATTGTCAAGTTTGTCAGTACAATTTGGTAAAAGTGCAACGAAATGACAGATCACTTATTTTACCCCATGCATAATCTGAACGAGAATTAAAGTCTCATCGACCTACCAAACCAACCGTTACTTTATAATATACAGTCAATATTGTACTAACCACCCACTTAACCCATTACCCCATATATACGCCTTTTCACGCCTCTAATTTATTCCTCCACTTAAGAAAATAGTTCCAATTTATATAGCCAAGACTATATATGATACGAAATATTTTCTATTTCCGAGTAGATGATAGCTCAAAGCAGATTGAAAGTAAAGCAGTATGCGCCTTTAAAGCGACTCGCAACCAGATGGTGCATTAAAAATAGTAATTTGTAAATATGTGTCAAACGCTTATATAAATGGTAAAGAATTAGTTGAGGATAAGAAATTCTGTTTAAAAAAATGTATTTCAATAAAAAAAATTATTGGTCTCTGGTGGGATTCGAACCCGTGGCCCGGCATTGGCGGACAGAAGGCAAAATAGGGGAAACCGCTTAGACCAATGGACCACGGAACTATCCGTTTATCTCGGATCGATTTAACGTATTTCAATGTGTAGCGGTCGAAAGTGCATACAACTTCGTAATTCGGCTCGTGTTTATGTCTGAGCCCGTGTAGAGAAGCAACAACAACAACTATACCGTCTACTAGTCGGTATAGAAAAACGATGGAAAATATCTAAAAATCTAAGATTCGGTGACGATTCTTGAGACTTTTTTTGGACTGATTATATTTTTTAAATGTCAGAAGCCAAATAATGCCACAAATTTGCTTTTATTTGAGTATTTTATTTTATTTTGACAAGTACACCATCCGGTTGCGAGTCCCTTTAAGGCGCATTCTGCTTTTCTTTCAACCTGCTTCAAGTGGTCACCTATCTTCAATACTAGAAACAGGCCATAGGTTAATGGGTTAATACAAGGAACAGAACAGAACAGAACATGATTTTATTCGGATTTGTACAAAGTACATCAATGCCATGGCAATATGAAGTATATAACCCATTTATGCCTGGATACTGCAATGAACTTTCCATATGTGCTTGCTGGAAGATTTCATTATAGATAAACAATAGTGATTTAAGGACTTTGCATTGTGTTTGGATTTCCATAAAGCAGAACCTCAGAACATATAATTATGCAATAGCAAAACAGTGCATACCTTGATGAGACGTAACGCGGTGTCCGATCAGGGTCTACACTGTTTGCAAATGTCCCCTTTAATAGACAGTAGGCTTAAATGAAAATAATACAGAATACTCCTATAGAAAAAAATAAAAAAATGATTCCTTCATTTAACGAACGTTAACATATATAGCTATTCTAGCTTTGAAGACAGGCGACCGCTTAAAGCAGGTTATAAGTAAAGTAGAATGCGCCTTAAGGCGCATTCTGCTTTACTTTCAGCCTGCTTTAAGTTACCATCTACTAGAATATAGAAAACATTTCTTATTAAACATGCATATTCATGCATGACTGTATGAACTAGAACTATTTTCGTCTGTAGAGGAATTAGTTAACTGCTTAAATATGTGTATCGATGGAGTAATGGGTTAAAATATCAAAAAAGCCATTTAAAGTCTGCTTTAAATTTACACTTTTAAAGAGGACTAAAGACATTTTGAATTTACTGCATGTCTAAACGTATGTGTCAATGAATATTTGATCTGGATTTTATGGCGTCCGATTTGGAAAGGAACTGTTTACTAGGGTCATTTAGTTTACGATCAGCGAAGTAGGGTCTATATAGGACATTAAACATGACTAGAGTGTGGCGCGCGGGTGGTTTGTAAACAGTCCACACCTTTAGTGAGCAACACCTCACAGTTAAATGCGTGGGCAGTTTTACAGACTTGTGGCTGCTTGATGAACGGCAAAAGTAATGCAGTAGCTGTTATCATGCATTAAGCAACCACCTTTGTTAAACGTGTACATGTTTCTTCAATGCCTGTTCTCAAAATACCATGTCCCTGCCCGTCACGACTCAACTGGTATTTGGAAGCAGTTTGGATCCTGAACAGCCAACGAGTAACTCGGCGTCTGATCTGTATCCTATTTGAAACTTCTCTTAAGAGTTCTTTACATAAAATGTGCATCCATTTCAATTCAAAACAACCACAACAACAAAACTGCAGATGTTATTTTTCAAGCAGACGATTTTATAACACGTGAATGATGAACTTTCTGAACGCTAAGGACGTAAATTGTATATGATTACGTTTGCAAACAGTTTGGATCCTGATAAGACGCCGCGTAACGCGGCGTTTTATCAGGATCCAAACTGTTTGACAAGGTGACCCTATGTTGAAAATAAAAAACAACACTTCTATTATTTAGAACAACAGCAGAAGACAATTGTTGCAGACGACAAAATTACCCAGCATGCACAGAGTTAAAGTTGAAGACTGTCGCTGTGTCATTGAATCAGTCACCCCGATAAGAAGTGACAGTTTTAAATTACATGTTTGTTACAACCGGGTGGGAGGGGGTTCAATGAACACTGAATTGCCGTTTGCCCTACTTTTTCTAGAACGTGCGGCAATCCCTTTCCAGCCAATTTTCCTTAATTTGACATATTTACATAATAATATAAGTAACGTCCTCCGCAAATTTAAGGAACAGGGAAGGTTGATATAGTTACGGTAGAACAAACGTTAGTCATTTCTCATTAAACGAAACGAAACGAAACGAAAACGCGCTGTAAGCAAATGTAGAAAATTGAGGGTTCTTCAAATGTTGATATCTTAAACAGTTACTCGGCGTCTAATCAGGCTCCAAGCTGTTTGCAACAGACAAAATTGTTTAAGCACAAACGCGTTTATTGGGAAGAAATATGGTATACTTCCACTGTGCGAGTATATATGCCATGGGTAACCAATGAGGATGGTTCGTCAAATCATATCGGCCCTGCAAGTATAGGAAACCCTTTCGATTGTATCCAGCCAGGTAGATCTACCCGTCTTACGAAATGTCGTGCGACAAGTTGTAAGTCAGATTCTTGTTATGCTTTTCTCTATCTAATCCTGTCTTGTGATATCTCTTTGGAATCGTCTTGAAAAGATTTTGACTTAGTTTTGACTTACTACTGTTTTGTCGTACGACGTTTCGTAAGACGGGCCCCTGGTACTCTTGGGTACAGGTTCATAAATGTTCCAAAATAGTCCTCAAAAGTACAAAAGGTCGTGCTCAGATAGGTAGAGTTTACATGGGGTTGGTATAGTTCAAATAACTCATTGAATGACTATTTTAAGCCCTGGCTATGCTGCTGGGTGCTCCATGGACTATTCCATGTTTGAAAAATGGTCGGTTTATGTTGACCCTTGTTAAGTCTCCTTTTAGAAAATGTTTGAGGAAAACAAAAATAAGCCAAATAGTGCTGACTGGAGACATCTGATCAGGGTCTACACTGATTGAAAAGTATACATAAATAGCTAACACTTCCAAGTATAGAAAGGGTAAAGCCCAACAGACCATAGAAGATCCGTCATAACAATTTAACCTTTTACCCCATTGTCTGTTTTCAATATGACAAGATAAGCAACGACGTATACCTTGATCAGAGGGCTCCTATAATTATAATTAAGGGCAACACGGTTTGCAACAGAAAATGTACTTTTCAAATATGCATCAGAAGTGAAAGTGTTCCCGTGCAAAGCAAGAGCATTTGTAATACAAGAATGTTCCTGCAGTAGCGACATGTGTTTTTAGCTGTTATCTGTCTAAGACATCATCAATGAAACCTTATTTCAGTGGTCAAAATAGCACGACTATACAATACATATACATCAAATAGTGTAGACCCAGATGAGACGCCGCATTTTGCGGCGTCTCATCTGGGTCAACACTATTTGCAAATGCAGTTTCTAATGACAATATGCACCCATACTCTTAATTAAGAGGACATTGCAACCAATGAGGATATATGTTAATTTTAATTGCAGCCATCATGGCTTGGCTGATAAGCGCATCGTCACTTCACAAGAATGTGGAAACCTTACCATAACAAAACGTGTGGATCGGTCGCTGCCCACGTATGTGTGATAAGACGTCGTCCTGTTTGGTCATATACTTTACAGTGTCCAAGGGTCCTGCTTGGACCGGTTTCATAAGTGACCTTGTGACAAAGAATGTCCTAGGATACTATGAAATCCCGCCATTTCAATTACTCTTAAGAGTATAGACATAGATAAACCATAAATAGTTAAACCATTCTATAAGGACGATTAAATTATGTTAAGTTTCCAGTAATTGTATACAGGTGGTTGTTTAAAACAAGATAAACATAAAGCAAGAAATTCATAAAAGAGCATTTTGCTTTACGTTCATATTGCTTTAAGCTGTCACTTGTCTTTGATGCAATGAACATTTTAGTCATATTTTGAGCTGTCGTATTAGAGAGGTTCTCTACCCATTACATAAGTTTTACGCAGCTGCAGCTGAAAACAAAGCAGAAAACTCCTATCTATAGGAGCTTTCTGCTTTACTTTCATGTATCCCTACCTTTTCATTTAATTGTCGCAGCTAAAAACCATGTTTGTTGGTATGCAACATAAACAACATTTATAAGGTAAAATAAGATACGGTCACTTGCTGTTTGATGCTAAAGATGTTTTATGCCATGACATTATGCGATCATGGGCTAGTTCCCCGTCTACATTTACTGGTAGAATGGATAGTAAATCATCTACTGCAGTCATCTCATACATTGAATGTTTTCTGGTATGCACTTTATAGCCGTGCTTGTCCCTGACATTATAGGACCTTGGTGACTAATCCACTGGTAAACAGTAACGGAAACAGTATTCTGTTAATATAAAACTCATTCACCTCTAAAACATTCAATGAGCAATGCCGGCTTCTAATTGAACCATTAATGCCATGCTTACATATTGCATTATTCCATTTTCGATATAAATGGTGCCTGGTCTAAAATTTTATTTTCGTTTTGTATTACATGTATATTGAAGAAATTACTATCAGAAAACAGTGTAGACTCTGATCAGACGCCGCATTCTGCGACGTCTGATCAGAGTCTACACTGTTTGCCTATGTCTCTTTTATGGAACACTTGGCAAACATGGGTTTAGTCAAGTCATTTTTTATATCATTTAGTGTTGTGTTTTTTAATAAATTTGCAAATGGCAAACGGTATAGACTTCGAGCTACTGGACACCCCCCTCCCCCCATGTGGGGACTTTTGAACACCATACTTTTCTGAAACCTCATGGTCTTCCGAGTACAATCGGGTTTTCTGCACTTTGTACGTTGGGGCTTTACCTTGTCAGAGCAAATTGAAATTACCTCCCCTTTGTGAAAATTAAATTCTGATAGATAATGTAACGATGACTTGTTTAAGTTGCAAAATAGCTGTTCTTCACTGATATCACCATTGTTTTTATGGAGACATAATATCTATCCCAAGAATCGATCGAAACGAGTGTTTTTCTTACTTTTTACTGAATTATCTCCCCTTGAATATATCAAATACCATAAAAACTAGTTAATTCATAGTTTTATTACATTTAAAGCTTCTTCGAAAACCTAGTTTTTCTTTAAATGATGATTAATTATTCAACTGGGTGTAGTGAGGATGTTTTCTAGCATACATTTATTATATTTTCGCGGAAAATATTCTAAAATTATTTAAAAGTCTTAAATAATGAAATAACAAAAATACCGACAAAGACTTAAATACAGTTAATAACTGTAAGAAATAAGATTCTGAGAATTACGAAGCAATCATAGATCATGGAAATGGATAATACACGGATACGGTGCTAAAAAACCTTTTCTAGAGGCGGCCCACGGACCCATACAGTGCTACAACCCTTTTGTAGAGGCGGTCCATTAACGGATACTGTTTAATTAGTGCTATAATAGTTATCAAGAGGCGGTCCACCAACGGATACAGTGCTGGAAACGGCATATACTTGCGGTCCACCAACGGATACAGTACTACAAACGTTATCTAGGAGGGAAACCCACGGATACAGTGCTAAATCCCTTTTCTAGATTCGGGCCACCAACGGGAACAGTGCTACAAACCTTTTGTAGAGGCGGTCCACAAACAGATACAGTGATATATAGGTTATATAGAGGCGGTCCACCAACGAATGCAGTACTAGAAACATTATATAGATGCGGTCCATTAACGGATATACTGCTAGAAAAGGTATCAACAGACTGTTCACCAATAGATACACTGCTATAAACAGTATCTTGAGACTGTCCATCAACGGATACAGTGCTAGAAACCCTTTCTAGAGGCGTTCCACTAACATAATTATACAGGGCTAAAACGTTATCTAAGGGCGGCCCACCTATGGATACAGTGCTAAAAAGGTTATCCAGAGGCGGGCCACCAATATATACAGTGCTTTAAATGTTATCTAAAGGCGGTCCACTAACAGGTACAGTGCTAAAAAGTTATCTAGAGGCGATCAACCATCATATACAGTGCTTTAAACCTTATCTACAGGTGGTCCACCAACAGATACAGTGGGAAAAAGTTATCTAGAGGCGGTTAACCATCATATACAGTGCTTTTAACGTTATCTACAGGTGGTCCACCAACGAATACAGTGCTGGAAACGGTATATACAGACAGTCCACCAACATATACAGCGCTAAAAAGTTATCTAGAAGCGATCCACCAACAGATACAGTGCTTTAAACGTTATCTAGAGGCGGTCCACCAACGGAAACAGTGCTAGAAAAGCAACAAAGAGGCGTTCCACCAACGGATACAGTGCTAAAACCTTTACAAGAGACGGTTCATAAACCGACACAGTGTTTGAAACCTTTTGCAGAGGCGGTCCACAAACGGATACAGTGCTAGAAACGTTATCTAGAGGCGGTTCACTAACGGATACAGTGCTAGAAACGTTATATATAGGCGGTCCCCCAATGGATACATTGCTAGAAACATTATCAAGAGGAGGTCCACCAGCAGATACAATACTTTAAACGTTATATAGAGGCATTCCACCAACGGATACAGTGCTACTAAAGTTATCTAGAGGTGGTCCACCAATGGATACAGTGTTAAAAAGTTTATCTAGAGGCAGTCCACCAACGGATAAATGGCTAGAAACGTTATCTAGAGGAGGTCCACCAGCGGATACAGTACTTTAAACGTTATATAGAGGCATTCCACCTACGGATACAGTGCTACTAAAGTTATCTAAAGGTGGTCCACCAACGGATACAGTGCTAAAAAGGTTATCTAGAGGCAGTCCACCAACGGATACAGTGCTAGAAACGTTTTCTAGAGGCAGTTCACCAACGGATACATTGCTAGAAACGTTATCTAGAGGAGGTCTACCAACCGATTTAGTGCTAGAACGTTATCTAGAGGCGGTCCACCAACGGATACAGTTCTTAAAAATTATCTAGAGGAGGTCCACCAGCGGATACAGTGCTTTAAACGTTATAGAGAGGCATTCCACCAACGGATACAGTGCTAAAAAGGTTATCTAGAGGCAATCCACCAACGGATACATGGCTAGAAACGTTATCTAGGAGGTCTACCAACCGATTCAGTGCTAGAAACTTTATCTAGAGGCGGTCCACAAATGAATACAGTGTTAGAAACGTTATCTAGAGGAGGTCTACTTACGGATACAGTGCTAAAAAGGTTATCTAGAGGCGTCCCCAACACATACAGTGCTAAAATCTTTTCCAGACGCGGTCCACCAATGGACACACTGCTGGAAACCTTTTGTAGAGGATGTCCACCAACGGATACAGTGCTACAAACGGTATCTAGAGGTGGTCCACCTACGGATACAGTTCTAGAAACACTTTGTTGAGGCGGTCCATCAACGGATACAGTGCTTTAAATGTTATCTACAGGCGGCTCATCAATGAAAACAGTATTTTAAACGGTATTTAAGTGGTCAACTAACGGATACAGTGCTACAAACGTTATCTACAGGCGGTCCACCAGCGGATACAGTGCTAAAAACGTTATCTACAGGAGGTCCACCAACAGAGAAATGTTATCTACAGGAGGTCAACCTACGGATACAGTGCTAGAAACGTTATCTAGAGGACGTCTACCTATGGGTACAGTGACAGAAACCTTTTCTAGAGGCCGTCCATCAACGGATACAGTGCTAGAAATATATTTTAAAGGCGGTCCACCAACGGATACAGTGCTTAAAACGTTATCTACAGGCGGTCCACCAACGGATACAGTGCTTAAAAGGTTATCTACAGGCGGTTCATCAATGGAAACAGTGCTTTAAACGGTATCGTAAGTCGGTCAACTAACGGAAACAGTGCTAGAAACGTTATTTTCAGGCGGTCCATAAACGGATACAGTGCTATGTACAACGTTATCAAAAGGCAGTCCACCAGCGGATATAGTGCTAAAACCTTTTGTAGAGGCGGTCCACCAACGGATTCAGTTTTTTAAACGTTATCTAGAGTCGATCCACCAATGGGTACAGTGCTGGAAATGGTATACATTGTATACTGGCGGTACACCAACAGATACAGTGCTAGGAACGTTATCTACAGGCGGTCCACCAACGGATACAGTGCTAGAACCTTTTATAGAGGACGTCCACCAATGGATATAGTGCTTGAAACCTTTTCTAGAGGTTGCCCACCAACGGATACAGTGCTAGAAACCTTTTCTAGAGGTTGCCCACCAACGGATATAGTGCTAGAAACGTTATCTATAGGAGGTCCACTAACGGATACAGTGCTAGAAACCTTCTCTAGAGGACGTCCACCAATGGATATAGTGCTTGAAACCTTTTCTAGAGGTTGCCCACCAACGGATACAGTGCTAGAAACCTTTTCTAGAGGTTGCCCACCAACGGATATAGTGCTAGAAACGTTATCTATAGGAGGTTCACTAACGGATACAGTGCTAGAAACATGATATAGAGAACGTCCCCCGATGGATATAGTGCTAGAAACCTTTTCTAGAGGCCATCGACCAACGGATACAGTGCTAAAACTTTATTTAAAGGCGGTCCATCAACAGATTCAGTGCTAAAATGTTATCTACAGGCTGTCCACCAACGGATACAGTGCTAGAAAGGTTATCTAGAAGCGTCCCCCAACGGATATAGTGCTAAAAAGTTATATTAAGGCCGTCCACCAACTAATACAGTGCTAAAATGTTGTCTAAAGACGGTCCATCAATGGATACATCAACACCTCTATACATGTATAGTTTCTAACATTGTATCCGTTGGTGGACCTCCTCTAATTTTTGTTCTTCTTGTTTTGTTTGAAAGGGAGGTTATTATCTTACTCCCATCAATTTTTTTCTTTAAAGCAACCATCAAATGGAATGCTTTTCACTTGATAATGTTGTAAAATAACATGTAATTGGCAACAAAGGACCTATGTTAATATGCAACTAACAATATACATGTACATGTATATCATAAAACTGCTTTTAACCCTAAATTAAGGGCAGAAAATTCAAACAAAAGAAGACTTTTAGTTGTAAACATTATCCTTTTCTATCAATTATGTGTAAAACTAGAATTGCCAGTTAAAATTTATAAATTGAAGTGTCTCTTTCTGCCCCAAAATAATGTACGACATAATAACAATATGACAGAAATTAAAAAAGGGAGGTAATATTTTTTTTCAATTACACACAAAGACTGTGGTGTATAACCCAAAGGTTATATATTTAGTTTGTGGACATATAAGGCTTTCATGTAAAGAAGGTTTCGTGATTAGATCTTGTTTCTATGATATGTATTCAACATTTATAAAGGGAAAAAATGACTAGTTTTGTATAAAAATTGCATTCTGTACTTTTAAGGGGAGATAATTTGAATAAAATTTGAGTTATGTCCAATTGTTTTTGCATTTTTTGCTTTCAGTTAGTTATGTTGCATAAATGAATCATTTTGTGTTAGATATATAAGTTTAATAAAAAAATTATATTAGTGCAACAACTACACATAAAAATACGTATTTCTCTATTTATGCAAGGGGAGGTAATCTTCAAAGTCAAATTTTTGACTAAAGCCCCAACGCTCAAAGTGCAGAAAATAGGATCTGAACCTACAGACCCTGAACTTTCAGAAAAGCATAGTGACCAAAAGTCCCCCTATGGGGGGAGGGTTCACATTATTGGCCAGCAGCCTAGTATAGACACATACCAGAGTGCTCCTTTAAGGTGTCCTCTGGTCTGCATGGGCCTACAATGTTTGTATATGAAATATACACTCTATGCAGGTACACTGTTTGTAGATGACATATAATCGTCACTTGTGTTGAATGAGTTAACCCTTTTCTCCTTTGGCGATGTCAAATCTATCCTAGCAGATAGTACTTATCGTAACGTAGGTTGAAAGTAACGCCTTAATGCGCATTCTACTTTATTTTTAATAAGTGCTAACATCTCTTAAGAACTGTAAACAGACTATATACATGTAATGGCGTATGTAGGCGAACGCTTATAATATTAAAGTAAAGCAGAAAGAAAGCAGAAAGTTCTTTTAGGAGCTTACTGCTAAAATGCTTTCATCTTGCTTTAGGCTGCCACCGGTATGTAGTCAACAGCACCAATAAAAAAGAATATCACGTGCCTTTCTGTAACGTTCGCTTACGGGAGGCTTTACTGTACTGGTCTCTTGTGACGTACGTGTTTAAACTTCCGTAAACTGCAAAGTGCATTGCTAATTAGGGGGAAAAGTGCAATGCTATAAAGGTACTTGTTTACAACCAATAAAATACTGCGCTAAAACAACATATCAAGTTCGGTCGTTGAAAGCAGGTGTCTGTTTAAAGCAGAGTGAAAGTAAAGCATAACATAATGCTCCCTTGGGAACATTCTGCTTTACTTTCAATCTGCTTTAAGAGGTCATCTGTTTTAAAAACTAGGACAGTCTATGAGGTAATGTATTATGTCACAGGTTAAGTTTCTCTGCTATACATGTATGCATTAATGACGAACTAGTTGCACTAACAATTTCCGATTTCTGCGTGTGTGTCCTGATAGTGGTGTAGTAAACATATTTGCTTCTTACCAAATTTGACCCCCGTTCGATCCGAGGTTGGGGGGGGGGGGGGTTAATCTGAGACGATACGGAGGATGATCGGCAGTACACAATGCAAGCGTTTATATTAGTCGGGGTGTGGATGTGTGGTGTGGAGTACTGCTTTATCCATCCGTCTGTCTGTCCGTACCTCCGTCCTTCGACTGTTCTCATCAGGTGCCAGGACTAAACATGTTTACCGGTTTCTGACCCTGATAAGACGTACTTCGCGTGTCCAATGTTCGATCTGGGTCTACACTGTTTGCCATGTCAGAATGTATATTAATATGGTCGAGTCTTGATAATAGCTCAAAATCGCTTACCTTGAAAATAGTCCGGCCGCGGACACGTTTAACCTTGCTTGGAGTTGTATAGAAAATGTTTTTGTGGTTTTTGGTAGAATAGACCCTCAGCATCAAGGATCCGATGTATGACCGCCGGTCATCCTTGAGCATTTTGAGATATTCAAGATGGCGTCCAAGATGGCCGCCGGCATATATCTAGCTAACTGTTAGGTTTGATTCAATAAGCTTTAACAGATTTTTCAGCAAATTATTGCTCAATTTTATCTTTTGTGACATAATTAAAGTTCAAAATAGAAATAAAAATAATCTATAATTCAAAATGGCGTCCAAAATGGCCGACAAAGTACTTTTTTATGTAAAATAAAATGCAAAGTAAGTGCGTTACTTTACAAGGCTACGATTTGCTCCAGTTTTTTCCCCGTCGTGATAATATAATTGTTCATAATTAATAATAAAGCATGACAAGATCAGGTTGGCGATTAATTCATTCATAAATGAATTATAAGAGACTGTCATCAGAATAGAGTATACATAAAAACCATACAGCTTAAGTGTACATTAAATTAGTTCATGCATATCCATGTCAAATGCAATAAATATTTCAGATTAACAGAAAAGTAATTAGTCAAGTCAAAACTCAAATATTATCAATTAGTTCATAGAACCCAATTACCTACCTTTAATATATAAATTTCACTGTTTTTTAAACAAAGAATGCTGAAATTATCGTACAAAAATAAAGTTCTGTGTTTGCATTACTTAGATATTTGTCACCACATGTCACCTTTCTTGTTAAATAGTTCAATTACATGTGAGCTTCTTAGGAACAGGGAAATAAATTGGTAGAATGGATACCAATAATTCTTCTTGGGATGCAAGTCTCCTGAGGATGTGGTGGCACCTACTTGAACCAGATAACTGTGTACAGTATCTTTCAGTATAAAACTATGTTCATTATTCCTTTTCATCAAGCCTTTTACCATGTATTCTGTGAGTTTGTAAGCTAGTACTACTGCTGCAAAGAATCATCATATCTTTGAAATATTGCTGAATGAGTACATGGCTACACAGACACTTGACTGAACAGTCTTTTGGCTTAACCATAGATTAGAATAAGAAAGAATGACATCACACATATAATTTCTAATATAAAAAAATGCATATCTTTACTCCTGAATTACCAAAGTAAACAGAACTTTGGTACAGTTACTGTCAAATTCAGTCACTACAAAAGTGGTCATCTTGTATAAGAAGTGCATAACTCTTGACATGATGATATATTGCAAAGCCGCTGGCCTATCAGGAATGATAGCCGAGATGATTAAAGCAGCTTCGGAGTACAAGGGGTTTGAGATTTGAAGACGACTGACTGATGCGATTTTCAGTAATTGTGTGATATCTGAGGACAGGGAGGCAAATTACATCCTCAAACAATAAAAAAGTGAATAACAAGCTCGCATGAGCGACACTTATCATGTGGTAAAGCTCAAGGACCAGACAATAAAGTTAATGAACCGATTAAACAGATACCTCTGTGCGTGAGATTATCAACATTGATGCATGTAGTTTGGAGTTGTTAATGGTACAGGTACTATTGATTCGTTCTTCACCGTGTACCATCTATAGCACAAGTAAAAGGTCGAAATCAAACCTCTGCATGTGGCCTTTGTTGATCTGGAGAAAGCCTTTAGATTCAATACCAAGAATGAGCTTTTGTTTTGAGGAATGCGATTTGCATGTCAAACAGAGTTTGAAAACCGCTTACATGAAGCGGGCAGTATTACGAGAAGTTTTTGTGTATGGTTTGCATTAGGTATTTGATCTCAACCCTCTGCTGTACCAGTGCTTGATGTTCTGCTTTACTAGTGTACGAGACTCTGTCATAAGAGTCTAGCAAAGGTGTTCCGTTGGCGCTTCTGTACACAATTTTCTGTGATCACAAATTCACTGACAGGGTAACCCAAAAACCTGGATGGAAGGTTGTTATCAAACCGTGTTGACAGAGAGTTAACATGAAGAATACTTGGCTCATGGTCTCAGAGTGGTCATTGGCTTGGTCTTCTTCGAGACTGTAGGGAATGTTCCTGTGCTGACTGTCAGATTGGAGAAAATTCAATTGCAGTAGTTATGTGACATTAATTGTACAATTACAAGCAGTGCAGACTTTGTATGCCTATGACGTCAGGACTAAACTTGTCTTTTTGATGGAAGACCAGTTACTCGGTTAGGTGTCGATGGGGCTACGTTTGATGTCTAGAAAGCTTATGTAACATGTAGTTTGCTAGAAGAGGATTCGAGCTTGTCATAATCACAGGACAGGAATTTTCAAAGAAAGACCTAGCACAAGTATATCCTTTGAGACTCGTAGAAAAGTGTTCAACACCTGTTTGTTATTTTTTTCATTTAATATGGAGGATATTCATTAATGTCGTCTGCGGAAGACTTGCAGACAGTTTGCAGAAATTGAGCCTGTGATCAGTTGGATCTGTGGCGTTAAACAGGACGAGGAGGTCCCACAGATACAAGTAATGAGAACTAAACGTTTGGTATGTTATGGACAGGTGGGGCGTGCCACTTCATGCATCAACTCAATAACGAGGAGGACCATTCTGCGCTTAGTAAGACTTAGTAAGAGATCAAAATCGCCATGGTTAGACTATGGAAGAGATGACCAGGTCCTGCGTGTCAGAGGAGCATATAAATCAGGTTTGAGGACATTCTAGCCACATTCAGCCTACCCGAGTTGCTAGGACATCCACAGCAGTTGAGAAATGAACGCAGTATCATGTCAAGTACAACTAACTTAATAGCAAGCTATGTTAGAAACCTGACATGACCTTTTGTTTCTAATTATCATTTACAGTGTGCAATTTTATTCCCTACTAATAAGAAAATTCATTTATATAATAGTACAATATGCAAGTGCTAATTTATAAACGTACTACATGTATATATCGACACCAATATGTTTATTAACTCCTTTACATAGGTTGCTGTGTGCGACATACTCATTTTCAAATTCACAATACATGCAGAACCAGGAATAGTATCCAATTTATATTACATCTCACATAATATTACTTCTTGAAAAACAAACAAAACAAAAACGCTGACTTTGGCAGCCATTCTGATTGCCATTTAGAAAACGAATCATATAATTTATGTTCAAAACACAAACATCAATGGTGACTCAAACTTGAATTAACCTCAAATTTTGATTTTTTCTGCAGAAGGCGATGATTAAGATAGATCAACATAAGACTAATCTTTCAAAAGCAGTTATTTCATAATTCTAATTAATTCTTAAAAACACTCATTTGTCTTAAAAAGAGGCTAAAAAGAATGGTATGCTTGGTGGATAGATTATATACTCACTTTTTACATTTGTTTTACATTAAGTACATTTTCAGGCTCCATATCTTTTGAAGTACTTCTTCAACTCAAGTTTTGTTTGAGATGTTAAGGGTTCATACGTTCAACAATGTATTCCAGTGGAACATTTATATTAAACGACACATGTAACGAAAATGAAACACACAAGGTATATTCTTATTTCAAATCAAAGGGAGGTAATTTGATATTTGAAGACTTTCTAGCCTTGATAACGCCGTGAATATTGCGATGAATGCAAGTCTAATGTGATTTTATTTTCTTTAAGCAAATGTTCTAGCGGCTGAATATGAGCACGATTGTATCTCCTCTGTAGAGAACGTTTATAATAAAAAATACTGTTTTCCGGAAAGAGTTATCGACCTTTTCATTTTCAATACAATGTGCCAGTTATTGAGCCACAATGATAGGTTTATGTATGAGGCGCTGATAATTAAGAATACAAAAGTGGGTACTTTCTGTTTTTTGCTTATTATATAAAATTGAAGAGACAAGCATCTGTTTTGCATATTTTGTCGGCCATTTTTGACGCCATTTTGAAATTAAAAGTATACTTTTCTCTGTTTGTTTTTTTAAACATAGAAGAAGTATTGAACTACTTTTAATCTTGTTTACAGTTGACAATTACCTAATCAAAACTGACAGCAGTTTCATTTTTCTTCCCGCAACCATCTTGGACGTCACCTTAATACTTTGTCGGCCATTTTGGACGCCATTTTGAATAAAGCATTATTATTATTACTTCCATTTTGAACTTAAATAATGTCAAACGTTATGAAAGTGAACTATAATCTGCTGAAAATTTTCAATCAAACCCAACAGCTAGTCATTTTACATCGTTATGCATGGACTTACTCAATGTAAACTTAAGCTGTATGTTTTTATGCATACTGTATTCTGGTGACAGTCTCTGATAATTCATTTATGAATGAGTTAATTGCCAACTTGATATTTTCACGCTTTATTTATTAATTATGAACAATTATATTACCACGACGGGAAAAAAGTGTCATTTTCATTTTATTTCACATAAAAATTGTCTTTGTCGGCCATTTTGGACGCCATTTTGAATTATATGTTATTTTTATTTCTATTTTGAACTTTAATTATGTCATCAAAGATGAAATTGAACTATAATTTGCTGAAAATTCCGTTATAGCTTATTGAATCAAACCTAACAGTTAGCCAGATAAATGCTGGCGGCCATCTTGGACGCCATCTTGAATATCTGGAAACGCTCAAGGATGACCGGCGGTCATACATCGGATCCTAAATGCTGAGGGTCTATTCTACCAAAACCCACAAAAACATTTTCTATACAACTCCAAGCAAGGTTAAGCTAAAATACCCTTATCTGCTACCAGACTAAAAAGTATGTTTTTCTATACTCTGGAATTTCAGTAATTCAATGTCGCTTAAAATTGTCCACCGTATACCCATATTTCAAAGTTAAAACATGGCTTAGGCTAAGCCACATTTTAACTTTGAAATAAGTGTAAGTTCGACTTAAGCGATTTCGAGTTGTCGAGAATCGACTGTACTGGTTATAATTGTTACTAAATAACGAATAGGCTTTCTGTTTCATTTCCAGCCTGCTTTAAGCTCCCAGTCGGGAAAGGTTCTGGAAATCCTATATATAAATGGAGACTGCTTTCCTAAAAACCGAAAGAGTTAGAGGCGTAAAATGGAGTAAAGGGTTAGAAAAAAGAGCAGACGATATATTAAAGCGGACGAGTTTGTAGCTTGTGAAGGTTATAGAGGATAAACTCCTCATACTTGGTCTGTATGTGAGTAATTTCCGGTCTATTTATTAGTAAGGTACTTGTGACATAAAAACTTATATTATATTTAAATCCTTACCTTGCTGTCATATCTAAAACGTGTCTGGTGTTTGCAAACAGTTTGGATCCAGATCAGACGCCGAGTAACTCGGCATCTGATCAGGTTCCAAGCTGTTTGAAGCTCGTCTTGAATTTTGCTGAAAATATAAAATACGTAATATGATGCAGACGATAATGGTTTAACAGACGATAGTAGAATTAGGTAATCCTAAATAAAAATAAGATTTAACGTGCAACGTCATTCAGTGTAAACGCCTACCGATGTTTTCATTTGATATTTCACCACTTATCGAAATCATTTAAATAAATATCGTCTGCTATACAATTGTCTGCTAAATAATGAAACCGTATTTTTACACCTTTTAACTGAAGACATACACACAATTGCCACTCTTTTACGATCCGTATTAGACGCCGAGTAACTCGCCGTCTGATTTGAGTCGAAACTGTTTCTAAACACGTACTTGGCACGAACAGCGTGTACCCCTTATTCTTAAAGTGTCGTCTGCTTCAATTGTCATCTGCTGAAATTAAAGATTGGACATTTCTTCCAAATGTATAATTGTATCATATTATACCTATATGTTATATAGAGTGTTGAAAGTAACAAAATCAATGTCAGATCTGGATAGAAACTGGATACGAATGTTTTGACTATATGATTTATTCTTTTGCCTGCCGATCGGGATTTGACTGATTTTATCAGAAAGTTTGAATCCAGATCAGACGCCGCGTTACGCGGCGTCTAATCTGGATCCAAACTGTTTGACACTCGTCTGTAAGTTGCTTCAATTTGAAAATTCATAAAATTTAATTTAACAAATTTTGCAGACGGCATTTTCTAAGCAGACGATAACTCGACAGTAGATGGAATAAATGTCATTATAGATATCACATCTGGCAGGCGATGGCACACAAACATATGACAGATTTGATTATCGACTGGCCTATTTAAACCCTTCAATAACCACACGGTTTACACCGACACATGCAAACAGTTTAGATCCAGATCAGAAGCCGAGTAACTCGGCGTCTGATCTGAATCTAAACAGATTACCAATCGTACCGTTATTGCTACATTCTATGTGTTTCTTTAATTTAGATTTAAAATTCGAAATGCAGACGATAATTTTCAAACAGGCCATAGCGTCGCAGGGAAGGGGTAAAACACTTATTTTGCTCAAGTTTCGTCTCCTGCAATTATCATTGTCGTCTGCCATAAATTTTAAAAAGAAATATTTTTCATTTCATTTTATCTAATGAGACATATCACAACTCTCAAAAACTTTGTATCCTGATCAGACACGAGGGTTTTTGGGCGTCTGATCTGGATTCAAACTGTTTGAAGATTCAAGTGCAGTCGCAGTTTTGGTTGTATTAAAGTTTTAAATGGCATAGATTTTAAGGGCAGACTCGGAGAGGTCGCTATTGTCAGACTGACAGGTTTGAAGTTTTAGGCGAGGCATATGTCGGCTAATAACCAATAAAAACATATCTTTTAAATCGACAATATTTGATTTCAGTTTAAATCTGATCATGGCACGAGTTCGTCGGGTATTTTGGAGATGGTATTCTGTTTCTGTTTGTTTGAAATGACCGTCTGCTTCAAGTTGCAAGTGATTATACCAAATTGAAATTAAATGATTTAGTGAATTACAGCACATATTGTGTAGAATACATGTACGACAACTCATTGAAGTAGCATAGATAATTAGATACATACAATGTACAGTGGACAATGTGTTATTCTTTCCCAATAAACGCGTTTACGCTAAAACTATTATTTGCAGTGCAAACAGTTCGGAGCCAGATCAGACGCCGGGTAACCCGGCGTCTGATCAGGCTCCAAACTGTTTGTCACCAAGATAAATAAGAATTATCAGAATTGTCCAAAAGTTGTCCTTTTCTACGTTTTAGTGCTTTGCGTTTGCGTACGTTTGCGTTTAAACGGGAAAGAATAACAGATTCTCCACTGTAATAGAGCAGATGATCCTATTTGCGCCAAGTGGATTCTTCCATGCTTCAATATTGCATTCTGCTTTACTTTAAGCCTGCTTTAAGTGGTCTCCTGTCTTCAACACTTGAAACAGACTATAGAGTAAAGGGTTAATTGTGACAGAATTAGGCAACCAATTATAATGTATGTAAATAAACATTCAAATCTCGACAACTTGAGAAATGTTTGCTTTACTTTAAATCTGCTTTTTAAAAGCTTTTGACACATAATGCATGAATTATATCATACAAGCAAGTTGTTCGTAAAATATGACCACTAAATTACGTAAATTATTCAGCGTTTGCGACAGGTAACTGCTTAAAGCAAACTTGAAAGTGACAGTAAAACAGAAAGCTCCTTTATGAGTTTGTTGATTGACGGTCACATTGCTTTAAGCTTCCACCTGTCTTTTATACAACCAAAAACGTATGTCTTAGTGGTCGTAATATAGAGAGGTTACTGTATGTATAATTGTATGCGAACACATCTTTTACTGCAAATGTAACCTACGTTTTACTGGGCCTATATACTAATATTGTTATCTAAATTTAGACCTGTTTTCAAATATGAAATAAAACTTTATGATAATATATACTTGTACTTTTATCTACGACTGGTAAACCATATATTTTACATTTGTAGCTCTGCCTATACGCATGTACTTATATTATTCATGTTAAGCTAACCCATAATCACAGGTGACTTGGTGCAATGTGGTTTACGTAATGGTAATCACATATGTTTTGAATACGTGTCGCAAACTTTGGTATAAATTTCTACAAAATACTTCTATGAGAAATATATACAGTGAAACCCCTCTAAACCGGACATTTCTGGGGACAACATAAATTTCCGGTTAAGTGGGGTTTCATGTTTAGAGGGGGTTTAACCCATAGCTTGTTTCTAGTATGGAAGATAGCTAATCACTTAAAGCAGGTTGAAAGTAAAGCAGAATGCGCCTTAACCCTTTAACCCATACCCTGTTTCTAGTAGTTAAGATATGTGACCTATTAAAGCAGGCTGAAAGTAAAGCAGAATGTGCCCTAGGGCACATTCTGCTTTACTTTTAGCCTACTTTAAGTTACTATCTGCTAGTATATAGAAAATATTTCTTATAATACATATTCATGACAGTATAAAATGGAACTATTTTCTTTGGCGAATGAATAAAATGAATGCGCTAAAAGTCGCTTCTTAAGGGAAAGGGTTAAGGCGCAATCTGCTTTACTTTCAACCTGTTTTAAGCTATGATCTGCTAGAACATAGAAACTATTTCTGATGATATATTATGTTTCATGAATGTATTTTCTTCAGTGAAGAAAATAATCAAAGGCGTAAAAATGCATATTTATGGTGTAATTGATTTTAAAAAAAAAGTTGGAAACGGTACCAACGTTTTTGTCCGGGTTAGAGAGAATTCCGGTATTTAGAGGTTCCGGTTTAGAGGGGTTTTACTGAACAGTAAACCGTCTACAGAGGTGACTATTTTGTACTTTTAAGCTATAGTCTACTAGAATATAGAAAACATTTCTTATGGAGCACATTCAATGCAGTAAAAGAAATTGGATCTATTTTCTTCTGTAGGGTAAATAAGAAGCGTAAAAATCGTGTTGAAGCAGTAATGGGTTTACGAGATGTCATGTTTGAGTAGCAATGAAAAAAAATGATGGACAGTCCTCATATATGAATGCCGAGCGACGGAAATACAGAACTCTCATAGCCTGTTTCAGCCAGCTTTAATAGCTAAAATCTGCTAGGCTATATAAAATATTTATAATGGTAATTGTTCATGAGGGTATAAACTGGAACTATTTTCTTCAGCCAGACGAATACTCTAAATATACGCTAAAAGTCGCTTCTGTGGGGAAAAGGGTTAGGAAGCTTTCTGCATTTGTTTTGTCCTGCTCTCTGCAGCCATCTATCTATAGAATGATGCTACCATCGCTTCGTGCGTTCGCAGAATCGTTCATAGAGCAAATGGAAAAATGCTTTGGAACTAAGAATGTTTTGAAAGACTTTCGGAGACTTAAGGTAATCGGACGTTGGGGTTCCGTAGACTACTAATGCTTTTTCCCTTCCCCCATAGAAACACCTTTTTAGCGCATTCAGTTTATTCCCCCGCTGAAGAAAACAGTTCCAATTTCAGTCATGAATCTGTATCATTATCATTATCATCATCATCATCGTCCAGTTTAGTTTAACCAGGCCACTGATTAATCCTTCTTATAAGGGTGAGGTCTGGCTGTCCAGTCTGGAACTCGTGTATCATAAGGAATATTTCCTATTGGTGGTAGCTTAAAGCAGGTTGAAAGTCAAGCAGAATGCGTCTTAAGGCGCATTCTGCTTTACTTTCAACCTGCTTTAAGTAACCACCTATGTTGAAAACTACAAACAAACTATGGGGTAAAGGGTTAAGGGTCCGGTTTAAAGGAAATTCACTGTATTGGCCTATTACCTCATTGTGACCCGATCATATGACATGAAGCATATGATGAACTGGTGTTTGAGGAGTTATGGCATATGATATATAATTGTTCTTAAATGTTAAAAGAAATATCATATTAACCATAATTGTCCTAGCAAGCGCTACTTGGTCGGCATCATCATGCAAACAGTTTGGATCCTGAATAGACGTCGAGTAATTCGGCGTCTGATCAGGATCCAAATTGTTTGACAGTCGTAAAAAGGGGAGTTTCTGCATGATATCAAAGGATATGAAAACTATATATGGAAACAAATTGTGGTTAGCAGTTTTTGAAGGACATGGCCGGGGTCTCAGGACAGAGTAAGGGCTACATGTAATGACCATAAGTGGCCAATATGAAAGAGAATGGCTGTACAGAAGTGGCCATATGAAAAATGCTCTTTAATCTATACAAGTACATAATAAGTAGACAATCTCTATTACCATCAACAATATACACGAGGTTAACTCTTTCGCTGACAAATTAATCGAGAGATTTTTACCCCTTCACCGTTTCATTGTCCTCTGCTTCAATTTTGTTGTTTGCAAGATCGTTCCAAAGTAAGATTCAATATACAGTGAAGTATGACTTAAAACATATCGATACGAGTGTCATACAGTTTGGACATCGATCAGACGCCGCCTTATGCGGCGTCTGATCATGATCCAAACTGTTTGCAAACGCGCTTTTTGGCGTCATTGAGAGTGAAAGGGTTAAAATTGCAGTGTTTAAAGTAGTAGCTGCTTAAAGCAATATGGAAGTAAAGCAGTCCTATATTCATGTCTATGTTTGATTGGTCACATGTTAACTTACCACCTGTCTGCCTGTCACTATCTCTCCGTCTGTCTGTCTGTCTGTCTGCCTGCATGCCTCCCTGCCTGCCTCCCTGCCTGCCTGTCTGTCTGTCTGCCTGTATGTCTGCCTGTCTCTGTCTCTGTCTCTGTCACTATCTGTCCATCTGTATCTCTGTCTCTCTCTGTCTCTCTTTGTCTCTCTATGTCTCTCTGTCTCTCTGTCTATGTCTCTGATTCTGTCTCTGTCTCTGCCTCTCTCTCTCTCTGTCTCTCTCTGTCTCTCTCTCTGTCTCTGTCTCTATGTCTCTCTCATTTCTATGTTTGATTGGTCACATGTTAACTTACCACCTGTCTGCCTGTCACTATCTCTCCGTCTGTCTGTCTGTCTGTCTGTCCGTCCGTCCGTCCGTCTATCTGTTTGTCTGTCTGTATGTATGTCTCTCTCTCTCCCTCTGTCTCTGTGTCTGTCTCTCTATCTCTCTCTCTGTCTCTATCTCTGTCTCTCTCTGTCTCTGTCTCCATCTCTCTGTCTCTCTCTATCTCTCTCTCTGTCTCTGTCTCTATGTCTCTCTCTCTCTGTCTCTCTGTCTCTCTCTCTGTCTCTCTATCTATATATCTATCTCAAATAACTGTCTCACACCTTCTGTCAATATCTCGCTTTTCTTTTAAGTGGTCGTTATAGGTTTTAATAACTGTATACCACCGGCTAAACTATTTACACGTTTCGTCTTGTAAATAGTGCACCGATGCCGTTACAAGCGAAGTATATCCTGATCAGACACAGCATGAGAACAATGAATATGACCAATGTCTTCACTGTTTGCAATTTGCATGAACTTTATATCGCATGCCGCAACTCATAGTTCTAATGAAGAGCACGTAGGCAAGCACAAATTAGAATAAACGCCTTTGGACAAACCAGCCCCTGGATCTGCAGGGCTACTCATAAAAGTCCTAAGATTGCAAAAATTTCAAGATTTCGGGGGAAATAAGTAGGTCCGGAGAAATTAAGAAAAGATTTCGGAAAAATCCGGAGAAATGGCAGCCCTGGATCTGTTCCTGCTCACGATCGCTATTATTACGTGTCGTACCGTGACCACAACTTGTTCGGTTATATTGTTTCAACAATGGTATATCAGCACGTATATGATATAAATAAACGTCTATTAAAATAGGCAGGGTTCAGATTGAATCCAAAGTGAGCCCTTCTACTTGACCTTATCTGCATTTATAACGCATCGTACATCTATATATAGTACAACATTATCTCGCAATTAATTTTCTTCCTGATTTATATCTGTAGTATTCATCATTTCAGAGAAAAGCTCATTTAGAGTCAAGTAGCCATTTGAGTCAAATGTAGTAAACAGAAAAAGCAACGTGTCCGCATAACGGATACCCAATGTGGTGGTGCATGTCAGCTTGGTCAACTGGCAGAACAGAATGGAAACCACAACTGCCATAGTCTGGCAGGATACAGTAGAAGGCTGCCAAAAGGCGTAACCATAGACATAGACGTAGTTTATTGGTAACTTATACACATATTATCTCTTATATAAATCAAACTGTTTAAACAGGTCAAATCATATCACATGACATGCGTAACCTTTTCAGTGATTAAGGTGGTCCGACAGCGGGCGGGCCGCATTTCGAGTTCCGGAAATGCTGATGACTTTCGCCTGATCTTTGCGGCCCGTGCTTATAGTAGAAAATGTAGATAAAGAAAAGTTTGAACTGCTTCAGTGTCTTCTCTGTTAGCGCAGTTTATACGGTGATTGACTTGCAATCCAAATGTTCTAGGTTCGATTCCCACTCGCTTCAAAACTTTTTTTTAACAAATTGTCCGATTTTAGTGACTAGTCAATCAATAACGCAGTGATCAAAGGACAGGCTATGTTTAGTCACGTAATAATGAATAATATCAGATGCAAGTATAGTCATGTGACAGCTAAATCTGTGAGGATTATAGCCTATATGACAGATGGCAGCTTAACAAAGAACAAAGGTAATGCTAAAAGAAAGATCCTTTTATGCATTACTTTTGTTATGCATTAAACAGCCGCTTGCCTTTAAAGATCTACAGGCTACCGTATTCAATGGTCCCTTATTACAGGTTTGACTTAAGGTATTATTTAGAGCTGACGGCATTTTAAAGTTGAACTCAGGGGAGGTTACTCGTTTTGTGTTAACATTTTGTCAGAATTTAAGGAAATCATGTATAAAATGCAAATTCCACTGTAGATTTTCATTAATTTTTTGTGACTAGTAGAATTAAGTTATATCTATCTAATAAGAGTAAAATTAGTGTATGTTAAACAGCTAGATTTTTTGTAATTTGAGATTTTCAGAATTTGACTTTTTTTAAATATTGATATTTCCAGAAAATATGTTATGAAATACTTTTGTTTGCCCACTATCTTATAGTCTATGTACAGTTTACTTGAATATACAGAAAATATTGAGTTATATCATTTTATAAAGAAATTATTCCTGTTTATTAAAAAAGGAGATTTTCTCGACAAAAGGTCATCTCAGAAAAAAACGGCACTGTAACTTTTTTTTATATTAACGATTTTTGACTCTCCATATGGTATATTTCAATTTAATCAAGGTTTCAAAGAATTCTGACACAGAATAAGCTGACCCGCGAACCACCTTAAATTGATGGATAAATCCATCATAAAATTATGTATTTGTACGACAGTCGGCAAAAATTAAAAATATTAAAATCCAAAATATTTGTAACTCTGATATTCTGGTCAGGATTCAATTTCTAGATCAATACCTCATGTTTTTATCTCCTTGAGATGCAATATGACTGAAATTCTGTTAACGCAAATTAAAACCCTATTTCAACAGCATCACGGCTAACGGTTGCTCAAGGTAAGGTGTATGTGCCCTGTCTGTTCGTGTGTCCCTATATAGAGGTTAACCAGAATTTGCTGTTTCCTTTAGTAGCAACACCGCTCACTCGAATACTTGTACACTAATACACTCGTTGCCTTGGACCGTTCCACATTAAGCAATATCACCCAACCACAATTTCACCTTGACCGTGACGTAATTTGGACTTAAACTATTTGAAATTGGCTATTTCTGGGTTAACTAGATTTTACCGTTCCGTAAAGCGTCATCAATAATAACTAGTACAGTGGAGAATCTGTTATTCTTTCCCGTTTAAACGCAAACGCACGCAAACGCAAAGCACTAAAACGTAGATAAGAACAATGTTTGGACAATTCTGACAATTCTTGTTTATCTTGGTGGAAAACAGTTTGGAGCCTGATCAGACGCCGGGTTACCCGGCGTCTGATCTGGCTCCAAACTGTTTGCACTGCAAATAATAGTTTTAGCGTAAACGCGTTTATTGGGAAAGAATAACAGATTATCCACTGTACAATGCTTTGAAACTTAAATGCACTTGTTGCCTTGGACCACTCCCAAACCACCAATATTACCCAACCATGGTTTTGACCTTGACATTGACCTACTTGGACTTATTAAAGACTGAGAATATATTATCATGGATGCCATCTGGATGTATATATGTAAAGTGAACGCAATCTTGTTTAACCCTCTCACTCTCAATGACGTCATACGCGCAATTACTAACAGTTTTGATCCTGATCAAATTTATCGTGAGGTTTTTACCCGTTCACCACCATATTGTCCTCGGCTTCAATAATGCTGTCTACAATATCGTTTCAAAGTTAGATTTAAGGCCGTATAACTGACGTAATTTCAAAACGGCGTTACGCAGAGTCTGATTTGGATAAAACCAGTTTGCAAATGCGCTTTATGGTGTCATTCAGAGTGAAAGGATTGAAATAAGTTTGACCGATTTCTATGCAAGAAATCATAAGTGCATATTCCCTTACCCGACCGACACTGTTTTTATCCTTAACTCAATTCGTATTTTTTAGTGACACGTATATATAGGTGTATACACGTCTTTCATATACAGTGTACATGTGAAGAGTACACTTGTTCTATGCAAACAATGTAAATCGATATCAAAGTACTAAGCATTGATTATACGTAATTGGAAACTCGAATTGTCGCTTTGAAGTATCAAGGGTCTATGCGTTACATATTATTTTAGTTTCATTTTTATAAACTGATAGTAAAACAGGATAAGATTTGAGATGGGCTATACTTCATCATTAAGTGTTCCCGGAAGGACATCGTTAAAAACAGAGATACAGTATACACTTGTTTCATAGGTACTGAGGGGACAGTCAAATCATTGACCCGAGGTAGCAGGGAAGACCTTGAGAACTGTTGCACGAGGCCAACGGCCGAGGGCAACAGTTCTCAAGGTCTTCCCTGCTACCGAGGGACAATGGTTTGAATGTTCCCGAAGTAAATATGAAACAAGTGATTTATTACCGGACTCTCTATTTAAGACAGATCTAGTTCCTGTATTGTACATGGCTGAATGAAAAGCTAGATCTAGATCTACATGATTTGAACAACTGTATAAATTCTAGAGATTATTTATTTATCATATCTTTATTTAATTCACTACAACAACTGAACGCACAACCACTGTATTTAGAAAAGGTTTCTCTGAAATATTCATTTTTTCAAATACGATTTGAAATGTAAACATTTTCTTATTGGCTAAAATTGATTGACACTTAGTACGTCATAAATTCATGATGACATGACGTCATTTAGAATGTAACGTCATAATTTGTTTAATAAAATGAAGATGCTAGATCTGCAAGTGGTTTAACATTCTTTATTCGGAGTCTAGTCATTCTTAATACTAGATTAGATATATGTAGCCTTTTTAGGGTATTGTTCGAGAGAGAAATATGGCCCGAAAAAAACGTAAAATGCTAGATCTATGTAAGACGGTTCCGATGCAGAAAATGTTTGCGCACCATTTTCGCGCAGGCAACAGTGCCATGCAACAGTCAACTATCAGTCCATGTATTAAATAGATTCCTGATATCAAATATGTAATCCCCATGAAATAAAGTCGTTATTATTGTTATTATTATCAATATTATAATTTTTATCATTATTCTTATTCTTATTATTATTATTATTAGTAGTAGTAGTAATATTAAATGGGAAAGAATAACATCTCTGCGCTGTAACAAAATCAGGGCTGCCATAATTTGACATGAAAAATCCTAAGATTTCCTAATTTGCATTTTTCAAGTGCAATTTTACAAATAGTACCTTACTCAAACGCCCGTTCCTAATTTTGTTGACACGTGACTACTTAAAGCAGGCTGGAAGATAAACAGAATGCGCCTTAAGGCGCATTCTGCTTTACTTTAAGCCTGCTTTAAGCTACCATGTACAAGAGAAAAAAATCCTAAGATTTAGGAAAATTCCGGAGAAATGGCAGCCCTGCAAAATACAATGGAGAAGATGTTATGCTTCCCCGTTACAGTGACCAAGGAAAGTAGGAAATAACAATTTCTTGTCGTTTCTGATTACTTATTTCAAATCTGAGTGACAAACAGTTTGGAGCCTGATCACACGCCGTGTTACAGTGGAGAATCTGTTATTCTTTCCCGTTTAAACGCAAACGTACGCAAAAACGCAAAGCACTAAAACGTAGAAAAGAACAACTTTTGGACAATTCTGATAATTGTTTATCTTGGTGGCAAACAGTTTGGAGCCTGATCAGACGCCGGGTTACCCGGCGTCTGATCTGGCTCCAAACTGTTTGCACTGCAAATAATAGTTTTAGCGTAAAACGCGTTTATTGTGAAAGAATAACAGATTCTCCACTGTACCAAACTGTTTGCAATGGAAAAATAGTTTTAGTGTAAACGCGTTTAGTGCATGGGAAAGAATTGTCTTCTCCACTAGAACCCTGTTTACGTCTTCTAATCTGTAAACTTCAAATCATTAATTTTCAAATAAAACTAATTTTATGATTTGCAGCAATGATTGACAGCATAGGTGGTCCAGATAGAGTTAACAACTTTTTGACAACACTCAACATCAGACCCATGAGCTTCAATAGCATGAAGAAGATGGAGAGACGAGCTGGGGTCTATGTTGAGGATGTGGCGGAGCGCTCCATGTCAAAGGCAGCAACCGATGCTTTCGAGATGGAGATGAGGTATATGCTTTTAATCCTTATGTTGCCATTACTGATTATCCAGGGCGGATTTTTGTGTGTACACCTGTGTGTGTGTGTGGGGGGGGGGGGGGGGGGGGGGGGGGTCAACGGTCAAAACATGTCTTTTGTAACACTGACAACTTATTTTTATTTTTGGTTGTCAGGGATCCAAATGGTTGTCAGAGGGGCCCGACGGTTGTCAGGGGACGGAAATATTAAAATTGAGTATAGTATATTGGATACAGATTGAGAATGACAATCATTTCTTACCCTTGCAAAGTAATTCAAACAATGTTAGGAAAGAGAAAATATATTTGATGAATTGTTCTTCAAACAGTTCAATACTAGTAACCCTTTCCATGATAGAAATGCCTTTTAGCCTGTTTAATTAATTTTTCCACTAAAGAAAATAGTTCAAATTAATACAGTCATGAACATATACCATAAGATTTTTTTTTATATCCAAGCTGGTGATGGCTTTAAGCAGGCTGAAAGTAAAGCAGAATGCGCATAAAGGCGCATTCTGCTTTACTTTCAACCTGCTATAAGTGGCCACATGTCTTCATACCTATAAACAGACTACTGGGTAAAAGGTTAAAGGGATATTCTAGCAAACATGTACACCAGACATAATTCATCTTCAGGGATGTTGCCGAGGAAGAGAGCCAAGTGGCAAAGCAGGAGATGGATCTGATTGACGAAGAGTTAGGTGTAGGGATACTGCCAGGTTCATCACCTTTAGTAAGGTTTGTAAAACATGTAGCAATAATCTGCTGAGACTATTTTTTTGTGTTCAATGCAGGGTTCCAGATAAGGGGAGTATTTCAAAAATTAAAATCTTTCTTTCTGCTTTAAACCCTATGGTGTCACTACTCATTAGACGATTCTAATGAGTAGTAACACTATAGAATTTGGTGCTGAAATAAGTGAGAAAATGCTGAATTTGTTCTGTTTACTCCCAATTATCTGGAACCCTGTCAATGGATATCAAATATTAGTGAAATTGAGATGGATTTCTTTCCAACGTCATAGAAGAAGAGCCACTTGTATCTTTATGCCCATGAAGGCGGGCATATAGTGATCACATTGTCTGTCCGTTTGTCCTTTCATCCATGCGTCCGTCCGTCCGTCATAATTTCATGCCTGGTCTGTAACTTCTTTTACCTATCAATGGATTTCAATATAACTTGGACATCGCGATATGACTGAAATACATGTACTGTGAAAAGCGACGTAAAATCCGAAACAATCAATCAATCAATCAATTCTTTTACCATATCCATATTTCTAGTGTTACTAAAACTAGCTTCATAATAAAAAAATGATGAATAAATGTTATTCCAGCTTTTAATTTTCAAAATGAATTTTTTCACAGGTGAATGAAGCAGCTGGCCTATCACCGGGGTTTTACACTCAGAAGTATGCGGACAAGACATTGAAACGGCGTCAAAAGGTGCAGGAGAGGATGGGATTGCCATCAACAAAACGAAGACGCCTTGCTCTGAAGAAGGAGAGAGTTTTGACACAAGCTGCTTCAGAAACCATGGAGGGACAGTCATATGAATCGGGTAAATGGGTAGAATTTCAATCAGTGGCATTTAGAATTTCAATCTATAATTTTGGTCTGATAAGTCATAACACTATTGACATTATTTGTGGACAATGCATCACACCAGAAAAGGACAGACACAACTATATGATTTTCATATAGTTACATTGATCTTGTTCTGAGGATAGAAATAGTTGAGTCACCTTTAGAGCATTTCTATATTACATGTTATCTTTATGTATACCGGCTTTATGTATACGGAAGGAGAACCTGGTAGACTTATTATACCCCCGCAAACGAAGTTTGAGTGGGGGTATATAGGAGTCAGTGTGTTGGTCGGTTGGTTGGTCTGTCTGTCTGTCTGTGACACAAATCTTAAATCTTGTAACTACATCTACATTTCTTTACCGATTTATATCAAACTTTGCATATGCATTTATAATGAAGTGTAGATGTGCATGACTTACGTTTCATGTGAGTTGTCCCAAGAGTTATTGCCATTGATTCGAATTTTTGACAGGAAAAAGCTTGTGATACACACTAACTCTACATTTCTTTACTGATTTACATCAAACTTTGCATATGCATTTTTTATGAAATGGGCGCGACATATTTTTCATGTGAGTTTTCCCAACAACAACAGTTATTGCCAACATAGATCAAAAGCACGGCGGGGGTATGTGTTAGTCGATAGGCGACAGTTCTAGTTGGGTTTGAACATGACTTATGTATATGTTTTAGGTGTTGCTCTTGAAAACCAGCCACCGGATATCGAGGAGCTACCAGCCGCGGTACCACATGGTCATTTCACAAAAGTAGGCCTTCCAGAGGAGCACCAGCCAACATTCATCACGTTTGACCTGGAGACCACTGATTTGAGTAAGTCAGTTTTCAGTACACCTTATCTATACATATCAAGTTTTATGTAACATTTCATAACATAAAAACTGATATGCTTGACTCATTTGTCAAAACTTAGTTTCTAAACACAAAACGTTGCAGGAAACACTTGCTTTCGGGTACCTATACTGGGTTCCATTCGTATTCATTATTCAGCTTTTGCCATTACTGTAAAAGTGGTAAATATTCGAGTTTGGTATAACTAGAATTGCACAATCGTAAACAATTGGGAATTCATATGATTCAACGATCTTTATAGGGAATGAAAGCAATAGCTTTACATCAGACTTTTGAATTTCCTTTTCAGTTCGTGGAGAGATGATGCCACACATCACACAAATCGCTGCCGTAGAGACACAGTCCGGTAAAACTTTCAACGTATATGTGACACCAAAAGTGCCAATCGCAGCGGGGGCCCAGGAAATAACAGGAATTGTTGTTGACAGCACAGGTAGTATGACTGTTAAAGGACGACCTGTCAACAGTATGAAGTTCATTGAGGCAGCCAATCAATTTGTGACTTGGTTGTCAAGATTTGACAAAGTGTTCCTTATTGCGCACAATGGACGGAAATTTGACTTCCCAGTGCTAAACTCTGCCCTGAATCAAGTTGGTGTGTGGGATAAATTCTGCGGAGTGATCATGGGATGCATAGACAGCTGGTCCGTATTCCAGCAAAAGAAAAACCCCCCGTTTGGAAAGCGCAGCTCTTATGCGCAAGAGGGCCTCGTCAAAGATGTTCTGAAAGAAATCTACAATGCCCACGATGCTATCGAAGATGTGAAGGCATTAGGGCGTTTGGTTTGCCACCCAAACGTTACAACTTCAGCACTGTTGAACCATAGTTTTGTTCCGATGGCAGTGCACAACCGGCGTCTGTTCATTCGAGAAAGGAAGAGAAATATAGATTCTCTTTTCCCATTAGTGTCGTCAGGGGTTATGAAGAGAGCGACTGCCGAAAATGTTGCTGGCTCTGGACTTACTATTAGTAACCTCCGTGTTATTCATAAAAGAGATAGTGAAGATGGTTTATTGAGTGTTTTCACATCCAAAAACAGTGAGGGACAGGCACGGGTTACAGACAATAAGAGAGTTTTGGAAGAAGTGATACCGAAATTATGTGACTATTTCAAATCGGAACAGAGTTGAAATAGTCATATAATATCAGAATTACTTCTTTGCATCATAGGAAAAGTTAACCCTTAGCCCGCCAAATAAATTGTCGTCTGCTATATTTCTTGTCTGCTTCAAGTTTCAAAGTGCTTCAAAGTTGCTCAAAATTGCTGAAAATGTTGTCCGAGTGTCAAACAGCTTGGATCCGGATGAGACGCCGAGTTACTCGGCGTCTCATCCGGATCCAAGCTGTTTGCATATGGAGCTATAGTCGTGAGTGGCAGGCTAAGGGTTAATGGAACACATGTACAAGTATGTGCTTGAACAGTTGTTAGCTTTGTGCAATGTATTTTTCCAATGCCTTATAATTATATGTAGTTTCAGTGATTTTCTTGTAGAAAAAAGTTAACAAGTCTAGAAATTCCAAGTATCAAGAGATAATAAATTGCTACTTCAAGCAGGAGTCCTGCTTGAAGTAGCAATTTATTAGCTCTTGATACTTAGCTTACTTGTTAATCATGAGTTATAGATGTGCAAGACACAAACTTTCAGGTATATTTGACCTTGACCTTGACCTTTGGCCTTGAAATTGGCACTCTGTTTGCATAACCTTGTACGTCAAACTCCTCCTTCAGTTTCAACCTCATTCAGTTGACGCTGGGTATAAATGCTAACCAGAAGTAGCAGATGTGCAAGACACACATTTCATTTTCTGTGACCTTGACCTTGACCTCTAACCTTGGCTGTTAGTCTGTTTGAAAAATCTTGTATGGGAACTTCTCCTTTTTCCAGGGCATATCTCCTATACTATATCATCTAGAATTACCAAACATGGTATGTGGATACATACTGGGATTGCATATTGTATCAAAACACTTTTAGCTCAGTATGACCTTGACCTCTGACATTAATAATTGAAAAACCTTGTACACAACATAGTTCTTATACCATATCATCTAGGATTACCAAACCTTGTGTGTGGATATATCTTAGGATTGCAAAGTTAATATGTTTTGATTTCTGTGACCCAGCTCGAAATTTGCCGTTTTCGGCCTAGCTACCCAGATAGATGTATACACAGTGTATTGGAATTGAAAATCACTTCAATTTGGCTAGTAAAACTTGTTTCATTCATATATTGTGTTAATTGTATTGAAATCATCCTCCATATCATGTTTTGGTCGAAAAAATGGATGGTTATGCCTTTTAGATGATGAAATATTCTGAAAATAAGCTTTTTTCGGCAACACCACCATCTGACAAAAAATGATTTTTTGTTTGTTAGCTGAGGTCAAAGTTTTCTATTTCATGCATTTGAAATCATAAAGGTATCTATAAAATTATAAACTTATAATTAGCCTTGCCTTTTAAAAGGTTTTTGTAAAATGGCTCTTTGTTTGAAGCAAATCATTGTAAAATGTGATAGAAAAAAGCATATTTTTTCAATGACATGTCAACCTTTTGGTATTTAATTTATGTTATTTATGAAATTAAGTGACACTTTCTATATCTATGTGATGCTGACAGTATCTGCTATTGAAATAAGATAAAAAGTATATGAATTTTGGAAAAAAAAAAAAAAAAATTCATTTTTTTAATTTTCTTGTAATTTTATTTTCAACCACATTTTCCGCCCCATCAGTGACAACACATATTTTTCAATAATTTTCAAACTCCAACGTCAAAGTTGTTTAAAATCCACCAAAAGCACCACACTTACATGTACTTTCGATAAAACAAACTTATTGGACTGTAACTTAACATGAACTTCAGGCTGGGAATACCTTAAGAACAGGCCACAGGCCAAATTTTGTGGTTCACATAGATTTTAAGCCTGTTCAAATCTTGTTTTTTTTTATACATAATATGAGCAACATCAAGACTAAAGAAATAATTTTGCAGAGCAACAGATAAGGGTAGTTTTTCAAAGCTTAAACTCTTTATTTCTGATTAAACCCTATGGTGTCACTACTCATGAGTAGTTACACCATAGAATTTAGTGCTGAAATAAGTGATAAAATGTTTGATTTGATGAAATAACTACCTCTTATCTGGAGCCCTGTATTTTGGCCTGTTCAAATTTGTCAGATGCCTATTCCTCTGGATATTAGTGAGAACCCTGCATAATGGGACTAATTGAAATTAAATTCGCTAGGGTTTGTGCAATTATATAATTATATAGGGGGGGGGACTACAGTTTTCAAATCATTTTTGACAAAAAAAGGTTCTCATCCACTTTTTGCTTGAATTTAAGGTCAATATATGGGTTTGAAAAAATTCCCTGTAAAGCCAATTATTAGGAGGGGAGGGCAAAACCCTATGGTGTCACTACTCATGAGTAGTTACACCATAGCATTTAGTGCTGAAATGAGTGATAAAATGTTTGATTGGTTGAAAAAATTGAGTGTAACATTTATTGTTTTTACCTGTGCCAAGTTTAGTGTTGACTGAAAAGCAGGGTGCACCAGCCCGGTTCTTTTCATGGTGGAAGCTGCCATAGGGGGCGATGTTGATCCGTCCGCAGTCTGGGTTCTGGCACTTCACATACAGAAATCCACCTAATCCCTTTTGCAACTCCCCAACGACATTATCATACATCAATGGCACTGGACCGAGTCGGCAATACTTACAATATCGCAGAGCTTCGAGAAGAACTGCCAGCTCTACGATTCTGCGCCCAGACTTCCACCCCTCCCGCGACACCGTTTTCCCCAACTGAACGTCATTCGCCAGAACACACCCCTTTACACAGGCCGTGCCCGGGCACACATGGCCAACACAATAGTTGTGGTCAACTTTAACACACGATTTTACCGATCTAGAGTGGTCCCGTTTAGTTTTTGTCCGTTTAAATTTTCCACTTTTGCCTCGCGGTTTCGCCATTTTAGTACCGGAAATAAACAAACGGACGACAACTCTTGATGTTTCTGAGGAGAACTCTTGTTAAAACGACGACTTACGACAATAGCCGAACAAAAACGGCGACTGACGACAATAGCCGAACAAAAAACCGATCTTCAGTTCGGGAATACCTTAAGAGCGTTTTAAGTGTTGACACTCGTAATTATCATCTATTTAGATTTACATCTGGCAGATGTTCGCTATTGTTTTGTTTGATGTACAGTGGAGAATGTGTTATTCTTTCCCAATAAACGCGTTTACGCTAAAACTATTAATTGCAGTGCAAACAGTTTGGAGCCAGGTCAGACGCCGGGTAACCCGTCGTCTGATCAGGCTCCAAACTGTTTGCCACCAAGATAAACAAGAATTATCAGAATTGTCCAAAATTTGTTCTTTTCTACGTTTTAGTGCTTTGCGTTTGCGTACGTTTGCGTTAAACGGGAAATAATAACAGATTCTCCACTGTACAATTATACCTCTGAGATCCGAACCCTTGCCGAAATTGAACAAACTGTTCAGTCGGTTCAGAGGGACTTCCGGATTACAGAGGTTTAGAATCGTTGACTTGACAGCCCATTACGACAGGGGACAGCTTAACCCATTTATGTCCCGTGAATTATTCCATGCTTACATATACTTGTTCGGTCAAATTTTCATTCAAGTGGTGTCTGGTCCATTTTTTAAATTTTAATTTCATTCTATATACATTTCTGGTAGCCAACAGTGCAGACTCAGACTGTCTGATCTGAGTCTGCACTGTTTGCATTTCTTCCTTTGTCATTCTCGGCATCTCTTTCCGTCGATAGAGCCTTAACCCTTTACCCCTTAAATGCGCCTTTTAACGCCTTTGATGTATTCCTCCATTGAGGAAAATAACTCCACTTTATACAGTCATAATTATGTACCATAAAAAGTATTGTCTATTTTCTAGCAGATAATAGCTTGAAACAGGCTGAAAGTAAAGCAGAATGTGCCTAAAGGCACATTCTGTTTTACTTTCAACCTGCTTTAAGTGGTCACCTATCTTCAAAGCTAGAAAGAGGCTATGGGGGTAATGGGTTAAATTATGATCTTTGAAAGGTCATTTGATCTTGTCACATAGCAAAACCATTGTAGCTTTCGTCTTTTAAATGTGTATAGGAGGTCTTCGTCGATTTTACATTAAAACTTGGTACTGTTTCTAATAGTTTCGTTCGTAATGTGGTCTAAATATGAGATGCCCAATATAGTGGGAAAGCATCTGATTTCTGTGGTCAGGCATTTTCTTTGTAGTTGAGCTGTGAGTGTATATGTCTCAAAACTGTGCAAAAAGATGGAGAGGACAAGGGCGCTCATCAACTGAATTATGTACTTTATCAAGATGTTTCTGTCTCTACAGATACAGTACTGAATCTTATTAAATCAACAATTTTTGCAATTCGCTTGCAATTCGATGGCAATTCGATGGCAATTCGATGGCAATTCGCTTGCAATTCAAAGTACTAACTTTACCCTCGGGTAAGTTTTCTCGAATGGTGTATCTCACAAATGTTCGCAAATATGCCTTCGTTATTGTTTTCGATTCCATTTTGTCACAACCGCTTAGGAACATTCGCGTAAACATATTCAAACGTAGGATTTGTTTTTTGAAGCGCGCGATTCGATGGCAATTCGATTGCAATTCGATGGCAATTCGCTTGCGATTATCAATTTAATTTAATAAGGTTCAGTACTGTAGGTTTGAGTTTTGCTAGTGCTTTTGATGTCTGAACAGCTCCGGTGTCCGTGTCATAAACCTTAGTACGGCAAAAACGGTCGTTATTCAAAATTTGAAGAAACAAAATACAATCAATACCCGATTTCTCCATCGAATCCTGTCTTGTGACTGCTCTTTGAAATTGTCTAGAAAAGACGATAATAAATAATAATTGAGACTTTTACAATCTTACTTACGTCAGCATTTGTCGTATGAAGTTTTATGAAAGGGGTCCCAATGACAGCATCTCTACTTTAGATCCCTCATCAAGTGTGGGAATAGAAAGCGAGAACGAGAGAGAAAGAGAATGAAACAAGCATTATAGACAGACAGGCTGAGAGAGACGTAAACTACTGAAAACTTGAACAATGACCTCAGTTTTCACAATTTAAGTTGTGTCGAGAGAAAGACGGTCGGTTGTTATTGCAAACAGTGTAAACCCTGATCAGACGACGTGTTTCCAATTTCTTATCAGGATTCAGACTGTATGCAATACTCGAGTTCTTCACAGTCTACTCAAAATATGTGCTCTCGTTCGATAATGCGCTGCGTGCACTTGGCTCCCATACCATCACTGATATCCTACATCCGCGTCTGCTAGTGTCACTGTCTCTATGTTGGGAGAATTGTTTCCTGCTATTAAAAATGTCGAGTGGGTATTGTTCTTTGACTCACAATCATTTAGTCATGTATGACCTTCATTGCTGTTATAATTAACCCTCTGTTTGGATTAGCGAGGTCTTGTTTATATGTGAATATAGGCGGATCTAAATTGGTGCAACACAGAATCTGACAAACACATACGTTGTTTTCATCTATAGGTATTACCTTCCCAGCAGGCACACCAACGTTGAATCAACGTTGGATCAACGTTGAACTTCAACGTTGAAACAACGTACGATTTATATTTGATTTTGAAAGTTTGTTTGACGTTGAACCTCAACGTTGATTCAACGTTGATAATGGTTGAAGTTTCAACGTTGAAATGACGTTGATTCAACGTCAAAACAACATTGTTTCGAGTGGGCTGTCCGTTTTTGTGTGCGTTTTTTTCTCCAGATATTGTTTTATTTTCAAATTCTGCCTTCAACTTAGGTTTTAGGAGCTCTACTCTACTAATAGTAGAGTAGACAACGCATGGGCGTTGGAAGATGTTTGATTACAGCTTATCAAATATGGTTGCTTCATTTATTAGTACGCTGAGTATCTATAATTAAACATTTTTACATTGAATTGGTTTGCTTTCTGGAAGGTTGTATTTTATTCATTTTAATTGTAAACTTGAATGTAAAATTCAGTGCTTACTATTAAGAACTTAGAACTTATTTCTTTTGCATCTAAACTATGAAGGATCAAATTAATATTTAAGTTGAAGTTGTTATGATTATTTATTAAATAATAATAATTTTTACCTACGTACATTATCTGACAATGTTGATTCAACGTTGATTCAACTTTGGCAGTAGATTTTTAAATTGAATTTATTTTTTTACGATCAATCATAGTTTACGTGATGAGACATAACCACTGCGATATAATTTATCAGACTTTTCATTTCAACGATTTTTTTTCCTACGACCATTTTCAACGTTGATTCAACGTTGGAAATAAATTCGGAACCGACCCATGGTCGTCTAAGGGTGAAAAAGGGTTGATCAACGTTGCGACGTTGTGTGCCTGCTGGGCGACCATTATCAACGTTGATTCAACATTGATTCAACGTTGTCATTAGATTTTCTAAATTGAATCTATTTTAACGATAAATCATAGTCGACGTGGTAAGACATTAAACACTGCAATATAATTAATCAGAAATTTCAATTTCAGTATTTTTTAATTTTTTATCTACGACCATTATAAACGTTGATTCAACGTTGATTCAACGTTGGCAGTAAATTGGCTACCGATGGATGGTCGTCCATGGTTGAAATCAGGTTGATCAACGTTACGACGGAAAATCAACGTTGATTCAACGTTGAAACAACGTTGTGTGCCTGCTGGGTTTAAGCCTATAGTGTTCCCTAAAGCAGTCATTAGCAAACATGCAATGCAGATTCTGATAAGACGCCGCGTTACGCGGTATTTCGTATAAAATGCTCTTCTGTATGGACACACAACGTATTATCTTTAAGATAACACTCGTATAATATAATTGTGTAATGAAATCTTCCAGCAAGCACAAACGGAGAATCAGTCATTGAAATACCCAGGCATTAATTGGTTAAACCGATGAATTCCAACTGCTAGGGAAATCGCAGCGCCATCTTCATACCTGGTGTATAATACATGTGTAGTACATGTACTGATACATTGGACCTCGGTTTCATGAATGCCTCTTCTCAAAGACCATTTGTAATTCTATATGGTGCAGCGAGGGCTCGAACCAACGACCATCGATGACTAGTCCAGCGTGTTGCCGCTAGTCCACGAACCCGTCACAGTGACACATTATTAGTATTATCATTTTTATCATCATTATTATTATTATTATTATTATTATCATTATGCCCCCAAAGCTAGGCTTTGGGCGCATATAGTAATCGCACCGTGCGTGTGTGGGTGGGTGTGTCAGTGGGTGGGTGGGTGGGTGGGTGGTTGTACAAAAGCTTGTCCGGAGCATATCTCATATACCTTACCAGCTAGGGATTCCAAATTTGGTGTATGAGTACATATTGGGATGGGGGAGTGTCGCGTACCCCTTTCAGGTCACTGACCTTGATCTTTGACCACGATTTAACAATCTGTTATTCTTTCCCGTTTAAACGCAAACGTACACAAACGCAAAACACTAAAACGTAGAAAAGAACAACTTTTGGACAATTCTGATAATTCTTGTTTATTTTGGTGGCAAACAGTTTGGAGCCTGATCCAAACTGTTTGCACTGCAAATAATAATTTTAGCGTAAACGCGTTTATTGGGAAAGAATAACAGATTCTCCACTGTACATATTGGGATGGCGGAGTGTCGCGTGCCACTTTCTGGTCACTGTGACATTGACATTTGACCTCGATTTAACAAAATGTTTGTCCGGAGCATATCTCCTATACCTTACCAGCTAAGGATTCCAAATTTGGTGAGTGAGTACATATTGGGATGGCGGAGTGTCGCGTACCCCTTTCAGGTCACTGACCTTGATCTTTGACCACGATTTAACAAAAAGCTTGTTCGGAGCATATCTCCTATACCTTACCAGCTAGGGATTCCAAATTTGGTGTGTGAGTACATCTTGGGATGGCGGAGTGTCACGTACCACTTTCAGGTCACTGTGACCTTGACTTTGACCTTGACTTTGACCTTGATTTAACCAATAGCTTGTCCAGAGCATATCTCCTTAATTTTACCAGCTACAGGTATACGAAACTTGGTTTGTGAGTTCATCTTGGGATGGCGAAGTGTCGCATAGCATTTTTAGGTCACTCAGACCTTGACCTTCGACCTCAATTTTACAAAAAGCTTTTCTGGAGCATATCTCGATTGAGGAGTGTCGAAAACCGTTATGTTTTTAATGTTAAGAATTGACTCCTGGGTCATTTTTAACAGTATCAAAATTTTTTATTACCTAATGCTCTATATAACTTGTAATTCGTTATTTTTGACTGTTTTGCTGTGTTGTTCTGACATTGCCTAATCCGGGGGAAATAGTTTTAACTATTGCCCTCTAGGACGAACTGTTTCCATGCGCGAAAAAGATGCGTAGAAGTTCTAAAATCAGTGTCACTGAGAAGTTTCCCCATACCAGGAATTGCCGTACTGTAATGAAACAGTATTGAATAATTATCATTGATTGGTGTCTAAAGGATTAATACTTTATTTCATGCTTTATCATTATTTATAGCAATACTATAACTAATGAGACGAATTCATAATATACATCAAGTTTCGCCGCTATCCTTTATACAGAAAATAACACGGACCCGAACATTACAATAATGTGCGGATGTAAACATGCAAGCGCTTACAAGACGACGCCGATCAGTCATCAGACGTCTGTCAAAAACTCAAAATGTATATTATTAGTTACACGGTATTTCGACACCCTGCCGGAATGCCGTGTAACGAATTTATTTCCAGTCTAGATCCAATATAAGAGAGAAAGAAACATACATAATCTGACAAAGTTGTACTCAATTGACCCTAAAAGTTGACACTTGAAATTGACATCATGTCACTGAAAACTCTCGCATACAGTTAAACCTCGATGTCTGGAACTCGCATAAGTAGAAGTTACCTGCACTTCTACAGCTAGGCCTAAACGACATAAGCCCGCTTCTTTATAACCCGCTTCTGTCGAAAATATCCGTATTTCAAGCTTAAAAGGTGGCATAGCCACTGCTCGACTGAAATGAATCCAAGAATTTATGATTACTGGAAATAATAAATCTTATTTCATTTGTACTTTGGCTCAGATTAAAGTTCTTTTTGAAAATCTAGTAAACCCTATATAAAGTATTAGGTAATAAAACAGTTATTTCATGTGTGTTAGGGGAACGGTCAAAACTATTGTCCCTCGTTATCAGGGAAGACATTTCGAACTGTTGCCCTCGGCCTATCGGCCTCGAGCAACAGTTCGAAAGTCTTCCCTGATACCTCGGGCCAATATTTTTGACTGTTCCCCAAACACACATGAAATAACTGTATAATGTTACATTGCCTGTAAAAAAAAATCGCCAAAATGCATTTTGGTTTCAAACACTTTGGGGCATATGTCACGCGTGACGACTGTACTTGTATTATTATTATTATTATTATTATTATCATCATACAAGATTTTTATAGCATTCTTTTCACACATGAGTTGTACGTTCAAAAGCGGTTCACATCGGAAATCCTATATAATGTATTTACAAAGTGAGAAAAGACAGACAACTATATTTACAATAAAGTAAAAACACTCTACTTGTATTTCCTAAAATTTTAAGATTTGTTAATATAATTTTATAAAATCAATTTGAAAATGAGTCAACATGTAATTAGCGCAACGCTAAACATAGCAAAACTTTAATAGTGAGAAAAAGACATGTTTTATACATCCTCTAAAAATAGATTGTTACTTTCGGTTTCGTTTTGACACGTCCGAGTAGTTTTGAGATGTCAGAGGGTAGCGGTTATTCAGAAAATGAGCTCCAGATAGGTCCGGAAATATCTGTGTTAGGTGTACAAAATGGGTCAGGTTTTCTAAGGATAAACCGTGATGACGTTTTTAAGACTTTTGTCACGGAATGTTCACGAAATGTCTTCCTGATAATTTATCTTGCTTCATATCCGGGTCCGGATTAAATCATTTACTGACATACTTTTTCCGCCTGTTTCTCGTTTTCAATTTGGATCAATCATGATTAACCCGTTAACCCATAGCCTGTTTTAAGTATTGAAGATAGGTGAACCCTTAAAGAAGGTTAAAAGTAAAGCAGAATGTGCCATAAGGCACATTCTGCTTTACTGTCAGCCTTCTTTAAGCTGTCATCTGCTAGAATATAGAAACAAATTCCTTTGGTACATGTTCATAACAGTACAAATTGTAACTAGTGTCTTCAGTCGAGAAATAAATTAGTCGTAAAAATGCGTATTTGTGGGGTAATGGGTTAAATGTGTATGTGTATGCTACGTGTTCGATTTGACAAGTTTATAAATCAATGAACACATCTATGTCTATAAAGTATATCTTTTCATATGAAATAACAAACAGTGCAGTCTCAAAAAACGACTCAAAGACGCCGTGAACTAATAATAGTAATAATTATGATGATAATAATAACGACTTTATTTTATGTGGATTACATACTTCGTATCAACAACCAGTTTCAATATGGTCCACAAAATACTGCATCTCGTATTTTTATTAGATATAAGCCTTAAGGTGGGTTAATTAGGGGATTTGTTTTTTCGTTTATTAGATCTAGAGTCACGCCTTTTGCCCTAAAACGTGCACAAAATATACTGTATCCGGCAGTTGATGTAAAATAAAATTATTTCCAATCACAGTCGTCTCACGTTACTACTACATGTATAGTCGAACCTGTATCACGCAACCAATCAATCAAATGCCCATAAACAGTCTCTTAATTTATTGAGCCCTTGTGCCGCATATATGCGTTCTTTACTAAAAGTATACCTGTGGAAAGTACATTTGTCGGATGCAAATAGTGAAGTCCCTGGTTAGAGGCTCCTGCAGGGACTTCACTGTTTGTCAATTTGAAGTATATTATATAAAAAAAATAAAAAATACCGGTAGTCTAAAATATACCAGCCTTTGTTGTAAACTGGTTTTGACCATTGGAAGTTTCAGGGGATAATGTGTTAAGCAGGTGGTTGCTAAATGCAGTATAAAAACGATGCAGAAAGCTCATGCGCGAGCTTTTCAGCATCATTATACTCTTTCATTTAGCAGTCATATGTTATTTATCTTATGAGCCCTTCCTCCGAAAAGGGGTCGCTTTATTCTTTCGCTGGCTTATCCAGAGTACAATGGTTATTTGCAAACAATTTGGATCCTGATCAGACTCCGCGTAAAGTGGTGTCTGATCAGGATCCAAACTGTTTGACACTAGAATTTTATATTTCTTAAGTCAAAATACATTAAATTTAAATTTGAGGCATAAAAGCAGACGACAATTATTTAAAGCTAATGACGACATGGCGGTAAATAGGTTAATTCAAGCTTGACTACTACATGTATATGCTGTTAACCTTTCTTAATATTGTCTGCTTTAGGACTGTGGTCTGCAAACCGTTTCATCGCATAAACATATGTATCCTTAAATTGAAGAAACGCAACAAACGAATATCAAAAAAATTGGATCCAGATCGTACACTGAGCTACTCGGAGCCTAACCTGAAGCCAAACTATTTGCACATGATAAATTATATGATTATCTCACCTTAATACGCCAACGGCCATGATATATAGTCACTCATAGTATTACGTCATTATCAATACTAGTAAACATCCGTATATATAAATAACCTTTTGAATAAATCAAATATACTAACTAGTATGTTATCTGCTCAAAAAAGTATTATGCTAAAATTCTAATGATTTAAAAAGAAATTTTTCTGTTTACATTCTGCATTATTTAAGCATCCATTTGTCAAAATTCAGGAACTATTTCCTATGGTTCTTTAAAGACATCCCTAGATGACCTTTCGATCGTAACGCCTTGCCAGACAATTTCCTTGCAATAATCATGGATCTTATGGGCATGTCGCTAGCAAAGAACCATTGAAGCTTCTCGTGTGAGACTCTACCTTTAAATCTGATAGTTTGGTTAGAAATAACCATTGAAAATCACTAGAGCATGAGTATAATCTGGACCTCACCAGGTAAACTGAGATTTTGCTGCACGTGCTTTGACAGTTACATTGGCACCTCCAGAACGATGGTGTGGTGGTCCCTCAATGTACTGAGGAAAAGTCTTTAAGCCTTTTACTCTCAATGACGTCATAAAGAGCATTTCCACTTGTTTTGAAATTACGTCATTTATACTGCTTTAAATCTAACCTTGAAACAATATTGCAGACAACAATATTGAAGCAGACGACAATATGGCGGTGAAGGTATAAACACCTCACGATAAATTTGATCATGAACGGGTTTATTGGGCAAAATCGAAACTTGGGAAGGGATCTCTATATGAAGAAGAAGTAAATGTGCTATAAGGTCGGGGAAAAGGATATGATAGCATATATGAAGTACATGTACATCATCAGAGTTTCATCATTTATCAGAACCCAAACGTTTACACCGGATACAAGCCATCTTTTGGTTGTCTGTATTTGGCAAGTTGTTAACGAATTTTAACATGTGATAAGGAGAACGTTGAACAGCAGAATTGACAAAAACGAAATGCGTATCTTTTTTATATCACATAACAATTTGAAAGTACGATTATTGTCATACTTTGAACAAATCGGTCAATATGGATCCCTCTCTCGGCCTAACAGCAATGACCAAAGTGTTCCAAATTACTAATTCAATGTTTAGATAAACCCGTTATGAAACTTGTAAAACTTCCTCCATTCAAACCAACATATGATAAGCCCATCCCGAATGCCTTCCAGCTATATACCCTGCTACCCGACAAACCACTGCTACAACGGAGAAAGCGCTATTCTTTCCCGTATAAACGCAAACGAAACGCAAACGCAAAACACTAAAACGTAGAAACTTTGAAAGGTACAATATTTCGACAATTCTGACAATTCATGTTTATCTTAGTGGCAAACTGTTTGGAGCCTGATCAGACGCCGGGTAACCCGGCGTCTGATCTGGCTCCAAACAGTTTGCAATATAAATTATATATTTAGCGTAAACGCGTTTTATTCTCTGTATATACCCGGCTACCCGACAAACCACTGCGTTATCTACTTCGCTATTTGACAAGGACACACTCTTCTGAAGATGCATTTCTCTATTGTCGTGATTTTATGTCAACAAGTAAATACAGTGGAAAAAGATGTTACTTTTTCTCCTTTAAAACGTTAAAATGACAGCTTTTTATGATTCTTCGGATTTTATATTTAGTTCAGTCTGAATGGCCAACAGTTTGGAGCCGGGTCAGACACCGGGTTTTCCGGCGTCTGGTCTGGCTCCAAACTGTTTGCAATGGGCATACATCATGAAAAGCCTCGAACAAAAATAACAAATGTATGCACATATATAATATAATAATAATTAAGTACTTACACTTACACTTGGCCCACATATAAAAATATAAATGAAAGGTAAACTAGAGCTTGTTTTTTAGAAAAACACATGTGCCCCCCCGGTACCCCCCCAGCGTCCATAAGAGGAATAAATTCACCCCCTGGCAACCTCCACCCTGGCACCCATAAGAGGAATAAATTCATATGTCAAAATTCTGACATTGTAAATTGTAAGCAATTTATTTTCAGATTAAAAGTGTGTGTATTGTAACTTACTGTGTGACTTCTGTCATATTTGTTGCAGCCCATATGCCTCCTCACATATAGCTGGTTCATATGTAAAAGTTTGAATGAAAACTCTTACATAGTATAGGAGGAGTTAGATGCAAAAGACGTTTCGCTATATATTCTATATAAGGAAAAACTCCAAAGGGCCATAACTTCTGTCAAAATTGTTGGAGTCAAAATTCCAAACCACATGACCATCCTCACATATAGCTGGTACACATGTAAAAGTTTGAAGTAAATCCCTCAAATAGTGTAGGAGACGTTAGCTGCACAAGAATTTTTCGCTATATACTCTATATAAGGAAAAACTACAAAGGGTCATAACTTCTGTTAAAATTGTTGCAGCCAAAATTCCAAACCACATGACCATCCTCATATATAGATGGTTCATGTGATAAAGTTTGAAGTAAATCCCTCATAAAGTGTAGGAGGAGTTAGCTGCACAAGAATTTTAACAGACAGACGGACAGACAGACAGACAGACATACGGACAGACGGACAACAGACAGACGGACAGACATAAAGCACACCACCAATATGTCTCCCTCCCCTAAAGGGGGGAGACATAATTGTTATTACCTCCCTCTAAAGACTCGTGAGCGCCAAAAACAGACGTACACGTATCATTGCAAACAATTTGGAACCAGACCAGATACTGTAAGTATAGTAAGTCGGTGTCTTATCAGACCCCAAGCAATTTCACACTTACATTTAATTAATATCGTCTAATCAGTTGATTCTCGAAGCGTCTACATAAAGAGTATTTCATAAGTCGAAACTCGATAGTTCGATCTCGTGTAAGTCGAGCATACCCGTATAGTCCGGGAGTCAAAGGCCGATATTTAGCTGAACCTGGAAATGCCGGATGAACTTTTTTTCTCTGCAGTTTTCAATAGTCTAGGGTGTCCCTATCAAGATCAAAGAGGGTGCCCAGTGATATCCCTTGAGCATTTCTCAAAATATGCTAATTAATCCCGCCATTACTGAAATTCCGTTATTTGGCCATATGTCAATTAGTATGCACTCTACCATGATGAAACTGGTGTCTATAACCAGGTTATCAGGGTCTACGAACATGATAAACCCATAATTTCTTGAATTAAATGTTTTGGACATATGCAACTAATGCAAATTATGCAAATGAGGTCCGCCATTACTGAAATTCCGTTATTTGGCCACATGTCAATTAGTATGCATCCTACCATGATGAAATTGGTGTCTATAACCAGGTTATCAGGGTCTACGAACATGATAAACCCATCATTTCAGAAAATTAAATGTTTTGGACATATGCAACTTATGCAAATGAGGTCGGCATTACTGAAATTCAGGGTTTTTTGTTATATCTCCAAATATCAGACCATTTAAGACGGTCAACTGGTCCTCGCCTGTAAACATATGTTTTTATATAACAAACTGTTAGTCTTAGTCTGAAGATTATGAATCCTGTTGATGCAGTTAGCAAAGCTTGGGACAACATCGCAATTCAAGATGGCGTCCAAGATGGCCGCCAAAAATACGAAATATCACTTAGGACTTAGTTGTGGGTACACTTTTCCATTAAATGGTTTAAATGTGCCTCAGATGTATTTGAAACACATAAATATATTATTATTGAACTTTAAATTCATGATAAAATCTGTTTTAAACAAGAAATTATTCAAATTGCCGCAAAAGAGGCGTATTTTTTCGGGTTTTTTTCACATATGTGTGTATATTTTACTAATGAAATGCTCCAGTTTTTGTTGATAACTAGGAAGCGGAGCTTTTAGTGCAAAAATGGTGCACTTTGTGAAGCAAGCATAAATGTCCCCCAAGATGTGCTTACCTCAAATATGTCGTTAGCCATCGGAAAAATTCAATATGGTGGCCATTTTCCAAGATGGCCGCCACTGAGGGATATTTCAAGTTAACCAACCTTAAAAATCATTTTCACCTCAGAAAAATGGCAGTTATTTAAAAAACAACAAGAAACATGTGATATGATCTTCCTGATAAACAACTACTTATGTAGAAACACCCAAGATGGCGGCTTTTTTCCAAAAACGACCGCCAAAACCTGTTCGACCACCGTAAAAATGAATTTCTGGTACATTTTCTATCACAAAACTTCGTCTCCGAAGCAATTCACTTAAGCTGAAGTCAAATGATTATGCTATGTTTCCCATTTGGAGCTGTACAAGCAAGTCCATATTTGTAGCATTTGCAGTGTCCAATGCATTGCTTCTTGCACCCGCACTTTGTCAGCTGTTTGCAGTTCTCTGCTATTGGTGTCATTGAGGTCCAGTGAACCCTCCACACGTTGCTTTGCCTTGTCCATCCCCAATCGGCAGGGCTTGTAGTTTTCATTAACGGTTCTAAACATTCTCCCCATATGCGTCCTGCTTGGTAAGCAGCCCGTTGGATATGTTCATGAAGTGCTGCGTGAAACTTCAGGTCCAGCTACCATCCATCTTCTTAAAGCAAAAGGGTCTTCTGTCACACATACAACCCTCCTTTTCCTTTGATTGTGGCATTAGCCTGCTCATGGGGTTGGTCGATTGCTATTGCAGAGAAAGATCGCTTCGATTTAACACAACAAATTTCCCGTCCTGAAATGCCTGGTTCTCGTTAGGATGCGTCACATCTAAGGTATGCATGTCTTTCAGTTGCACCGGTAGCCAACATGCATAGTGGACGTTGTTGTTAGAGAAGAAGAAAGGTATCAATGTCGCTAATGCTTGGCATTTGAGCTTGAAATTAGCCAGAAATGACCTTATCACTGAAAGACTAGTCAGTTTAATGAACCAGTAGTTGAACCGTGGACTTGACTGTGCAGCATTGCCCAACTGGGCTGAGATTTCGAGCACTCTGTTGTATGGAATAGAGAGTCCATTCTCATGTAGCAATTCTACAAGCGCGCTCTCGAGTCTTCCAATAAACAGACGTTCCAATAAAAAATGAAAATGGTGGCTCGAGGTCTTTATAATGTATGAACGAGCTTCTACTAGAAGCTCCTAAATCTCTGTGCTTAGAATGACAGTTGTATTGTAGGAGCTGTGTCATTGCGGAATCTTTTTTACAAGCTCCAGGTTGCATTTGCTACTTCACCTCAACTCCATGTTCTAGCATGTATTCAAATCATTTAACCGGCCATCAACGGAGCACTTGTGTTAAGCATTGACTTGAGAAGAGCTGTTGCTGCCTTACTGAGTACCACAGTTTCAGAATAAATGGACTGTTTTAGATAGAACTGGGCGAGTAGCACTATTTCCGCTACTGTGGGCTTCCAAGTCAGGAATTTCAGCTAACTATCTTTATTTCAGTCTTTTCAAGTGAACATCTGTTCTTGATTGGGTTTCATTCGTAAACTGCTCAAGACATTTCATAAACATTGTCACACGAGTATTACTTAAGATGAAATACAATAGGACCTGTCACGCTCAATTTTGTATCCATTATGAATGCCACAAGCTCTGAAAACACAAGTAGAAAAAACTTGTTTTTCATGTGTATCAGAACTTTCCTGTGTTTCAATCGATGACAAATAAGCCAATTCCTTATTGTACAGTGTTGTCAAACATGACTTGTGATAATTCAGCTCTTGTGTCATAGCATCACCATCACTAAGTATAGACAGGAGCTTACCATTAGTTAGGTTACACAGGCACACTCGTTCAGTCGTTGGTCTATTCCTATTGTCATTGCCTGTCGAGGAATTACCCTGGGTCAATTCGCTATATGAAATGGGAGTCGGTTGATCAATGATCTTGAATTGCACACAATGTTTGTAGCAATCATTGCATAGCTATCGTTTTCCTGACTTCCAGGCTTTGTTGTTTAGAGATTCCTTCTTTTTGTTGTTTGACAGAGACGGTTACAGCTTTTGAGCTGAATTGATTTGCATTCGCCATATTCATGAATATTCAATAAAAGGCCGAGGAGCTAAACATTTGCTACCCTTTACTGTGATAAGTGAACATAATATACACATATCCAAATATGGGTTACAACTAGGTTTAGGTATATACATAACCCTACATCTAGTCCGATCGTTCATCCAGAATCATTCAAGTTCCGTGCGATTTTTTACACCATCCAGGTGACATAACAATGCCCCGAGTAAAGTAGTTTCACCATGATTTGCCTTAGCAGCATGACCTAATATGGCATCTTAATCACCTTAAGAATGCAATTAATACTATTATCGTATTGTTTGAAAGACAGTATTGACAATATAGGAATGGACATTTACATTATGGCATTAGGTCAAATATTTCCAGCAGTACCCAAATAAGCTTGATTTCTTTAATGATCCCAGACCTAATTAGCATAATTGATGTAATTAGTCGAGTGCGAGTCATTAAAATGCAAAACTGATGTGCTTATAATGTTTGTAGACCCTAAAAACATAGGTGTAGACACCTGTTTCAGGAGGTTACCATGTATAATAAATGTATTACAGCCAATAAACGGAATTTCAGTAATGGCGGACTTCATTAGCATTAGCGTAATTGATGTAATTTGTCGAGTACGAGTCATTAAAATGCCAAACTGATGTGCTTATAATGTTCGTAGACCCTGAAAACATAGGTGTAGACACCTTTTGTGGGAGGTTACCATGTATAATAAATGTGTTACAGCCAATAAACGGAATTTCAGTAATGGCGGACTTTATTAGCATATTTTGAGAAATGCTCAAGGGATATCACCGAGCACCCTCTTGAATCTTGATAAGGACCCCCTAGACTATTGAAAACTGCAGAGAAAAAAAGTTCATCCGGCATTTCCACGTTTAACCCCTTGACTCCCGGACTAGTATCTCAAAGTTAAAACGTGGCTAAGCCACGTTTTAGATGTTCGAACTAAATCGAGTTTAGACAGAAAGTCATGTTCTACATATTATTGCAATCCCTAGTTACAGTGGAGAATCTGTTATTCTTTCCCAATAAACGCGTTTACGCTAAAACTATTATTTGCAGTGCAAACGGTTTGGAGCCAGATCAGACGCCGGGTAACCCGGCGTCTGATCAGGCTCCAAACTGTTTGCCACCAAGATAAACAAGAATTATCAGAATTGTCCAAAAGTTGTTCTTTTCTACGTTTTAGTGCTTTGCGTTTTGTGTACGTTTGCGTTTAAACGGAAAAGAATAACAGATTCTCCAATGTATGTGTATTGTACTTTTCTGCCCAATGTATAGAGCAAGTTGACAAAAATGGCACCCAACCTATATGACCGAGGTGACCCTGTGTCATGGTGACTAGGTTTAGATAACACAGTCATTAGAGAAGAGGAAGATGACACCAAACTCGACCTACTCTATAAAGACTGTTTGGTGTAATAACATTATATTTTTTCCTGTTTTCGGACATACTTCATTTTAACTCGCCACGTCCAAAATGTTATCAAGGGTCATATGTTTACACTATTTTATGACCGCTCAAACGAAGGCTTCCTAGCCCATTTGTGCCCAGTTGTTGTTGTTAGCTGCGAAGTATTAACGTCCCTCCGGCCACGTCTTCTACTGCGAACAGTTGACTGCCATTATGGTGTGGACGTCCCTTCAGCCGACAGGGAATAATACGGTGACATCTAATAAGTGGCTGCTTCCGACATCTTGCGATGGTTCCCAAAGTTGAAAAAATTTGAAGTCCGGGTCAAGGTCAAACGATGACAAATTCCGTCCGAAGTGCTGGCTCCCATGTTGTAGAGGTAAAAACGACAAGTACATCTCCTTGGTTGATGCAATCCTTCAAAACGGCGCTTCTTAGGGCCACACCCGCCGATGTTGGTCAGGGATCTAGCCATTGGCTAAGCCTGTCACGCTTAGCCATGGACTAGATCCCTGTGCCTCTCCCACGACGTGCACGTCTCGGCGGGCCGAGAGAGGAATATTTGTGCCCAGTGGATTATCCCATGCTTTATATATTGGATAAGTCCATGTTTTATCTAAGGGTAAACTCCTATATATCAACAAGCAGTGTAGACTCTGTTCAGACGCCGCATATCATCAACGTGGGGATACATTAAAAGCGTAGAAAGGCATATCTGTTCGGTAAAAGGGAAAGCTTAGATACGTACAGTGGAGAATCTGTTATTCTTTCCCGTTTAAACGCAAACGTACGCAAACGCAAAGCACTAAAACGTATAAAAGAACAACTTTTGGACAATTCTGATAATTCTTGTTCATCTTGGTGGCAAACAGTTTGGAGCCTGATCAGACGCCGGGTTACCCGGCGTCTGATCTGGCTCCAAACTGTTTGCACTGCAAATAATAGTTTTAGCGTAAACGCGTTTATTGGGAAAGAATAACAGATTCTCCACTGTACTACAACTTCACAACCAGAACAGAATAAAACATAACGTTAGTGTCCCCAGGTTAAAGATATACAGCATAATTATTGAAGACAACCATGTTGAATAAAACGATGACATAATTATACGCCCTCGGGATTCAAACCTTGAATCCTTACACATTCAACTTTTGCCTTTTGTGACTTCCTTTTCTTTGAAATCAGTTAGGATCCAAATTGTTTTGAAACTCGTACGAATATTTATTTCAATCAATCAAAATACCACAAAAATTAATTTCAGTAAAAATGCAGACGACATTTTTAAGCAGACGGTATAATTGCAGTGTAAGTGTTAAATATGCCTCTCCACGCATAATCTTCTTAATTCATTTTGACATTTAAAGTTGTAACTTTTATTTATCCTGTTAATTCTGTCTGATCAAACTTTAGTCAGATTAGAGTTCCGTATGCTTGGAAACTCTCGTCTTCATCTTATCCAATTATTCGACGCTAGTTTTACCTGCCCGAGAGCACCAAGTTTGATTTCTTATTGACAGTGTAGATCCAGTTAATGAGGTAAATCGTGAGCGTATTTGATCTGTATCAAACCCCTTAAAAGTTCCACTACGTTTACCAGACAAGAACATTAAGGGTTAATGCAAAGTCAGACGGTATAGTTTGGTAATAATAAATAAAAACATTTTATGTATCATTACTCAATATTTGACCTTCTTCATAAGATTTTGTACAATAAAGTCAATAATGAACACTTTTCAACACGAAAAACGCATTTTTAACCCATTACCCCATAGTTGGTTTCTAGTATTGAATACAGGTGACCACTTAAAGCAGGTTTGAAAGTAATGCTTTAAGCTACCATATTCTAGGTTATAGTAAGTATTTCTTATGGTGTATATTCCTGATTTTATAAAGTGGAACTATTTCTTCAGTGGGGTTAAATTAAAGGCGTACTTAGGCGTTTTTTATGGATGGTGGGTTAACACATGTGCATACAGTCTCGATCCAGATCTGGTAAATGGAACACGGACTGTGCTGTTAAGATATAAGAAATAGTAAGTTGATATTATATATATATACAGTGGAGAATCTGTTATTCTTTCCCGATAAACGCGTTTACGCTAAAACTATTTTTTCTTTTACAAATAGTTTGGAGCCAGATCAGACGCCGGGTAACCCGGCGTCTGATCAGGCTCCAAACTGTTTGCCACCAAGATAAACAAGAAATATCAGAATTGTCCAAAAGTTGTTCTTTTCTACGTTTTAGTGCGTTGCGTTTGCGTACGTTTGCGTTTAAACGGGAAAGAATAACAGATTCTCCACTGTATATATCAGAACATGCAGTAGAACCCCTCTATTACATCACTACATGGGGTTAAGTTTTCAATGTTTAAGAAAGGTGTATGCTTAAACAAAGATGCAAATAAAGCAAAATGCTCCTTACTGAGCATTTTGCTTTACTTTCTTGTTCCTTTAAGCTGTAGTCCGTCTTTTAACCTACAAATATATTTCATTTTAGTGGCAGTTTTAGACGGATTCTACATGCTCGCATTGACGGCGTTTATGAAGTTTCTTAACCCTTTCCCTTATAGAAGCGACTTTTAGCGCATTCATTTTATTCATCCGCCAAAGAAAATTTTTCCATTTTATATTGTCATGAATAAGTACTATAAGTAATATTTTCTATACACTAGCAGATAGTAACTTAAAGTAGGCTGAAAGTAAAACAGAATGTGCCCTAGGGCACATTCTGCTTTACTTTCAGCCTGCTTTAATATGTCACATATCTTAACTACTAGAAACAGGCTATTGGTTAAAGGCTTAAAGGTTAAAATGTTGGATAGTCACGATTGCTTGACAGCTCATGCTGAAACAGAAACAAACTGAACGTAGGACAAAAAAGTAATGTAATTTGTTTACAATGGTACTTTACGCCTTTGTAATCGGTTATACGTTAATCGTGTAGACCTATTTTAGAATGTACGCCATTTAAAACAATACGAGTCGAAGAGCATTTGACTTGCACACCCTGTAAAGGGGCCCTTTGATCTGGGTATACCCCATTTGTATATGCCGAGTATACTCGTCGCTAGGGTTTACTAGGTTTTTATTAACAAAACATACACTGGGGATAGTGTCATGTGTTTGCCCGTCAAGAAATTAGGTCCAAAAGATACTTCGAAGCTATATCAGGCACCTATAGAGTTACTCGCTGATTAAGCTCCCAATTATTTGCCTCTCAGTATGTAAGAACAAGAAACTGTTTCTTAATTTCAACATATTTCGTTTGCGTTTCGTTTCGTTTAAACGGAAAAGACTTAGGTGTTCCCAAATTCAATTTTCAACGAGGTTTAAAATCGTTGCTGTGAAACGATAGCATCTCTGAAACAGATGTCATTTTAATTCGTGGAAAATTTGCAAGCAATTACTGAAACTATGATGATTAATATAACATGCTATTTAGACCACCAGAGAATGTGTCTCTGCCTTTAATCTACGACGAGCATGATATATCTGGGCTTTAAACCCTTCAATATTCAGAAAATTGTTTGCTTTAAAATTGAAATTTTGAAATATCTTAAATTTTAAGATTTCTTGCATTTCAATGAGGGATCGCAATCGGTATTGCTCTCAAACAGGTTGGATCCAGATCAGACGCCGAGTTACTCGGCGTCTGATCTGGATCTAACCTGTTTGCAACTTTAAATGAGGTCGGAATGGGTAGCAAAGGGATTTAGAAGATAACACACACTTGTAATATTCGGAATGGCTTCACACTAACCCACCCTCGCCTTGTATATTGATAATAAAATTTCAAGTATCATAATTGAGACGTCTGGTTCATGGACTATCTGAGACCTGTTAGCTCCGGCACGTGAATTACACATGTCCCGGATGTCTTTGAGTTTCGGATATCCTCGGTGTACGTTAACCGCCACGTGCAAACAGTTAAGATCCAGATTAGAGGTCGAGAAACACTACGTCCGATCAGGAGCCAAACTGTTCGCCAGTCGTGTAATGAGCTGGCATAATTATTGCTCTGTTCACACTGTTGATCTTTAAAGGGCCAAGTTTTATGGTTCCCGAATAATTCGCCAAGATTGTTTTTCGGCGGAGCTGACTGTTTTCTATTTAGACACACTTTAATATTTGGCCATACATTTCAACCAATGATATTTGATCAGAAATTTAGAATTAAGAGCACCTGTTGAAACTGAATAGTCTGATTGGATAGTAGCCAGGACTCCAGATAAGGGAATTGTTTCAAAACTTAAAATCTTTATTTGTGCATTAAACCCTGTGGTGTCACTATACATATGAATTGTCTCTTCAAGACAATCAAAATGAGTGGTAATACCATAGGGTTTGGTGCTAAAAGAGGTGAACTCTTATCTGGAGCCCTGTAGGCTGGTTTATGTCCCATTACAGTTTTACATGATGTGGACTGTGGGTGTAAACTTTAGAGATACAGGCTGTCTGTTTACTACACTAGGCCACAGAATTGACAAAATTATGCTATGATCTGAAATCTATTTATAGATATACAGAGGAAGCTAGGTGTTTCATAATTGTTTACAACCAATTTGTTTTAATTGTTAACTATTTGTACACATTTGCCATACATTAAAAGCAATATTTTATATATGAATAGCCTCAAGTGAGTTAAACACAATTGTGTTGTTTCATCATTATTTACAAGAGTGAAGTACAGTAGATTGTTGTATCTGTACATTTGTGTATGCTATAGTTTGTTTCAAGAAACTCTATGAATGGAACAATAGATTAATGTGAGGATCTCCTACCAGTAGCTAGGATATGAGTTAAATTATTGTTTTGTTTTGCATTTCTGTACATGATAGGTTTGCATTTTAAATAAAAGTTACTGTTTCAATTGAATACTTGTATTTTTTGCTTTTCAATCCAAGATATATATTCTTTGAAAACCTCAATTTAATTCAATTTTGCACACCCATCTATATAGCCTTAGTTCAACCACTCATTCCGCCGAATATCTTTTTTAAAGATATTTCTTGTTATAATTACAGTCAGTCCTATATTTTAAGGGATTAGGGTCATACTACTCAAATTTAACCCATTACCCCTATAGCCTGTTTCTAATTTTTGAAAACAGGTTAATACTTACAGCAGATTGAACGTAAAGCAGAATGCGCCTTAATGCGCATTATGCTTTACGTTCAGCCTCATTTAAGTCATCATCTGCTACCCGTCGTGTAAAAGCCTTTGTAGGATTCTACGACGTATTTATACAGATACAGATACAAGATATAGAAAATAGTTCTTACCGTATCTGGTTGCCAGTCTCTTTAATGTAGAACTATTTTCTGCAATGGAGGCGTGAATAAACAGTATGAAAATGCGTTTTTATGGAGCACTGATTTCCGTATTGCTAATTTATCTTATATTATGTAGTCGCACAATACAGGGGTTACTGTACTAACACTGATCTGAAGCTGAGTGTCACCAGGTTATCCGGCTGGTCCGGATTCTTGTGTTTCCATAACGAAATGGATGTAACAGTTTATAAGTGTTTACAAACTCCATGCAAAGGTGTTAACTCAACCCCTACACATTTCACAGCTATTTACAAACAGTATGAATCCTGATCAGACGCCGAGTAACTCGGCGTCTGCTCAGGATCCAAACTGTTTGCATTCTTGTTGATGTTTTGCTGTCAAAATATCCAAAAATTCAAAATTTGTAATGTCAAATGTTCATGTTGTTTTAAGGAGACGACACTATGGCAGTTAAAGGATTTAGGCTAATCCTCTGTAGAGTATTAAGCTGACTTGACATAGATAAATAGTAAATATAAAAGCGGCAACTTCCGCTGGGAATACGTGATCCAGTACGTGGATTCAGTAGTTCACAGAGTGGACCCTAAGGACAGTGGACCTATGTTTCTTGCAGTATGGGTGCAGCCGCTACCCCATAACCCTGTAGATACACATTACCTGTTTAGGCCTTCAATTTGTTCATTCATTAATGAAATGTAGTTCCAGTTTGTACAGTCATGAATATGTAATGTGCCATAAGAAATATGTCCTTATCCTGGCAGATAGTAGCTAAAGGCATACTGAAACTGAAGCAGAATGACCTGTCTTCAAAAACTAGAATCAGGCTATGGGGTAATGGGTTAATTTTAACTCCGGCAGAAACCGCATCACATAGTATCACAATGCTTCAAATGCACATTAATATGTTTTTAAAACCTGATTCTATACATGTATATACATTTATTCAAACGGATGTATCTTAAAATGTGGATGTATGTGAAGTAGAGTACCGGCCCTGACCATATCATACCATCGCCCAATTACCTGAGGTGAAATGCTGATTTCCTTTATGTAATTTGCGCTTGCGTTTTATTTATGGATAACGGTTTAACAATGGCATTATTTTAAACAGTTTGATATATTCTATTGATGTTTTAAACTTATTTTATATTAAAAGTTTTGGGTATTTCGTAATGAGCCTGCCCTATATGACCGAAACAGTGTCATGCTGATGTGTGGAAGGATAACTTGTACAGTGAGCATGTTGGCCTTTTGAATATTTCTAGCACATAGAGCTTATTTTGATATTATTATGAATAGCACTAGAAATCGATATACACAAATGGTGTAGATGAGCTAACTGTTTGTATAGCTTATTCATAAACAGTTATGCGATATGTATTTGCCTGTGTGCTAGCTGGTTTACGTTTTCTGTGTGGAATAGATATTTACCTGTGTGGCTATAGACTAATTAACTTAAGTGAACTGGACACTTGCCTGTGTGGCTACACTATATAAAAGAATATCCTGTGTGGTTTGACATTTGCCTGTGTGGCTACTATAAAGGTAACCATCTTGTGTGGAAAGGACATTTGACATTGGCCTGTGTGGCTTAGTGATGACTAAGTTGTGGTATTTGTATGATCGTTGAGTTAACATTTAATACCATTTATTTTCTTATAGTGGTGGAAATAGAAACATAAGTAGTCAGTGGTTTATCCTATTCCAGTCTGCTTACAAATGATTTTAATAGATTTCGGAATACACGTTTAAATAAAGATACAAATGTATGTAAATTATCTTTTGCCTCTCTATATTTAATGTAATGTTAACATGTGAACATGCTAGCATCTACACATATAATAAAATGAGCATAAAATGATAATTTTGTCCTTCGATGGAGAGGACATGTTGTGCTTGAATGTGTTTTGAAACCTGTATTTAAATGTTTACTTGACCACACAATGACAGACACAGTGGTGATGTCAAGATGACATCCAATAGTAAGTTGCAAATTAAGAAGAAACTCCATTAGACTGACTTATTCATCTTGACCTTGCTTTGAAGACGATAAGTACCTTAACCATTTACCCATTGCCTGTTTCTAGTTTTGTCGACCACTTAACTCTTTCCTCCCTGAAACTTTAAATGGACAATTCCAGTTTCCATTTAAGTCTAGTCCATTTCTGACTTTTAAGGGTTGTTTTTGTCAATGTTTGGCATTATGACAAACAGTGAAGACCCTGATCAGAGGGCTTCTTTTGGAGCCCTCTGATCTGGGCCTTCACTGTTTGCACAGGACAAGTGTACTATTCACATGTACACTGTTTGAAAAGCACGCCTATATGCGGGACTAGGGTTCAAATGGTTAAAGCAGAGCAGCCTGAAAGTAAAACTGAATGCGCATGAAGGCGGATTCTGCTTTACTTTCAGCATGCTTTAAGCTACCATCCCCTAGTATAGAAAAAACTATTTCTTACGATATACATATTCAAGACTTTATAAAGTGGAACTATTGTCTACATTGGAGGACTAATAAATACGAAAGACTCAAGCAGGAAACGCAACACAAACAATACACCCACCTCTCAAGCAGAACACACACACAGTCATACCATAACAAACACACACACACACACACACACACACACGCGCACACTCCCATTCCTTCATCTACACACTAAATAGAAAACAACACGCAAGACAAACATAAAGCAAAGTGAACATAGGAGCCCGCCTTGGTACGGTCAGTAGCAATCAATAATTAATTATAAATTAATCATTAACTACCACTGGGGGGTTAAACCTGGGTATAATTAAGAGAAGCATGTTAGAGGCGTAAAATGGCATAGTTATGGTTAATGGATGAGCTCTCTCGTTTAATAAAGTCTTTATCATTATCATTTTTAGTAGTAGTAGTAGTAGTAGTAATATTATTAATTTAATTAATATTATTATTATTATAATCTCAAAGAGCTAAGAGTACGTCTTCTTTGAAGTGCTCAAAAAGGCATGGGGTCGCTGTGTTCAAAACAGGTGAACGAACAGTAACACTCACGCACTGCTATTTTAATCTAGCTGATGACACAGCCACCAGGTTCTTGACGTCTGATCAGCAGACGTCAACGGGGACTGACTGTGTCAGCATAATGTCAGATACCTGGTCATTGACATTTGATCATGTGACCCCTTTACTGCCAGAATGTCGTCTGCTTTAGATGTGTCGTCTGCAAGTTTATGTTAAATACATTTCATACAGATAAAAAATGAAAACAACGAGTGTCGAACAGTTTGGATCCTGATCAGACGTCTGGTCAGGATCCAAAATGTTTTATATGCCATAGGTTGCAGCCGATATTGGCGGTTGAAGAGCTCAACCCTTCACTGTCAGGAAATCGTCTGCTTTAATTTGTCGTCTGCTTGTGTTGCTGAAAATTATATTAAAAGAATGTTGACTGCAGAAAATGTCAATAATTATGAGCATCAAACAATTTGATGCTAGATCAGACATTATGCCGAATAATTCGGGTTTTGATCAGGATCCTAACTGTTTGTAAATGTCAATACACTCGGTGTTAGGTAGAGTGAAGGTCACACGACGGACTCTAAAAAGGTCTTCTTCCAAACCACATACACGTAAAAACCTTGTATTTTTCAAACCGCATTGCAAAAAACAAAACCCAACTATAATGTGAACTGTCATAGCAAAACCGCAGTCAATGGTACAGAAAAAACACTGAAAACTGAACCATTCCGGACTGTGCACAACGTTTGGCTTTACCCTTCCCCCATAGAAGCTCCTTTTAGCATATTTTATTTATTCATCCACTGAAGAACAATAGATCCAATTTATATAGTTATGGAAATGTACCATAAGAAATACCAGTACTTTCGAAATACTAGCTTGAAGAAGGCTGAAAGTAAAGCAGAATGTGTCGCATTCTGCTTAACGTCAAACCTGCATAAAATGGCCGCCTTTCTTCAAAACTGGAAACAGGCTTTGGGGTAAATGGTTAAGCACTGAAAACAGGCTTAAAACGTACAAGAATTTAAAAGTTAACGAATTAGACTAAAAAAGGGTACAGTCGGACTTCGATACCTCGAACTCGCTAAACTCGAGTGTTCCGTATGTTACTTCTTTATTCTAGATTCAATTACTTCGAATAATATATTATCCTTATTTCAAATTTTAGACGTGGCTTTAGCCACGTTTTAATCTTTGAATACAGATATGTTTGACTTAATCGAGTTTGATATTTCGAATTTTAACTTTAATTCAAGTAGCAATAGTTAAGACATGTGACATCTAATAGCAAGAAAATAGTAATTTGTAGAAAGCTCTTGTAGGAACAAAATTAATAATCATAATCGGACGGATGTTTGACCATATACAGATACAGTGGAGAATCTGTTATTCTTTCCCGTTTAAACGCAAACGTACGCAAACGCAAAGCACTAAAACGTAGAAAAGAACAACTTTTGGACAATTCTGATAATTCTTGTTTATCTTGGTGGCAAACAGTTTGGAGCCTGATCAGACGCCGGGTTACCCGGCGTCTGATCTGGCTCCAAATTGTTTGTATTGGAAATAATAGTTTTAGCGTAAACGCGTTTATTGGGAAAGAATAACAGATTCTCCACTGTACCCTTTAAAATGGTATATGAACTTAAACAAGTTTGAGCGAGAAAGAAACTTTCACCATGTTGAAAAACATTTGAATATATATGCGTACCACCAAATGAACGGAAAATAAACAGACATTCCTAAGCCTTGTGACAGTTTAATGAAAAATTAAAGTGACCAAGATAACGACTATTGGTTTAGTATTAAGCAAGCACCTATCATTGAAAATCTCCATAGATATTCAATAGACTGGGCACAAACTGAACTTTTTACCGGAATAAATACTTTCCTTTAGACCAGAATAAACCATTCCCACCTTTTTCCTGTTACAAATCATTAGTCTAATCAGATAAAAAAAAAATTCTCTCCTAAACTCAATCAAAACATTTCATTTCTAACATCTGTTAATGCTTTCGCTGCCAAATTAATCGTGATATTTTTACACCTTCGCCGCCATATTGTCGTCTGCTTTTTCGATATTGATGTCTTCAATATCGTTTTAAAATTAGATTAAAGGCAGTATAACTGACGTGGCATCTGATCAGGATCAAGACTGTTTGTAAATGCGCTTTATGACGTCATTGAGTGTGAAAGGGTTAAATGAACTGACTTTGCTGTTTTAAATAGCTTGCATATTCGGTTCATGTTACAATTTACTTGAATATATAAATATGCGCATACAGTAGAAACTCGATAATTCGAACTCGCGTCAAGTCGAATTTATCTGTATCTTTGCCACGTTTTAACTTTAAATTACGGATATGTTCGACTGAAGCGAAATCGACTTATCGAAAGTATATTGATGAAATACGGACAAGTTCGAATAAAGCGAGTTTGAGGTATCGCAATTCAACTGTAATTTCAATATAGTTAACGGCAATGCTTATCAGTTCAGCCTAACGCTTATAAAGTATCTATTATGATGTGTTATCTAATTATCTTGTAGAAAATTATAAAATGTTCCTTCGGGGTCCCTTAATAGATCTTCAGCTGTCAAAATGTCAACGTCACATCTTTATTGTATCGGGCCTTTTAACGAGGTCACCGCGGTATTTATATCCCATGTTAAAATTTACTTTTTGATGTTATATGACGTAATGTTGACCAATAAATAGATTTGTTTATTGCAGCTGTTCGATTCGCCCCTTAAACCCTTCGCCTGTCATAACACCGCCTGCATTGAAAATATTGCCTGGAAACTTTGTCAAATTAAGAGTTGTGTATTTTGTAATTCTAAAATCCCTATTATGAGCGTCAAACAGTTTGGATCCAGATCAGACGCCGCGTCACGCGGCGTCTGATCGGGATCCAAGCTGTTTGCAAATCCAGTCAGGTTATTACCGGAAGGCAAAACGTGAAAGAATTGTGTACATAACAATGTTGCGTCATTTAAGTCAATAGAGCGGATTTGCACCAATTGCTTACCCCCAAAGGCAGTCGTAATCGCCGATTACAAATATCTTGACTTAGGACAGATTTATAGCGGTCATTTAAAGGCCTACAAACCTGCAGATTATAGGGGTCTTATTAGGGGTCAAGCCGTCACTATGTTGTAAAAACTTGACAGTAAAACTCCGCTATTCCGGTCACTGAGAAAAAGCTTGTTTCCTTTCTGAACGCCCTGCCTTACTTTCATCTTGCAGGAGCTGTCACCTGTCTTTGAATAAGTAACCCATGAATCTAACAGTTTGATGGTACCGGAAATCTGTAGAATATTCAGAAGAAATCTGAGCTCGGTTGATAAACCAAGTTGAACCACATTGTATGCGATTTAAAGATCAGAATAAATATATACCAATGATGTTCTTCATGCTAAGTTTTATGGGATTAATCCATTTTAATGACCGGTGTGCAATTGCAACATAGATATTGTCTTGTTTCGTGATTTTATTTACTAAAATCAAACATGTAATTTGCCATCTGTAGTCCGCCAATCATTTTTACACTAAGAAAATTGGTCCCTGGACTTGAACATAATATATTATAAAGGCATTCAGGTGCTTTACATGCTGAAAGTAACCTGATGTAAGTGATAATCAGTTTTGTTAAACTTGAAGAATGTACATGTGGTTCCATTTTATACAGTCATGGATATGTATGGTGAGAAATATTTTCTTTATTCTAGTAGGTGGAAGCTTAAAGCAGGCTGAAAGTACTTTCATCCTGCTTTAAGTGGTCACCTTTCTTCAAAACTAAAACCAGCCTATCGTTATGGTGTAATGGGCATGAAACCTGGGTCTTCTGCACGAAGAACAGACACATTTTTGTCAGGGAGCCGGGCACCTTGACTGATCTGTGTCATTTATAGAGGCTATAATAGTACAGCTCGTTGACATATGAAACACCTACTTAAGTTATCACAGAAAAACTGCAGTGTTTCCTCTTGGCTGTTATAGGCTATCGGATATTAATGAGTACCAAATGATGTTGAAACATTACACCCTTACTGCTGATTCAAACTACACTAGAGTACATCTATTACAACCACTAAAACTGAATATATATCTAATACATATTTTATTCATAATATATGTATACATGTTTTAAGTCATACATATATAAACAGTAGGATGAGAACGAAAGCAATTGCTTATAATAAGTTTTTAAAGGTGACAGCTTACAGCACGATAAAAGTAAGACAGAAAGCTCCTAAAGCCATCTGCCTTAAACGTAGTAAAGTGGTTGTAATGTAGTAAATGTGTTCTACTGTAGTCATTCGTTTTAACTAAGCTCACATGTACTTTTCATATAAAGTTTTCATTTTTGAACTACGAAACGAATGACAAGGGCTTCTACCAATATTATATGATAGAAATGTTGGTGCTTGATGTTGGCCTAAACTGTCTTCCATTACCCGTGAAACACTGCAAGGCAGAATGAAACTCAACTAGCAAACAGTGTAGACATGGAACAGACGTCGCATTTGTACATTTCACAATTATGGGCACAACAAGGGATACTATATTAGATATTATATACGGACATTGGTACATGTATATGAGTTAATAGTTGATACCTCTGCAGTTTTTTGGCATTTGGAACATTCATACTGGCCTCTGGACCATCCCCCAAGTATACCTGTATGAAATTGAGTACATCCTAATATATGATACATACTGTGTCGCCATAATTTATATTTGTATAATTATTATGTTCGATAATTCCTCGTGGGTCTATGACCGCTATTGGAAGAAACAGAAATAAACTTGTCAAACTTGTCAATACGGAGTACTCCCAGTCCAAGGTTATATATACATGTACTTGTAGGCCAATGGGCTTTTTAAGCAGGAACTCGCCATGCCTCCCAGACCTTTTCTGTGGCGTATCTGACATTTCTGTAACTTATATATAAACATAAAAGTCCTCAGACAGTTTATGTGACTTGCGTCGTATAACTATACGTATAGAACCTCATACATTTTCTATGACGGGTCATATGTTATATAGGCCATTGGACCAATTCTGAAACTGGGGGCATACAATGTACAAACAAGCTTTCAGATCATTTTTTTCTGTGACTAGAGGGTCATAAACCGGTCCAAACATTGTCAGGAGGTGGGTGGGGTGTATAATGATTTGCTGACCTAAGCAGAGTACATATTTGAAGCAATGTTTGTCCGCCGTCAACTAATTCCCTCTGACTTCTTACAAGCATCACTTATTGTTATAGTATCTATATTGAAATCATATCTCTCATACTACATCCATTAACTCGCATTAACCCCTTCACTCTCATAATATCGTCTGCTTAAAAATTACCGTCTGCAATGTTTTATTCAAATTTAGAATTTAGGCATTTTGATTAACGAAACGTCGATACAAATGTCAAAAAGTTAGGATCGTGGTCAAACGTCTTCTAACTCGGTATCTAATCTAGATCAACACCGTTCGCAATTGCAAACGTTGCAACGTTTTTGGAAGCAAAGGAGAAACCGCTTCGCCCCAAAATGACTAAATTGACGTTTGCAAACAGTTTGATCCAGATCAGACGCCGGGTTACCCGGCGTCTGATCTGGATCAAAATTGTTTGACACTCGTAATAATTTGTTTATTTTTTATACAAAAAAAACAGCAAAATATAGCTCATATAACAAATTGCAGACGACAATATTGAAGCAGACGATAATAGATCAGTGAAAGGGTTATAGGCCAGACGACACCATATTCTAACATGCGATAGACTACTCTACATCAGTCTGTTATTCGTCGAGCGGTCATTTTGGGGCAGTGACCACTAGAAGTTGACCTGTATCGCCCCCTCTCTCCCCTTGTAGATATAGATCAGCTGGACTTACGGAAGGTTCATGCATGTTTTTATTACTGCGCATCATTTAAATGGCGGGAAAAATATCGCGCCTCCTTGAAAATGGCGTCTGCTGATTGCTTTAACTTCCATTCTTAAAAAAATATATCATAAGTGAAAAGTAAATGAAAAAGGGGAACTACTTTGAAACGATAATGAGTAATTTGACGTTTGAACAGAAGCAAAACATTAAGATGAATTAGGCGAAATTTTCGTTTGGATGCGCGGAAGGATATATGATGACTTTTGACAGACGGAAGCCTGCTTTACACAGTGAGTAACGAGTAGGAAACGCGCTTGACCGTTGGTCATTCATAATATTCACAGGCTTATGTTTATATACCTGTTTTCCTACTATCATTACTCTCTAATCATTCCGGTCAAAGGGGGAGAGAGAGGTGGAAGGGGTTACCTGAGGCAAAGAGTTCATCAACGACAACATATGGACATGCATTCGCGGTGACCCTTAGCATGCTAAGGGCACATTGGCTTACATTTGCAAACAGTTTGGATCCAGATCAGACGCCGCGTAACGCAGCGTCTGATCTGGATCCAAACTGTTTGCCACTCATTTTTAACATTCCGTCTGTTTGAAATGCTTAAATACTAATTTAGATTTTTACGCAGACGATATATTTGAGGCAGACGACAATTCAGCATGCTAAGGGTTAGCCCTTTAAAATTATCATCTGCTAATTGAATTAATGTCGTCCGCAATTTTAGGCAATTTCATTTGTTTTTAAATATTTTGAATGAAATAACAATATTGATACGAGTGTCGTACATGTTGGATTCTGATCAGAAGCCGAGCTACTCGGCGTCTGATCAGGATCCAACCTATTTGCACAAGTAAATATGTATAATGTAGTACTGCCATTGACGAAGTGCAGTGTGCATGGCTGTTTGACCTTTATAGCGCTACACTCGTCAGCAGAAATTTCTCGTCTGTAGCAAATTGTCGACTGCATCAATTCGTCGACTGCAGCAATTCCGAGAGTTGATATAACTTCATATTTCGTTCGGCAATATTACTAGAGTGTCAAACAGTTTGGATCAAGATGAGACACCGAGTAACTCGGCGTCTCATCTGGATCCAAACTGTTTGCAACAGTTGATTACAAATGTGCCCGTGGCATGCAGAAGGTCAGGGCTGCCACAAGTTGACATGAAAAATCCTAAGATTTCCAAATTTGCATTTTTCAAGTGCGATTTTACGAATCGTACCTTTATCTTATAGCCTGTTTCTAGTTTTGTTGACATGCGACTACTTACAGTAGGCTGTAAGTAAAGCAGAATGCGCCTTAAGGCGCATTCTGCTTTACTTTCAGCCTACTTTAAGCCTGCTTTAAGCTACCATGTACTGGGGGAAAATCCGAAGATTTAGGAAAAATCCGGAGAAATGGCAGCCCTGGAAGGTTCAGTGTCAAATGATTGATGCACTAATGATTCTTATGACACCTGTATACATGTTAATTTAAAGATGTTCAACTATAGGTTTCGAGTTTATTTATTTATTTCGATGAGGAAAAAATCGATTGATGTTAAAATGTAAAAAGGGTAAGTTCAACTGTATGGATTATATCAAGTTATTCAATTCAGATTAAAGACGAAAAAGATAACAACCCAAATCAATCGTGTTGTATTCAGCGACCGTTTTATTCAGCGACCACTTTTTAGCCGTCCCTTGGGTGGTCGCTTAATACAATTTCGACTGTAGTTCTTATGACACCTATATACATGTTAATTTAAAGATGCTCAACGTGAGGTTTCGAGTTTATATCTTTATTTCGATGAGGAAAAAATCGATTGATGTTAAATGGAAAAAGGGTAAGTTCAACTGTATAGATTATATCAAGTTATTCAGATTTAGGACGTAAAAGATAACAACCTAAATCAATCGTGTTGTATTCAGCGACCGTTTTATTCAGCGACCACTTTTTAGCCGTCCCTTGGGTGCATGGTCGCTTAATACAATTTCGACTGTAGTTCTTATGACACCTGTATACATGTTAATTTAAATATGTTCAAAGAGAGGTTTCGAGGTTTTATCTTTAGTTCGATGAGCAAAAAATCGATTGATGTTAAAATGTAAAAAGGATAAGTTTAACTGTATGGATTATATCAAGTTATTCAATTCAGATTAAAGACGAAAAAGATAACAACCCAAATCAATCGTGTTGTATTCAGCGACCGTTTTATTCAGCGACCACTTTTTAGCCGTCCCTTGGGTGGTCGCTTAATACAAGTTTGACTGTAGTTCTTATTACACCTGTATACAAAATAATTTAAAGATGTTCAACGAGAGGTTTCGTGTTTATATCTTTATTTCGATGAGGTAAAATGCTAAAGCTACTGATATTGGTGACATCTGCTTTAATGCTGTACACATGTTCTATGTCATTTGCCCAGATTGGGCCTTGACTTATCTTAATAAACTTGTAAAACATGTAAAATAGAGAAGAGCTCAAAAGTTTGAACACGGTATTTTACAGGGCTGCCATTTCTCCGGATTTTTCCTAAATCGTCGGATTGTTTTCTTAAAATAGGCTGAAAGTGAAACAGAATGCGCCTTGAGGCGCATTCTACTTTACTTCCTGCCTGCTTTAAGTATTCACATGTCAACAAAACTAGAAACAGGCTATGTGGTAAAGGTACGATTCGTAAAATCGCACTTAAAAAATGCAAATTTGGAAATCTTAGGATTTTCATGCCAACTTATGACAGCCCTGATTTTATTATGTTTCTGACATGTTTCGGCCAGTGGCCTTCATCAGAGACAGACACCATAAACAAATAATAAACTTGTAACTATGTAATAAATGGTGATGAGTTGTTATGCTTGTTATGTTCTGTTTTATTTATCAAACTAAAGTGCTGTCGTTGTAAGTTTCAGGGGCGAATGAACACACCCTAGTGACCAGCATACTCGTCCTTCACAAACAGTCTATCTATATCCTACGCAAACAGTGTAGATCCAGATCAAATACAGTCGAACTTCGATATCTCGAACTCCGTTAAGTTGAACATACCCGTATTTCAAAGTTAAAACGCGGCTGAGCCGCGTTTTAACTTTGAAACACGGGTATGTTCACCTAAACCGAGCTTGAAAACAGGCAAATTCATGTTTCGAAATATCGGATATTTCGAGTTAAGCGACTTCGAGATATTGAAGTTCGACTGTTTTTCCTAAAGGAGCCCTCTGATCAGGGTCTGCACTTAATGCCATTGTGTTATAATACAGAAACAACCCTAAATAGTAATAAATGTACTCTAATTAATTGGAAACTGGAGTTGCCCATTTTAACACATTCAACCCTAGCGACGAGTATACTCGTCATTTACAAACAGTGTACCTGTAAAGGTTACACTAGTTCCATGCAAATAGTGTAGACCCTGATCAGAGGGCTCCTTAACACTGTTTGTCATTTTGAAATATATTGTTAAAATCATCCCTAAATTGTCAAAAATGGACTGGATTTATTTTGAAATTGGAATTCACCATTAAAAGTTTCAGGGTGAATGAGTTTAAAGTTTCAGGAGTGAGCGAGTTGACAAGCGATGACTGTCCCTATAAAACATATAATGGGAGGTAAGATGACGTCAGAGAGCACATAAACAGTGGTGACAGATGCTTGTGTGCAGCAGATGTAGAGCAGCAAGAAAACAAACTACATGTACATGTATACAGTGGAGAATCTGTTATTCTTTCCCGTTTAAACGCAAACGTACGCAAACGCAAAGCACTAAAACGTAGAAAAGAACAACTTTTGGACAATTCTGATAATTCTTGTTTATCTTGGTGGCAAACAGTTTGGAGCCTGATCAGACGCCGGGTTACCCGGCGTCTGATCTGGCTCCAAACTGTTTGCACTGCAAATAATAGTTTTAGCGTTAACGCGTTTATTGGGAAAGAATAACAGATTCTCCACTGTACCTCTTCTAAAGTACACTGGTCAGTGGTCATTGAGAACTGTGCCAGCAGGTGAAAGGTCAAGAAAGGTGCAATGAAAAAATCCATGGTGGTGTTTTTGATTTTGTTTGTAAATGATGATGATGATAATGTTGGTGATAACTGTGATTTATGATGATGATATTGATGATGGGGTGTGTATGTCATGATGTTGATGAATATTATACATTGTATAATGTTGATGGTTGCGAGGTTGTTGTGTTTGTTGTGTTTGTTGCTATTTTTGTTGATGATGATGATGATGATTATGAATGCTATTGTTGGTGATGATGATGAGGAGGAGGATAATGGTGATGATGATACTATTCTTCTTCTACTACTGTTGCTGCTGCTACTTTTGCTGCTGATAGGGATGCCGATGATGATGATGATAGATGTATCTCTCTCTCCTTCGCCACACCACTCCACACGCACACTCTGTAGTCAATAACCCCATGATGACCGCAAAACGCAAGGACATCAACATGCAAACAAGCAACCAAATCAGTTCCCAGATACAGAAGTACTACCCGCGTTACCCCTTTCACTGCCAAAATGATCTCCTTAATAGTAATTATCATCTGCTTATATTTCATAATTCTAAAATCTATGCATTGCGAACAACATAACCATCAATATTAGTGTCAAACAGTTAGGACCCTGATCAGACGCCGCGTTACGCGGCGTCTGATCAGGGCCCTAACCGTTTGCAGATGGCTGTATATACCCTGGGTTTCAGGTTAGTGTGTTGACGGTCTGCACCCTGGAATTACTGCATCAACCAGCTGTTATTTTAGTCGAGGTGGAAACTGATGCATTTTACGTTCTCACCAACAACAGTGACGATTAACAAACAAGTTAACCCCAATCCTGTCACACGTGACATGCTGTACATTCACGAACAGTTTGGATCCAGATCAGATGCCAAGTAACCCGGCGTTTGATCAGAATCAAAATATGTTTGGCAATCGAATTTTATGATTAATTTCGATGAAAAAAGGAAATTTTGGGACAAGTTTGAAGTATACGTTGTTACGACACTGTGGCTAGATAAAGGGTTGATATCTGCCGACGATTGATTAAATAAACAACCATCAAATAGACGTAAAAGAGATGTTACATCGAGTTGAAACAGTGCGATGCATCCGAAATACAAATACAGTGATGCCTCCATAGCTCGAACTAGCTTAACCCTTTACACATAGATGCGCCTTTTTATGTCGTTAATTTATTCCTCCGCTGAAGAAAATAGTTCCAATTTATATAGTGTGGACATGTACCATAAGAAATAGTTTCTATATCCTAGCAGATGGTAGCTTAAATCAGGCTGAAAGTAAAGCAGAATGCGAGTACTAATGCGCCTTTAGGTGCATTCTATATTACATGCAGCCTGTTTTAAACGGTCACATATATTCAATATTAGAACAAGGTTAAATGGTTAAAAACAGGTGACTGCTAAATGCAGGACAGTAGCTATGCAGAATGCTATTGGATCGACTCTCAGCATTACTTTCGTCCTGCATTAATCTGCTACATGTAATGTATTTAAGGCTGGCATTGGGGATCGGGGTCGCCGTTTAGAGATGGTTAGTTGAAACCGTAAATCTACAACAGGCTACCACTTTGTGTTTTCCATTTAAGTATTATTCAATATCAGCAATAAAATCATAACTGCAGAAGTTGCAGCTGATGCTCAAAAAACAAAAAACTCATATGACGTGAACCAGACGGAAATATCCTGTTGTCTAATTAATTATTATCGCCAATCTTCTCAGGTCTGCCATAAGTTGACATGAAAATTCCTAAGATTTCCAAATTTGCATTTTTCAAGTGCAAATTTACGAATCGTACCTTTACCCCATAGCCTGTTTCTAGCTTAGTTGACACGTGACTACTTAAAGCAGACTGGAAGTAAAGCAGAATGCGCCTTATGGCGCATTCTGCTTTACTTTCAGCCTGCTTTAAGCTACCATGATCTAGAAAAAAATCCGAAGATTTAGGAAAATTCCGGAGAAATGACAGCCCTGTCTTCTCCAGATTAAGCTGTGCTGGTGCCTAGTTGCTCTTTTGGAGGAGCGAACGAACATAGTACAGAAACCATTGGTCGTCGTGGTTCTCTAATTTATCTACTGTGTGTATGGGCATTGGAGCTACTACAAGGATTTCTGTTCTCGAAGAGGTAATAACTTCTTGAGCTCTTTACATACCATTTGTAAAGCAAGTAAAGTGAACAGGTATACAATAAAGATGTATTTCAATGCTCAAAAGAAACCTGGGGTTCCTTTTCCCCATTGACACATTCATTACTAAATTTCTGGTCATACTTCTACTATACCCTGATTTAGAGTTGCTGTTTAAAACAGACTGAAAAAAGAGAAGAAAGCTCATAATAAGAAGTCACTTGTCTTAAACCCTTAAAAAACATTCTTTTGTGAGGAAACAATTAAAATACGTGTTGATTCGAGACAAGGGTGTGTAAACAGACGCATTGACATTGAAACGTTTGGCCGCATTTAAAGACATCTCCTGACGACCTTTCGATCATAGCTCCTTGCCAGACAATTTCCTTGCAAAAATCTTTGATCTTATTGACATGTGGGTAGCAAAGAACCATTGAAGCTTCTCGTGTGAGACCCAACCTCTATATTTGATAGTTTGGTCTGAAATAACCATTGAAAATCTCTAGAGCATGAGTATAATCTGGGCCTCACCAGGTAAATTGAGATTGGTATAGCATGTGATGCATGCTTTGACAGTTAAAAGTCATACCTATCCAGACAATGGGGGTAGTCCATCAATGGACTGAGGAAAAGTCTTTAACTAATATCGTTGGACGTTCTAGCTTGCTTACGTACAAGGTGTAAAATAAGGGAGCTCAACCCTCAACAGGCTCATTGGTTCTTTAATGTACCCAATAACAGGAACATGATGGACGGAACTCAGCCTTTATTTAGTACACTTTTAGGTTAATCATGGCACCAAGGACTCGCCAAAACGTGGGAGCCCTGTCCTTATTTAGGTGTCCCAGTCTTATTCAAGATCTAGTACAGCACAATGCCTCCTGGGTGACATTCGGGCACTCATTCCACAGATGTGCCGTTTGAACCTCTCTATAACGACCACTAAAATGTCTCAAATATTAGTTGTTTAAGACAGTTTGCTGCCTAAAGAAATGTGAAAGTGAAACAGAAAGCTCCTATAGGAGCTTTCTGTTTCACTTTCACATTGCTTTAAGCTGTAACCTGTCTTTTATACAGACAATTATCCTTCTTTTTAGTGGCCGTAATAGAGAGGTTCTACTACACATTTACCTTTTTCTCATATAACTACTCGTTTTGCTTCTGTCATAAGGAGCTTTTCTTGCATCCTGACAGGTGGTCACTTAAAGAAACCTGAAAGTAAAACAGAAAGTCCTAAACGCACAGACACCTATATCTAGCTTAACATAAATCGCCTCTGGTCACAGATTTTATTGTATATTCTCGTATGTCCATTATCATTTGTTTATTTATGTGTCCATGTAATACCTTCAAAGCTTGATGAGATTAATCCTCCGCCTGTCGTAATACCACATGCTACCAAACTATGTCATCTGCAGAACAATTTGAGAAAGTCCAAGGTACTTCAAACTGATGAAAAGCACTTCCGATTGCCAAACAGTATGGATCCAGACCAGACATCGAATCACTCAATGTTTGATCTGGATCAACAATGTTAATATTACCAGCAAACGTCGCGATAACCTGAAGAAGAGATGAAAGTCTTATAAGACTCTTCAGCTTGTTGCCTAATCTGGTGGTTATGGTGTTGTTTTAGTTGGATTATGTGACCCAACGTTTGACACCCGCTATGAAAGCAGCGCGTTTAAATCCTAAGAACGCAGGGAGCGAAAGTGTTAAATGTTTTGCAGATAGTGTTTAAGTGTAAATGGGTTTAAGACGTTTTCATCTAAGTTAACTATAAGCGCGACACTTTAGGTCCATTATAACATTTACTAGTACCTATATAAGATACAAAAAAATGCATTGGCTTAACTTTCTGTAGCATTTGCCTTACGACTATATTTAATTATTATGAGCTTTACTCAACCTTTTGTCAATTAAAAGCTATGTTCCGAGTATGCTATGCTACACTTTGCTACGTTAGTACAACTGTTATTTGAATATGATATGCTATATTATGTTACGTTGCGTTACGTCGCGTTACATTACGCGTACAAAACTAAACGTTTCGTTATGTTATGTTATACTTGCAATTACTTGAATTTAACTGGTTATGTCATACTTTGTGGTATGCTGTGTTTACTTTAAATAACGGATATAAGATGATTATACTTGTGTACAAGTATGAATAAAATATGGTCTGTTCTGTTCTGTTCTATTCTATTTTATGGAATGGTAAATTAATGCGTTAGGTTATGATTTGTTAATCGTTATGTTATGTCCTTTCTTTTGGTTATGTTATGATTTGCTATGTGTTATGTTCTTGTATATATGATAAGTTTAGTTTTGGTATGTATTTTGTTATGTTAAATGTTATGTTATGTTATGTTTTGTTAGGTTAGTTTGTATGTTATGCTGGGGTTATGTTATGTTTTGCCATGTGTTATGGTATGTGTTATCTTGTATGTTATGTTTTGATATGTGTTTGGCTATGTTTTATCTTATCTTACATGTTATGTTATGACTTGCTATGTGGTATGTTATGAAATATGTTATGATATTTTTATGTTTTGCTTTGTTATGTGTTATGTTATCTTATGTTATATATGCATATGTTATGTGATATGTTATGTTATTTGTTATGTTTTGCTATGCTTTATCTTATATTATGTTATCTAAATGTTATGTTACGTTGTGGTTTCATGTTAAGTTACATGCTTTGTTATAATTATGTTTTTTATCTTATGTTTTGCTATGTGTTAAGTTATATCATGTGTTATGTTCTGTTATCGTGTGTTCTGTTATACGTTATGTGATTTGTGTTGTGTATGACACATCTGTGTTAAACGGCCACTTTACGCGTTTTACACCCACCCATCTGAAAGACTCATTGATGATGTAAAACATGCATGGCAGCCTAAAGGTTTCTGACAGAAAGCTCACTGCTATGCTTGTCGTCCACAAAAAGAGAATTAGCAAACAGTGTAGACCCTGATGAGACGCCGTAATTTACGGCGTCTCATCAGGGTCTGCACTATTTGCTATTGCATATGAATTGATACCTGGTATATACATGTATAATTATATATCTATGAAAAACACTGCAGTGGTTTAAGATCATCCTTGTATATACATACATGTATACTGTATTCTGAAATTTTCAATCAAGCTTATAAGGATATCTTATTGCATTATCCTCGTATGAATTAGTTAACCCTTTCATGATCAAATTTATCACGAGATTGTTACCCCCTCACCGCCATATTGCCGTCTGCTTCAACATTGTTGTCTGCAATATCGTTTCAAAGTTAATTTTAAGGCAGTATAACTGACGTCATTTCAAAACAAGTGGCAAACAGTTTTGATCCTGATCAGACGCCGCGTTACGCGGCTTATGATCAGGATCAAAACTGTTTGCAAATGCGCTTTATGACGTCATTAAAAGTGAAAGGGTTAAACTGTGGACCACAGTGTTGCAATATGTACGTGTATTTCTGTGTCAGTGCACAAAATTTGCATGAAACTAATGACCCAGCGTTTTTGTATAAAAAGTTTGCAACTGAATAAAGATCGTTTAGTGTCGAATATCGAGTCATATATTATCGGTGACGCCCAGTGATATAGCTTATGTTACATCGATACAAATCTATCTGATTTAATTAGGCCCACATATACGAAATTCACGACTCACTACTATTTCGCAGTGATTTTATTTTGTACAATACCCACGCCATCACACACATACAACTTTGATGAAAGAAACGCAGAAAACTCCTGACAAAGCTTTCTTTTTACCCATCGTTATTGTATTTTAGATTCAATCTGTTTTAACACCACCAGAGGTTGTTATAGAGAGTACTTATTCTAGCTGTTCATAGACACTATCCAACGAGATACTTACATTGAAAGTTTAACCCAATACCTCCGTTAATACGCCCTTTACCCCTCTATTCTTTTCCTTCACTGAATACAATAGTTCCACTTAACCCTTTACCCAATAAAAGCGACTTTTAGCGTATCTCATTTATTCCTCCGCTGAAAAAAATAGTTCCAGTTTATACCCTCATGAACAATTACCATAACAAATATTTTATATACCGTATAGCAGATGGTTGTTTAAAGCAGGCTGAAAATAAAACAGAATGTGCCTTAATGCATATTCTGCTTTGCTTTCAACCTGCTTTAAGTGATCACCTGTATCTAATGTTATAAACGGGTTATTGGGTAAAGGGTTAAAGCAGGCTGAAAATAAAGCAGAATGTGCCTTAGGGCACATTCTGCTTTATTTTCAACCTGCTTTAAGTGATCACCTGTATTCAAAACTAGAAACAAGCTATTGGGTAATGGGTTAGTGGCCCAATGGTTAACACCTTGGACTACGGTACCAGGGGTCGTGAGTTCGATCCCCCGCCGGACCAGCGGTCTGACTAGGGGATTTTTCTGAATCCCCGATGATGTACAGGAATGTTCTTGAGCAAGACATGTACCGCGAATTGCTCCTCTTCACCCAGGGGTTAAAATGGGTACCTGTGAAGGGTCTGAGTCGGTACTGCGGCTGTATTTGACTGCGCCATATGTTAGCAGTGCTCATAGGCAAGATGGCTCGATGATCAGGGGAGTATATGTACAGTCGGCTGAGCGGTCATTCGGACTGAAAGTAGACTTTAACTTGGTATATTACTTTTTCTTTTTTTTAATGCAGATGAGCTCCACAGACTTGTTTCAGAGTGTTTCTATACCTACTCATCCATATAAGTTAGAATATTATTTGATGCTGTATAACAGGTGACAGCCTAGCGCAAGAGGAAATCAAAGCAAAAATCTTTTATAGGAGCTTTCTGCTTTATTTTCATCTTACTTTAAGTAGCAAACTGATAAAACACTAATGGAATTGGCGATGTGTACGTACGTAGAGGAACAGGTTAAAACAGCTGACCGCCGAGCGGGTATTGGAAAGATAGCATTCACAAGGGGCGTGAGTCTCCGCAGACTTTCAGGAATAGTTCCACAGAGTTCTGTACGAGTTTTCTCCCTTAGGCTGCTGCCAGCATCCTCCGTGGTCAATATAGCTCGACCGTTTACCCGACATTTTCATAGTTGGTCATTCTGTTATCGGTTTCTTTGAGGGAAACTCTGATAATCACAGTTTCAAACAGTTTGGTTTCATATGAGACGCCGAGTTCCTCGGCGTCTCATCTGAATCTCAAACTGTTTGCAACATATATGATAGGTAAAGGTTGATACGTGAGGATACACATGTACAGCGATTAGTCAACCCTTGTTTATGCTTATATAAAACTGAAACCGTGGGGTATATAATTATCATCAATGGACCCCTTGTGACGGCATGCTTATTTTGTGACAGTTGCCGTCTCAGGTCAGGGCCCAATCCAAGTACGTGTATAGCTCGCTATTAGGTAATGTACCTTAACCCCATAGCCTTTTTCTTGTTTTGTTGACATGCGACCACTCAAAGCAGGCTGTAAGTAAAGCAGAATGCGCCTTAGGGCGCATTCTGCTTTACTTTCAGCCTGCTTTAAGGTACCATGATCTGGGGAAAAATCCGGAGATTTAGGAAAAATCCGGAGAAATGGCAGCCCTGCACTTACAAGCTATAACAATATTATATCCAAAGTAATTTAAATTTTATATAGATTACTATCATGTGTTTTGTTCCAGGTACAACATATAACACACGTTAACATATGTCACGTGAAAACCATCACGGACAACACAATTCAACCCAAAGGACAATTCTTAATAAATTACATAATAATACAATGTACATGCTAATGGCCACACAGAGTTTCAGATGCATTGGTATATACGTAATAGTAATGTTATTTAGTATATAATATAAATGGCATGGGGCATTTTGTTTTTTGTAATACATGTACATGTTTTGTTAAAAGTAAACCCCCTCTGTCACGATCACTAAAAAGAATTAAAGAAACCTAGTAAGTTGATTGTATGGACGATATGTGCCGGACATCTATGGCAAGGTATAAATGTTACTAGTATAAGATATATTTTATTCTTATGACATCCGTATTTTCTAACACAAATATAATAGATATTTGATTTAAGAAAATTAAGATATGATAATGGTGATAATGATATCAATTCTGATTAAAGTCAATATCACTGAAATCATAATTTTAATTTTTTCTTTACTTACATCTTCTCCGCTAAATGCATCTTTATTGTCTTAACTGTTTGTTTATGTATTACATGCCTTTGTTTGTTTATAACATGCATTACATGCCTCGTGGACTTGTTAGTCTGAAGGAAGAATAAAATCATATCATTATCATTAAGAAAAACAGAAAAACATAAAGAAGCTTTCTGTATTATAGCAGCCACCTACGCCATAATATTAAACACAATTTTGAGGTCGTTATAGTTTTACCATGTTCATATTTTCTGTACAGTCGATCCTCGATAACTTGAAATCGCTTAACCTAATCCCCATAGAAGCGCCTTTTAGCGCATTAAATGTATTCCTCCACTGAAGAAAATATTTCTAATTTATACGTACAGTCATGAAAATGAAACCGTAAGAAAATCATAGCAGATGATGACTTAAAGCAGGTTGAAAGTAAAGCAGAATGCGCTCTAAGGCGCATTCTGCTTTACTTTCAATCTGCTTTAAGTGGTTATCTATCTTCAAGGTTAGAAACAGGCTGTGGAGTAAAGGGTTGAATCAAACTTTGACCGTAAAGATTAACGATATTTTCTCAATTGAAATCTGATAATAGAGCTCGCTTAAGTCGAACATATATTGGGTAAACACTGCCAATTTGGAGTTTCAATTGAGTCGTTCTAAAAGTATAACCTTTTACTGCATAAATACACTTTTTATGCTTTTAATGTATTCCCCCAACTAAAAATATTTCATTTTATACATCATGATTAAGGTTTACAAGTAATATTTTCTTATTCCTTGCAAATGGTAGTATTCTGCTTACTTTCAACCTGCTTTAAGTGGTCACCTGTCTTCAAAACTAGAATTAGTCTATTGGGTAAGGCATTAAGGTTGGGGATCCCTAATGAAATCGGACCAAAATCGGTAATCTACGGGCAGTGGTCGGTCTTTCCTGTTAACTGCATGTCGACAGTTGACGAAAATAGCCGATCGCTCTTCGTAGAGTTTCCGGTATTAACCGACTAGTATGATTTCATTAGGGGTCCTCAAACTTAACAAAAAGTGCAGTGAGCAAGGCTGCCATAAGTTGATCATAAAATTCCTAAGATTTCAAAGTTTCCCTTTTTCTGACGCAATTTTACTAATCGGACATTTACCCCATAGTCTGTTTCTTGTTTTGAAGACACATAACTGCTTAAAACAGGTTGAAAATAAAGCAGAATGCGCCTTAAGGCACATTCTGCTTTATTTTCAGCCTGTTTTAAGATTCCATCTGCTAGGATAAAAATCCGAAGACTTAGGAAAAATCCGGAGAAATGGCAGCCCTGAAACACAGTCACACACTGAGTAATATATTGTAGGTTGGTTGGTTGAACTGTGTCATCGCATACGAAGCATGATACATTTTTATGCAAGTATCAGAAGTAGTAGTAGTGGTATTAATATTCTGCTTTACTTCCAGTCTGCTGTAAGTGTTTAGCTGGCTTCAAAACTAGAAACAGGTAATTGAGTGAAAAGTTACGATAATATGGTATGACATGTTAAAATATTGAACTACAGAAAAGCATCTACAGTCGAACTTCGATATCTCGAAGTAGGTTTCGTGGAACAAACCCGTATTTCAAAGTTAAAACGTGGCAAAGCCACGTTTCAACTTTGAAATATGGGTATGTTCTACTTAACCGAGAATGAAATAATGCATTTCATATGTCGAACTACCGAATATTTCGAGTTACACGAGTTCGAGATATCGAAGTTTGACTGTACATTTCTTTTCCGATATTTAGAAGTAACCTGCCTTTTAGGGCCCTATAAACTTTCTAAATGACTCGTCGCTCAACTGTAGTTCGATTGTACATGTACTTCGCCATCTATAATTGGTTCTATAATATTTCTGAGACCATTACTAATTGCTCATAGATAAGCATCGCTGGCATTTTCCCCTCGATATTCCGTGAGAGAAAAAGTTTCCACAGCAGTTCATTCACTACAACCATGAGCGGATCCAGAGGCAGAGAGATCCGGGAAAAATCGGGAGTTGGGTAGAAATGTGTTTTTCAAATCAGTTCGAATGTGCAGCACTTCAACGGCTAGAGATAACTGTTCTCTCCATAGCCAGACATGCAAATGACAAATACTCCGTAGTTTGTTTCTAGTTTTGAAGACAGGTAACCACTTATTAAAGCTTATTGAAAGTAGAGCAAAATCAGCCTTAACCATTTACCAAATAGCCTGCTTCTAGTTTTGAAGACAGTCGACTACTTAAAGCAGGTTGAAAGTAAAGCAGAATGCGCCTTAAGGCACATTCTGCTTTACTTTCAGCCTGCTTTAAGCTTCCCTCTGCTAGTATATAGCAAATACTTCTGATCATACATATTCATATCTGTATAAATTGGAACCATTTTCTACAGTTAAGGAATAAAAAAGGCGTCAAAAGGCGTATTCAATAGGTAATGGGTTAAGGCGTATTCTTCTTTACTGTCAGCTTGCTGTGAGTTACAGTCTACTAGAATATAGACAATTATCCGGCGTCTGATCTGGCTCCAAACTGTTTTCAATGGAAAAATAGATTTAGCGTAAACGCATTTAATTTATTGGGAGAGAGAATAACGTTATAATTATCAGCTATGTCGACACGTGAAACGACCGTCACGTTAACAGAATCACTGAAAACAAAATTAAAGCCAAAGGAAATTTCATAAGAGTAAACATAATAAAACTGGCTAATGCCCACACAGAGTTTCAGAAATAATAATTACTATGATGTTAAAGTTTGGTATAGGAATGGCATGGGCGGGGCTGCCCATGAAAGTTGACATGAAAAATCCTAAGATTTCCAAATTTGCATTTTTACGAATCGTACCTTTACCCCATAGCCTGTATCTAGTTTTGTTGACATGCGACTACTTATAGCAGACTGTAAGTAAAGCAGAATGCGCCTAAAGGCGCATTCTGCTTTACTTTCAGCCTGCTTTAAGCTACTATAGACTGGGGAAAATCCGAAGATTTAGGAAAAATCCGGAGAAACGGCAGCCCTGCATGGGGCATTTTGTTTTCATAATACATGTCGTGCTATACAGTAAAACCTCTTTGTTACGACAACGAACGGAAGAAAACTAGTTGATTGTGTATGAAAGACAAGTGACATCTTAAAGCAGATAAAGAAAAACAGAAAACCCTAAAGAAGCTTTCTGTTTAATTCCACCTTGAGTTAGACAGCAATCTGCTTTATACTCCATAATATTAATACAGTTTACATGGTTGTTATAGAAGAGTTTGGACAGTGGAGTGGGTTGAATAGTCATTTCATACAAAGTCCAATAGCCTGTGTCTAAATTTGAAGACAGGTGACAAGTTAAAGCAAATTGAAAGTAGAGCAGAATTCGCCTTAAGATGTGTTTAAAGACAGATGGATGCTTTTCTTCAATCTTCTTAAAACCGACACTTGTATTATAATATACGGCCCTTGAGAAAACATGTTTAATCCGCGCATGTAGACGGTTCAATACTGACTTACATCAAGTGCGGACTCAATCCCACCGCCCCGTTTATGTTTTTATACGCGGTTACACGCATAGAGTGTGCTTGTTTAGTAACTACGTGTAACACTTCGAGGCAATTACCGCTTCATGTTTAATCACCCCAAGTAAATAAACTGACGTAATCGGCATTTCGCACTTTTCAAAAATTGCTATGAATTGCCGGAAAACCTAGCTTTTATTGCCTAAGCCGTTCGCATACACGTGGAAAACAAACATTGCACCGTATGGTCCCCTGTTTACGAGCACCAAATCTAAGACTAAGGGACATGTTAAAGACAAGTGGATGCTTAAAGCAGGATGAAAGTAAAGCAGAAAGCTCCCTTAGGAGCTTTCTGCTTTACTTTTATCCTGCTTCAAGCTGCAACTTGTCTCCAAACCGAACGATACAGTACCAGCTTAAGTTGTTATTTTAGTGAGGTTTCACTGTATATACTAGGTGTGTTTAGTGCGCGGCTGGATAGTTGCATTAGAAACTCTTGTATCTACCAATATCTATGTCAACACGTATAGAATCACTTGTGGTTAATCAGGCCCAATCAGGGGGTCGAAGATTGACCCCTAATTTCCTGTCAGACTGGCAGCCCACGCAAGTGGCCGTATTCCGATTTGACAGCCATAAACTCGGGGCCCCCTGCGAAGGTGTCAGAACCAGCAAGATATGCAGTTTACCGAATCTACAGCTTTCCATAAACTGTGAAATACTACGGGTGTCACAATTAAGTATATGGTAATGATTGGCATCTTGCTGACCATCGCGAGTACCTAAATCTGTTTTTAACACGTGCCGATCAATTGATTTAATCAGAGTATGTTAAAACTAGCGATTGAAGTATAATGCCCCGAAGTCAACCATTTGTGAAAATTACAATTCAAAAAGTGTGTATCGCATATTTACAAATGTTCATATTCAAAACGTGTCAAAATTGTAAAACCCATAACATGTCATGTGAAAACTGTTAAACCCTGATACAACGACCACATGTATAGAAATGATTGATTCCTACTGATTATGACAGGTGGGTGCTTAAAGCATGCTGAAAGGCAGGAGCTTTCTGTGTGACTTTCAGCACGCTTTAAGCAGCAATTTGTCCTGACCGCCACATCATATGATGGGTTGGTAGTACGGGAGTCGCATACTTTTTTAACCATAATATTTAAGAATTTTAATAAAACATAATTTGTATTCAAAAGTATGTCGATTTGTCACTTCAAATCACATTAAAATCACATTAAAAAGTTTGACAACCAACTTCTCGTAATTATGTATGTTTATTGTAGAATATAGACAACTATGGTCAATGCGCTTGAATTATTCTTAGTATACCATGGGAAAGTTCTTGAATTTAAAACAGGAAAGTTTCAAACGAGTTGTCTTCATTACTTTCATTCCGAATTTAACTGCAACCTGTCGTTAAGTTAGTATAGATGAATATGAAGATCTAGTGTTTTAAACACAAGATCTATACATAATTATTCATCTATACTGTTGCATCACTGGGCTTAGTATTTCAATCAAATTATTTGCGTATCTAACATGTGGCATAGATAGCTTGTTTGAAATCTGAAATAGTCAATTATTTTACAGCTTGCTTTTTTCAGTCATAAGGTCACACAATTGGTATCAGGTTGCTATCTCTGGTACAAAATAGAGCGTGTTGCTCATATATCATCTAAGTTGACCTTTTACCATAAAAAACGCGATGGTTTCTCCTAAAAATACACCTTACGCAAAACTAAAACATAACCCCGGAGGTACTGTATGTATTGTGTTTTATACAATTTAACTTGACAGGTGACCACCTAATGCAGAATAACTACTTTCTAGAGTGAGAGTTCTACTTTACTTTAAACCTGCTTTATGCAGTCACCTGTCTTTAACATTGCAAACAAAAGTATGGGGTTTGAGGAAACATTTCGTACAACATGACAGGCTACTGCTTAAAGCAGACTGAAAGTAAAGCAGAAATCTCCCTTTAGGGAGATTTCTGCTTTACTTTCAGTCTGATTTAAACGTTCTGCCTTATACATTGAAACGAATTTATACAGCTAAGTATGGACCCAAAGCTGCTCTACGGCAAAATTGCAAGGTCAGCAAAAACCGACCTCGGCCTCGACCTGTATTCTCTGCGGGCAAATGTCAAAGTAACAGTAGATGAAATAAGCATGATTTTGACAACGCACTCTGGTCGACTAGACTGTCGATGCGACACACGTCAGTTTGTCTGAAATGTGACACAACTGAAACCAACATAATTCATCAGCTTTCAAATTTATTTCAAAATTATCAAAACAAAACTTGTCAAAAAGTATCGTTACGTTTAATCGTTGCGTTTGTAATAAAGTTGCGTCACATTTGCTGTCCTTTTACACATTAACTGGCGTCGGGATGAATCTTTAATGCTGGACGGTCATCAATGGACATCATTTAAAATCTTCAATTGATATTTTCCATACAATGTTATCAAACAAATGTGTCAAGATCTTCTTTAATTGTTCCTCGACATCACATAATTAACCCATTTATGTCTGGATATTGCAATGAGCTCTCCCAAAGTGCTTGCTGGAAGATTTCATTATAGATTATATTATGCCATGGACAATGCCTTTTTCATAAAGCCGAACGTTTTTTATGCAATAGCAAACAGTGTAGCCCCTGATGAGGCGCCGCGTTACGCGGCGTCTCATCAGGGACTACACTGTTTGGAAATGTCTAGGGAGCCCTTTAATGGACTAGGCTTAAATGGGTTAAAACCACATTTTGGTTAATTTGTGTACCATAGCGTTCTTAAATCCATGTACATGTCCTCGAAAGAAAACAACTACATGTACTAAGTTTGTGATAAAAATGTCAAGCCCTGCTGCTGCAGAACAGGACCGACACGATTGATTGTTGAGAGAAAGTCTATATAGAGACACTGGGTCAACACTGTTTTCATAGGTCAGTTGAAATCTTCAGAAGAACAATGTTTGAAAATCGTGCTTATGCTCTTCAGTAGGGTGAAAGGGTTTAAATTTAAAACTATGGTGAACAATACGAACCCCCTTTTAATACACGAACAGCGCAGTGTTAGTTATTTCATCCTCGAATCTGGGTCAACATAATGTCAAATCAGCTATACATAGTTCCAGATTGCAGTTATAAAATATTTCTTGTATACAAAAGGTTGACTGACCCCACCCATTTCAAGTGTCGAGGCCTGGTTCCGGTGATTTAACTTCCAGAAGCGAAGGTTGTGTTTAAACCATTTCATACAATAAACGACGTGTGAGAGAAATCGGAATTTCATCTTGCTATGAGCCACCCTCTGACTTCAACAACGAAAACAAATAAAAGAGACGGACAGACATTGTGTCTATAGACAAGGCTGCCATTTCTCCAGATTTTTTCCAAAATCTTTGGTTTTTTCAGGCTTAATTTCTCCGGACCTACGGATTACATATTTCTGCATGCTCTTACTTTTAACTCAGAGTAAGGACCCCATAATTACTACGAGAATTTAAAAGTTGGAATTTTATGCGTTGTTAACTTAGGAAACATTGTAATGGGTGTCAAACAGTTGATATCCAGATCAGACGCCGGATCAAAACTGTTTGCATAATTATGTTAGTGTTATAGAGCCTGGCAGTGAAAGGGTTAAAGGTACGATTCCTAAAATCGTGCTTGAACATTTGGATATCTTCGGATTTTAATGAGCAACTTATGGTATACAGATAGAGAGAAAAAGTGAGAATAAGTGAAGAAAGAGAGCGAAAAATAAGGGATGGAGGTACGAATAAAATAAAAACCACTGGACAGGTCTATTTATGTTTTGGGCTTTATTAGTTTAGCACACACAGGCTCTGGTCTTCGCCAAACCGCAAGTACGGCAAATTAATATTTGATTATTGATACGGGTCTTGAACTTAGAGTTTACCCTTTTGTTGAAATGAAACATTAGGTTTTTGTCCCACTTTTCGTAATGTTTCAACGAGTTTGAACATAAGAAGCTAAAATATTATCATTTTAATGATGTCATGGTGGAATAATATCTTTTTTTCAGCCGCTGAAAGGAAGTATACATGCATAAGACCACCTGTGTACGAGTGGTCTGTTTCTGTGCAGTTGCTGGGATTTTAGTACAGTGGAGAATGTGTTATTCTTTCCCAATAAACGCGTTTACGCTAAAACTATTATTTGCAGTGCAAACAGTTTGGAGCCAGATCAGACGCCGGGTAACCCGGCGTCTGATCATTCTCCAAACTGTTTGCCACCAAGATAAACAAGAATTATCAGAATTGTCCAAAGGTTGTTCTTTTCTACGTTTTAGTGCTTTGCGTTTGCGTACGTTTGCGTATAAACGGGAAAGAATAACAGATTCTCCACTGTAACTGGTCTGTTTCTGTGCAGTTGCGTATCTGGGATTTTAGTATGAAGATTGGGGTAAATTTAAAACTGGTACAAAATGAAGTAAAAGCCAGTGTATAGCTAAATATCAAACAATACGTATCGGCAATAAGAAACAGTGTTTATACACACATTATGTATAATCCCGTCGTTAAATATATGGTTTAGTCCGTTAACATAGTTATACATGTAGATGTGAAAGAAAATAGAGTTTGGATAATAAGACAAAATCGCCCAACACTCACGTGTTATTCGACACGAAGGCAGAAAAGTTCATGACTAAGCAGAAGCCGGTCGATTACACTTTTGCAAAGTCAGCATGTTAAGGTTAAAATTCTGCACATACTTGTAACATTCAAACATGTAAAACAAAGTCGATATTTAAATAAAACACTAAGCCTTTCAAAGTAAGCAAATCTGTTTTAATTTTGCATGAAAAAGTACTAAAATTTAAACTTAAAACTCACCTAGGCTACGTACGACCCTAAATGTATAATCTATTAAATTCAAACTCAGTTAATTTCGAAATACGAGTGTACGGTTAATTGGTGCAGTGATCGGAACTATTTCGTCAGCGCGCAAGGATACGTCATGTCAAAATGACAGGAATGTGTAATCAACATTTTATTGGACTGGAATAACTAACAAGAATTCTTCAAGGGACAAATGCCATGTACAGACCAGTTCTGGTTTTACGACATGATAAACGAAGCCTCGTTATTTGCACCAACGACGTATGGAATTAAAGCAGAATCAAAGTAAATCCGAAAGCTCCTATAGGCGCTTTCGGCTTTACTTTCATTTTGTTTTACCAGATACCTGCCTGACATAGCGAACATACATTCCTTTTGAGTTGTTGTAAAATATGCATATATTTTATTAGCTCTGCGTGTTAGGCAGTATAGATGCCGGGTTATTTCATTCATAAAATATAGTGGGCATTCCTTTCATTATCTGCATATTAAACAGCCCAATTATTCGGCTTATCAGATTTTTGCCAATAAGCATAAAATGTGTTCTTATATATTGTGTTGCACGTAATTGCACTAAACCAACCCTTTATCAAGGTTCAGATCACCAAAATACTCTGTAGAATTAGATCTGTATGTACTTGCTTACACTGGTATGAGAAAAACAATGTATAAATTTACAATGCGTTATTGTCGTGGTTTTGTTTTATATAAAAGATGTAGTACATGTATAATTCAATTATTTCGAAGGCTCAAAGAAACCCCTACGTTTTGTGGTAAAAACATATTGTAGCTTCAGGCAGTTTATTCTTTCCGTTATACATACATGTATTGCATAGGGCAGGCATATAATGTCTTGAAAACCAAACAGGCTACTTATTCAGTTAATATGCACTTGTTCGGGCATCGTTAGTGACTACCCCTTTGTCAGGCGTTTGTGTATATATAGTTACATGTACATTATCCCGACACCAAATCAACCAACATTATTATAACCATGATCATTCTTATTATTGATATGATTATGATCGTCATTATTACTACAAATACTGTCATGGTCTAGAATAAAATTCCATTTTCGTTTTATATTGAAACTCCTATCAGCAAACATTGTATACTCTGGTCAGACGCCGCATTATGTGGCGTCTGATCAGAGTCTGCACTGTTTGCCTATGTTCCATATACGTGATCGTGTGCACAAAGGGCTAAAGAAAAGATATTGCTGTTAACTGTTTTTGCATTTCGACATTGCAGCAATTTGACTAGCTATTTCCGTACCGCGTGGTCTATAATACTCGGGCTAGTGGCTACACTTTATTTTGTGTGGTATTGAAGTACTTATCGTACTAAAAGTGCCTCTTTCATAACATGCCTATTAAACCTACTTCGTTCTACTGTCAAACTTACACAAGGCAGAGACCTTGTATACCATGATAGTTCATATAAATCATTGCATAAGATGACCACTCTCTGAAGAAACATAGGGTTCGGACAGATATATGGGAGCTGAATGATGGACAAGAGGAAAGTATAGAAAGCTTCCAAAGGATCCATGAAACTTAAAATGGACCATTCCTGTTTCCAACAAAGTATAGTCCATCTTGCAACATGATAATTAGTGCAAACCCTGATCATTGAGCTCCCATAGGAGGTGCACCTCTGTTTATACTGTTTGCATAGGACAAGCATACTCTAAGTCTTCACAGGCTTGCTGCTTCATGTATGCATTCTCCTAATAGCAACGCTTTTTTATTCCTCCACTGAAGAAAATAGTTTCAATATAAAAAGCCATAAACATGTGCGTATGGCAGCATTAAAGTAAAGCAGAATGTGTCTTAAGGCGCATTCTGCCTTACTTTCAATCTGCTTTAAGTGATCAAGTGTCTTCAAAATTTGAAACATGTTATGGGGTCAAGGGTTAAGAAGCAATTAAATGCCAGCATTCACGGCACTAAAAGGTTAATATATAAAATATATGCATTATATGTTAAAGGCTTCTGGCTACTGAATGGAACCTTGAAGTAAATGAGACCGTACCGAGAGGAGCTCTCTTCTTTTCTAACACATTTAACCATAATCTACACGAATCTTCATTCTTTTTTGCCATGAAACATATACAGACAAATTCAGACCAGATTACGTTAAGCACTCTGAAAGCTTATGAAATCGCATCTAGTCAAAATTCAGTTGCTAATATTTAAGAAGTTTAACCGCATCTTCTTTCATATAGTATATAAAAAGTATACTAACCGTGTGGCAAACAGTTTGCCAGTTTGCGTAACGCTGTGTCTGATCAGGATCCAAACTGTTTGCAATAGTTATAGTCTTCGTATTTTTGATAGGGTTTACGTGATGTTATGGTTATACACCAGGATAATTTTAATAACCTTTGCTATTAGTGCGAAGTGTTTAAAGACGCATGTTGTTGGGAAGTTAATATTTTGTGGTTTCATATTAGTTATTACGCAATTAGCCCGACCTACATGCGCTGTATAAAATTGCACAACTTGTATGTGGAGCCAAACATGGACAATCCTAGTCAACCCTAGTGATAAGTTTATTCGTCATTCACGAACAGTATACCTGTGAAGAGTATACTTGTCCTATGCAAAACCGTGTAGACCGAAATCAGAGGACTCCCACAGGAAACATCTGATCAAGGTCTGGCCTGTTTGTCATTTATTGTTTAATAATAAATAGTAATATATGATAATAATTTTGTAATGCACATGTATTGTAATAAACAACCATAAATGGTCAAAAATAGGCTAGACTTAATTTGAAACTGGAATTGTTCATTTGAAGCTTCAGGGGTCAATTATATAAACATTTCTCCTGTTTTTCTTACAGTGGAGAATCTGTTAATCTTTCCCAATAAACGCGTTTACGCTGAAACTATTATTTGCAGTCCAAACTGTTTGCCACAAAGATGAACAAGAATTATCAGAATTGTCCAAAAGTTGTTCTTTTCTACGTTTTAGTGCTTTCGTTTGCGTTACGTTTGCGTTTAAACGGGAAAGAATAACAGATTCTCCACTGTATATCGATATCTTCAAAATCTCCATGCCTCTAACTCTAATGGTTGCTTAACACGAGTTTGATTTGCTCTATGCATGCATGGCTCCAGATAAGTGTGTGTGTGTAGGGGGGGGGGGGGGGTATTACCATTTCAGCTCATTTGATTCTAATGAGGAGTAGTAACCCCATAGGATTTGATGCTGAAATAAATGAGAAAATGTTGGATGAGTAAACTTTACTCCCTCTTATAGTGAGCCCTGTTTATGTATATTGCAGCACCTGTAAAAAGTAATGTACAGCCGAACTTTGATATCTCGAACTCGTTCAACTCGATAAATACACCTTTTCACGCCTGTAATTTATTTCATTACCCAAGAAAATACTCCCAATATATGCAGTCTATATATTATAAGACGCATTCTGCTTTACTTTAAATCTGCTTTAAGTGGTCACATGTCTTCAAAACTATAAACAGGGTATGGGGTAATGGGTTAAATCGTAATGAGTCTTTCAAAGGGACTTTTAAACTGGTTCAATATTAATTATTCAGCTGTGAAAGAATCTGTATAAAGTGCAACTTTGGGCCTTTTCTTGAAGAAGGCGTCAACATTCTGTATTCGTAATAAGTAAGTGATGGGGACTCTACATGGCCGATATTTATTCTGCTAGTATTTTAAACTACATGTATACATAATGAGTATAGTCTGCAATTATATTTTATGTCTATCAAAATAAAGCAAAGTGTTATACAATTTACAAACAGTTTGGATCGCGATCAGACGCCGAGTTACTCGGCGTCTGATCGCGATCCAAACTGTTTGTAAATGCATATCCGCGTCAGGCGAAGTTTGCAAAGGTTGAGCTGGTTTAGTAATTAAAGTGCAAATAGGCACGTTCACTCGGCACCATAGTTGATGCTGGGAACGCCTGTCTGCCCCACGACCCAGTAGGACGGGGTTATAGTTCGACCGAGTTGGACGCAGTAGCGGACCAAGGAGGTCTGACGCAAGGGCGCAAAAATGAATATAAACGAACAGGCCGCGTTTTGAGACTGTGAACAGTTTAGAATCAAACCAATCCATTTTCCAAAGGACTCGGCTCAAAGTAGTCGAGGGGTTCTAGATCAGACATCCTGAAACTTTCAATGGACAAATCTAGTTTCCAGTTGAGTATATAGTCCAACCATTTATAAGTATTTAGAGTTGATTACATTAAACAATATACTATGAAACAGTGCAGACCCAGGTCAGATGGCTCCTGTAAGAGCACTACTCATGGTCTACAAAGTTTTGATAGGCCAGTGCACTCTTCACAAATGCAATTTTGTAAATGATGCATATGTGCTTATAATTATTGTGTAAAGATAAAAAATCAACATTCCGCTGACTTCCTCTTTCTAGTAAAATACATTATGATAAATGTCCAATTTCGCCAGGATAGTGCGAGTACATGTAATTACTTTGAGGAAGATGCGTTTATTTGAAGCAGACCATAATTTCACGGACGAACACCGAGAGCCCAATAAAAATGCTCATGAAACCTTTACATTATCTGCCATTACTGCACAGTCAGGGGCCGTACATGTATATTCTACTCTACTGATCCTTCTAATCGAAAACACGCAGTGACCATCCTATCTTAGTCAAGTTTTACAAGCAATTTGCAAGCAATGGACAGCTTGTTTTCGGCGAGTTTCAAGCGATGGATACTTTAACCCTTTTATCCCAGGGCTTCCATAAGTTGACATGAAAAATCCTAAGATTTCAAAATTTGCATTTTACAAGTGCGATTTTACGAATCTCACCTTTACCACATAGCCTGTTTCTAGTTTTTGGTCGACATGTGACTACTTAAGCATGCTGGAAGTAAAGCAGAATGCGCCTTAAGGCGCATTCTGTTTTACTTTCAGCCTGCTATAAGCTACTATAAACTGAGGAAAAAATCCGAAGATTTAGGAAAAATCCGGAGAAATGGCAGCCCTGGCAGTAATCTAGATTTTGAAAGTCAAGTTTTACAAGCAATTATTTGCCAGGGAATGGACAGCTTGTTTTCGATGTGTTTCAAGCGATGGATACTTTAACCCTTTGATATATTGTCACTCATATACGGTATGCACCCTTTGCAGACAGTGTAGATCTACATGTCAAGAATATTCTTTGACTTATGCAATCAGTTTAGACCCAGATCAGGGGGGGCTCTTTGGCGACATGGGTGCATATAACAATGAACTGAGTATTTAAGCGACTTCTTATGAAAGTAGCCTAGATAGCTTGTACAACAGGAGACTGTTTTAATACTGGGTAAGAATAATGCAGAAAGCTCTTAAGCAGCTTTTTATCCTCCATTCAGCACACCTATATTAAATACAGATCATGCGTATTCTATTGAATGACCGCTTAACCATTGCCTCCATAGCAAAATTATTAATATGTAGATCACCCTTGTATATGTATAATGAAATCTTCCAGCAAGTACTTAGGGAGAGTTCATTGCAATATCCAGGCATAAATGGGTTTACTACAAGATAGACTGCACGCAGTGCTAGTTTTGCCCTCTATATGCACTTCACGTCTATAAATCATAGTAGGCGATACAAGATATGGCAGGAAATTGACCAGCTACCGTACTTTTCCGGTGGCTCAGCTGTGTAAACGATGACTATGCACGACTGTAGCGTTCTCATCTAGTGCAAAGACTTTTGACTTTAGTGCAAAACATCACCCTCTAAAACCGATGCTAAACAGTGCAGAGTGGGACTTGGCTTACATTTGCAAACAGTTTGAATCCAGATCAGATGCCGCGTTACGCGGCGTCTGATCTGGATTCAACCTGTTTGTGACTCGTCTTTATGTTGCTTCTGTCAAAGTATCCAATATGTAACTTTGAGAAAAAACAGCAGACGACAATTTTAAGCAGACGATATTGCAGCAGTGAAAGCTAGGTTAAACGATCACCCAAATCAGCACGTGGAGTTCTGACGACAAGCAGGTGCCTTGTGCAGATTAAAAGTAATGCACTACTTTTGATCTGCATTAAGCTGTCACTTGTTGACGATGTTGCAGGTGCTCGTTTTATTCGGATAACCGGTAAACACAGGTTTGATTGTATACCGCCGCGAGAAAAAAAATAGATCCAAGTGTACGGGTTGCGGAGTACAGCGGGTTGTAAAAGTAATTACGAGGTTGACCTCCGCCACAAAACTCTTGAAGTACCAGTCTAATGCTTCTACAGTCAAGTCCCCCTATTACAATCACCCTATAGAGGCTTGTACTTCGTGTTGCAGCGTAAATGGCTTATTAAAGCAGGGTGAAAGTAAAGCAGAACTTTCTGCTTTACTTTCTTCCTGCTAATATTTGAAATATTTCAGCTGTTATTATCTTTAACGAAATAAACCAGGCGTCTTTGGGTGATAGTGGATTTGGGATTGTACAGGCGATGGGTGATGGAAATAGTCCAAAATGCATAAAAATTAAGAAATAAGACCCCTTCCATATCAGGCTTTATATCGCAATGTCTGTTCAAGAACGACGTATTTTGATGTGAAGATTGTGGAATCTAAGCTTTATACAAGTGGTTCGGGATTGGGTGAACACGTTTTACGCAGACGAAACGAGAAAAGCAGACGACGGAAAGATTCATTGAGGGTGGGCAACTCTCGGGCACGAAGGTCATGACTTCTTCAAATCAGTGCTTAGGATCGGTCCGTGTGTACGGGGTTTATACACACTCGGGTTTTAACTACTTTTATTACATTGGTGCGAATACACTAAATTGATCAAACAGCTTGGATCCTGTTCAGACGCCGAGTTTCTCGGCGTCTGTACAGGTTTCAAGCTGTTTGAAACAGGTATAGATGTTTCTCTTTCGTTACGTCGATAATTTAAATTTGAGAAAGCAGAAGATGATTTTGTTTTTTAGCAGACGATTCTCTGGCGGCGAAGGGGTTTGAAGATAATCAACTCTTAGCCCTATTTTATCCTTTGAAATAGATTTATAGCTCGTGTGTAATCTCGAACGGCTTCGGGGATAAATAGGGGTCACCAATTCACATGATCGAAGGGAGTTTTACACTCGTCAGCATAAATTATTCATTGATATCTAATTCGAATTTATAGCCCTGGTAACTCGATCGCCTGCCCCGTTCACAAATTTATTCCCATACACATTTTGTACAACTTTTGGCGGGAAGGCTAATCACTGAAGCGTTTAGTTTCTGATCCACCCTTTATAATGTGTTCAACTGGCAGCTCTTTAAAACACCAATCTGACATTTGTTGAAACGAAAATAGTCTGATCTGGCAGATTGACTGCAATTTCGTGAACCAACGCCTGTAAGACAAACTTACATGAAGTTAGAAAATATTTATTGAATACGCAAAATGTCCTCTTTAAGATATGCGTCAGCTTAACCCTTTACCTGATAGCCCGTTTCTAGTATTGAAGATATGCGTCTACTAAAAGCAGGTTGAAAGTAAAGCAGAATGCGCCTTTAGGCGCATTCTGCTTTACTTTCAGCCTGCTTTAAGCTATCATGTTTTAGAATATAGAAACTATTTCCTATGATATATATTAGTGACTGATTAAATTGGAACTATTTTCTTCAGCGGAGGAATAAATCATATTCGCTAAAAGGCGCTTCTATGGGGGAAGGGGTTAATACAGGACAGGTACCTGCTTAATGCAGTACATAAGTAATGCAGCTGCTTACTAAGTTCCATATGGAGCTTTCTGCATTACTTCTTCCGTGCATTAAATTGTCATCTGTCTTGGAGAAGGCCAAATACCATTTTCTGTGTTCGCCATCTCTGGTTTCATATGTTTTGCACATGTGTTAAATATTTTACTAGTGTCTGCATGTATAACATTGGTTTAATTAAATACTTTTTGCTAAGTCAACGTTTAATGTGTTTATTAGTAATTTAGTAATGCCCTTTGGCAGAATTGGCACGCCTGAAGGGGTCGAATTGACCACGCATTTACTATCTATGACAGGAAATATAACAACTGGTTGTGATAACACCGCCTTTAAACCAGATAATACAAATAGTTTTGAGACAGTTCGAATAATTGCGATATCGATCAGTTATCGCAAATATTCTTATCTGATTAAATCGAGTCCGTGTTTTCCCTAGCCCGACACCCCAGTGACTTAGATTTTTCGTGGGTCCTACAATCTGCGAGTACTTGAGCAATAGATCTCAGATGTATTAGAGGAAACATGAGCTCTGACGGAAATAAGTTCACATGACTAATAGTTAATTGTTGTAAGAACTCTCACCACATTAGACGGCAAACCCTTAGTGCAATATTCGATTCTTGTCTAATGATTTACAAACAGTTTGGATCCAGATCAGACGCCGCGTTACGCGGCGTCTGATCAGGATCCAAACTGTTTGACATCGGAGTCGAAGAATCTTCGGCTAAAACAGTCAATTCCCAAGTTTGAAAAGTAAAGCAGACGTAATTTTTAAGCAGACGGTATTTTAACATAACGAAAGGGTTCACTTGACTATCAAAATCTCAACAAGGCAGGGCTTAAATATGACACGAGGTATTTGAGGACTGAACTGAGTCAAAAGAATGGCAGACGCGACTTTAAACCATTCAGTGTTCAATCTCTTCTTATGACCCACTCTTCCAAAGATTGTTTTATTGTAGAAGAATTCTACGTACGCCCCTTCGATCCAGCCCTTAAACTTCCGATATTTTGATAAAATTGCACGAACAAGTCATCAGCATAGACCTGACAACAGAGTAGACCCTATTCAGACACCACGTTCCAATGCGGTGTGTGATTTTGGTCTCTACTGTTACAAGCTAGGTATTATTTCCATTTCACTTTATATTCAATCGAAAAATATAAGCACGTGTTTCGCTCCTTGGACAGAAATCTCTGATCCCTTCGTGGGTTCTTTTCATAAATGTTGAACAACTGTTTCGGGCTTCGTAGTGTGATCATACTTGAATTAAAATTGTGTCCGACATTTAGGGCTTTGATATATATTGCGCACTAGAGTTGATCTAGTAATCGAAACTTCAACGTTTAACTTACTAACGCCACATTCTGTGACAATTGTTAATTGGTTACAGTTTTGATCCAGAAGAGACGCCGAGTGACTCGGCGTCTCTTCTGGATCCAACTGAAACTTGAATATTTTCGAAAAAGAAGGCAGATTAGCCATCTCTTGAAAAATCGCAGGAGACACGACATTAGCTTGCTAAAGGTTGAAGATCGTGGAAATTGGACGGTTTTGATAATTTATTACAAGGCCAGGGGTAAATCTTCCGAACCAGCCATTATTATGACTGGCCTATAAAAGCAGTGTTTTTTGTTTTTGAAATCTTCAAAATTTGAACAGCTAGCCATTTTATGATCTTCCCGATCTTTTTGACAGGCTTTGCAAAAACTTTAGCGGGACATTTACGGACAAGACATTAAGCAGACGGCAAATTGATTGCAGACGACAAATTTCCCGCCTTCGGAAGGATAAACATAATATGTATACACTCAGCTGTTCACAATTCACATGTAAGAAGGCAGCCGGTGCACTAGACAGGTGTAAATGAATCTATAAATAGATCAGTGTTGTTTACCTGTCACTCATTCAAAGTTGACAGGTGGGCGGGCCAATTATACCTACATACACGTGCTTTTGTGAACAGATGTAAACATTGGGGGTAAATGAACAATTGTGAAGCAATTAAAACCAGAGAATGAATTCAGTTTAGTGGCATTTTTTACTACATTGATACCAAACATATAGGATGCAATGAAAATCACAAAACCTGTTTGCTTTTTTATCAATGTTTAGTTTTTTCATACAATGACATCTTGCATTGTACACAAAATAAGTTGTTCGTTGATGAAAATGGTTTAAATAGAATATTTACAATGATATATGCAGAGGTGACACTTCATAAATAGTTATTTCTATATTAGCACAATTGACAGAATCAACCTCCGTTGCATGAGAGACAACATTGACATACACTCAAGACCTCTGTTAAGCAACCACTCAATAAATCATTGGGATATCTTAAATATTATCGTAACACGTGTCTGCTTAATGCAGACTAGAAGTAATGCAGAAAGCTCCTACAGGAGCTTTCTGCAATACTTTTTACCTGCATTAACCTACCACGTGTTAAAAATGACATCAACATCACATAATGGGAAGATAAAACAGGTATGTGCTTAATGCAGGTGAAAATAATGCAGACAGCTCCAATATGAGCTTTCTGTATCATTTTTTACCTGTATTAAGCACATACGTGTTAAAAATTACTGTATTGCATCTTCTCGTGAATGGTCGCTTAGCAGAGGTTTGAATTTGTAATATTTTATCAAGATTATAATAGATCATTCAACATATACTAACAGTCATAGAATCTGGAGCTTAAATGCATTTCTCAATGGCGTAACTCTCCCCTCTCTCATATATCTCAGTTATCAAATATTGCAACTTATGACTTCTTTATTATGTTAAACTCTGCTATTAAAATACTTTTTTATGACTACTCTTCTCTGGCAGAAATACATGTACACACAGTGCATTCAAAACCCTTTTTTGACAAACTGTTCTTTGAACACGTTCTGTGCAAAACAATCATTTCTTGCATATCCTTGCCAACAACTCAACAACCAAACAAGTATATTGCCCTTTCACGTATAAAAACCAGTCATTATGAAAATATATCTCTCTCCCTACAAAAAACAATGCTCTGATATGAATGAAAAAATTTATACATCCTGAATTTTGGAATAGACACAAATGGCATACGTGAACATTTTTTGGAGAACTTTGCATTTAGCAATGAAAATGTGTACAAAATGATAAAACTTGACACAAAAACGGTACAAAATCAAAAATTGACTAAATATTGCGTACAGTGTTGATTATATAGAAACCACACAACTACTCTAGGGAATAAATGTATTAGTCCACGTAAAAAAATCTTGAAAAAAATGCCTAGTTTTGCACATTTAAATACCTTGCAACTGTCCCTTAACTTACTGGAACAGACATTGACATGTCTGCCCCTAATCACACCAGGGAAAACCTCTTTTAACATAAATAATATCTGCTCTGCTTTGCACTCCTACCAATGCAATAATCAGGGCCCCAGGTTAGCAGGAGTACTCAAATTTTCAAAATCTTTTATTTCCTCACCAAATCCTATGGTGTGGCCACTCATTAGAATCGTCTTTTCGAGACGATTCCAATGAGTAGTCGCAACATAGGATTTGGTGAAATTTTTTCAGATTTTGAAAATTTGAAACACTTCCACTATCTAGGGCTATGGCAGTTGCAATATCTTAGTTAACAAAATATACAGATCATATCTTTGTGTGCTGAATGGCTATTTACATATATACATTTATATACAATGTTCATTTATAGCTCCTGCCGTTTCAATCAGTGGTCCACTAGCATATAAGGCGATTGTAATCACTTACAAAGTTATCCGTCAACTGAATCCAATAGACTCGCACTATATATCTCAGATTCACAATACAAAAACATGGGCTTTAATCTCCCATTTATTCTCACAGTTCAGTTGAAATATGTTGCACAAAGTCCCGTACTGTAATAACATTATATAAACAGTAAATATAAAAAAAAAACATGGAAAAACCCATTTGGTGAGCTGTATTTTAGTCTAGTGAGCAGCTGTAAGATTTCCTATGGAAGATATGTCCAACCATTCGTTCTCAAGACCGATCATTTCTGAGACCTCCGGGGTCGAATAGTCTGGGAACTCGAAATGAGATGAGGGGTTTGCACTGAGATTAACACTAGCACCAGTTTGAACTGCGGTACCATAAGACACCATGGATATGGAAGTAGGAACACCGTGAGTTTGCACATTTGTGTCGAAGTTTGGAAAGTCTGTATCTGCGAGTTTACTTAGATCCATGTTTCCGATATCTAACTGCCAGTTGGAGGGCAGTTGTAGAATGTCTGTAAGATTGTCCAAATCAGCCAGTGAGGAACCTTCTGGCTGGTGTTCGATATTATTATTGATATGAGGGTATTCCTGTTTCACAACTACACACGACTCCTCTACTGGTGAGGGAGCTGGGGTGTCGTAATGGTCCTCTGGATAGAAACTGTGCGATTCCGGAGTCATGGGTGTATACTCCGGACTCGATGGAACTTTGCCGGGTGGGGTGAGCTGACTCACTGGCACAGACACGTGTTTGCTCGCTCTAATACTGTCTTTGAACTTTTCGTCAATTGTCAGTTTCAATTTGAGCCTACTATGTTGAGTATTGTCATTGATTGTGTACTGGGAAGGGGTGGATAGGGCTTGCTTCATCACCGAGGACTTGTAGCGATGTTTGTCTGGTCTTTTCGTGGATTTTGAGACTTTACCCTTGAGTGTGCTCTCTTTTGGCGTGGCGGCTGGCTTGCTCTTCTTGCGTGGCCTGAAAATACAGAAAGGAACTTTTTGTCAGTATGGCAGTTTTGCACATGTTTAAGTCACGTGGCTTCAGCTCGTAAAAACTTAACAGGGCTCCAGAAAATCTTGAGTGAGTAAACTGAACAAATCAAACAATTTTTCTCATTTCTGCACCAAATCCTATGGTGTTTCTACTCAGTAGAATCGTCTCTTCGAGACGATTCTAATGAGTAGTAACACCATAGGATTAAATGCAGAAATAAAGATGTTAGTTTTATAAATAACCCCCTTTTGGCCCTTATCTGGAGCTCTGATAACATTCAATCACTTTGGAGATACAAATTTTAGTTTTGAGTTTAAAAAAGTATATCTTTAGCAAAATTTTATAAAAACTTCAAAACTTCTACACCAGGTAGCAAATATTGGGTTTCAGTGCTGAAATAAACGTCAATTTGCATTTCCAACTTTATTTGCAGTTTTGCACTTAAGTTAACCTTAAACCACTAATATCCTCCTTTAATATGTGGTGCTCAAGTCGATAAGCTGTGTTTATCAAAATCACGTTTTACGCTACAAAATACAAATAAACACACCCCATTGTCAAAATCCACAGTGCATAACCCCACACGTCAAGTAAAGACAGATTCAGGCCAGCTTAATACCTTTTTGCCACAGTATAAATTTCCACCTTAATCTGCATCCAACTTTAATAAACCATCCAAAAAATGTATGGCCTCAATAATTTACAGGTTAACTGATATCTATGACGTTTTGGATTAAAAAAAATTAATGTCTAGTATTTTCTTCATTTTCCCCCCAAAATAGAATTATTTTACTAAAAGCTATAAAAATGTATGTACGAGGTCCCTGGCTGATAAAATACTACCTTACTTTGGACGAGTCGCAATTTATCAGTTCAATAACCCGCAAGACAGTACACTTTCAAAAGTACACTGACACTACCTTAGCCTATACCTTCGGATAAGGGGGAATTATTTCCAAACACCAAAATCGTTATTTCGAACTAATTCCTATATTGTGACCATTTATTAGAATCGTCTCTTCGAGACGATTCTAATGAATGGTCACAACATAGGAATTTGTTCAATATTTATTGATAATTTCAGAAAAATTGTTAAAAATTACAGCACTTGCTTACTCACTCATCGCCCTTAGCCAATCAATAAGCGAATTACGCATCCTACGTTTAGCAACTCTGATCAGAAGAAATGAAATAGCAGAATAAAACAATTACCTGTATTTATAATCTGGATATTCCTGCATATGTAGAAGTCTTAATCGTTCAGCTTCTTCGATAAAGGGCTGGCGATCGTTTTCATCAAGTAACTTCCAACGAGCCCCAAGCCTTTTGCTAATTTCAGCGTTATGCATATCAGGTGCAACTTCTGAAATCTTCCTGCGTTCGATCTGTGACCACACCATAAACGCATTCATTGGTCTTTTCACGTGATTTGTAGCTTTTTTGCACATTGTAGCATCTGTGTATGGAGTACTGGTAGCTGGATCTATCATCTGAGATCCAAACGGAGTGTCACTGCAATCACTCGAGGCACTTGGACTATTTTGCGGAACCATAGTTACAAAATATCTTAATGCATTTAAAAATCCAAAAAATACAGAAATATAAAGTCACTGAGTATAAATCCCTGATAGTATGTATGAACAGCACCTTCTAAGAAGGTCTGTCTGAGTTTAATTCACATGTAAGTTCACGAGACAACTGATCTATTCTAACTCGCAAACGCGTTGTGCCGGGCGTATATATACAAGTGATAAATTCGCTAGCCAATCGAACGCAGGGGGCGGAGCTTGTAATACAAGTGACAGGTGCTTACTGCTGTACGGTGAAATCAAATGTAAACACAGGCGTTTCTTAATCACTGTTGCTGGGCGCATATCTAGGTCAGCGGCTTCGAAATTTTAAATACAGTCCAATTTTTATCTGGGTACGCCAGATGGCGTTCATCTAGACAGGAAAGCCGACATCAAAGACACCGAAATCTGAAGTGGATTCTTGTGTCGATTTTGATTTTGGAACTTTTAATAGGATGACAGAAAATTGGTAAACTGTATTTTTCTTTTCACACGGGTGTTTTCTGCTTGCTTTATAGATTATCGGTGTAGATGTAGGTGTTTTTCGTTATGTACAGCGTGAATAATACGCCACGGCAAAATTGGTACATGTGTGTTATTGAATTAGCTATGAAACATAGTGAGATCATTTCGAAGAGGCGTATTTAGGTTGGTTATTGGTGTCAATAGAGTGCTTATACTTGTTGTTTAGCAAACAAAACGTAACTATCAATACAGAAAAATAGGCTAGTCATGGTTTTTAGAAGAATAAGTTTAAGTCTTGTACTTTAACTATTGAAAAAAGTATTAAACCTTTAGGTGCAATGGTGTTATATCTAGTTATGTAGTAAAAACACTAAATAAGGCGAGTTTAGTGTTAGACTAGAGTGTAGAGTTTGACTGTTGACAAAATACGTCCCAAGTTTTTATCGTCTGCTTTAACACTCTTAGTGTCGTCTGCAATATTTCTAAAGTCAGATTTAGGACTGGTTTGACTCATGAAATGACGATACGAGTGTCAAACAGTTTGGATCCTAATCAGACGCCGCGTCACGCGGCGTCTGATCAGGATCCAAACTGTTTGCTAAGTCGCCTTTTGGCGCCGTTGGCTATGGGTTGGCAGTGAAAGAGTTCAAACGTTACAGTCTCGTTTTCACTGCACTGTATCTCGTCCGCTAATAACTGTCGTCTGCTTGGTTTACCGCGAATTTTAGTTAATTGAACGTAAGGAACGTTGATTTGAGTGTCAACAAATTTAGATTCAGATCAGACGCCGAGTAACTCGGCGTCTGATCTGGATCTAAACTGTTTGCAAATGCAAGTGTTCTCAGACTTTCATTTGAACAGAACAGAACAAATCTTTTATTACATCTCTGGCATACAAACATTTGAAGGGGGTACATCAACATAAGTGTACAATAAGAGAAAATCATCTTCGACTTGATAAGATTATAAATTTGCTACCGAATCGTACGTGTAAAAAAGTTGCTGTCGTTCACCTGTTAAATCTGTAATGAACGCACATTAAAGATACGACGGATGACAGGCGGCAACTTGAAAATATAACATTTTACTAGTTTTTTTCTTCAAATCTCATCAGCCCTTGATACACATTATGCCTGTATTGGACCTCAGTTTGGATCCAGATCATGACTCACTAAACGTTGGGCCATATCAGGACCAAAAACTCTATATATCCCTACGATATCAGTGTCACGTGTACATGTAAAACGATTGATATAAGAATTATTTAGCCGACGACAGTTTTTCAAAGCAAGCAGTAACCAATTAGCCATTACATGATAGCCTGTTTCTAGTTTTGAAGACAGGTGACCACTTAAAACAGGTTGGAAGAAAAGGAGAATGCGCTTTAAAAATAAATTACCATCTGCTAGGATAAGGGAACATTTGTTATGTTGCATATTAATAACTGGAACTATTTTCCCCAGAGGAACTCAGGAACACATAATTTAATAGGGTAAATATGGAGTAAAGGGTGAAACAACTTTCCGTGCTTTCAGGATCGACTATCATAGATGACAGAACAGCGCTAGTGGATTTTCACATGTACTTGGAAATGTATAGTGTTTGCTGAAGAAGACCATGTGTTTCATCAACGGACAAATGATTGGCTTGGACCTTTCAAATCAAAGAAAAAACACAGAACTAACCCTAGCCCTTTATCCATAAACACAAAACCACCAAAGATCCCTAATCCTATACCCTTTTGCCCCAAACACAACACATATACATGTACATTGTAATCACATTTACTATTTGCCTATACAATATTTCTTTACAGGCATATCGGTTTTATATTCTCTATCAGCACATATGCACAGTAACACCTCTCTATTACGACCACTAAAACGAAGGCTAATTGACTGTATTGCATATAAAAGACAGATGTCAGCTTAAAGCAAGGTTAAAGTAAAACAGAAAGCTCCTTAAGGAGCTTTCTGTTTTACGTTAACCTTGCATTAAGCAGTCACCTGCCTTAAACAACTGAGAATCTAAGCAATTTAGTAATTGTAATCGAAAGGTTTAACTGAGAAAGAGGGAGAGAGAGAGAGATGCGGGTTAGTTTGCGGTGGTCGGCTATTTGAACCCCACTCAATGCCAAAGACCGAAAGCCCCATGCCCATTTATCCCCAGTGCCCCAATGTTTACGCCGAGTCTGTCAGAGACTGTCCGCACACAAGCCGGTATACACGCCACTCAGAATAACCCCCAGCCTCTGCAATCTTTTATCGATCCAGAACATGATTAATTAGCGTGGCTTCTATTCATGTCAATAAACAAATCGGCCCTTCACATTTACTAGCAATTTGTTACTACGCGTCCGGGTGAAGCTAGGCAAGACGTTTCGCAGGCTGGATACCAAAATATAAGCAAATTATCAGCTTGCATTGTAGCAGAAATGAACATATTCGTTTTAGTATACAAATACTGAAGAGTCTGCGTATTTTCGTTCGGAGAAATGTGTAGATTCGGTTCTAAAGGCCTTATTTCACTACAACCGCCTGGATTCCACTGACAAACAGTTTGGTTTCTGATCAGACGCCGAGTTCCTCGTCGTCTGATCAAGATCCAACGGTACCCTGTCTCAAATTTCATAACACTCGCTTTTCGCCAGATGCTATTTGATGAAAAATATAGCTAAAACAACCATCAGGAATCAAAGCACAATATACATATTTCATTGATATACGATGCATACGCAAGTTTTATCTATGCTTCGTGGTATTTTAGTGGGTAATTCGCACTGTACAGTACTTTAGTAGATTCAGTTCACAAACACTCATTCGAACAGGATAGATAACTCTTGTAGGCTTGTCGCGCGGATAAATCTGTGACACAAAATGACACTATAAACCGCGACTTGTAAATCGAGCACTATAAAAAAAGTATCGGAAAGGTGAAAATGGTGGCGACAATTCAGTACAGAGTTTTAAATGCTTTTTATGTTAATGTAAAAATGGAAATAATTAAAATTTTACTCAGCTAACATCTGTCACCATTTTAAACGCTTGAATACCAAAACCAGGGCGATTGTGATCTCACAAAAAAGGAATACCCTTTTAAAACTCTAGCAGAGGAAATATTAATTTCGAATTCTTAACGTTAAGTACGTTTAGTTACACACATATCGGAACACGAGACGTAGAAAAAATACCAATGGTAAAAAGAAGCAAGTTCAAAGAACGGGACCACGCCCATTTACCCCTCCCCACCCCATTCGTTCACTCATTCATCCCTGAAACATTAAAGGACAGTTCGGTTGCAGATCAGACGCCAAATAAAGCGACGTTTCATCTGGATCCAGACTGTTTGCAAGTTTTCACAAATTCGACGGCAGCATGCAGTAGGTTGACAGGGCTGCCATAAGTTGACATGAAAAATCCTAAGATTTCCAAATTTGTATTTTTCAAATGCGATTTTACGAATCACACCTTTACCCCATAGCATTTTTCTTGTTTTGTTGACATTACTTAAAGCAGGCTGTAAGTAAAGCAGAATGCGCCTTAGGGCGCATTCTGCTTTACTTTCAGCATGCTTTAAGCTACCACGTACTTGGAAATAATCCGGAGATTTAGGAAAAATCCGGAGAAATGGAAGTCATGCGTTAATCTATCATTCAAAAGATGAATAAACAGCTTGTTAAGACAGTAAGTAAATTAAAATACACCATTGTATAGAATTGAAGTTAACGCTTTTTTATGCATTTCATGTTTGTGGAACAAAATGGTTATCTATCTTACACGCCCTTTCATCTTCTGTTAAAATCGCCGTTTAATGCAGGTTTGGCATTTTAACAGCACTGCCATGCAACCAATAGACCCCTAACACTGTAAATGAAAAATCCCAGTTTCAAATTAAGTTTGTTCCATTTTCAACTATTTAAGATTGTTTGCACAACATTCTGCAAGATGGCAAACAGTGTATATTCTGATCAGAGGGCTCCTATAGGAGCCCTCTGATCAGGGTCTACACTGTTTACATAGCTCTAGTGTACTGTTCGCAGATTCACTGTTTGTAAAAAGCGCCTATAAGCACCACTAGAAATCAGTTTGGGATTCAGTGATTACAAAGTTTAGACGTAGATACCCGTCCTGACTTGATCGGATTATCAATTAAATCACCCATATTTAATAGAATATAAATTTATCATTATAATTGGGCACATAAAATACTATTTACTATGGTTAATTACTATTTATCTCTCCATTTCTTAACTATCCTTCACTTGTCCCCAGTCCTTTCAACAGTTAAAGTTTTGCTGATCTAAAAATTGAGAATACAATTTCAAATCCGCCCAACTATAAACAAACTTTCGTCTACAGCTTAGCATTTTTACGATTGCATAATTTCAAACTGTTGTACCGAAAGAAAAATGTAAAAGCTATGCACGTAAAAGCACTTAAAATCTTTCCATTTTAATTATTGCTGTAACGCCAGTGAAATTATCAAAGTCACGTGACGGATGCGGCACACGACCCACTAATTTGCATACGGGAGGCGTACGACGCATTCTTGCTCACGTGCTTGTCACGAGCCTGTCAACTTTAATGCTTTGAAATAAACACGTCCGACTTTTATACCGAACGTTTGTTTTCCCACGGAAAGAAAAATCAATATTTTTTCTGAAATCCAAAACTTTTACCAATAATTTGTGAAAGAGCTGATTATTTTAAACACGTAGGATACGGGTAGTCTATTATATTGCTGAGAATCCGTTGACCCTTCAACTGTCACTGTATCGTTTACTTTAAAACCACGTCAGCAAACAATTTAAATTCTATTTCATGTATTCTGATAACTAAAAATGCAAACGATTTTCAAGCAGTTTGGATCCTGATCAGACGCCGAGTAACTCGGCGTCTTATCAGGATCAAAACTGTTTGGAAATATCCGCCAAGGAAAGGAAGGTTTTAAACGATGTAGCAGATCTTGTTATTATTTAATGAAAGAAAAACACCGTTTTGTGAAAGCGTGCATTCAATAAATATGAGATTCGAAATTATTGACAGGAAGAAAATCAATACGCTTTAGAGAAAATTAATTCAATTTCTTTGATCTTTTTGCACTTAAGTCTTGAAGATTAAATAATATATAAATGAGAAAATATCATGTGATAATGAATTCAACTAATTGATAACAGATGATCGATGAAAGCAGATTGAGAGTAAAGCAGAATGTGCATAAAGGCACATTCTGCTTAACTTTCAACCTGCTTTAAGCTACAATCTGCTAGTATATAGAAAAAAATATAATTATTAATGCCTGTATAAACTTTAAAGTAGATGTACTGTCTTCAGTGAAGGCATACATTGAATGCGTAAACACGTATTTATGGAGTAATGTGTTTATAATTTATGAAATAATTTATCAATCTTTGACGACACATGTAGGTGGATGTGAAATGGCTGCTGAATGCAGGACAAATATCTAGTAGAAAGCCCCCTTTCTGCATTTCTTTTCCCTGCATCCAGCAGTCATCTGTCTAAAACAAACTCCATATGAAGTTTGGTTAGTGGTGCTGATGAATAATAAGGTCAAAGTTCACGCAGGCTTTACTTTGATTAGATCTTAACCCTTGACTTGAGGTTCTATCATCTAGATCGAACTCAGTTCAATTAAGACTAATGCTCTAAATAGAAGAAACATTAAATCGAATGCCAAACAGTTTTGATCCAGATCGGACGCCGCGTAACGCGGCGTCCGATCTGGATCTTAACTGTTTTAAACAGTACCAGCACGATCGACAAGTAAATGTTAATGGTTTGTTTTTGGAATTTCAGTGGATAGGTTTATGTTGCTGGTTCTTCTATATCAATTACTTGAGAATTAATATTAATATTATTATATAAGCAGACGTTGTAAAGTATTCTAGAGAGGGCTGGTAAAGAATATATATAGCATAATCACGGAATTATACACACATTATGCCAGGGCTGTCATAAGTTGATCTTGAAAAATCCTAATATTTCCAAATTTTCTATTTTTCAAGCGCAATTACTTAAAGCAGGTTAAAAGTAAAGCAGATTGCGCCTGAAGGCGCATTCTGCTTTACTTTCTGTCTGCTTTAAGCCACCATCTGCTAGAATTTAAATCCGATTATTTCGGAAAAATTCCGGAGAAATGGCACACCTGATATGTATTATTCCGTGACATCATGAAGAACAATAACTACGCAGAAAAAAGCTTTCGATCGAGGTGGGACCCGGAGTACAGTTTATCGATGTATCATTTTGATCCAAACTTTGCTCGATTCAAATGTCAAATTTGTTTTAAAAGTTTCTACAAATAACAATTTTGCAGATGATATTGCGGTACCCTGGAAACGAAAGGTAAAACGTGTAATTCTCTCAAAAGAACGGTTTTGGAAACATAGTTTTGGTTGTTGTTGGACGGAAGTGAACAAGCATGATTAGGACGTTATTTTCACCTCATCAACGATATTCTATGCCAAACAAGTATCCCTACTGTGAAAAGGGAAGAGGGTGTTCTCTGGTGTTGGGAAGACAGCTGTATCTTCTTGTTATGGGTACCCAAAGACCGGAAGGGTCACTGTAGGATAAAGGTCATTCGGGCCAAAAATAGATACCCGAACAGTTTGTCACCATGGGTATCCTCAATCAACGTCCCAAGTCAATAAAATTCATCTTACAATGCAAGCTTTTGAAGCCCCATTCAGTCCCTATTGAATTTACCCAGGGCTGAAACCCAGTGTTTCGCAGCCCATGTTCCCTTTTAACGACGGGTATTCTCCGCTGGTGTTAGAATTATCACCCGCCTTATTCCCTCAAAATCGTTGAACATAATCATATTTATCTGCAGAATCTCAGACTAGCATTTGCCTTAATTTCTGATAAGTTTTCGAGAGGAATTATATGTTTGATCTTGATCAAAACTATTCTCAAACAGCCTAACTTAAAGTTGGGCATTCGCTCAATTTCATTCGGTCGCGTGAACAATATTGTGACGTCAGCGGCAGGTGCTTTTGGGGTAGTGTGTCATTTAAATAAGGCACGCGACAAAAGCCAGCTGTTGCGATAAGCAGCCAATCATAGGCGAGAACGGCGTAGTTTTTATCAATTTATGTACCTTTTGAGGCGACTGTTTAAGACATATGTAGTATTATTATTTGATAAAGTAAATATTTTAATTTGCCTATGAAAAGAATTTAACCCTGCACAATTGAACTTCAAACACTTTTGGACCATAAAAAGAACTTCTAAAGACAGTTGTAGTTGAAAGGTAAATGTTAAAGCGCCACGCATGTTTGATTCCAGCAATGCTCCACCCAAGGGTATAGTTATAGCTACAGTCGAACCTGTATTAAGCTGCCATTCAATGAAACAACATGAACTAGTTGGAAAAAAAAGATTGCTGAACGCAGAACGAAATTATTGCAGAAAGCTTCCGTTCTTCATTAACCTGTCGTCTATCTTAACCCCACGTGCTGTTTTAAGTTTTTGAAGGAAGGTGACCACTTAAAGCAGGTTGAAAGTGAAGCAGAATGCGCCTTATGGCGCATTCTACTTCACTTTCAGCCTGTTTTAAGCTACCATCTGCTCGGATAAAGTATATATTTCTTATGGTGCATATTCATGACTATAAATATGAGCTATTTTCTTAACTACAGGAATTAATTAAAAGCGCCAAAAGGCGTATTTATGGGGTATTGGGTAAACGGCTGTTTAAATATCTGGTTTTGAAAATAGCTCGTTTGAATATAGATAAGACTGTTATTCTCCTTCAAAGGAATGAAACAGGTATTATCATCTACTTCAAATTGTATTCTACTTCAATGTTTAATAAATTCAGTGCAGTATCTTTTAACTTTAAATGACTCCAACACCTAAGCCTCGAACACTAGGGATTTTAGTAAGACATTGGGGGTAACGCTGGTCTCTGATCAGGATCTAAATTATTTGCAATACCAACGTTGCTGAGTTCGTGCGCAAAGGACTATGGGTACATGTAAGCTGTACATTTTGAACATAAGGTAACGCTTGAAATCAAATTTAACCAACCTTAAGTCAATCGACCCTTTCTATAAGGAGCGCATAATATCAGCCCTTATGCCAGGCTTTATCTTAATGCAGGATGAAAGTAATACAGAAAGCTCCGTTAGGAGCTTTCTGTATTACTTTTAACCTGCATTAAACAACAGTCTGTATTAATTAAAATTCTATATGCTTTACAAGATTATCGCTAGATACAGTATAGACAGTAGACAAAATAATATATTCAGCAATCTGCCCCGCACGCGCCAGCCGTCAACTTCACATTGTTACATCATTATGTTGGTTTTTTGTAGTTTTGGGGAGCAATTACTTTTAATGTAATTTGATACAGGTGGGCATACTTCTCCAGATGATTTTTAAATGTATATTTTAGCATTTGAATATAGCGACATGTGGCATGCCCATATAAGTAACTACAGTATATCCCGGCTTATACGACACTCACTTATATTATAATAATAAGTTATAAGCTTTGTAAGCCTACTCATCGGTGGTGTGCGGTCAGATTGAAGCGGGTAAAAAAACTTTCAATGGGAGTTTTCGTGTTTTACTTTCATCTTTCTCTAACAGCAAACTACGTTTAACATTAAATATACAGCTTTTCTTTTCAGTTTTCAGTGGTTGTAATAGCGAGGTTGTTCTGTAAATACATTAAAACCTCTCTATACGACCACTAGAAAAAAGACTAATATGTGATTTAAGGCAGGTGGTTGCTTAAAGCTAGGTGACTGTTAAACAGAAGGCTCCTGAGGGAGCTTTCTGTTTTACGTTCACCTTACTTTAACCCTTTCCTCCCTGAAACCTCAAATGGACAATTCTCGTTTTCTATTTAGTCTAGTCCATTTTTGACTTTTTAGGGTTGATTTTTACTATATATGTCAAAATCACAAACAGTGTAGACCCTGATCAGAGGGCTCCTTTCGGAGCCCTCTGATCTGGGTCTTCACTGTTTGCATAGGACAAGTGTACTATTCACATGTACACTGTTTGAAAAGGACGCCTATATGCGGGACTAGGGTTCAATCAAAGGGTTAAGCAACCCTTTGCCTTAAACACCTGATGATTTAAAAACAATTCTAGTGGTCGTAATAGAGAGGTTTAACTGTACACTTCTCGTTTGCTAAATGCTATTTAAATACTTTTTAATGTGGTAAGAGATGTAGGCTAGATTAAATAATTTAATGAAATGCGTTTTATTTCGGTCTACACATGTTTAACTCACTGGACCATAGTAACCTAATTTGTAAGGGCTTTCTTTACAAAACAGTGTACCTTTGACGTGTGCACTTATCCTACCGAAATAGTGTAGAACCAGGTCAGAGGACACATACTGAATGAATCCTCTGTACTGGTTAGTGCATTGCACTATATTGTAAGACACCTCACAAATATACATAATACAGTGGAGAATCTGTTATTCTTTCCCGTTTAAACGCAAACGTACGCAAACGCAAAGCACTAAAACGTAGAAGAGAACAACTTTTGGACAATTTTGATAATTCTTGTTTATCTTGGTGGCAAACAGTTTGGAGCCTGATCAGACGCCGGGTTACCCGGCGTCTGATCGGGCTCCAAACTGTTTGCACTGCAAATAATAGTTTTAACGTAAACGCGTTTATTGGGAAAGAATAGCACATTCTCCACTGTACAAAATGGGATAGCTTTTTATTGGAAGCTGAAATTACTTTTGGAAGATTTATGGATTACCCATTACCCCATAGCCTATTTCTAATTTTGACGACTTGTGACCACTTAAAGCAGGTTGAAAGTAAAGCAGAATGCGTCTTGAAGGCGCATCCTGATTTACTTTCGACCTTCTTTAAGATACCATCTGCTAGGATATTGAAATTATTTCTTATGATACATTATTGCATAAATTGGAACTACATTTGTATTTACTTCTGTGGAGGAATAAATTGAATAATATTATGCTAAAAGGCACTTCTATTGAGAAAAGGGTTAACCCTTTATCTGATAGCCTATTTCTAGAATTGAAGATTGGTGACTACTTAAAGCAGGTTGAAAGTCAAGCAGAATGCGCCCTAAGGCGCATTCTGCTTTACTTTCAGCCTGCTTTAAGCTATCATGTGCTTGAATATAGAAAATATTCCCTATAATATATATTCATGATTGATTTAATTGGAACTATTTTCTTTAGCGGAGGAACAAATCATATTCGCTAAAAGGCGCTTCTATGGAGAATAGGGTTAAACCAAGTAATTTTCGAATCAATGTTTCTTAGGTTGGTGGAACAAAATAACACCATTATTCCTTGCTAAAATCGAAGCCAAACACCTTGTCCCATTACCCCCATAGCCTGATTCTCGAGGTGCAGACAGGTGACCACTTAATTAACCCATTACCCCATAACTACGCCTTTTATCGCCTTTGATTTATTTATCCACTGAAGAAAATAGTTCTTAGTTATTTTAAGTCAATATCACTGAAATCATAATTTTAATTGTTTCTTTACTTACATCTTCTCCGCTAAATGCATCTTTATTGTCATAACTGTTTATTACATGCCTTTGTTTGTTTACAACATGCATTACATGCCTCATGGGCTTGTTAGTCTGAAGGAAGAATAAAATCATATCTATCTATCTATATCATAAGAAATAATTTCTATTTTCTAGAAGATGGTAGCTTAAAGCAGGTTGAAAGTAAAGCAGAATGTGCCTTAAGGCACATTCTGCTTTACTTTAAACATGCTTTAAGTGGCCACCTATCTTCAATTATAGAAACAGGCTATGGGGTAATGGGTTAAGGCGCAATCTGCTTTACTTTTAACAGCTTTAGTTACCATCTACTTGGATCAAGAAAATAGTTCTTATAGTACATAATTCATGATTAAATTAAGTAGAACTATTTTCTGTAATGGAGGAATACATTAAAGGCGTAAAAAGAGTAAATATGGAGTAATGGGTTATCTAAAAATGTTCATGTCTCCAATCCAATACATGCACTTTCAGCTTTTCTACGTATATACATGAACATGTTTACAGTAAAAAGTTGACTTTTAAAAATGAGCTTAGAACATGATAATGCCCATATAGATTACATGTACTTAATAGGTCTTAATACTGCTAATGAATCTGCTTTTGAATTATCGATCGACACTAGTTCAGTAAAACTTGTGTACAGCGGTCATTCAATGAAAAACAATGAGAAAGCTATACAGTAAAACCCCTCTAAGCCGGAACCTCTAAATACCGGAATTCTCTCTAAACCGGACAAAAACATTGGTCCCGTTTCCCACCCATTTTTACGCCTTTGATTTATTCCTTCTCTGAAGAAAATACATTCATTAGCATATACATTTGTAACATCAAATTTATTTCTATATCCTAGCAGATGATAGCTTAAAGCATGTTGAAAGTAATACAGAATGCGCATTCTGCTTTACTTTCAACCTGCTTTAACTGGTCAGCTACCTTCAATACTAGAAACAAGATATGGGTTAAAACCTCTCTAAACCGGAAACCCCTCTAAACCGGATGTTTTAGTTGTCCCCACGCATGTCCGGTTTAGAGGGTTTCACTGTATATATACAGGTTTTATCACTTGATGCATGACACTATAGTAATGAAGGAGGCTTATACAGTAGAACCTCTTTAGTACGACCACAAAATTGTGCTATTATCATGTAATTTAAGGCAGGTGGCTGCTTAAAGCAAGGTAACAGTGAAACAGAAAACTCCTTTAGGAGCTTTCTGTTTCACTGTCACCTTGCTTTAAGCTGTCACCTGTCTTTATACAATCAAATAGCCTTCGTTTTAGCGGTTGTAAAAGACAGGGGTTCTACTGTATACGATCGTTCTGCATCCTTTTTCATTCAGCTTTAGTAACCAGTAAAGAAAGTTTTTATATACACGTATATATTTCACAAATGACCACTTTCTGCTTTACTTTTGCCTTGCATTAAGTTTTCTAAAATCATGCAAGACCCCCCGAATTCATTCCGCTTACACATACATGTATTGCGCTTAACACAGCTTATTATCTATTTCAAATGCCAAATTTGCTTGCAGTTAGCGACCACCTGTATTTCCCGAATGAAGAAATTAGAAAGTACATATAAAGCCGTTTTCCTGCCGATCACGACTTGAAGAGTATTATAGTATTATTTAAAAACAGTTTGGATTCAGATCAGACGCCGCGTTACGCGGCGTCTGATCTGAATCTAAACTGTTTGGCACGCGTCTCATGCAGCATGTATATTTCTCCCTTCGCTCAGCGTGTATAATTCCGTGGCTCAGCGTACAGGCACCATTCTATACATGTACCTGTCTGCGGACAATCATTTACGATGCGACCATCGCGTGACAAACTCCATAACACATGCCACACAAACTGATAAGTAGAAGCTGATTCTGATTTCAATCATCCTTTAGCGAAATAGATTTTGGAATTGTGCGATTTTTATCAATTTTCACATGACAACTATTTATACCCTCGTTCTTCGATAAGATTATTATCGATGATCGCGAAATTTGGGACAGTTGCTAGGGTTGAAATCAATTTTAGCGAAATTATCGGCAAATTGCGCCCGCAATTAACTATCGGGGCTCAGGTCAAGCAGATAACTAAATGGCGTAACGTAGCAGATAGCATCGAAGACTGAGGTGACCAACTAGGTGGACGGATGGGGTGGACCTTCATTAGCGCGCTTCGCGAGGGCCCCAGGGGGTCGCTAGGTGTTGCAGGTGGAAATTATCCATCTGTTGTGGCTTTTAAATTGTATGTGTTACATTGGAGAGCACACTTATTACTATAAATCTGCGACACTTACAACCACAGAAGTATCTACAATGAAACCCCTCTATAACGACCACTCAAAAACATGTTTGTATGCCGTAATTATGGACAGGTTGTAGGTTAAAGCAAGATGAAAGTAAAACAGAACGCTCCCCTCGGAGCGTTCTGCTTTACTTTCACCTTGCTTTAACCGGCAACCTGTCTTTAATGCTGTCAGTGAGACTATATATGAGTGGTAGTAAAGAGGTGATTTTACAGTATTTTTCACGAGTTCTAGTACGGCCACAAGTTCAAAATAACCTCTAATTAAAAAGTGGTAGTTATTTTCCGTGCCGACTGTTTCGTATCACCTGAACTTTGTTTGTGTCGTTAGGTTTGAATCACGTTCAGGAAAATGTGTCATGTAGCAATATTTAACCGATTTAGTATAAATATGACAACGATAATTACATTATAAAAGTAAGCCGAGTTTATAGCATAACTTAATGAATAATAATTGCCCAATTACCTGCAGGAACTGACGAAGCTGAATTTTGTAAACAAGTCAATAATATTGTGTTTCTGACACTGGTCTACAGTGTCTGAAATATGACGACGTGTACTTCACTCAGTCGAAAGTGTGCGCGTGTCGGCGTGTGAGTCAGTGAGTGAAAGAGAGAGAGAGAGAGACAGAGAGAGACAGAGAGAGACAGAGAGAGACAGAGAAATACAAACATGAAGACAGGGGCAGGTACATGAGCAGGAGCGGTACAAGGCAAGGCAAGGCAAGACAATACAGGGCAGGACAGGCCAGACCAATGCAAGGCAAAGCAGGGCAGGGCAGGGCAGAGCAGGGCAAAGAAATGCAGGCCAATGCAAGGTTATGTGCAAGGCAAGACAAGACAATGCGCTAGGCAGGGGGATAAGCAGGACAATATGCAAGGGTAAGGCAATGTGTATGACAGGGCAAGGCAAGGTAATGCAGCATAATGGCAATGCTGAGCAGGGCAAGGAAAGGTAGGACATTGGGGGGGGGGGGGGGGAGACAAGAGACAATGCAAGGTTAGGTAATGGGCAGGGTAGGGCAGGGCAGGGCAAGGCAATGTGCAAGGCAGGGCAGGGCAGGGCAGGGCAGGGCAAGGCAAGACAAGACAAGACAGAACAGGGCTGAGAAGGGTAAGGAAATGCAAGGAAAGGCAATGCAATGCAAGGTTATGTGTAGGGCAGGGCAGGGTAGAGAAGGGCTTGACATGGCAGGGCAGGGCAGGGAAAGAAAAGAAACAGGCAATGCAGGTTGCAAAGCAGGACAGGGCAGAGAAAAAAAGAAACAGGCAATGCATGTTGCAAGGCAGGACAGGACAGGACATGACAGGAAAAGGCAGTGCAGGTTGCAAGGCAGGGAAAGGCAGGTTGCAAGGCAGGGCAGGACAGGTTGCAAGACAGGGCATGGCACGGGGCAGGGCATGGCATGGCATTCGCTCCTTAGACTTCAAATGGGCAATTCCAGCTTCAAATTAAGTCAAATCTATTGATTATTCAGCGAATATGTTTACAATCTATAGCAAAGTGACAATCTATGTAGATCCTAATAAGAGGGCTCCTAATGGAATCCTCTGATCAAATTATTACTGTTTACATAGGACAAATATTCTTTTCTCTAGTACACCGTTTGTATATTACGCGAATACGAGATTGTTATTAGATACTAAAGCAATTGTTAAACGCAGGGTTTTATTGCAAATATGCATAAAAAGGACAAAACGAATATTATGTTGACAAGCTCTATATATAATACAATTATAGATCTCCGTCAAACCACTTTTCCGCAATTGTGCAGAAATTATTGCATATTGTGCATTATACATGAGAGTAGTTAATTAGCCAATTCAACGTAACATTCAGTCATTATTCTGCAAATTGTCTCACATCTATGTTCTTGTGTTGAACGAATTAATAGGCATTGTCAAAGTTATTTGACACGTTTATACAGGACGAACGTGGATATAGAAAATTATGTTTTGTATATACAGAGAGTTTTCTGCGCTGCTTAAAACAGGCTGAACTTAAAGCAGAATGCGCCTCAAGGCGCATTCTGCTTGAGTTGCAACCGACTTTAAGTGTCTTCAAAACTAGAAACAGGCTATGGGGTAATGTGTTAAAATATACCACTGCTTCTTCAATAGACCATCGTGTAATACATCTACAAATATTATTTACATAACTATAGATGGGTTGCTCCATTGATGTCCACCAACGACCTGTGTTCATTATGTTAATAACCTAATGCGGATTTCCTCCTGCAACTTCAAGACGACAGGTCCAGTGTCCTATTTCGTCTAGTCCATTTTAGATTTATTTTGGACTGGTTTCGTCAATGTATTGCAGAATAACAAACACTTTACAATGCAGACTCCGATCAGAAAGATTAACCAGAACTCCTTTTATATGGGTCATCACTGTTAACCTAAGACAGTGCGCTCTTCACATGTATACACTGTTTACTCAGGACGCGTATATACACGTGACTAGGGTTCAAAGAGTTAAAGAAATATGAAAGTAAAGCAGTGTGAAAGTAAATCTGAAAGCTCAATTCCTTGCATCTTGCTTTAACCTGCTACTCCTTAAAATTCGTCTATTAATTTCCTTTCGAGTGTTCATCAATACGGGTGGTTACCCTATCTCTGGCCTGGGTGGATCCTCTTAGTTCTCTATCAAATTGTTTATACAAACTTAATCGAAAATTCGGCAGATTTTCATTATCAGCCTTTACAATCTTCAATACTCCAAACCTAAGAGAAACGAGGGAAACGGGCATTCAGGCCCCAGTAAAGCCCGAAAGCAAATATTTTTCCATTGCCATATATGGAATTTGGGTGACAGATGTTGTAGCCCCATCGAGTAACGGTTGTGACTTTGCGGTAACCGCATGAAGACAAAAGCTTGTCAAATTTTTACTGTTAACCATCGACAATTTACCCCTGGTCTTTTCAAAAATAAAATTGTTAACTCTTCGCATGCCAGTGGGATATACCCCCAAAGTGATTACATTTGCAAACAGTTTGGATCCAGATGAGACGCCGCGTAGCGCGGCGTCTCATCAGGATCCAAAACTGTTTGACACTCTGACCCTGTTTAGAAACGAAATTTCGGATTTTCTATTTTTAGAACTATAGCAGAAAACAATTGTTGCAGACGAAATCAATACCCAGCATGCAAAGGGTTTAAATGAGGGAACACACGGCCTTACAGGTAAATTGGGGGAACACGACCCCAAGACGGCGTCACTTCAAAGTTTATCATACGTAAAAATATCCACCGAGATTATTAAAAAATTATATGGACAGATGGTGCGGTAATGGTGCTGAATTCTTTAAAAATTGCCTAATGGGCGGAGCCAGGTCACGTGCCGGTATACTCGACCGGGTGTATTTGATTGACGTCTACAATTTTATTTTATACATTTATTATATTGGAGACGCACCGGGCCCCCTTGGTTGTGAGATCTCGCGATATACATAATTTCGACGACCTTTAATATTCATATACATGTATATTCAGCTTCGTAAAAATGATGGAAAATGCTTTCAAATACTGTTTTTTAAGGTTGACAATGCTGTATTATATGTAAAGCCATACTTTTCGCATGCATGAAGAATGATTTTTCTGTAACTTTTAACAAATATCTTTCGAGTGATGGCTTAACAGAAGTTTCAATGTTTTCAAATGACATTCAGTACATTGGTTAATATAATATCAATATAATTTCATCGTTCTATAATATCACCTGCTCAAATTTAAATTCTTCAATTGATCTGTTTTCATGTTTCTAAATTAAGTTTCGTGGTTGGTTTTACTCTTTCTGTTCTTGTAATAAACTTATGTGTATGTATATCTTGTAACACTGTAAGATCCTGATCAGAGAGCTCCTTCAGAAACCCTCTCATCAGGGTATGTACTGTTTGTTTTATTGTTAAAGTTTCAGATATATTTTTCAAAAACATCCAAAATTAACCAACATGTACAGACCATTTTCGAAGAGTCGAATAGTCCATAATTATACAATATTGGGCTTAAAAATGTTTAGAAATACATGTATAGAAATCCAACAATACGGGTAAATTGTGTGGTGTCTGATTAGACGCCTTGATTTGAGGAAATTGAAAATCAAATCGTGCAATGCAGGGATAAGAATAAACTCTTATCCACATGAAGACTACATGTATATGGCTTCCATTAACTCTTTGAACCCTAGTCACGCATATATGCGTCATTTACAAACAGTGTAACTGTGAGGAGTACACTTGTCCTTTACAAACAATGTAGACCCTGATCAGAGGGCTCCTTAAGGAGCCCTCTAATCAGGTTCTATACTGTTTGTCATTTTGGCATTTATTGTAAAAATCAACCCTAAAATGTCGAAAATGGACTAGACTAGGTTGAAAACTAGAATTGTCTATTTGAGGTTTCAGGGAGGAAAGGGTTGATGGATGGTTAATAATTATTCGGGGCATGATCAGGTTCAAGAAGATAGAACGCAACTATTGCTGTTTCGTGAATCCAAAAAAACATATACCCTACTTTACCATACTTTAACAGGGCTCCCATAAGTTGACATGAAAAATCCTAAATTTCCAAATTTGCATTTTTGAAGTGCGATTTTACGAATCGTACCTTTACCTCATATAGCCTGTTTCTAGTTTTGTTGACACGTGGCTGCTTAAAGCAGACTGGAAGTATAGCAGAATGCGCCTTAAGGCACATTCTGCTTTACTTTCAGCCTGCTTTAAGCTACCATGTACTAGAAAAAATCCGAAGATTTAGGAAAAATCCGGAGAAATGGCAGCCCTGCTTTACGGGTATTTAAAGCAGACACTAATTTACCTTGTTAAAGGTAACAAACAGCGCCAGTGGCACGCGCCACGAGTTGAGTTATGTCCAGTTTCGTAACCCTATTTGATAACGCTTGTCACCTTTTACAAGTCTACATAGTAACGGCATTCAAGGGGCTTTTGAAGTTCGTCTCTCGCACCTGCCGCCGCTGAGCTTCTCTTGTCTGTCCTCTCACCATTTCTCGAGTCCCCAACCCACCCCTATTAAACATTATCACCTGCCCAATCGGTAACCAACGCAACCCCTGCAAATCTCATTGAAGTCTAGGCGACCGTCAGCATTGAAGAGCCTTTTATCACTTGTCGGGGTGTTAATAGATAGATTGTAGACAGGACATAGGTTACAGGCGACTGTTAATGGACCCTTCAGAACCAATCTCGCTCTAGCCACGTGACGAATAATTAATCCCTTTTCCGCCGTAATAATTTCTGCTTTATAATTATCCTCTGCAAATTTTGTAAATTTTAAACTTATTATTCTTAAGAAAAACACACAAATATGAGTGAAACAGTTTGGTTCCAGATCAGACGCCGCTTAAAGCGGCGTCTGATCTGGATCCAAACTGTTTCGAAATATGAGCTTACGTTACGATTCGACAGGAAAAGGGGATATATCAATTTGAAAAAGGGGACATATGGTGACATTACCCATTCAATAGGTGATCATCACAGATTGACAACATTTATAAAGTTTGGCCCTATGTCACACAAGGGGCAAGTGTTGTTTCATTGTAACAAAACTGATCCTCATTTATTCTTCTTTTAAATAAATCTCCAAATTATGTGCTTCTGGTAATGACGGTAGGTAACCCATATAAAGCAGGTGCATTCTGCTAAACTTTCAACCTGCTTTAAAAAATAAGCTACCATCTGCTAGGATATAGAAACTACATGACTGTGTTTATTGTGGTAAATGTTCATGGCTGTACAAAATGGAACTATTTACTTCATTGGAGTAATAAAGTAAATGCGTTAAAATGCGCATCTATATGGAGCAATGGGTTAAACTAGCCTGTTTTCAGCTGCTATTTATTGAAAGACATTTGAAATCTCTAAATAAGGGAATTGTCTTATGCAAATATAGAGCTTTTAATCGACCACTCCCTGTAAATATCGCCCAATATAGCCTTTAACAGATGAGCACTTAAAGCATGTTGAAACACAGGCTGAAAGTAAAGCAGAATGTGTATTAATGCTGCTTTAAGTGGCCACCAGTCTTTAATGTTAGAAACAGGGCATGGAGTAAAGGGCTGAGCAGAAACACTTTTTCCAAGTGTCGAAAATATACATGTGTAGATTTACATATAAAAAACCTACTTATTTCGCCCTCATCTATGAGACTTAATTTTCAGACATCGACTTTAAAGAGGCTCGCAACCGGATCAAGCATTAAAAAGAGTAATTTGTAAAAATATGTCAAATGCTTATATAAATGGGTAAAATTTAGTTTAGGATAATAAATTCTGTTAAAAAATGCATTTCCAAAAAAAAAGAAAAAGAAGAGGCTCTGGTGGGATTCGAACCCGTGACCATCCATGCGGAGACAAATATGAAAAATGAGGCATCGCCTTTACGCCCTCGGCTACGGACGCTCTCTATATATATGGTAGCGAATTAACGTACTTCAATGATAGCTATTAATAGAACATTATTCGGCTCGGGTTTATGTCTGACCCCGTGTAGAGAAGCAACAACAACAACTATACCGTTCGCTAACGCTATGGAAAAACGATGGAAAATATCTAAAAAACTAAGATTCGGTGACGATTCTTGAGACGTTTTTTGGACTGATCATATTTTTTTAATGTCAAAAGCCAAATAATGCCACACATTTGCTTTTATTTGAGTATTTTATTTTATTTTGACAAGAACACCATCCGGTTGCGAGTCCCTTTAACCCTTTCACTCTCAATTAGGGGTGTAACACTATGGCAATATATTGTTATATTGCAATACGCCTCTTGGCAATACGTATTGCAATACGGTTTTTCCGTATTGCAATATTCTATACATGTACATGTCTATCATTTTAGCACATACGAGAGGGTTGCCATGTGATTTTGAATGTTATTCTGTGACAATTATAACATTCAAAGCAAATGGACTTTCCCTTGTATTTAAAGCACTCCTTTTATTCTTTCAATGCTATAAACAAGTTTCAAATGCTAATTTCTATCCAATTTTTGTACTTAAAAGTTGCCACAATATATTGCAATATATTGCAATACAGTTCCTCTGTATTGCAATATATTGCAATACGGTTTTCCATGTATTGTTACACCCCTACTCTCAATGACGTCGTAAAGCGCACCTGCAAACAGTTTTGATCCTGATCAGACGCCACAGGATCAAGTGTTTGCCAAGTGTTTTGAAATTACGTCAGTGATACTGCCTAAAATCTAACTTTGAAACGATAGACAACACTATTGAAGCAGGCGACAATATGGCGGTGAAGAGGTAAAAACCTCATGATAAATTTGACCATGAAAGGTAAATTAAGCACTTATCTGAAAGCAGTTTCAGGGCTGCCATAAGTTGACATGAAAAATCCTAAGATTTCCAAATTTGCATTTTTCAAGTGCGATTTTACGAAACGTACATTTACCCCATAGCCTTTTACTTGTTTTGTTGAAATGCGACCACTTAAAGCAGGCTGTAATTAAAGCAGAATGCGCCTTAGGGCGCATTCTGCTTTACTTACAGCCTGCTTTAAGCTACCATGAACTGGGAAAAATCCGGAGAAATGGCAGCCCTGCCTCTGCTTCTGGTCAGACTCCAAATTGTCCGTTATTCATAACAATGTCAGTTTAAATATCATATTAAGATGTTCCCCTGAATTTTGCAGCCGACACCGGTTCTTAGGAGACGATAATTAATATACATGTACAGTTAAGGGGGAACATATTATTATTTTTGTGTTCAGATTCTAGCTGCGCTGTCTTCGCGGTTTAATTCAATTTCATTGAAATAATGGATTTTTAAAGTGAAATCCCAAGACAGTTTCGTTTCCTAAACAACCCCCGCTGGGATTCTCTAAATCTGTGTCTTTTACAGAAGTGGAGCTAATTTGTAAGTCAGACATTTTAAAAATTCCAGAATTACAATTTCCCTATGTTATAAGTACCAATTGCGGATCTGGATTATTCGAAATCCCTAACTGCTTACGAAATAGCCAATTCCAAACTGTAGGCCTATAGTTTGTCATTCTGCAATACATTATAACAGACGACCTTAATAGTAAAAACTTGTAAAATGGTTTGGACTTTATTGGAAACTGGAATTGTCCATTTGTAGTTGCAGGGGTCATTATAACTCATTAACCCTTTCACTCTCAATGACGTCATAACGCGCATTTGCAAACATTTTTTATCCTGATCAGACGGCGCTGAACTGGTTGCACTTGTTTTGAAATTACACCAGTTTTACTGCCTTAAATATAACTTTGAAACGATCTTGCAGACAACAATATTGAAGCAGACGACAATATGGCGGTGAAGGGGTACAAACCTCACGATAAACTTGATCATGTAAGGGTTAAGGCTAACATAGGATATTAGTTTTAAGCAATACACCTTAAAACTGAGACTAATCTTGGCTTTGATATGTTTTCATTACTATCAGCAAAGCAGCGTTGACTCTTACAGTGGAGAAAACGTTATTCTTTCCCAATAAACGCGTTTACGCTAAAACTATTATTTGCAGTGCAAACAGTTTGGAGCCAGATCAGACGCCGGGTAACCCGGCGTCTGATCAGGCTCCAATCTGTTTGCCACCAAGATAAACAAGAATTATCAGAATTGTCCAAAAGTTGTTCTTTTCTACGTTTTAGTGCTTTGCGTTTGCGTACGTGTGCGTTTAAACGGGAAAGAATAACGTATTCTCCACTGTATCAGATGCCGCACTATGTGGCGTCTGATCAGTGTCTACACTGTTTGCTTATTCCCATACTAGTATATGTGATCGTGGGGCTCTTGGGACATGTTGCAAACGTAATGCTGGACAACAGTAATTGCATAAACTCCTAAAATATGTTTGGCGATTTCCTGCATTAAGCTAACAGCCTAACACTATCCCTGCCTAAAGAGGTATTTTCTGTCTTCATAATTGACATCCCCGGAATTTCTTTTAAATGGCCAGGGCTGCCATTTATCCGGATTTTTCCTAAATCTTCGTTTTTTTTTCTAGTACATGGTAGCTTAAAGCAGACTGAAAGTAAAGCAGAATGCGCCAACCTGCTTTAAGCAGCCACGTGTCATCAAAACTAGACACAGACGATGGAGTAAAGGTACGATTCGTAAAACGCACTTGAAAAATGCAAATTTGGAAATCTTAGGATTTTTTATGTCAACTTATGGCAGCACTGAATGGCTGCTAAACGTCTCTGAACCGGAAATCTCCCTTAATCGAGCGTTTGGCTCGGTTGTCAAGGTTTGACTGTACATTCTTGATCCGCCTGTGGGGATATTGAAATATTTTACATTTAGAAAATAATAGTATTAGCTGATAAGATAAATCGACTTTAAACCTACCATCGTTGGTAAACATCGACTTCTTTATCCACGCGTGGTGCTGAAAGACATTTCTTTCCCTCCAAAGTCTCCATTGATTATTCAATATACAGTCAAACTCTCAACGACCACTAACTTATATTATTTATCTGGTATTTAATACAGGTGACAGCTTAAAGCAAGGTGACAGTAAATCAGAAAGCTCATGCAGGAGCTTTCTGTTTTACTGTCATCTTGCGTTAAGCTGTCACTGTCTTTTATACAATCAATTAGCCATCGTTTTAATGGTCATATTTGGAGCGGTTTTTCTGTACAGTATAATTTGCATACTTTGTATTTGGTAGGTAAATTTTGTTATGTTAACAATACATTCATATAATCTCGAAAATTGTCCAAAATAACTGAAATGTAATTTGGACAACCATTTTAGCTAAGATTGACAATTAATTGAGTTTAACAATCGGTCACTCTGACAAAATATAGGAAAACTTTCCTACACATCTTACAACCTGCTTGAAGGAAAATTTGCACTAAAGCAAATTCTAACACACTTCGCACCCGTCCCTATATAAACAAGGAAGGAACTATCTGTATTTAATTTCTTAATAAAACATGCAGGCACTGTAACGTCTTAGTTTGACATCATATGGCTTCGAAAATGCGTACGCAAAGAATTGTAGCGCCGTTTTTTCGGTGCAAATTGTGGTTAAAATGAGGTAGTAGAATCGAAATAATAGATTAATACCAGTGCTTTATCGTACAATAAAACACGGATACTCGTTGAGATGCTGGTAATTAAATCACTCGGCCTTCGGCCTCGTGTTTTTATTACCACGCATCTCAACTCTTACCCGTGTTTTATTGCACGATAAAACACTGGTACGGATTTATTATTTCTTGAACAAAACTGTAATTAATATTGAATGTTTGTTGTCTATTTGTCAAAGTTAAGCTTGTCACTGTTAAGCTGTCATGTAGTCTGTAGAAAGTTGAAACTGGATAATCTTAAGGTTGGGGACCCCAAATGAGATCGGCCATAGAGTTTCGACATTGACCTACATTGGCCCGATCTCATTAGGGGTCTCCAACCTTAATTCCTTTGAGGCAGGTGTCCTCTCGATGATAAATCATGATAAAACGGTCACATTTTTAATCCTGAAAAATCTTAACATATTAATTAAAACCTAATTTGAGTTTACATTGAAGCCTATATCTATATGAAGCCACGTGTAAATTCAGTTTGATGAACTCGCATTAAACTAGCTTTTATGGGAGAATTAGGCTTTGAATTGATCTTTTGATAGGCTAAGTCTGAATTAAAGTCCATTTGCAGACAGTTTGGATCCTGATCGGACGCCGAGGTACTCGGCGTCTGATCTGAATCCAAACTGTTTGAATACTCTTATTTTCTCTTCTCCAGATAAAAAACATCGCAAAAACTAAATGTAATATTTTTGCAGACGACACTATTTCGCAGCAGACGATATAATACCCGATAAGCGTGATCTGCAATATGTTTTAGCTTTGATAACCAGAGCGAATTACGGATAAATAGCATTAATTTTACTATTTCATAAAAATCGCTTTATAATTGGGCGGGTGACTGACGTGTGTCGCTAATCTACCTACACCAAAGTCAACTTCCGGTCCAATTTCTAAGATCGCTTTCTCTTTTGAAGAAAACAAACGAAGTATAGCGAATTAAGTATATTAACCCCTTATCAATAAATCGTGATTTTACTAGAAATTTGCAAACAGTTTGGATCCTGATCAGACGCCGCGTTACGCGGCGTCTGATCAGGATCCAAACTGTTTGAACTCCATGTTAATGTTTATTAGATGGCTTTGAGATGAAATAAAAAAAAAAGGCAGACGATTTCTGTAAAGCAGACGTTAGTTATTATAGCATACGAAGGGTTTAATCCTTTTGAACGAAGCTGAATACATCTATTTCAATATCCCCTGCTTATCCTAGGGACGCTGTATAAATATCGTCTGCTCAAAATTAATAGCATTCGCTGTTAATGCGAAATTATCATGGTCTTCTATTTTTCATGTATTCGATTTGAGGAACATAATTATGATTTGTTTGTATTACTGAAAACTCAGTGTATCGTTTGGATTTAAAATTGTGCAAGGTTCTGAAGAAATTTCCTTGCTAGTACAGTACTGAACCTTATTAAATTAACAATTTTTGCGATTCGCTTGCAATTCGATGGCAATTTGCTTGCAATTCGATGGCAATTCGCTTGCGATTCATAATACTAACTTTACCATCGGTTAAGGTTTCTTGAATGGTGTATCTCACAAATGTTCGCAAATATGTCTTCATTAATGTTTTCGATTCCGTTTTTGTCACAACCGCTTCGGAAAATTCGCGTAAAAATATTCAAACATAGGATTTGTTTTTTGAAGCGCCCGATTCGATGGCGATTCGATGGCAATTCGATGGCAATTCGCTTGCGATTACCAATTTAATTTAATAAGGTTCAGTACTGTATTCAAAGGGTAATTTTGTAAATTGTAATTGAAGTGCGTGTGTCAACCCTGTCAACCCTGTCCATGTGAGGACTTTAAATACTATTACATTTAATATCCCTTTCACCCATGATGTATCAAAAGAGTTCCAGTCCATTTTCAGCTCGTCTGTTTCGAAGATAACAACGAACTATATTGTCGTCACTCCGGCGTCTGCGTTGTCGGTGTCGTCGTTATATCGTCGTCATAAATCTTAACGTTGGTCATTACTTCTACAGTTTTATTAACAACCTTCATTTTTGGTATGTACGTTCATCTTGACAAGATCCTATCCATACATACCAAAATATTTGACCTATTGACATTGAGTGGCATTGACCTTTGACCTAATGTTACAGTATTTTTCACTGGTCTTCAAGTTAGCAATAACTTCTCCAATGTATCATATACACGACAACCTTAATTTTTGGTATGCATGCTCATCCTGACATGTCTAATTCAGACATGCCAACATATTTTACCAAGTGAAATTGACCTTTTACGGATGATGCCATAAGCAAACAGACGAGCGTTGGCACCTGCATGCGGTTCTCTTGTTGACTATTTATTGTTTGTGTTTGTGTTTGGGGGGGGGGGGGGGGGTTGTTCCCAAACAAATTGCGAAATAACAAAAAGTGCAGGCCCTTATCCGAGGGCTTCTTTTGGAGCCCTCGGATATGGGTCTACACTGTTTGCATAAAACAAGTGTATATTGTTTAATGTGACGTGCTCTGGTGGTCCAGTCACTTGTGCTTTGGTAGGATCTAGACGACAGTGTAGTGTTAATGTAAATATATTATAGTCTATTGAGTATGTTATTTATTCAGTAGCAACCACTGTTGACCAAGATAAGATGATGCATTGTGTATAACGAACTACAATCGTCGTCCAATGTTTGATGAGCGAGGATATTTCAACATTTTCACATGGTCAAATCAAGGTACACGAAATAAGCCGCATGTAAATAGGCCTCCGGCCTATTAAACAGACATCAAAGTGATCGATAACAATATAGGTTTTTAACCCCAAGAACAATAATGTGTTGTGGCACAAATATTGCTATTAACCCATTACTCCATAAACTGTTAATTGCTTTATGCTACCAACTGTCTTGAGCACCCATGCACAATAAGACTTTATAAGAATTTGTGTGAGAGGGTTCGCTGTAAAATTCAATTGAATAGATTCTAATAGACACAGTCTCACAATATACTAACACGATAAATAAACTGTACATTTTGATTTAACTCTTTCCTCCCTGAAACTTTAAATGGACAATTCCAGTTTCCATTTTAGTTTAGTCCTTTTCTGACTTTTAAGGGTTGTTTTTGTCAATGTTTTGCATTATGACTAACAGAGAATACCCAGATGAGAGGGCTCCTTAAGGAGCCCTCTGATCTGGGTATTCACTGTTTGCATAGGACAATGCACTTTTCACATGTATGTTTGAAAAGAACGCCTATATGCGGGACTAGGGTTCAAAGGGTTAAGGGACTTTTGATTACATTTGGTTTGAGGGACTTTTGTTATACTTATAAGTACAAACCACAGACAACGTTGGTATCAAAATGCGTAAAAATATATTGGCTACAAGATAGTGTCTTTTTAAATGTGATTTAATAATTTGCAGATGCTTATTTTGTGTGTGAATGACGATAATGTGAAAAGTAAAAGTTGTAAATGTACAGTTTCTTTATCGTGTTAGTTATCACTACTGTTACAGGGCTGCCATTTCTCCGGATTTTTCCTTAATCTTCGGATTTTTTTTCTAGAACATGGTAGCTTAAAACAGACTGAAAGTAAAGCAGAATGCGCCATAAGGCGCATTCTGCTTTACTTCCAGCCTGCTTTAAGTAGTCACGTGTCAAAAAAACTAGAAACAGACGATAGGGTAAAGGTACATTTCGTAAATTCGCACTTGAAAAATTCAAATTTGGAAATCTTATGATTTTTCTTGTCAACTTATGGCAGCCCTGCTATTATTTTTCTGGACTTGTGATCAGGATCCAAAAAATATAAAAAATAAATAAATAAAAAAAATTAAAAAGTCTGCAGACGACAATTTTTAAAAGCAGACAATACGTAAGTTGTCGGAAACAGGCGTCGCTCAATGTGTCGTCTGCTGTTGCAAACATCCTGCTGAAGCACGAACCCAGCCTTGCGAACATCCGGGTCATACTGAGCAGAACATCCGAACAGACCGGGTGGATTAACGCCTTTTCCCGCCAAAATTTCGTCTGCTTCAAAATTTGTCGTCTGCATTTAGTTTCGAATTAACATAATAATGTATTTTATTTGAAAACATTGAAACGCGAGTGTCAATCAGTTTGGATCATGATCAGACGCCGAGTAACTCGGCGTCTGATCATGATCAAAACTGTTTGCAAATGTCAGACAAGTTGAACATCGCAGGATGAAGGTATATAAATAATACTGTAGAATAAGTTTGAAGGGATGTGGATGTTGATTTTAGGGTCAAACAGTCCACTCGATTAAAGTTATTAAACCATTCACTGCCATATCGTCTGCATAAATAAATTGACATTGTCGTCTGCTTCTTATTCTATATATCTACTACATGTATATTGAAGGCATTTTGACTGAAGAAATGCCAATGTGAGAGGCGTACCGTTTGGGTTTTGATCAGACGCACAGGTACTCGGCGTATGACCTGGATCCAAACGTGTTTGCATATTACAATGATGTTGGATTAGATACAGTAAAATCTCTCTCTAACGGCCATTAAAACGAAGGATAATTATTTGTATATATATAGAAGACAGGTGACAGTTTAAAGCAAGGTGACGGTAAAACAAAAAGCTCCTAAAGGAGCTTTCTGTTTAACCGTCACCTTGCTTTAAGCTGTCATCTGCCTTAAATACATTATTATTGACCCAACTTAGTGGTCGTTATAGAGAGGTTTTTGCTACCGCATTATGGTTCAGAAGAATAGAAAGGAAAACCGGTAATCCTAAAATACGGAAGTGTCAACAGGTTGGCGTCAGAATGATAGAATAGTTTGTTTCCATTATACTAATTTTTATAAACAACAACCACAAAGTAGAAACAAAACAAATACAAAATAAATATATAAGTAATATGTCCTCGGTTCGATGCAGTTAAAGTGGATTGGACACCAAATAGGTTTATTTAACCGGCAACTTATTTTAGACTATATGTGTTCCTTAAGCCTTAAATGATCAAATTCATCGTGAGTTTTTTACCCCCTCGCCGCCATATTGTTGTATGCTTCAATAATGTTGTCTGCACTATCGTTTCAAAGTTAGATTTAAGGCAGTAAAGGTGGCGTTATTTCAAAACGAGTGGCAAACAGATTTGTTCCTGATCAGACACCTCGTTACGCTTTATGACGTCATTGAGAAAGGGTTAAATACATTCTCCCTTTACTCCATAGATACAGTGGAGAATCTGTTATTCTTTCCCAATAAAAGCGTTTACGCTAAAACTATTATTTGCAGTGCAAACAGTTTGGAGCCAGATCAGACGCCGGGTAACCCGGCGTCTGATCAGGCTCCAAACTGTTTGCCACCAAGATAAACAAGAATTATCAGAATTGTCCAAAAGTTGTTCTTTTCTACGTTTTATTGCTTTGCGTTTGCGTACGTTTGCGTTTAAACGGGAAAGAATAACAGATTCTCCACTGTAAGCATTTTGACACATTTTATTTATTCCTCCACTGAAGAAAATTGGTTCAATTTATACAGCCGTGAATATGTTTTATAACAATAATAAGGAACATTTCCTTTATTCTAGCAGACGATAGCTAAAAGCAGGTTGAAAGTAAACCAGGATGCACCTTAAGGCGCATTCTGCTTAACTTTCAACCTGCTTTTAGTGGAAACAGACCATGTTAAGGGAAAAATTACATCTTCAAGGTCAAATCACGGAATTATACACTGAGTGTATAATTCCGTTGTCAAACAATGTCAATGGTTATACTCACCACTGGCAGCATTCTTTTTCCTCAAAGATACATGTATGATGCACAACTGTAACATGCAGATGAAACAGGTTGGTCATGTGTTATGTAAGAAACATAATTATTATTATTTATAACCATGGTGTCAGTGACATGTCTGGTGTACTGCTGCCTATTGACATATTGGGCACCGATTAAATTAGGGGACATGCCTCTTCAACTTACGTAAGTACCGGTACTCCATAAACATCTTCTAACATAACAGAACTGCATAGCATCTACAGCAAAACCTCGCTATTACCACCACCTGAATCGAATGCTTATTGGGTGTATGAAAGACATGTCACAGATGACAGCTTTAAGCAAGATGACAGTAAAACAGAAAGCTCCTTTAGGAGCTTTCTGTTTTACTGTCACCTTGCTTTAAGCAGTCATCTGTCCTAAAACACCAAATAATAAACACAGAATAGTGGTCGTAATAGAGAGGTTTGACTGTGTTCTCTGGCACTCTTGTATTGCATTGTGTGGCCTCGCGTTTGCGTTTAGTTTCGTTTAAACGGGAAAGACTGACGTCTTCTCTTAGAGACTCTATTTTAGCTGTTGATAAGCGGGATATCTGTCCGATCCAATCAAGCTTCTCATGTATCATGTATTATTTTGTAACTTCTTAATTAAAAAAAAGTCTCCTGGAGTTTGTTCAACACTCAAAGGGAGGGGACATAGTGACAACCTGACACTCGCTGTATGCAACTCGACAGAATCCCGGGGTCAATTAAAGTTTAATAAGAGAGAGAAAGAAAAAATGAGAGACACATACACATCCATTGACAGAGGGGGGTAGATAGAAAGAGATACAGAGAGATACAGACACAGAGACAGACAGACAGATAAAGTGAGAGAGAGAGGGAAATATGGAAAAAGAGAGAGAGAGAGAGAAGATAGAAAGAAAGAAAGTGCAGACATACAGGACATTAATGTAAATTAAGAATAGTTGTTTGAGTGAAGTCGATCTTTATTTAAGATATACATGTACATGAATAGGGACACGGTTGGGTTCCTTTTCGGGTACAATGAATATTCATTTTATGGTCTCCAAGCGGCCAAACTGTTGTAGATTTATTAAAAGCATGTATAAAACTGAAGTTTATTGCTTACAACAACAACAACAACAATATACAACTAAACCTGTGTCGAGCCACAGCTCAATAAAATATGTATCTCTGAAGACAGTTGACTGTTAAATGCAGACAAAAAAGTAATGCAGAAAGCTCCGCATGGAGCTTTCTGCATTACTTTTGTTCTGCATTTAATTGTTTACATGTGTTTTTACCTGCTCTTATTATATTGGTTGAAACACGGAATTATTCAAAACGGAATAGCAACTCAGTGAAGTTGAATAGGCGAGCATCTGAGCTCTCGCGGCGGTAAAATTTTGCGAGATTATGTGTCACGTGACAACATCTTCACTTTTTGCCTCGTTGTCCGTCATTTGTGGGGTGAAAATTTACGGACTCGAGTGTTTTTATTGACATTTTATAGAATATAAATGACTTTGTGTACATTCCTATCAATTCACGGGAATATAAACCCGTGAACAATGCTTCGAAACAGACATTTATCAAATTAACTACCGATAGAAATTCTCTTATCAAGTCTCGCGAGTCTCGTATGCGCCGCACGAGATTTGCGATATAGCGCGAGGTTTCAATTCCGTCAGTGTATAATTCTGTGGTTGAAATAATCAGTTTACAATGTGAAGCATTTGTAAACAGCGGAGAAAACGTTATTCTTTCCCTTTTAAACGCAACCGAAACGCAAACGCATACCAATAAAATGCGGGAAATGGCAATTTTTTGACAATTCGGAATTCGTATTTTAATCTGAGTTGAAAACAGTTTGAAGCCTGATCAGTAACCCGGCGTCTGATCTGGTTCCAAGCTGTTTGCAATGGAAATTATAGTTTTTAACTTAAACGCGTTTATTGGGAAAGAATAACGTTTTCTCCGCTGTACCACGACAGTGGTCACTATAGAAGGCAATATATTTTATGCCCGAGCTCACCGAACATATCCTGGCATCTTGAAAATAAATTGGGACAGGTGGCTTCCAGTCTTCATGCATATCAATACACTTTTGGCCAACTTTAAATCACGGTCAGTTAAAAAGCAATTTGTATTGAGGTCAAACTTGGACCACTGACCGCCCGATGAAAAAAAGTCACTTAAGGTCAACAGTAAATTTTTGAGTATCCGCGCAATTAAGATGGACATTCGACCAAATCGTTTTCATAGGCGATCGCTTTGAAGATCAAAATATTCATAAATATATTCATACGGTTACTTTTTGAACCTTGTCTGAGGGGGCATATTCTCATACTAGTTTATTCTAAAGTGTATAATTTATTTTCAATTTATATTAGATATCTCTCAATCTTAAAAATGGGTTTTGTCCGAGTATAACGGCGAATTGCGAGGATTTGAAAATATGATAAGGGAATGATTTGAATATCATATGAATCAATTTTACACTTAAGATTCAAATCTGGGAATAGTCAAGCAGTGTAAACCCTGATCAGATGGCTCCTCAAGGAGCCATCTGATCAGGGTTTACCCTGTTTGCAGCGTAGATGACGACAACGGTTTGCGATGAATATGGTACTCATAAAATATTCAATCTTAAACATCCCATCAAGTGGACGCATGCACACAGTGTAGACCCTGATCAGATTACTCATAGGAGTACACATAAGTCTGGTATTTTGAATCACTAAACAGTATGCATGTACGCTTTAAGCTGACAGTATATGATTGTTTTATTATGAAACTGTTTTAATGAGTTATTTAAGAATTTCTTCAAATCACTACTTCAATAAACACACGAACGCCGATTCTCGACACTTTCCGTACTGTGGCGAAAATCTGGTCGTATAGCTGATGGGCTCTTCGTCTCTGTCCATGACCTCCATGCTCACTCGTATTTGAAGCACTTCCTTATAGTTCCTGTTCTTCAAGTTTTCTGCTTTACTTTCAGCCTGTTTTAAGCAGAGACCTAGATAATAATATATACAGTAAAACCTGTCTTAAGCGGCCAGTGAAGGGAATAAATGTTTCTGTTTTAAGCAACCATCCATATTCAGTAAAAACAAGCTTTGTAAAACACCGAAAATGAGTTGTCTTGTGGTATGATGTATACTTAGCAAAACTGCTACAGTGGAGAATCTGTTATTCTTTCTCGGTTAAACGCAAATGTACGCAAACGCAAAGCACTAAAACGTAGAAAAGAACAACTTTTGGACAATTCTGATAATTCTTGTTTATCTTGGTGGCAAACAGTTTGAAGCCTGATCAGACGCCGGATTCTCCACTGTAAGTACCCCAGGGACTATTTTGGTGTGTTCTTTTCATGGATGGTGTTAATGTAAAGGTATTTTTTCTGATATATGAACTATCTTGTTCTGTTTTTCGTGAAATAATTAAAATAGTATTATAGTTACATAAATCAGAAAACGCGTTTACGTTAGCTCGATCCAGAAAAAGAAAACGCCAAAGACGTCCCTGGGGTACTTAGTAGTTTTACTAAGTATATATGAATTTAATATACTTATTAGCAGCTTTAGTAGCTTATATATGTAGTTTGTAACAACTATTCAAAGTGACGTATAAATTATATAAGATAAAAGTCGGGACGTGATTCCTTTAGGTACGTGTTGTGACATATAATTATAACTATTTCAGTAATAAGAATCATATAATATTATATTTCAAACCAAATGGTACAAATAAGAACATTATCATTTGGTGCTGGTCGACATCGTGTCATGTCTATTTTTAGAATTGAAGATAATTCAAACTCAGTTTCGGCGGAATGGACATAATTATGTCTTCTTTTTCTTCCAAAGAAGTGAGAAAAGATAATTACACAGAGTGTTTTAAAGGGCAAAATTACACAAATCGTCTCATAAATTTGTCGGATTGCTTGTTAGAAGGGTCGGCAATACGATTTATTTCGTTCGGTCTGCTTCATTTGGGCGTTTGGAAGTCCATGTCACCAGGTGGGGCTTATGTAATCATGAGTCTTGAGACGAATTTGCATGCATTTTCTTGACACAGAATCGTGATATGTTGACTGTAGTTAAGCCCGGGCTCGGTCCCATGGGATGGGGTCGTCGTATTTCACAAAATTAATCTCCTTCTAACAGATGCTGAGATCGGTTTTCATGACCCCTATAAAAATGGGGAAACTTAAAAAAGAAATTTCAATATCCTGCCAGACGCAAGGGGTATTTGTCAATGGGACAAAACAGACAAGTAGGAGATTAAGCACGGAGTTTGAATCGGAGGGGTCCAGCAGGGGATTAGGGGTTTCAGTTAGTGGAAGCGGACATGGGTATGGTGGTAGGCCTAGGGGCTAGAGGTTGCAAAGTCTAGTCATTCATGTAATGCTTATCCGTAGAAATGCGAGTCATATATTAACTCATTGAGCCCTAGGGACGCATATGTATATCTGCGTCATTTACCAACAATGTACATGTGAAGAGTACACGTGGCGAAGTCCCTGATCAGAGGGTTCCAACTGTTTGCATTTTCAATATTTTGTACAAAAAAACACACAAAAAAAACAACAACAACAGAAATCACAGCCTAAATAGACTAAAATGGGCCAAAATAAGAATGCGGCGTAATGTTACAGTGGAGAATATGTTATTCTTTCCCAATAAACGCGTTTACGCTAAAACTATTATTTAGAATACAAACAGTTTGGAGCCAGATCAGACACCGGGTAACCCGGCGTCTGATCAGGCTCCAATCTGTTTGCCACCATGACAAACATGAATTATCAGAATTGTCAAAAAGTTGTACTTTTCTACGTTTTAGCGCTTTGCGTTTGCGTACGTTTGCGTTTAAACGGGAACGAATAACAGATTCTCCACTGTAGTGCTACACTGTTTGCCACTATACATTTTCTGCAAACTTAACTCGATAAAATCAAGAGACCTATATAGTTTTAATCATTTTTGGAATCTTTCGAAAGTGGAATCGTACATGTATAATTATGTTCTTTTCTGAATTCTGCCTGATTGGTTGCTAAACTGTTTTAACCCCGTCACTCCTAATGACGCCAAAAAGCGCGTTTGCAAACAGTTTGGATCTTGATCAGACGCCTCAGGATCCAAACTGTTTGACACTCGTATCGATATGTTTTAAGTCATACTACATGTAATCTTACTTTGAAACGGTCTTGCAAACAATAAAAATGAAGACGAAGACAATGAAACGGTGAAGGGTTAAAAATCTCACGAATAATTCGGTTGGCCGAGAAAGAGTTAAGCTACTTCTCCCGACTAAGATATATACTGAACAAAAATAGAAACGTCCCACCCTATTACAGGGACATTTTCTTGAAAGTTATAAGGTTGATGGTAGTAAAACCTATACAGAAATTGAAGTTCATTCATTTTTGAATCCATATCAGTTGACCTCATATTGCTGAGAAAAAAACTGTTCGAGTGATGTAGTGAAGAAGTTGGTAGGGGTCAAAATAAAAAATCTGAATAAATGTTTGTTTTTTTAAAAATGTTTAGTTGATTACTGAATTCTCATAAAAAGTCCCAAATTTATTCAGTAAGATTAATATCGTGTACGGCCACCGTTTGCACCAATATACGCTTCATTTCTACAGCGTAACGTAACGTTTAATGAGAACGTCAGACATTCACTCTTGCTGTGAGGTCTGTGTCAAATATTGAATGCTGAATCTTAAATGTAATCAATTTGCGTAGTCTACCATCTGAATTGTTAAGTATGAATCGAGATAAAAAGAACTTGGTACCAGCCAGTTTGCTTCAATTTCAAATGACGTCGTGACGACAGATAATTTAACCCACGGTGACGTGTCGTCCAAATTTGACCGGATTATGGGCGTCATGCTCTGATTGGTTTAGCGTTGGATTGCAAGCGATTACAAAGGTTTGTGATGACTCACCGTGTTCACCAGCCGTTCCGGTGGCTGGAAAATGACGTAGATGTTAGTGCGTTAACGTGCCGTAGTGATCAGTTCTGACGGAGGAAAAACGGGATGACCAAGGCAAAAACGATTGTGAACAGTCCCAGTCTGATGGTACCGGGTCGCAAACCTCCGTTTGGTTTCTCTATAGCAGCCGAACCAGCGGGCGACGTCAATGGCCGTCATTGCCTGATTTCTTTCAACTTCAGACGAGCGTGGCATGATGCAATAATTGAATTCATATGGGTTTTTTGCAATTTTTTTATTACCATGTGTCGTGTGTATTTTACGACGGTGACATAATTACTTTATTGAAACGCGTGTACCGTGCACGTGCAAAACGTGCAAATCATCATTCCGTTACGTTAGCGGTTTTTATCTGTGTTATTTTGTGAAAACTTTACACATGTGTAACTCCAACTAACCAGTATCGCATAAGTACATTAACTTGATGTATAACTTAAATAACGTCAGAGATATGTCCGTTCAAAATGTGGGACGTTTCTATTTTTGTTGAGTATAGTAAAATAGTTGGTATAGTGTATGTGGAACTTTTCCTTCAATAGCAGAATAAATAAAGGTGGATAAAGGCGTATTTCAGGGGTGTATGAGTTAAGTCTGTTATCGAGGTCTGGCTATATACAGTGGAGAATCTGTTATTCTTTCCCGTTTAAACGCAAACGTACGCAAACGCAAAGCACTAAAACGTAGAAAAGAACTATTCTGATAATTCTTGTTTATCTTGGTGGCAAACAGTTTGGAGCCTGATCAGACGCCGGGTTACCCGGCGTATGATCTGGCTCCAAATTGTTTGCACTGCAAATAATAGTTTTATCGTAAACGCGTTTATTGGGAAAGAATAACACATTCTCCACTGTAATTGTCATTCTGCAGTACAAAACTTAGTCTGTTGAAATAGAACACGACCTATTGAAACAGTTTTATCACTGCAGATAAGGTAGACTCAAAGAGATTGGGGCCTGATTACACGCTGATTTACAACAAGTACGACATTTCAACAACGTTAAAATTTAATTTTGATAACATCTACTAGGTTATTAAGTACCATGTATATATATAACCTACTTTTTAAAGTACGAATGACGATTGCAGAAAATGGCATGAATGACAGAAGCCTAATGCAGGACATATGATAAGCACGACAGAACGCTCCTACAGGAACTTTCTGCATTGTTTAATATACCCTGCATTAAGCGGGCATATGTCTTAAGATATCTCACTGCGTCTTAAACGACTGGCGGCTGAAAACAAGTACAGTGGAGAATCTGTTATTCTTTCCCAATAAACGCGTTTACGCTAAAGCTATTATTTGCAGTGCAAACAGTTTGGAGCCAGATCAGACGCCGGGTAACCCGGCGTCTGATCAGGCTCCAAACTGTTTGCCACCAAAATAAACAAGAATTATCAGAATTGTCCAAAAGTTGTTCTTTTCTACGTTTTAGTGCTTTGCGTTTGCGTACGTTTGCAACAACACCCACTATCATCAGAATTGTCCAAACTGTTTGCCACCAAAATAAACAAGAATTATCAGAATTGTCCAAAAGTTGTTCTTTTCTACGTTTTAGTGCTTTGCGTTTGCGTACGTTTGCGTTTAAACGGGAAAGAATAACAGATTCTCCACTGTAATACATGTGAGACGCATGTGAGAGAAATACAGTGCTCCCTCTTTACAACAACACCCACTAGGAGACAACGATTGTGTGTTCGGGGGGAGGTGGGGGGGTATAGGGAGTCACACTGGATTACATTTGCAAACAGATTGAATCCAAACATTTCCGTCAAAATGTCCAATACGTAGCTTAGACATAAAAAACCGACACTTTTAAGCAGTCGATATTGCAGGCGTCGAAACATTGGACACAACTGCTTTGTTTGGGGAACAGCTGCAAGCGTTGTTGTGAGAAGGGAATCGTTGTTCACGGGGCCGTTGTGGGGAGGGAACACCATTACAGACACTGTAGACCTAAATCAGTCGCCGCGTTCAATTCGCTTCGTCTGATCAGCGACTATTGTATTTGGCAATTGTGGCAGTAGTAACAATCAAAACAGTATGTTTACATTCACCCCATTCAATTCCATTGAACAAAATGATGTTCAATTCGTATAGACGCAATTTATCTAGGGGACGGGACTTGGTGATATCTTGCGCAGAGGAGGAGGGGTTTATGGATATGCTCTTCGCTAATCGTTATGTTGCGTTGCAGTTATGTAGTAATGGCGGTTCCGCTTGCAGGGTACACATTTTTCGAGTTAACAACGTCTTATATGGATTAAACATATCATTATGCATAGTAATAAAATGTTCATTTAATATAAGAAATTACAGCAAATAATATAATGTAAATATAAGAAATGAACTGAATATTTTCGGCGTTTAAGCCGAAATAAACGACAGAAAATGATCGGCAACGCGCGATTCATGAAATTTGCAGATCATTTTCTGTCGTTTATTTCGCTTAAACGCCGAAAACATTCAGTTCATTTCTGAAGCAGAGCATGGTGTTGCGCTGTTTTAATATTTACTGCTACCTCTGTATTTATTCACTAATCATATAATTTACCTCATAGCCTGTTTCTAGTTTTTGAAGACAGGTGACCATTTAAAGCAGGTTGAAAGTAAAGCAGAATGTGCCTTAAGGCACATTCTGCTTTATTTTCAGCCTGCTTTAAGCTAAAATCTGCTAGGCTATATAAAATATTTGTAATTGAAATTGTTCATGAGGGTATAAACTGGAACTATTTTCTTCAGCGGAGGAATAAATTAAATACGCTAAAAGTCACTTCTATGGGGGAAAGGGTTAAAAGAGCTCTGAAGACTGATGGCTGTTTCTGCCATACAACATTAAACGAGCTTTCTGTTAATTGCAGTGGTTCAGCATCTTCTTTCTAAACAAACTTTTCTTGGGTATCCTAAAATCCCCACCTCAGCTATGCTCAGACAGAAATCGTTGGTTTTTCAAGGGTCTTACTGTCAGTGTAAATATATGATGTGATTCCCAACTTAAACATCGTCGTTTTCATTTTTATCACATCTCCCTAATATGGATGTATATTGGAAGTAAATGGCATCTTGTCGGTATATTGATGAGGAGAGGATATGTTCATCATGACCGGGATGGCTCTGATAAATGACTTCCATATATAATTTACCATATCGATCCATACATGTCGGAAACTAAAAAGCTTTTTATGTAGATACAGATATTGTTGATAGTATCAACGTTCTGAAAGTGTCAGAAAATATATGTGCGTGAAAAACGTTGAACAGAAATATTTATTGAAGAGGGAGAGATACAGACAGACAGAGAGACAGACAGAGAGACAGAGAGAGAGAGATAGAGAGAGAGAGAGACAGACAGACAGACAGACAGACAGACATACAGAAAGAGAAAACCACATAGAGAGGCAGATAGAGAGAAACGGAAAGTCTGGTACAGATAGAGAGAAAGAGAGTTAGACACATAGAGAGACAGAGACAGTGAGAGGTTAGAGAGACAGAGACAGTGAGAGGGAGATAGAGACAGAGACAGAAAGTCAAGACAGTTGTGAAAGAGGCATTGAGAACGGAACAGACACAAATAAATGTACAACCATAACAAATCAGAGATATGCAAACGGACTGAAACAGGGCTGCCATAAGTTGATCATAAAAATCCTAAGATTTCAAATTTTCAAATTTTCAGACGCAATTTTACTAATCCTACCTTTACCCCATAGTCTGTTTCTTGTTTTGAAGACACATGACTGCTTTAAAACAGGTTGACAGTAAAGCAGAATGCGCCGTAAGGCGCATTCTGCTTTACTTTCAGCCTGTAAGCTACGATCTGCTAGGGAACATATCCGAATACTTAGGAAAAATCCGGAGAAATGGCAGCCCTGCTGAAACAGACAGACAGACAGACAGAGAGAACGAGACATATATATACAGAAAGGTCAGACAGTGAGATTGAGAGAGACTTTCAAATAGTACAGGAAAGGAACATCAAACGAGTTATATACAGTAAAACCAGTTAGTACTACAAGTAAGAATCAGATGAAAGATATGGGATGGTTTTACTACCCATTTCATTTAATAAATGTATAAAACTGCAGTTAATATACAAAGCGACACAGATGTAAGTCTTTCCGCAAGAAAAACGCTTCCGTTGTACTTAATATTTACCATACTCCTGCTGTTAGGTAGTCTGTTTCAAAATTTGTCTAAAATAATGTCAATTTCAGTTTAAACTTCGGGGTTTAACCTAAGATACATCACAACCAGTTCCCAACAGTTTGGATCCTGATCAGACGCCGGGTTACCCGGCGTCTGATCAGGATCCAAACTGTATGTAAACGTAAGTAATATCACATTTGGCAAGATAAGCGTTAAAACTACTATCGCTAATTTATTGACAAATGTTATCACTTTAAATTTGACCATAAAATTCACATTAGGGTCGTACAACATGATTTCTGGAGAGCCTGTCAGCTGTGCGTGTTACGTAATGCTTGCATTTACATGTACAATTACTTTAAGAGAGAGGTTTAAGGCGGAATTATACTGTAGATTTTTCCCTGAGTTGAATTTTAAGGCTCTAAATGTCATCTTTAGGTAAAGGAGACGAGACGACTGACGCCATCTTTGACGCGTAACAAATCTAGCATACTATAGAGAAATAATGGTTCCTTTAACTAATTCACGCCTGTGTATTCCAATGAGATCCTCCGATTCGCTCTTCGGTATAGCCTCATTATGAATTAATAGGGGTGTTGTATAGATAAAATCAATTTTTGTCAATTTAGTTGATAATTAGTGTAAACAGTGGAGACCCAGATGAGACGCCGCTAAACGCGGCATCTCATCTGGGTCTCCACTGTTTGTCGGTTTATTAAGTGGGGCCTAATTGTGTTATAATTTTAAGAGGATTTGTTGGGATAGTGAAATATTGCTATAATATTCTCATTTATTCGTTTTTGCTTTTGATTTATACTTGCAAGAAAGGCTATAGCTATAAGTGGGTAAAGTGTCCGCTTTAAAAAGGACATGGGGTGTTTTGAGGATGGTATGGTTAGAGAGAGAATTCGATACCTTGACGAATTCTACCACAGACTTGAAGATGACGTATTGGTCGCTCCCTTTCCATAGATCCTACATTCTGAAAATCACTGATTTCGAAGACTGGTTGCCTCGACGTGACATAGTCCGTAACTGAATCATCGTCATGTTGAATCAAGCTGCAATTCTCATTATCGTTATTTTTCATCATTTTGTCCATGCCTTATGCGTCAATCTACCCATGAGTCTAGGCTAGACTTGAGGGTCATGCCCAATAACTATTTCGGTTTGGGTTTCAGGAAGACGTCAGAGCATGAAAAAGGTCGTTGGGCGTGCCAAGAACAATGCTAGCAGAAACTGGATTCAGACTTGTAACCACTCTGGTAGAATCTTGGCGAGAGGTTTAACCCATCACCCCGTAGCCTCTTTTTATTATTGAAGATAGATGACCACTTAAAGCACATTTACGTTATCCCCGCATAATGTCCGGTTTAGATGGGGTTCATTGTTTCTTTTTTTTTAACTTCCAGCAAGCACACAGGGAGCGTTCCTATCCAGGGCACAAAAGACACGAGCCCTTAAGAGTGTGTCTGTATCTAACCCCGCACCCCGAGCGCCCATTATACCGTACGAAAAATAAAAGAACTTAAAAACCCGAAGAGCAGAGTTTATTATAAACGTTAATGGTGTAAACGGTATGAACATTTTGAAAACATGTAGGAAATCGTTAAAATATCATAAAACCGCAGATTGTCAGGGATATAAAACATTCGGCAAATTGCACGAGCAAATTAACATGTTTAAAAGTTTCAAAAGTGGTAGACAGATTTGTTTGAGTAAACAGCCGCTCGCAAGTTCTACAATACGACGAAATGCAGTCAAACTTATGTTAACCCTACGACCCCAGAAACTTAAAATGGACAATTCTATATTCCAATTAAGTCTAGTCTGTTAATGACTATTTAGGGATGTTTTCTGCCAGAGATTGCAAAATAGCAACAAACAGTGTAGACCAAGATCAGACGGCTCCTCAGGAGCCCTCTGATCTTGGTCTGCACTGTTTGCATTTACATGTATATAAGACATGACATGTTATACTTTATGATGTATGTATACATATTCATGAGTGCAGTCAACTCTCGATATCTCCATATACATTGTACAGTAGAGAATGTGTTATTCTTTCCCAATAAACGCGTTTACGCTAAAACTATTATTTTCACTGCAAACAGTTTGGAGCCAGATCAGACGCCGGGTAACCCGGCGTCTGATCAGGCTCCAAACTGTTTGCCACCAAGATAAACATGAATTATCAGAATTGTCCAAAAGTTGTACTTTTATACGTTTTAGTGGTTTGCGTTTGCGTACGTTTGCGTTTAAACGGGAAAGAATAACAGATTCTCCACTGTATAAGTATTGACTTTATTAACTGTTATAGATGGGTTTTGGTTAGACTTTATTTTATGAGGGCAACTCACTTAGTCAGGAGACTAATCTACCGTGAGGCCCTCAAACAAGCATTTCTTACAAATCATATAATTAACAATAATAACACGATCAATATAAACAATCAAAAACAATTAACAAGAAAATAACACTCTCTATATAAACAATAGGCAGGCATTTAGGTGTTCTCTGCAAATAGTGTATCTGTGGAGTACACTTGTCCTATGCAAACAGAGAAGACTCAAATCAGAGGGCTCCAAAAGGACTAACAGGAGTCCTCTGGCTAGGGTCTCCACTGTCTCATATTAGAATATATGGGCAAAAACAAACCCTAACTAGATCTATATGGTGTGCTAGGCTAAATTGGAAACTGGAATTGTCCATTTGAAGTTACAGGGGGAAAAGTTAAAGTCATTTAATCTATTATAATTTGAATTGAAAAACAGTGGAGACATAGTTGAGAGAGCAAGTATTTAAATATTAGCCTGTCCGATTTGCTATTTTACTCCCGTTAATAACCAGCGAAGACACGCAGCATCGTGTTGTGTCAAACAGTTTGTATCCAAACCAGACCTCAATTTATTCGATGTCTGTTATGGATCCAAACTTTGCAGTATTGTTTTATTAATAATTAAGTTAGATCTAAATCAGAATGGGTTTTTAAGCTAGAACTTGCAAAAAGTATATAAAAACCTAAAGTCAGTAAGGGTCCATGGCTTCTGTACTATTAATGCTATACAGTCGAAACTCGATACTACGAACTCGCTTAAATCGATCTTACCAGTAGTTCGTAAGTTGAATTTTGATAAGTCCATCAAGTCGATCATACCCGTATTTCAAAGTTAAAACGTGGCTGAGCCACGTTTTAATTTTGAAATAAGGGTTTGTTCGAAGTAACGAGAGTTCGAAGAATCGAGTTTTACTGTATATTGATTCCCACACTATGGGTGACCCAGATTTGTAACAAAAGTACATACAAGACAGCTAAAAACGATGCCATTCGATTCTCATATGTCGTGTTGCAAAGATCAAACAAATGTAGTACCATCATATTTATTCCAATAATTATTTCAACTTTCAAACATGCATTCAATACAAAATGCTTTGACGCTTTTACAGAAAGTTGGCGGCTGGACGCAGAGCAAAAATAACACAGGATTTTTTTTTTTTGCATTACCTATATTAGCTGCATTAAGATGCGATTATCATTTGAGGCATTAATGTTTGATCTTCTTATGGTCGCCAGATAAAGGTTAGACTGTACCAAAGTTTCTTAACATGGCGTCGCCATGGTATTATATGATCATAAGTTAAATCTCTACAAATTAAAGCACAGAAACCAAGTAACTAGTCGCTCTCTTCAAAGTTAAGTACCATCAAACATGTATTCCACGAAAATTAATTGAAACAACATGGCTACCTTTTAGAAATTTATTCGCCTTTACATGCAGAACAAAAGTAATGCAGAAAGCTCCCAAAGGGAGCTTTCTGCATTACTTTCGTTCTGTTTTAAAAGAGATATGTGTCAATAATGAATATATTTTCTGTATATGGCAGGTCTACTGATGAACGTCGGTATAAACTTTTATCATTCATATCTAACCACTATGTACATGCAAGTCCCTCTTTTTGAGTACGAACATCTGAAAATGAAGGGGCGAAAAAGGGACTTCAAAGGGATTTTCAAATTAAGCTAATCATAGGAGAGAAATGGCAAACAGATTTGCAGGGTATTGCACTTAATTATCTATAAACCTTCGAGTAAACACGTACATTTCAGTCATAAAACTTCGCTGTTGACACAAATTTTAAAGCTGCCATGTGTTTTCAATTTCACAGAAAAACGGCTGTGTAATTTTGCACGCGCCACGGAGCGTCGGAAATGAGAAGAGCGACCCCCGGATCTCGCGATAAGATCTCGCATTAAGCGAGATGCCTCGAGGAAACGTAAATTAAATGATACAGGGAGACGAGGAAGATGGAGAGGGGAAAAATCTTAACTAGGGCACCAGATGACATCGGGTTTCAAATTTCGCCTGTAAAAACATCAGTAATTCACTTTTGCCATAACATTACGGTGCCAAGTGGCTCCCTACGAACTTGCGGATGTCTGCAGAATATTAAAACCCAACATCTCACACTGAAATTACGCCGAAGGGGCCGCTCGACCTAATCCCCTTTTACCCTGATCCTGCTAGGTACGTCGAGATTGGCATTTGCAATTAGTTCCATGACACCGAGGACAGACGCCGAGTCATAACTCAGTATCTGATCAGGATCCAAGCGCTTTGACACTCTGAGTATGGTTGACTTAATTTGTAAATAAAACCTTAATTTGAGTTGCTTGTAATATATTATCTGTACTAAATACTGTATAAGAGGGTTAAAACTTTTCGAATCTGAACTTTTGAATTTTTTGCATAGCAATCGTTTTCATCTTGAAGTCAAAACGTTAATGCTGTACAATAAAAACTCACTTAAACGGCCACTCTAAAGAATGTCTTTTGGCTGCGTAAGTCAAGTTGGCTGCATCAAACAAGAATAAATTAAAGCAGAAAGCTCCGATATGAGCTTTCTGCTTTACTTTAATCTTGCTTTAAACTGCCACCTGTCTTTAACACCGCTTGCTCAAGTGGCTATACTAGAAAGGGCTTTATCGTACTTATCCTAGATAATGACATTATCTGAGAAAGTTTATGTCTACCGTACAACCTCTATTTAGCGACCGATGCACGTTAAACAGAAATATGCAATATATAAAAGGGGTCAGCTTATCTGTCTAATACAGAACAAAAGTAATGCAGAAAGCTCCTAACGGATCTTTCTGCATTACCTTTTGTTTGGCATTAAACTGTTACCTGTCTAATAGCACCAATTAGGCTTACGTTGAGAATTGGTAAAGGAAGGTTTTACTGTTTATGATATGGCAATTCCACGTGAAAAGTTAAACATACATGATAACATTAGCTGCAGTAACGCACGTGGCATTCGTATGAATATGAACATTAGTGTTATAAAGTCGAAAAGCCCACTCATAAATTTTACTTATTTGATAAAAAAGAAGAAACCGTATAGTGTATACGAAACGTGTTTTAAAAGAGCTTTTCTACATGCACGAGCTCGTAGCAGCAATACAAGACGGAGAAGAAGAATTGTGGAAATCCTTGGAGAAGAAGAAGATGAAACGGAAGAAGATGAAGAATCCATGGAGAAGAAAAAGAAGTTGAAGAAGAAGAAGAAGAAGGAAAAGAAGCTGGAGAAGGACAGAATAAAGAAGAAGGACGTAGAAGTAGAACTGTGGGAAAGAAGAACAAGAAGAAAAAAGAAGCAAATATCAGACGAAGAAAGGGAATGAGAAGAATATGATGAAGAGAAGAACGATATGAAGAAGACGAAGAAGAGGGATGAGACAGAGGAAGAGAAGAAAAAGAAGATAAAGAAGAAGAAGAATGATGCTTGGTGATGATGATGATGAAATAAGGAAAGTTCTTGAAGAAGATTATGAAGCACCAAAAGGGAAACCAAAGACGTAGGAGTAACGAAAATGAATAGGAGATGATGGAGGGATGATTTCATCTTCAAACATTTGTTAATGTTTGTACACGCTTGTGCAAATACTGTAGAGAAGATATGATTTCGATGATATTTAATATTTAAAATCGACTTTCATGTTTCGTGAGAAACTAACTACAGTAAAAACCCCTCTAAACCGGAACCTCTTAATACCGGAATTCTCTCTAAACCGGACACAAAATTTGGTCCCGTTTCCCACCTATTTTTACGCTTTTAATTTATTCCTTCGCTGAAGAAAATACATTCATGAACATATATCATCAGAAATATTTTCTATATTCTAGCAGATGATAGCTTAAAGTCCCATTGTATTTTCAGACCTTTTCATCATGTCTGAAATACAATAACGGTTAATAATAATGATTGAACATTCTAATGGGCCAAACTGATCTATGAAATGATGAAGACGGACCTAAATCACCAAAAAGGGCGATTTAAAATCATAACAAACCGAAAATAGAGCGTCTGCCATAAACCTTACCACACGGCTTAGTATCACGTGATACAGCCGGAGTCAACATCACCGTGAGCAACCGCAAATACCTTCGTCGGTCGATCCATCAGTCAGTTAGACTATCACACTTTTTTGTCCGCTCTCTAACTCGAATATCTTTTATCCGATCTTCCACAAACTTGCTGAAAATGTTCATTGATATAAAATCAAGGTTTAGTTTGATTACTACTAAAATCGCATAAGGTGTTTTTGAGTTATTGCCTGTTAATTTATAAAAAATGACTGTTTCAGTCATTTTTGCACTCTAAAACAAACAGTTTTTATCGGATATTCACCAAACATGCTGAAAATATTTATTCATATAAAATTCAGGTCTAGTTTGAATATAACTAAAATCGCATGTGGCATACCTAAGTTTTTGCCCTTTATGTATTAAAAAATGACTGTTTTCAGCAAGGTTTGCTCTCTAACACAAATACGTTTTATTGGATCTTCACCAAATTTGCTGAAAATATTTATTGATATAATATCAAGGTTTAGTATGATTACTACTAAAAGCGCATAAGGTATATCTAAGTTATTGCCTGTTTATTAATGAAAAATGACGGTTTCAGTCACTTTTTGCACTCTAACACATACAGTTTTTATCGGATATTCATTAAACTTGCTGAAAATGTTTAAGTATATAAAATTTAGGTTTGGTTTGATTATTACAAAAATCGCATGTGGCATATCTGAGTTTTTGCCCTTTATGTATTAAAAAATGACTGTTTCAGCATTTTCCAGCAATAACTCAGACATGCCTTATGCGATTTTGCTAGTTATTAAACCTGACCTAGATTCTATACTAATAAACATTTGTAGCAAGTTTGGTGTAGATCCAAAAAGAAATGTTTGAGTTAGAGAGTGGACAAGGCTGAAACAGTCTTTTTCAGCAAGCTCAAGGTATACATTCTCTATAGTTTATTTGACCGTTTACCCACAGTGAAAGATATGTACACGTTGTTATTGAATCTCATAGTGTTTAACCCTGTGCCTACTTTACGGAGTTTACAAACTATTTGAATCTAAAAAGACGCCGCGTATCGTGGCGTCTCATCTAGATCCAAACTATTTGACACTCATCTTAAGGTTTGTTTAATTAAAACAATGCATAATTCTAAACTGAACATATTTTGCAGACGACAATGTCGAAGCAGACGTCTGTGCAGCAGAATAAGGGTTATCCAGATGTTCCAGCTAAACATGTAAGCGAGAGTAATCTGAACCAATCTAACATTTTCTCACTCATTTCAGCACCGAATGCTATGGTGTTACTACTGATTAAACCGTCTATTCGAGACACTTTTAATGAGTATGACACCACTGGGTTTAAAAGCAGAAATAAAGATTTAAGTTTTCGAAATACGTCCGTTATCTGGAGCCCTGTATTTACAGAGTTGTCCTTCTTTCCATTCACAAGGGAGGCTTTTTAATTGGTGCTAGCACAAAAATATTATAAATAAAATTTAAAAAGCGAATTGCTTAGATAAAACCGGTTTTTGTGAAAGAATCACGTCCCACGTAGTTCAAATGGGACCCTAAACAACCGTTTTATGCAGGTTTCTCAAAAGCACAATGCGGCTTTAAAGCAGGTTAAAAGTAAAGCAGAATGCGCCTAAAGGCGCATTCTGCTTTACTTTCAACCTGCTTTAAGTGGTCAGCTACCTTCCATACTAGAAACAAGCTATGGGTTAAAACCCCATCTAAACCGGAAACTCCTCTAAACAGGATGTTTTTGTTGTCCCCACACATGTCCGGTTTAGAGGGGTTTCACTGTACATGGTCAAAACTTTAAACCCTCCAACCACAGAGTTCAAATATGAAGAAGACTACAATTTATCAGAGGGAAAATGGATTTCAATGTATAAAATACTATAGAAGATTTATATTTTCGAAGATTCTGTAAAAAAAACTAAAGTAGCTTTTATCGCTCGTGAGAAGAGTGCGTTATGGTCAAAACCTAAAAGCTCATGTTTAACCACATACTTTTAATATTATGCAAGCATCTACAGTGGGAAAACAGATTTTTACATTATTAACTACTGCAAACCCAACCAATTCGGCTTACCTAAAAGAAAGCTTAAACGTTGTGTTTACAACAGGTGACAGCATCAAGCAGGATGAAAGTAAAGCAGAAAGCTCCTTTAGGAGCTTTCTGCTTAACATTCAACCTACTTTAAACATCCACCTATTTTTAGCACCAAAAACACAATTATTTCGGGTGTTTGTAATAGTGGTGTGTTCCTGTATTAAAACATTATAACTATACTGCTAATACCTCTAGCTATTAGATCAGATCGTGTGTCGAAAATGCGTTTTAAATTACGTAATAATTACCATAATTATACCGGCAATCATAACATTTTACATATTAAAAACCTGCTACAAAACACCTATTTCAGTCTACTTTTAATGTTATTAATCTTTTAACGCAACCACTGTCGTGAAATCCAATCACTACGATTATTAAAATTTCGTTTGTTCTATGTAATTCGAGTTTTTATCATGGTACCGTTTTTTCGCACGATATTTAACGAGATGTTCACAAGACCCTATATTCGTATTTGTAACATCCTTTTCATTAACACAATTTATCCCGTAACCTTGCACCCTATTCAAAAACAACATTTCATCTTACTTGACAGATTCTCATACTTTGCATGCAGTGAAAATTACTCTGAAATACGATTACTCGAATAGACTCCTAAATGATGCTTAAGTAAGAAGTGACAGCTGAAAGCAGGCTGAAAGTAAAGCAGAAAGCTCCTATAGGAGATTTCTGCTTTACCTTCAGCATGCTTTTAAGTATTCACCAGTGTCAAAAACCGAAAACAAGATAGTTTGTGAATGTTCGTTTTTAAGCTTGAAGTTCCTTTGAATATACATAGTTCGGGAACTTCCGGTAATTCTCGGTAGAAACCGACCAAGTGGAGCCTAAAATCTCGAGGGTATTTATTTCAGTGTGAGACCTTTTTCTTAGGAGACGATATATACATGTGTTTCGACAATCAATCTTTGAGTTTCTTCCAAAAGTTGAATGGCATCATGCCTGATAAACACCTCGGCACTGCCTCGGGGCCACGTATTATTGAGGGCCCTGGGGCTGCGCGAAGAACCATTAGCTACGTCTTGCAGAAATTCTGACGAGTTGGGGCCGCTAATGGTCGCTAGGTGATGACAGTGTAATACCTCGCTCAATTTGCACAGCACCCTTTGAAGGACCAAGCCTCATTAAGTCCAGAAAGGGTCGAGAACTCTTGATTCAGTCCCCGTGCGTGCACTTTAATTTTTGTGATTTGTTTTTAATGAGTGACAGACTTGGTTTTCACATTACAACAATACCACGATATTACGATCATTTGGCTGAAACCCTTTGGTGGCGGTGAAGAAATGCTTCAGCTTAAACCTTTCCCCAATAGAAGCGGCTTTTAGCGAATTTGATTTATCCCTCCGCTGAAGAAAATAGTTCCAAATTATACAGTCATGAATATAATTCATAAGAATCATTTTCAGTTTCCTTGCAGATTATAGCTTAAAGCATGCTGAAAGTAAAGCAGAATGTGCCTTAAGGCACATTCTACTTTATTTTCAACCTGCTTTAAGTAGCCACCTATCTTCAAAACTAGAAACAGGCTATGGGGTAAAGGGTTAAAGCAGGATGAAAGTAAAACAGAAAGCTCCTAAAGAGAATCTTTCTATTTTATTCAATCCTGCTTAAGTAAAAGTACATGTCTTAACTCTTTCCTCCCTGAAACTTTAAATGGACAATTCCAGTTTCCATTTTATTCCAGTCCATTTCTGACTTTTAAGGGTTGTTTTTGTCAGTGATTGGCATTATGACAAACAGTGAAGACCCTGATCAGAGGGCTCCTTTCGGAGCCCTCTGAACAGGGTCTTCTCTGTTTGCACAGGACAAGTATACTATTCACATGTACACTGTTTGAAAAGGACGCCTATAGGCGTGACTAGGGTTCAAAGAGTTAAACATTGATAAACAAATACACACGTGTACATTCGTTACAGGAATGGAAACAGTGGGACATAACTCCATTGAAAATCACGCCAGAAGTTAGAATGTCTGTGTGTCTATCCAGTTCATTTTACAGGGCCCCCTTTCTACAAAGACACCTAAGGGGAGACAACAAATGTGTGTGCTTTGTTCGGAGGGAGTCGTTATAGGGAGGGCAATTGCCTAACATTTGCAAACAACTTACATCGAGATCAGACGACGCGTAACGCCGCATTCACAGTATCATGAAAGTGGAACTATTTACTATGGCGGAGGAATAAATTAAAATGCGTACTTATGGGGCTAATGTGTTAACCCTTTACCTGATAGCCTATTTATAGTACTTAAGATAGATGACTACTTAAAGCAGGTTGAAAGTAAAGCAGAATGCGCCTTAGGGCGCATTCTGCTTTACTTTCAGCCTGCTTTAAGCTATCATGTGCTATAATATAGAAAATATTCCCTATAATACATATTCATTACTGATTAAATTGGAACTATTTTCTTCAGCGGATGAATAAATCATATCCGCTCAAAGGCGCTTCTATTGGGTAAAGGGTTAAAGGAGCTCTATGAACTTCCTTATTACATGTTCATGTACTACTATTTAACTTTCATGTGTCTTTAAATGTTTACACCTATCATTGGAAATTCTTTTGCAGGGCTGCCATTTCTCCGGATTTTTCCTAAAACTTCGGATTTTTTCAAGTACATGGTAGCTTAAAGCAGGCTGAAAGTAAAGTAGAATGCGCCCCAAGGCACATTCTGCGTTTACTTTCAGCCTGCTTTAAACAGCAACGTGTCAACAAAACAACTAGAAACAGGCGATGGGGAAAAGGTACGATTCGTAAAATTGACACTTGAAAAATGCAACTTTGGAAATCTTAGGAGATTTCATGTCAACTTATGGCAGTCCTGTTGTGAAGGACAATAGTACTCTTTACAGAATCACTGTTTGTATTTTTAAAGGAAGAACATGCTTGTCACAGGGATTCAATGTGTTAACTCATTCACCCCTGAAACCTTTAATGGCAATTCGAATTTCAAAATACGTCTAGTCAAGTGTTGACTATTTGAGGATGATGTTAATATATTTCAAAATGACAAACAGTGTATACCCTGATCAGAGGATTCCTTCAGGACCAGGGTCTACACTGCTTGCATGGGCCAAGTGTTATCCTCACAGGTACACTGTTTGTAATTGACGACTATACTCTTCCCTAGGGTTGAATGTGTTATAGGACTTTCCATGCAAATTAAATGGAACGTGCATTTAACTCATGTATACTTGGAAGGATTCTACATGCATGTACATGTATATAAAAGGACGCCCACTAGCTATTTCCAATACAGTAAAACCTCACTATTATGACCACTAAATTATGTTAATTATTAGGATGTTTACGATAGGTAACCGCTTAAAGCAAGGTGATAGTGAAACAGAAAGCTCCTACAGGAGCTTTCTGTTTCACTGTCACCTTGCTTTAAGCTTTCACCTGTTTATTATACACTCAATTAGCCTTCGTTTTAGTGGTCGTAATAGCGACGTTTTACTGTATTTTCTCCTAAATTTTCAATTAAAGCTCATGTAATGATTTTTCATTAGAATCTCGATGAGACGATTCTGATGAGTAGTCATATAAAAGACTTACAAAATGGTGCATACATAAACATTTCAATATTTGAAAGACGCCCATTAGCGATTTGTCAGCTAATTTTGAAACCTTTTGCCAATAAACATGGATGTCAACCTAATTCCAGAAAATGCGCATATCTTATTTTCGAAGCCCTTAAAAGGTCTCAAATGCCCTATAAAAGTGAGTCTTATACCCATGAGCGCGCACGTCATCGTTGAATTTCCGGTGCCCCTTGGGTCCCTTTAACTATGACGCTATGCAGGAGCTCGTGTCCCACGTGCCGAAGTTGCAATATAAATGACATCATACAATTTACTGTGTGGAGTTTGACAAAAGTTTGGAAAACCGGAATCCAAGAACGATCGGGTTTCATCGATCTACGGCACATTTAGTGACTAAATCTAAATCATATCAAATTAACATGAATTTTATGCATATTTTTCAAATTAGTGTCTGAAAATCGATAGTCAAGGGCTTCGGTCCATCTGAACAAACTCGCTGTGGCCATCTGCTCATGTTTTTCCTTATTATTCTCCACCAAGATCACAGTTGGATATAATCAGCCCCTAAAGGGGATCCACTTGTATCGGAAAAGGGATTTTTTATGATAACAGGGGAGTATGGACTTTATGATCTTAACTCTTACTCTGCTTATAGTGCTCTGAGCGAAAATTTTCAAACAGTTTGGATGCAGATCAGACGCCGAGTTACTCGGCGTCTGATCTGTATCCAATCTGTTTGACACTCGGTTTCAAGTCCTCTTCACTAAACGGCATTAAATTTGAATTTGGAAACAAATGCAGGGGACAAAAATGAAGAAGACCCTAATTAACCTTATAAGGGTTCACTTGGGTGTGGGGACGGCGTCTGAAAAGGCAATTTCGTTACCAGGGGGAATGGAAACGGATAGAATTCGCCAGCAGATGACAATTGGGAACTATTTAAACCAGTGTCGTCTTCAATTAAAGGCAATCAGAGGAGCATTGGCTGTCAGTGTTTAGGGGCCGGGGCTGGGGCTGAGAGAAGCCTTGAAAAGGAGTAATGCACACCCTTTTATACAATATAAAACGTCTTGAGCGACCAGCTATAGTATGAAGAATGGGGGTCTTTAAGGGCACGTCGCTGCTGTAAGTAGGATGGAAGTAATGCAGAGAGCCCCTAAAGGAGCTTTCTGCGTTACTTTCATCCTATATTAAGCTTCCATCTGCCATAAATACCGACATTTGCAGACATATTGTAGCATCACTTAAGGGTTTACTGTATAAGGTTAGTTGTGTCACATGAACTCGGAATACATGAATCATTAATTAGCTTATTAATTGTGATAGCGTCGAAAAAAGGGGTCACAATGTTATGCCGTTTAAAACAGTGTACACCAAGAGTCGACTTTGTTGGTATCCAAAACGGTTTGGCAGTCGTATTCAGATTTCAACGATTAAAAATAAATTGATGCACATTTGTATGAAAATAATAAAACTGTTTTACGAATTTGTAGACTACGGGGTTAAACCCTGCCATGCCTGACCCCGAGTTCAATGGAATTTTTTTTGAAAACAGTTTGGATCCTGTAACGCGGCCTCTGATCAGGATCCAAAATGTTTGACACTCATTTCATGTCAAAATACCTAAAAATTAACAATGGTTTAAAATTATTGATGACGTCATGGAAGTAAAGGGGTTAATGCATTGCAGGGTTATGGGTTATACAAGGAAATGGGTTAACCCTTTCACTGTCATAGGCTTGTAAAGTCGACTTTGCAAACAATATTGGCCAAGATCCGCTGTCATCAGACGCCGCGTGACTTTTAACCCTTTCACTCTCAATGACGTCAAAGAACGCATAAATTTGTAAACTTGATCCTCACCAGACGCCGCGTAACGCGGCGTCTGATCAGGATCAAAACTGTTTGCCACTTTGAAATAACGTAAGTTATACTGCCTTAAACCTAACTTTGAAAGGATATTGCAGACAACAATATTGAAACAGAAGACAATATGGCGGTGAAGGGGTAAAAACCTCACGATACATTTGAGCATGAAAGGGTTATTTTGAAAGCATGTTGCAACTGCCGACACCCAGAGCAATGGTAACGAGGCTCTTGAAATAACACAAACCCGGAACGTGGAACCTCTAACCCTCTTTGAAGTTTTAACACAACCTCTAGGGACCATGCTAGCCTAACAGGCTCATCAGCCTCTCACGTAATCCGTGACGTCATTTCGTCTGATGTCCAGGGCTGTGGCATTTGCTTTTCGGCCAATGTCAAATACAGACGGAGGGATCAAAGGTGAACACCTGATGGTCTAATGGTCAGTAATGGCCACTGTTAACTCCCTATGGACTGTGCATGGTCATCAAATGTGCATGATATTGCGCGTTTACCCGGAGAGTTACCGCTATTATACGACCACTCAATAGAGTTCTTGTTTTCGATACACGTATCAAACAGGGGTCCTATCAAACAGGTGAATCTAGTGTTTGCTATATAAGAAATAGAATCTAGTGTAGACCCTGATAAGACACCGCGTGACATGGCGTCTTACCAAGGTCTACACTGTTTGCTTCTTCATTTAAAACGTTCTATTGTATGGGTGTTTCCCAAATATTTTTTGTACGTGCAATGTGTATGGGCCGATGGTCTGCCTATATACATGTATACAGTAAATACTGAACTATATATGAAAGTTCAGCCGGTTAAAAAATAAAGTTATTAAGCCATTGAAAAGAAGTCATGTTATTTGGTCCTTCGTCTAGGTCTACACTAGTGACCCTATTCTATTAAGGATGCCAAACATTAACGAGACAACATTTCAAAACGCCACCACTTGGAATGACCAGTGGATTTTAGTGCGGGCATTTCCCAGGGGTTTTGGGGTCATTGGTCTTGGGCTTAACGTCTGACAAGGTCCACCCTTGACCACTCAGGGTGATGGTAAATGGTGGGCTGAGGTCACGACCTCTGGCTAATGATTAGAACGACAGATGGGGACGGGGTTCAGCCCATAGATTTTTCAAGCCCCCAGTACGGAAAAATGTCAGCTTCAAAAATGATGTCTGTCAGTATTCACTTGGCTTGATAGTCGGTTTAATGATACCGTATAGAATCTGTTACCGGTATTCTTTCCCGTTTAAACGCAAACGTACGCAAACGCAAAGCACTAAAATGTAGAAAAGAACAACTTTTGGACAATTCTGATAATTCTTGTTTATCTTGGTGGCAAACAGTTTGGAGCCTGATCAGACGCCGGGTTACCCGGCGTCTGATCTGGCTCCAAACTGTTTGCACTGCAAATAATAGTTTTAGCGTAAACGCGTTTATTGGGAAAGAATAACGTTTTCTCCACTGTAATAAATGTTCATAAGAATGTCAAAACAGTTTTGACCCGGAAAGGGTGTTAGTTAGCGGTGTTAAGCCTATTAAGCCCTAGTGACGAGTATACTCGTCATTTACACAAAGTTTCCTGGAGAAGAAGACTACAATTTTCATATGGAAACAGTGAAGACCTATATCACATGATTCCTAAAGAAGCCCTCTGATCAGGGTTTGCGTTGTTTGCCATCTTGCAATAAATGCCACTCATTCCAAGAATTGTTATCGGTTTTGAAGACAGGTCAGCAGTGTGAAAGTCAGGGCTTCCATAAGTTGACATAAAAAATCCTAAGATTCCCAAATTTGCATTTTTCAAGTGCGATTTTATGAATCGTACCTTTTCCCCATTGCCTGTTTCTAGTTTTGTTGACACGTGGCTGCTTAAATCAGGCTGAAAGTAAAGCAGAATGCGCCTTAAGGCGCATTCTGCTTTACTTTCAGCCTGCTTTAAGCTACCACATACTAGAAAAAAATCCGAAGATTTAGGAAAAATCCGGAAAAACGGCAGCCCTGGAAAGCTTGTTATATATACATGTATATTAAATGTAATACAAATCAAGTCTCATAAATAAATAAAGGTGTGTGCAATGTTTCTGAAATCAATGATAGTTAATAAGTATCAAACAAAGATATGAATTAATGATGTGAATGAACAATTGTCGTTGAATCAATTATATAAAAGCCATTTCACACATTAAATCTGAATCCTGTTAAAGGCCTCAAGTCAATCTGCGTAAAGTTGGCCTTCGTGAAATGACTAAGTAAAACAGCATTTACAGTGGAGAATGTGTTATTCTTTCCCAATAAACGCGTTTACGCTAAAACTATTATTTGCAGTGCAAACAGTTTGGAGCCAGATCAGACGCCGGGTAACCCGGCGTCTGATCAGGCTCCAAACTGTTTGCCACCAAGATAAACAAGAATTATCAGAATTGTCCAAAAGTTGTTCTTTTCTACGTTTTAGCGCTTTGCGTTTGCGTACGTTTGCGTTTAAACGGGAAAGAATAACAGATTCTCCACTGTACCTATAAGAGCCCTCTGGTTCGTGGGTATTTATTACTTTTTGCATAGGACACATCTACTATTCGTAGGTACACTGTTTGTAAATGACGAAACTACACACCAATCAAGCTCAACGGATTGAACACTTTTTTACCAATACAGTGCTCCCTCCCAACAACGGCCACCTGAACAACGATTCCTTCTTTACAACAACGCTTGTCGCTGTTCCCCAAACAAGCAATATCGTCTTCTTAAAATTTGTGTCTGCTGTTTTTCTCAAAGTCATATAATTGACATTTTGACAGAAACATAATGGCGAGTGACAAACAGCTTGAATCCAGATCAGACGCCGCGATACGCGGCGTCTGATCTGGATTCAAGCTGTTTGCAAATGTAAGCCAGTTTCCCTTCGTATAATAACTCCCTCCGATCAACACACACAATATTTGTCTCCCATTGGGTGTTGTTGTAGAGAGGGAGCACTGTATGATTTATTATCTGCTTCATCGTCGTAAATGTTTGTTTTATGATTTATTGGATATTTTGTAATAAACGGGTGTCAGAGTTTAAGCTTAAACCAGAAGGGTCCACCCTGTTTGCTTATGTCAGTGACGACAGCCCTGGCAGGAGGAAAGGTTAAGGACGAGAGTTGACATCTGTCGGCCATTTCAGTTTCTTCACACGATATCCTGTAAAACATGCGACGTAACATGGCATCTGACGGGAAAAAATACAATTTCATTTCCTAAAGCCAACTGACCGGTCAGCTTTATAAGATGAACACAATTACCGCGGTTTGTTGACCGAAAGGACCTCATTAATCAAATAATGTCCTTTCCATCCGCCCAATATCCATTATGGGTCCCTATTGTCCCCTAAATAGTTAGTACCCTTATTTTGTGATTTTCCCCTCAACTTCTGTACCCCCTCCAAAATATTCAGATATTTCCTATAGCCTTGTGGTTGTCGTTTGCAAATTGTGACGTCAGCCAAAATTTGTCGTCTGCAACAATTCTCGGAGTTCATTGTATCTGTATTTTTTTTCAGAAAATATCATAAGTTTGTCAAACAATTTGGATTCATGTGAGACGCCGAGCTACTCGGCGTCTCATCTGAATCCAAACTGTTTGCAAACGTTATCATAAGTTCAACCGTAGCTCACCAGAAAGTCCTAAAACGAGAATACTTCAAATGCTGTGTCGCGTCATAAAATCAAACAATACTTCCAACATGCAATTTTAGCTTTGAAAACTGTAGCGATAACCCTCAACCCCTGGCCCCTACTGACCATGATAAAGTATGAAACCTGTGCTCAACCTGGCCAAAGGGCAAACAAATCCCTCTAAACTGACCCGACGTGTCCGGAATAAAACGTCTGGCTTCAAAGAAGAAACCCCGGCTCGCTGCGATATCTGGTTTCGCTCAATTTCAGTTCTAAACGTTTCAGTAATTTTAGTATTGGTGTTCGTTAATTCAGTTAGACGCTGGTACTTGATAGCGCGATACAGCGGTGGTCGACATGCTTTACAGACATGTATTTTACATGTTCATCAGGGCTGCCATAAGTTGATCATAAAAATAAAGATTTCAATTTTCAATTTTTCAGACGCAATTTTACTATTCGTATACCTTTACCCCATAGTCTGTTTCTTGTTTTGAAGACACATGACTGCTTAAAACAGGTTGAAAGTAAAGCAGAATGCGCCTTTATGCGCATTCTGCTTTACTTTCAGTCTGTTTTAAGCTACGATCTGCTAGGATAAAAATCCGAAGACTTCGGAAAAATCCGGAGAAATGGCAGCCCTGCAGTAGTGGTCGGCAAGCTGTACAGACATGTTCATTAAAACCTGGATTGCACATGTTTCAATAAATATGTACATGTACCTAAATAAGCATGTCCATGCTGTTGAAAAAGACATTTCCTCTTTCTAGTAAGCATATTGGTACATTATAATAATAATAATAATAATAATAATACATGGAATAATGATAATAATAATAATGATAGATCTAGTAATAATAATAATAAAGACTTTATTTAACGAGAGATCTCATTTGATATAGATCAATCTTCCATGAGGCCCTCAACATTTTTTACAAGTACATAAATCATATATGATTAACAACACTATAACACAATCAATACTAACTATAGAAACGTTTAAAGCATTCTGTTTGTCCTATATTTATGTATACGGTCTTCTTTTTGAGTAATCTGCTTCGCTTGTATCCTGCTTTAACCTTTCAACCCTGGAACTCCAAAAACCAACGCTTCCAGTTTCAAATTAAATCTTGTCCATTTAGAATACCCACTTATGGTTTTGGATTGATTTTACCATAATTGTTATATTGCAATATGATAAACAGTGCACACTATGGCCTACATGATAGGACATGTGTACTCTGCAAATGTAGACTGTTTGTAAAATTGTCGCAAAGGTTGCATGTGTTTAAGTGTTATCTTTAACACAAGCCACAAGTTTGTAAATAGTGTAACTGTAATAGACATTTCTATTTAGATACAGTCGAACTTCGATATATCGAACACCTTTACTCGAACTATCCGATAGTTCGACATATGAAGTGCATTCTTTCATGCTCGGTAAAGTCAAACATACCCATATTTCAAAGTTCAAACGTGGCTTAGCCACGTTTGAACTTTGAAATACGGATATGTTCGACAAAACTGACTTCGAGATACTGCTGCACAAAATTTGTCTAAATCTGAGTTTATATAACAGGCTCTAAATATATAAAGAAGTTTGATTTAATCAAAACAATCTTTGTTGTTTATTCTTGTCTTGCTAAAATGTCGCCTGTTTCAAAATTGTCGTCTGCATGTGGGTTTTTTCAAAATTTATTTGATCATCCTTCACTGATCCATGCATCTCAATATTGTATCATTTTTATTGCGAATGTAGTTATTTGTCTTTCTCGCTTTGTAGGTACATTTATATAATTTCATGTGAAGCGCTTTTAACCCTTTCCCCTATAGAAGCGACTTTTAGCGTATTTAATTTATTCCTCCGCTAAAGAAAATAGTTCCAGTTTATACCCTCATGAACAATTACCATAACAAATATTTTATATAGCCTAGCAGATGGTAGTTTAAAGAAGGCTGAAAGTAAAACAGAATGTGCCTTAAGGCACATTCTGCTTTACTTTCAACCTGCTTTAAGTGATCACCTGTATTTAATCTTATATACGGGTTATTGAGTAAAGGGTTAAACGCACAACTCATGTGTGAAAAGAGCGCTATATAAATCGGGTATAATAATAATGGAAAATCGAACGAGTGACCGCCAGCTTGATAATGGAAAATCGAACGAGGGACCGCCAGCTTGGATCTTGATCAGACGCCGGGTCACCGGCGTTTGATAAAGATCCAAACTATTTGCAAATGTGAATAAAAAACATGTACTGAAAGTGATAAAAATTACATAATTTATCTGCATACAGCAAACATTTTTGTGATGCTATACAGTGTGGATCTACACTGTTTGATACTCTGGTGCTAATTTCGAAAAGAAAATGCTGACGAGGAAACTATTAGAACCGTTACTTACAGTGGAGAATCTGTTATTCTTTCCCTATAAACGCGTTTACGCAAAAACTATTATTAGCAGTACAAACAGTTTGGAGCCAGATCAGACGCCGGGTAACCCGGCGTCTGATCAGACTCCAAACTGTTTGCCACCAAGATAAACAAGAATTATCAGAATTGTCCAAAAAGTTGTTCTTTTCTACGTTTTAGTGCTTTGCGTTTGCGTACGTTTGCGTGTAAACGGGAAAGAACAACAGATTCTCCACTGTACAGACGATAAAATTGTGCAGACGACAGTTTCATAGTGTGCAAAAAGTTTAATATACTTTTTATCTCAAAGACTGTCTCCACTTACGTCTCAAATCACGTGCTTATGTCTGCAAATCCCGCTGAGATAAGCACCGTGTATTTAGGAGACTTTAACGCATCTGGCCAATTTAATTTTTTGGAGTGCACAGTTAAATACAGCTTCAAAAGACTTTAGTGTACTCACAGCCTCTGTCTTATTATCGTCAGGGGGTAGTATTGTCGCCAGTTGCATTTATAAGTTAAGGTTTTTTTTACAGGTTTTGATTAAATTTGGAGAAGATTAGAAATAGATTGCAAACAGTTTGGATCCCAATCAGACGCCGAGTAACTCGGCGTCTGATCGGGATCCATACTGTTTGTAAATATCAATGAATATGAGGTAGGTAGGATAAGTGATGATAACATATGTTTGGAGCTGAAGTAAAGACTATCATCATCAAGGCACTTAATAATTTGTTGAAATTTCAACGTAATGTACATTGCAAGGTGACTTTTATGTTAAATTTAAGTCACTGACGGGTGGATCTGATAGTTGGGATGGAGAGAAGAATGAGCGGATGAATGATGGTGTTGGTGATGATGATGATGATGAAAACAAGAGGAACAAGACAAACAGAAGAAAATAAGACGAAGAAGAGATATATATAGAGAGAGAGAGAGAGAGAGAAGTAGAGAGGCATACCTTCAGGCAGTAAGAGAAAGAGAGGGAGAGAGAGAGAGACAGAGGAACAGAGAGAGAAGCAGAGAGAGAGATATAGAGAAAGAGAGAAAGAGAAAGATAGAGAGAGAAAGAGAGAGAGAGAAGGATTAAACGTAATGCCAGCGGACGTTTTCAATGTGATAGTGTCCATCATTGCCACTGGCGTGACCCCGTTACCCCCTTGACCGCGGGAGCAATCTAAATTTGGACCTCAACTGCCAAGGTCCTGGCCCCCTAAATTGCTCAAACTGTCACTTCTGTACAAACCCCAGACCACGAGGATAAGGAACCCCCCTCGAGACGTTCGGCCATAAATAACTATGTAATTACTTAAATAACGCTCATTTAACGCTACAAGGCCGAGCCCTCACCCCCTTATGTCCTAGGCATTTCCACACCCTGGGCTGACACATTAGCTAAATTCCAGCTGTAACCATTAAATTCCAATTTTTACGAATCAGCGATAAAAATGTGCGTGAACGGAGTCTGACGCGACGTGGAAATCCCAAAAGACCGTCGCCTCGTTAAAGTTTAATATAAAACATTCGTCTGAAGTCGCAATTACGAAATCTACGTGCCCAATGAGTAATTATCGGCCTAATTAATGTTCTAACACTGTTTTGCCGATTACTGTAGCCTCACTTCTTTACGACCATTCAACGTAATATCCATTAACGATGCAAACTGCAACTTAAAGCAGGTCGAAAGTAAAGCAGAAAACTCATTGGGCTTTCTATTTTATTATAACTCTGCTTCAAGCAGCCATCTGCTCTAAACAGTGAGAACAAAGTTAACATTCTTTGGATGATCAGAATGCATGTAAAACCTCTCTATTTACGACCATTAAAATGAAGGGTAATTGATGGTATAAGTAACAGGTGAGAGCTTAAAGCAACGTGACAGTAAAACAGAAAGCTCTTTCAGGAGCTTTCTGTTTTACTGGCACCTTGCTTGAAGGAGTCACCTGTCGTAAACGTCTAATAATTATCATAATTAAGTGGACGTACATGTATCAGAAATAAGCGATGAAGTGCTGTTTTGTCGATTATGTGGCTTTCTCAGAATCGCTTTTAATACTTCTTTCAAAAGTACGAATGGTAAAAATTAAGCTCATGCCTTGTGTGATTACGTTTGTGGGTTATTTAAAATGGGTATTTCACGAGTCTCCAAGGAAAGTCATCATATTCACTTTCAAATAAACAAGCTGGGTCTGATATGGTCGTGTGGTTTTACATGCGTTTATAAGACATTCCCCCGAGCTTTGATCGTTAATATTCCAAGTTGAAAACATAATAATCAACACAAAAACACAAGAATAACATCATCAACAAGCAAATAAACTGCTATAATTTCTTGACAAAACAACAGCAGTGAAACAAACATGCAAATAACAACAGACAGTCCAGTCTCGATAATACGATACCACATAAGTCGAACATACAACTATTACAAAATTCACATGAAAACGTAGTTTAATTATGTTTTAATTGGAAATAAGGGTATGCTCCAATATTTTGAAGCAAGTACATTGTCCAATACGCAAACTGCTTCAACATACTTCGAATAATGTATTTGATACTTGAACTGTGATAGTCTCTTATAATTCTTATAAAGAATAGCTGTGTACGCCATATTTGATGCATATGTGATATTTGCTATTATATGGTATGTACACAGATGAGACAAATTTAGTATAAACGTACCAAACTCAATATGCATGTACCAAGCTCAGTGCAAGGAAATATACAGAAGATATATAATTGTATAATTTCATGCTCAGTGTATATGTATCAAGTTCAGTATACATATACATGTACCAAACTTGATACTCATCTACCAAACTTCAGTATATATATGTACAACTGTACCATATTTCAGCATAAATGTACCCATGTACAGGTAAATGTACCAAACCGTTTTTGCTTGAGCAAAACTTCAGTATAATACTATATGGGGTAGCAGGGAGTTGAAATATGTGAGCATGAATTACTGCAGTGGAAAAAATAATAGTCCATTAAGACCCCAAGACGCTGATATCTGTAGTAACATTATCTAATCTCCGGATTTAACCCTTATCCAGTTGTTAAGGACTTGGTTACCATTTCCACACAGTTTGAACCCTGATCGGACGAGGACATACCTTAATCAGGATTCAATCTTTCGACATTTAGAGTTCAATGTTATCATTTACAGATACGTTTATATCATATAGAATTTTGAAAATTTAGGCAATAATTGTAAATTAGACATGATCAAAACAGAACACATTCCGATCGTTCAAATGTATGCGACCAGTATAATTATGTAACATATGCAAACAGTACAGACCCTGATCAGAGGGCTTCTTAAGAAGCCCTCTGATCAGGGTCTTTACGGTTTGCTTATATTTCAAATATATCTAGAAACAGTCCAGGAAATAAAGTAAATCGATCGTTTTTCAAAATTGGAATAATCCACTTGGAAATTTGAACATTTCAAGGGTTAATAAGTGGACTGACACGGGTGCCACATCACGTTCGATGGCAGATTTGAACACACCAGTCTTACGCAGGATTATTTGGCCCTAGATCCCCTAGAGCTTACAAAGTTATCCGCCGAATTGTCCAACTATCTGCTGTTTTTGATAGCTTAATCGATAACATTCACTGACAGAACCCTAAATCAGCCATTTTGTCACGTTCGTGTCACGTGCCACTGGGCAGATTCTCGCCTCTTCTCGCGTGGCATGGCTAGCTTCACGATAAATGCAAATTAATCTAATGTCGAATGGTATCATAGAAAAAGTGCTTTACAGAAACATTACACCGAATGCCGTTTAATGTCTTGACCTATTAGTTAATGTTTTTTAAAAGTACATTTTACACGTATCCCAGGGCTGCCATAAGTTGACATGAAAAATCCTAAGATTTTCAAATTTGCATTTTTCAAGTGCGATTTTACGAATCGTATCTTTACCCCATAGCCTATTTCTAGTTTTGTTGGCATGTGACTACTTAAAGCAGGCTGGAAGTAAAGCTGAATGCGCCTTAAGGCGCATTCTGCGTTACTTTCAGCCTGCTTTAAGCTACCATGAACTAGAAAAAAATCCGAAGATTTAGAAAAAATCCGGAGAAATGGCAGCCCTGGTATCCAACCACTATTCGCAAGAAGGTGCATGGGTCGACAGATGGCATCATACTGCAAAACATAACTTATTCCGAAATCTCATTAAAAAGCATTCATTGTATAACTGACCCTTTCCATCTTAAAATTTAGTGCTCAAGACATGGTGGGGACTCATTGGCCCTTTATCATCACAGGCGCCACAGGACGCTTTAACCCCCCCCCCCCCACCCCCCCGCCTCCGAATTGCTTTCATCTTGTTTAGAGTAGCCATCTGCCTTAAAAAGTGCTTAATATAGCTAAACTGCTACTATGTTAAAAAGGATAGTTACAATGTAGCAGTGACGATTGTGGAAGCAAGGGTAAAATCTGGCTGAAAAGAGACATAAAACCATGTAAAAACTAAAGATTATTCAGACTGTGTGTTTCAAGAACGTAAAGCAGAATATGTCTTAAGCGCATTCTGTCATATTTAACCTACTTTAAGCTGCCCATCTTCTCGGAAATAGGAAATATTCCTCATGGTACATGTTCATGACATTATGAACTGGAACTATTTTCTTCAGTGGAGGGATAATTAAAAGCGCTAAAATGTGTAATGGGAGTAACGGGTAATTTTAAAACACAAGTTTGACGCATTCGACGTCAGCTACTTATTCACCCGGGGTTTCCAGGGCTGCCATAAGTTGACGGCCATGAAAAATCCTAAGATTTCCCAATTTGCATTTTTCAAGTGAGATTTTTCGAATCGTACCTTTACCCCATAGGCTGTTTCTAGTTTTGTTGATATGTGACAACTTAAAGCAGGCTGGAAGTAAAGCAGAATGCGCATAAAGGCGCATTCTGCTTTACTTTCAGCCTGCTTTAAGCTACTATAAACTGGGAAAAAATCCGAAGATTTAGGAAAAATCCGGAGAAATGGCAGCCCTGGGTTTCCAGTAAAACCGGATATGAGATGAAAACGATTGTTTTTGGCATCCCGATTGCACGTGTCCTTCAATGCCAATCACGTGTTCTCACGAAGCTTCGACCTTTAAAATGTTTGAAAAGTTATTAGAACCAAATCTAGGTCAAATGACAATGCTGGTCTTACGACTAGAACGGGTTAAACTAATTCAACCCTAACGGCAAGAATGCTCGTCATTATTTTAACCCTTTCACTCTCAATGACGGCATAAAGCGCATTTGCAAAAGCTCCGTTAGTGAAAGCAAAACACAAAACACACTTTTTTCTATAGTTTTAACAACACTTTTTGTTTTAATGCCAAAAACGAGCGTTTTCTTTTGAATACACTAAATGCTCTTGGAATTTTTAACATAGTACTCCCTAAAGACGTCAAAGAAAATGGTCCACCTTTATACAGTCATGAATATGCATCATAAGAAATAATGTACCTAAGCCGATGGTAACTTAAAGCAGACTCAGAGAGCTGCCATTTCTCCGGATTTTTCCTAAATCTCCGGTTTTTATACAACGTCATGGTAGCTTATAGCAGGCTGAAAGTAAAGCAGAATGCGCCCTAAGGCGCATTCTGCTTTACTTACAGCCTGCTTTAAGTAGTCGCATGTCAACAAAACAAGGAAAATGCTATGGGGTAAAGGTAGGATTCGTAAAATCGCACTTGAAAAATGCAAATTTGGAAATCTTAGGATTTTTCATGTCAACTTATGGCAGCCCTGAGACTGACAGTAAAGCAGGGTGTGTCTTAAGGCATAGCGAATTTGGATATAACGAACTATTGGATATAATGAACTACCGGATATAACAAAACAATAGTTATCTCCACCTCCAATCAACATAGTAGTAAAATGGACTCGACATAAGGGAAATAATAATTTACCTTTTACTCCATAGCCTATTTCTAGTTTGAAGACAGGTGACCACTTAAAGCAAGTTGTAAGTAAAGCAGAATGCGCATTCTGTTTTACTTTCAGCATGCTTTAAGCTACCAACTGCTAAGATATAGAACATATTGCTTTATGGGGCATATTCATGGTTGTATAAAGTTAAAAATATATTTTTTCTTCAGTGGAGGAATAAATAAAAGGAGTAAAAGTGTGTATCTACGAAGTAAAGTTTAAATATATCTGAAAGATGACTTCGTACTAAAGCCAGGTTCTCTGTACTGTGTTTGACCTTCATCTCTGGTACGTTGAAACCCTGGCAGACGGGGTGGGCACTATGTCATGTTTGATCTAGTTTTATCTGTTCATCCATCTGACAATCAGCAATTAGATCACTCGCAAGCCACCTGACAAAGTATTAGTAATAGGTAAGTAAGCAGACAATCGAGGTACTTAAAATAGTATACAACACAATGTTAAAATGGCGGGAAAACATATGTCGTGTGGCGTGGGGTAAAACACTGTCGCCTGCACAAAACTATAATCGTCTGAAAATGTAATAATCTCTATCTCTAAATAGCATATTAATTGATAATGTTACAGAGTTGATGAGAAGGGCCAACTTGCTCTCCGTACAGCGATTTTGACCAACATTGCCCCGATGTCATTGTTCTATACCAAATATGTAATCCACATGAAATAAAGTCGTTATTATTATTATTATTATTAAACCTTTAATCGATTTTGCGTGTTCTTATTCATAATTGCAAAATTTAATATATTTAATAAACTAGAAACAGCTACCGTTTTATCCAACGGTAATCATAAGTTTATTTGTAATAAAGACAGTATTGTGAATCTGTTAGGCTTGTATTTTCTCATGTCAATGTCAGTTCTGCAATGGCAAGCACCACGGGAAGGCTTTTTACTCCTTTAATTTATTCATCAATCGACTGAAATAGTTCCACTTAATACAGTCATAAATAATTTAAAATGCACCACAAGAAATATTATTCTATATCCTATACTGGTAGCTTAAAGCACGGTGCATGTAAAGCAGAATGCGCATTTGGGTGCACTCTGCTTTACATTCAAACTGCTTTCAGTGGGCACATATCTTCAAAACGAGAGACAGGCTATGAAGTAAATGGTTAAAATAAGTTTAACAACTATTAATGTTTTGGCGGCAATTTAAGTGACACATACACTATTACCCTTTATAAGGCTGCCTTTTCAAATTAACTCACATGTTTACATTGGCACTCGACGTGTCTGACCCCAAAATATTTTTTTTATTTTTAAAAAAAAAAGACAAACAGGGCAGACCCTGATCAGAGGGCTCCTTTCAGGAGCCCTCTGATCTGGGTCTACATTGTTTGCAAATGATAGGTATATCATGTTCAAGTATTGTAAAGGTTGTGATATATATCGCCTTATAGTGTGCATTAGCATGGCTTGTAACTCGAGCGAAACTGTCTATAGTTCATAACCCCTTCTGCTAAATCCGAAAAACACGTTGCAAACTGTGTAGATCCCGATCAGTACCCGAGTAACTCGGCGTCTGGTTTGGATCCAAACTGTTTGATATATTATAGATGTTTCATTAGTCAAACAATATCTAAAATGTGAGAAAATAAACGCAGACGACACTTTAAGCAGTCGATTTAACGTCAACGAAGGGGTAGGTACAGTGGAGAATCTGTTATTCTTTCCCAATAAACGCGTTTACGCTAAAACTATTATTTCCAGTGCAAACAGTTTGGAGCCAGATCAGACGTCGGGTAACCCGGCGTCTGATCAGGCTTCAAACTGTTTGCCACCATGATAAACATGACATATCAGAATTGTCCAAAAGTTGTTCTTTTCTACGTTTAAGTGCTTTGCGTTTGCGTACGTTTGCGTTTAAACGGGAAAGAATAACAGATTCTCCACTGTATCTTTACAACTAGCGGGCGAAATGGATGTTAGATTCTAATCTAAGTCGTTTACTTTGATGATATTATGTTATGATATTTTAATATCTCCGGCAGGCGACAGGCGACGTTACTTTACACTAAAATGACAGGATCGCGTTTAGAAAAAAAACTTTTGAAAACAGTGTAGAGCTTGATGATGCGCAGCAATATGCGGCGGCTGATCTGTGTCTACATTGTCTGCTGAAATATAATCATTTCTAACTAGATCTTGAAAACATATTTCATCTTCTAAATAAAATCTCTGTAATTAATAATGAACTCTCCCAACAGGCGAAGATGAACAATCCATTGATAGGATTCAGTAATATATTTGTGTTAACCCAATCACTGCCTTGCCCCCTATAACATGATTATTTGCTAACAGTTTGGATCCGGATCCTCCATGAACACATAAATATTCGAATTATTCCTTAAGAAGAGGCAAATGTACGTTCGACATACCGGTACTACGAGAACGAGTTGCGCTGAATGCAGAAGTCAATGCAAGTATGCATCAATGTATCAGGGCTACTGAACTTGGTTTTCATGGTTTTCATATGTGTGTGCAGGACGCTTGGTAGGATAGGCTCATAGCACTGATCCAAGAGTCTGTCCATGTGGACTGGTTTAGTAAAGTTGCTGAGTCACCAAGCTAGTCATTCTTTCAATTAGTCACCCGAACCCTCGGTCGATTAAACTTTAGCAAATATTGCGTTCCCTCTCTACAACGACACCCAGTGGGAGACCAATATTGTGTGCGTTGTTCGGAGGGAGTCGTTGTAGGGAGGGAAATTGGCTTACATTTGCAAACAGCTTGAATCCAGATCAGACGCCGCGTAGCGCGGCGTCTGATCTGGATTCAAGCTGTTTGTCATTCGTCATTAAGTTTTTTCTGTCAAAATGTCCATTATGTAACTTTGAGAAAAACAGCAGACGACAATTTTAAGCAGACGATATTGCAGCAGTAAAAGCGTTAGACTTAATTGTCTTGTTTGGGGGAACTGCGGCAAGGGTCGTTGTAAGGAGGGAGTCGTTGTTGGGAGGGCCGTTGTAGAGAGGGAACACTGTATTGCGTTTTACAGTGGAGAAGGCGTTATTCTTTTCCGTTTAAACGCAAACAAACACAAACGCAATAAAATGGAGAAAATGGCAGATTCTTGCAAATATTGACGATATTGCAAATATTGACGATAATGGTGGCTGCTCTCTTTTAAAGCCTGTTTAAGCAATTATCCCGTATGCTATTTCTAGTTTTGAAAACAGGTGCCCACTTAAAGCAGGTTGATAGTAAAGCAGAATGCGCCTTAATGCGCATTCTGCTTTACTTCCAGCCTGCTTTAAGCTATTATCTGCAAGGATAAGGACATTTCACAACTTAATAAATTGGATCTATTTTCTTCCGTGGAGGAATAAATTAGAGGCGTAAAAAGGCGTATTTATCAAAATCCACCCTAGCAACGCATATAATACTCATCCCTTATAAAAAAAACGAACCTGTTAAAATGTTATTACACTTTGTACATTCAAACAGTGTAGCCATCTGGTCTGGGTCTGCACTAATGGTAAGTTTGCAACATGTTGCAAAACAATACTACACTAAGTAGGAACACTAAGTAGGACCGAACTGATAAACTGAATGTAACACCGAATGGTTCATCAAAAGTTTCAGGGATGAATGGGTTAAAGCAGTCACCAAGCAGTTAGAATGTTGGAAAGTGTCTGAACTATAATCGGTGCAGACCCTGATATTCAAAATTGAAATATGTTGCACCAGGCACGTATAGCTCGTGCACTTAACTTTATAGCTATACGAGAGGATTAGGCGAAAACATTGAGTGCAAACACAAGTAGGAACAGTCTACAGTGGAGAAGACGTTATTCTTTCCCAATAAACGCATTTATGCTTATACGTTTATTTCCATTGCAAACAGTTTGGAGCCAGATCAGACGCCGGGTAACCCGGCGTCTGATCAGGCTCCAAACTGTTTGCCACTCAGATTAACATGACTAGTCAGAATTGTTGAAAAGTTGCCATTTCTACGTTTTTTGCAATGCGTTTCGTTTGCGTTTAAACTATGGAGAAATTACAAATCTGTGTCTGCTCCGAGGTTTAAACGGTAAAGAAAAACGTTTTCTCCACTGCAGGCTGATCATGCTGAATAATCGTCTACTTCTAAATAAATCGTCTGCTTAAAACAAAAAAAGCAATTCAAATACATTGTCATGCATTTATAGCTTATGAAATATTACAAATAGCAAAAAGTTTGGATCCAGATCAGACGCCGCGTTACGCGGCGTCTGGTCTGGGTCCAAACTTTCTTGCAAATGGAAGCTGCAAATTATTGCTAAAATTAGTAAGGATTAAGACACTTTTGATGACATCTTGCAGTCTGCGTGATCAGCCCTGAAATAGCTTCTTGAAGATGTGTTTGGCTCGAGGGTCCTCCCTTAACATCGCATCATCTTGAGACCCACTTCCGGCCCCACTGCGAAACGTGATATAAACATGAAACCGAAATTGCTTATTTAATGGCAGATAAGTTTGTGAATGTTTAATATAATAGTCGACATGTGGTTTGCATTTGGAGCAAGCCTAGTGATGTCAAAAGAGACTCCGACTACACGCTTGATATTTCCAGGAGCCATGTGCTAGATCAGTTATCCCCTTTGGACGCTGAGTGAATATCGTCTGCTTTTAAATTGTCGTCTGCAAATTTTTGAAATTAATTTTTGCGGTATTTGGCTTCTAGAAACGTTAATGTCGACGTCAAACAGTGAAGGTCCTGATCAGACGCCGAGTAGCTCGGCGTCCGATCTGGACCCACACTGTTTGACAGATGTCAGTCAAGTGGCACTTTGTTGGACAAGTGATAGACCTTGATGTTGGGTTACAAACTCTAAACAGCACAACACGACTTTGCTAAAACGGGAACCAATTAAGACGTTTTATAATTATATGACGTCATCAGATGTACCTGTGATTGGTTACGTTCGAAACCGTGCAACTATTGTTACGTCAAAAATATATGTATGTATACAGTTGATGATTAGTTTGTTTAAGAATTAGAATGGCCCAAATTAAAGGATACGTTCACAGCGAAATACTTCAAACTGACTACGAAGAATTTATAACCCGTGCGGCATTTACAAAAAGGACAAGTTTAATGACTTTTTTTCCTAACCTAACGGGAGTTACTGGGCCAAATGTTCAAATTGGGCCCCTAATCATTTCTCCAGATGAGACACCGAAAATATTTCAAATAGCAAAAAACAGTTTTAAAAACAAGTAACGCCCCATTTTTTATGTTCGGATTATGAGATTATCGTCAGGTTTTTGCTTAGTTGGCATTTCTGCAGAGGCATGTCAAGATAAAACTTAAAGATAAATGTTTAAATGAGCATGAATGAGAATGAGAGAGAGAGAGAGAGTGAGAGAGAGACAGAGACAGACAGACAGGGAGATACACAGAGAGAGAGAGAAAGAGAGAGAGAGAGAAGAGAGGGAGAAACATACAGACAGACATGGCCGGAGGGAGACACACATACACAGTGACATATAGACAGAGACATACAGACTGAAATACACACATAGATACAGGGAGGCAGTGACATTGAGACAGAAAGAAACAGACGTACAGACAGACAAACTGGATTTGCTGAATATATATTTACAACACATATAGGGCACTAAGGACAGACACACACACCATTGAAAATAACTGTTATATATGCATACTAGCCCGTTTTTACAGCGTATATTGAAGGCACGCACGTAGAATACAGCGTACACGTACATGAAAGTAAAACAATTCTGTTTTCAAATAAGACATAAACATTTAATAACAATTTGATAAACTGCATTCTTTAAGAGTCATAAAGATAAAATATGTCAAACAAATGATACAAGACTACACATAAATAAATTGTTATAGAGAGAGCCTCAGATTGAATATTGACCCTACTTCAACCGTCCGCGTAATACAATCACTGCAAGGCCAATATTATATCTTCTGATATTCTTTTCGTCTACTTTCCTTTAAGATATTGATATGCACACTGAGTGTCAAACAGTTTGGATCATGATCAGACGCCGCGCCACGCGGCGTCTGACCAGGATCCAAACTGTTTGCAAAAGTTCCTGTTGTAGGGCTTGGCAATGAAGGGGTAAACAACCAAGAGTAGTCGCAGATCTACGGGTGGTGGTTTCGACAGTTGACTCCCTAAAACAAGATTGCAATGAAACAGGAAGCTCATTTGGGAGCATTTAGCTCAACTAAACCCTGCGTTAAACTGTCACTTCATGCTAGTTCAATACAAGACTTGTATTGAACTAGCAGCCTGAAAAGACAATCACTCAGCTTACCAGTAATCTTGAGTCAGTTGAGTGTGGGGGAGGGGCTCTAGCTTCATAACGGTAAGTAGGACTATTTGAAAATCGCGCGGACTGGAGAGAAACCAGTGCGTACACTCTGTGGGTACCCGTATTATGCAAAGGAGCCGTACTCACCACCTGATTGGCATGTCTAGTAATTATTGATCACGCATATCACGTGCCTAATTGGTTACATCATATCAGCCAGCGATCGTATCTTGAGTGATTAAGCACAGCGTGACTCCACTGTCTGACTGATTCTAGTTAATGCCATGGCGAATCAAAACATCGCCAAACACAGTCAAACCCATGTTACACGGTCATTCATACTAATACTTATTGTGAACGTATTTTACGGTTTTAAAGACACGTGCATGCTTAATGTAGAATGAAAGTAATGCGGAACGCTCCTTTCGGAGCGTTCTGCATTACTTTCATTCTGCATTATGCATCCTGGTTTAAAAGGTAGCCATAATTGTTCAATGAGTTGCCTCTGAATACGAGTTCTGTTGTTATCCTTCTTGTAGCTAACAGATTAAATGTCATTAATGATTATCAATTGTTTTGATCCTGAGATGATGCCAAGTAACTCGATTTCTTGTCTACATCGAAAACATTTCATAATTCGAACAAGACCCTCCATTCAATTTTATTTTAATGAAGAAAAAAAATCAATCATTTTAGCAAAAGGTTTTCCCGGAGCAGATGACATTTTCCGGACATCCGAAGGATTATTGTATTAGACGATGTAACATTTGTGTATGACAATACACGGCATTTGTTCATTCCAAACCCAGCTTCGTGCATGCATGCTGACCTGTCATGCCTTTGGATGCATGATGGATGTGTATTTGAATCGATTTGAAAATGCCACAAATCTGCCAAGCGGGGCTGATTGGTTTAGTAAAGGGTCCGCAATCATGGAGTGTAAAACCCTCAAGGACTATCTAGAACCCACTAGGATGAGATATAATACCACTGTGATGCAAATCTACTAGGACTAAAGTCCACCGTGACAAAAAGTGACTGTTAAACATTATTCTTAATGAAATAAATCCCTGAAACTTAATTGGACAATTCAAGTTTCCAATATTACTTAGACCATTATTTTACTATTTATATTTAAGATCGAAATTCGAATGTCAACTACTACTACTACTAACGCTACTTTTTCTACTACTACTTTCTACTATTACAGTATTACTACTACTACTACTACTACTGCTACTTTTACTATTACTACTTTACTATTACTACTACTACTACTACTACTACTACTACCTCTACTGCCACAGCAACTACTGCTACGACTACTATACTGCTACTGCTTTTATTATTCCTACTACTACTACTACTACTACTACTACTACTACTACTACTACTTCTACTACTAATACTGCTACTGCTACTACTTTACTGCTACTGGTATTGATATTTCTTCTACCGCTAGTACTTCTTTAATTACTACTATTACTTACCCTAGCCCATTGAACTATAAGCTGCATGCTTTCATCATTGCTGAAGAGAGGCTTTACTGTACATTTGATGTATTGAACAAAATGTCCCCTGCTGTGAGGAGTGGTTCTCTCAGGGTGAAAACAAGTGGCCCATCATACCTGTCAAAGATCAAAGATATAGGGCCCTGCCAGGGTGGCTTATGATAACATCGGCGGCCTCATTAGGATCGTAGAAAACACTATTATATATCTACAACAGTAATTAATGACTAAAGTACTCGTTAGTCATGACATGTTCGTGTGAAATGTACTTTGTTGATTGATGGTGACCACAAACTCTGCGCTTACCGCCAATAATCGATAACATAACATACTCCTTCCCTTGCTTACGCTGCTAAAACATCTTTGAACCTTCTCCTACTGCAGTATCGTCGTCTTTGATATTGGGGTCTGCACTACTTCTCAAATGTTTTATGCATTTGAATATTAAGACCCCCATACACATAGAAGCGCCTTTTAGAGCATTTAATCGTAGCTGCAATTTATAGAGTCATGAATATGCGTTTTGCGGCGTCTGATTAGGATGCAAACTGTTTGCAAATAACCATTGATCTCGGGGTAAAGCAGCTAAGGAGTTAAATGCAACTTATCCCTTTGAATTTGAGAAATGAAAGCATCTTCGGTGAATGTTTGAAATTGATGACGTCATGGCAATGAAGGGGCTAAGCAGTGAAATAAATGATAATACAGTGCTCCCTCTCTACAACGGTATCCAGTGGGAGACACATATTGTGTGTGTTATTCGGAGGGAGTCGTTGTGGAGAGGGAAAAGTAAGACTTGACTTACATTTGCAAACAGCTTGAATCCTGCAGATCAGACGCCGCGTAACGCGGCGTCTGATCTGGATACAAGCTGTTTGTCACTCATAATTATAATTATTCTTTCAAAATGTCCACTTATATGTTATTTTAAGAAAAACAGCAGACGACAATTCAAAGCAGACGACATTGCAGCAGTAAAAGTGTTAGACATATATAATTGTCAGGTTTAGGGGACTGAGACAAGGGTCGTTGTAAAAAGGGGGTCGTTGTTGGGAGGGCCGTTGTAGAGAGGGAGCGCTGTACGCCATTCCGTATATCTCTGAAGATGAAAGCATTGGCAATTAAAAAGTAAAATGTACCCAATCACATTTGTTATTAGTATTGATTCGCTTGTACGTCACGTGTATAATAATTGAGGCAGCAATGTGCTTCACGACTACAATAAATGCACCCGAGTAATTGCTCTCCACTATCAGGGCTGCCATAAGTTGACATAAACAATCCTAAAATTTCCAAATTTGCATTTTTCAAGTTTGATTTTACGAATCGTACCTTTTCCCCATCGCATTTTTCTAGTTTTATTGGCATGTGTCTGCTTAAAGCAGGCTGAAAGTAAAGCAGAAGGCGCATTCTGCTTTACTTTCAGTCTGCTTTAAGCTACCATATACTAGAAAAAAAATCCGAACATTTAGGAAAAATCCGGAGAAATGGCAGCCCTGCAATTTCAATAAATGCACCCGAGTAATTGCTCTCCACTATTCATAGCAGTTACTGAGTGAATGACCTAGCAAACTCAATATCATACCTCTGAAAACAGTTTGGATCCTAATGAGACACAGAGTAAGCCGGCGTCTCATCAAGACCCAAACTGTATGACAGTCTTCTACAATGACATGGTATGTTTTAACTTTTTAATTTATTCAATTTATTTGATTTCATTTTTATTTACAAATGTAAATGCCCTTCTAAAGGTAAACCATTCCTTACAATATTTGGACATGGGCTTAAAACATTCAAACCTATATGAAACGCATTAACAGCCTGTACTATTGTTGGTACCTAAATACATGACAAAGGTAAAGCAGAAAGCTCCTAAAGGAGCTTTCTGCTTTACCTTTGTCATGCATTAAACAGTCGAAAATCTCTAAAATCACATGTAAGAATCCTCACAGAATTGCCGCCTAACATAAGCCCTACTGTATTGCAGTGCACGTGATTATGCGACTGCACGCGCGCAGCATGAAAAGAGACATTACTGCCCATTGAACTCCGCAAGCATTCCTGAAATTTAAGCCATTTGATAATTAGTTTAATTAGCTTCATTTCTCGTGATGACCACGCTATGACCTTGCATGTTCTACCAAATCTCCAGACATCTTAGAGCCCCCTTTCCACGCCTGGTGTTTGATAGGGTAATAGGGGTCGCTCTTGAAAAGGATGTCAACGAGTTCTATTCCAGGTCCGGTCATAAGGTAAAACTTCTCGTAAGCGTCTTAAAAAAGTGGAGATATAATGCAGAACGAAAGCAATACAGAACGCTCTTTCACGAGCTTTTTCTGTTATGATATCAAGCATTAAGCACTTAAATCATTTGTCTGTAATGATCCACACTTTTCAGTAAGATAGATAATTGTATAGTTAAAATTATTTCGACCATGAAGGCGAATACACATTGTCGGTGTTTAAACCATTACTCCATAGACTATTTCTAGTATTAAATGTTGGTGCCCACTTAAAGCAGGTTGAAAGTAAATCAGAATGCGCATTCTGCTTTACTTTCAGCCTGTGTTATACACATCTACTAGAATCATAGATAAAAACATTTCTTCTGAAATGTTATGATACAGTCATATTCATGACTGCATAGATCTAGATAGATCATTTTCAGTATAAACTCAGTATAAACTGCAACAATACATGGTAAGACATTATTAATTTATTACAAACATTGTAAAATAGATAAATAGTGCATGAATGAATAATGGACCATGACAGTCACAACATACACCAAGGATAACATAAAAAGGGAACTCCCTTTTTCCATTGTCACGGGGGTGGGGGGGGGGGGGGGGGGTGGGGAACTAGGTATTACGATGAAATGTTACTCTACGACAACCTATATGGGTTTTATAACATATTTGTATTGATACGAAGTCAGTGTATACAGTGAGAAATGTTTGTCTACGAAAACAAAGTTGCCTTCGTAGCAATGCAAATTTATTATAATACCCATATAGGTTGTCGTCGAGTAACATTTCATCGTAATACCTAGTTGGCCCCCCGTGATTGTGGTCCTTAAAACATAACGGTTAGGCTAGAAGCTACAGTGGAGAATGTGTTATTTTTTCCCGTTTAAACGCAAACGTACGCAAACGCAAAGCACTAAAACGTAGAAAACTACAACTTTTGGACAATTCTGATAATTCTTGTTTATCTTGGTGGCAAACAGTTTGGAGCCTGATCAGACGCCGGGTTACCCGGCGTCTGATCTGGCTCCAAACTGTTTGCACTGCAAATAATAGTTTTAGCGTAAACGCGTTTATTGGGAAAGAATAACAGATTCTCCACTGTTCATGTAGAGTATATTTCAGTGAAATGAATGCATAATGTTCGAGTGATTGCTGGTGCACATGTTATGTATGTATTTTAGGGTTATTTAAATTTATATGTAGAAAAATTATCAGGAAATTTAGGACTCCTTCTTTGCATGATAATTCATGTAATGTTTTCCTAAATTTTACCTTCTATGGAATTTTTCAATGTCTGGGTTTCTTGTTAAGCAATCTTTGAAACTAACTAGGGGGCGCCTTCAGGGAAAACACCGGATATTCATTGCTGATTCTAAATGATAAGAGCATGCTTTACATTTTAGCAGCTTAAGGCAGAATGTAAGTAAGGCAGAAAGCTCCTTCAGGAGCTTTCTGCCTTACTTTCATCCTGCATTAAGCGAGCACCTGGTTATTATATTTTTGAATTGGTTGCTATGGGGATGGTTACGTGATAATTAGATATACACTTTTTAGGCGAAACCTTTTCTTTAGCTTTTCTAGGGATGACATTTGATCATTTGGAACATCTCGGTTTGTTTTGGTTGTCAGGCGGACCAGTTCCAATTCCCAAAGGAGACTCCGCAAGCGCCTGTAAAAACGTGCTCGTTATGTCAAAGCCGAAAACCAGTCCACGTAGGAACTCACACGACGTGTAAACAATTAAACTTGAAGAACTGTAAAACGATATGAGTTGAAGGAATCCGACTGAACGGTACATTTGCCATATGTTTATAACTCATGCCGAAATTAATTATAATTTGACATGGCACGGTTACTGTCCGTGTCAAGGATCCCCGGATGGTGAGAAATGTTTCCACGCAGATGTGTCATTGTTTTCTCCGAGGAGTTTAGAGCGGCTCGGAACCAACCTCACTAACTAAACAGCCCTGAACCAGTCCAGGACAATCAGGTGCGGATCTTTTTATCCCTAAATGCATTCGAGAAGAGGTTACAATTTCCCATATAAATGAAACTAAACGCAACTACAATGCACTAAAATGTAGAAAACAACCTTTTAAAAATTCGGACGAATGTGTTTTTTCTTCTTCATCTGAGTGACAAACAGTTGGAGTCTCACCTATGTCCAATAATGTAGTACATATTTACAGAGTTGTCTGGCTTGACGACAAAGCATTAGCCGTATACTTCATTGCCTCCCTTGGGCGACGAGAGTAATACTCTATACGTAAAGGACACCGATTGATAATCTATAGCCTTGATAAGAAATCAGGAATGTTTCGTTATCATCGTAAACGGCGTCTGACCAGGGTCCTAGGTTAAAAAGTTTTTGAGTTGAGTCTAAAGTCGTTCTCAAACATTTGATTGGTCATATTTGAGAATAGGCTCATATCTGACCAATCAAATGCTTGATAACGTGCTCAGGCACAATTTAAACTCTTTATAACCTTGGAACAAGGCCCCAAACTGTTTGCATCGGGTTTAACGATATTAGCAAAAACATTAGCTAATATTCTCTCATTGTATCTTGTATACATACACTTACATTAACGCATACACATCAGTTGAGGTTTCTACTTAGAAACATTTTGTACACATTCTGAGTTTATATTAAACCCTGGCAATTTGCTACCACAAAGAATAAGTAATAGTTTGTGTTCAATAAATATAAATGCTTTAACTCATTGAGCCCTAGTGACGCATATATGCGTCTTTTACCAAATATGAACCTGTGAAGAGTATGCTTGTCCAATGCAAACAGTGAAGTCCCAGATCAGAGGGCTCATTCAGGAGCCCTCTGATCTGGGACTTCACTGTTTGGCATATTGCAATTTATTACAAAAAACAACCCTAAATAGTCTAAAATGGACCAGCCTTTATTGCAAACTGGAATTTTCCATTGGAAGTTCCAGGGGATAATGAGTTAAGTAAGATGACAGTAAAACAGAAACATAGAAAGGAACTTTCTTTGCAATTTCTTAAGAGTGATAATAATTTACTGTGATTGCACTGCTCGTTGGAAATAATTGTTTCTTATATTTCGAAAGTTCACGGTGTTTTCCCAACGACATTACTGACATGCTCAGAGGCATGTTTCAACCTAACACTATATTAGGCACACACCACATATTTGATCGCAAACGTCATGACCTCATCTCAATTTCTACGACATTTCTATCAGAAGCATTATAAAAACATGTAGGAAATTCTGGCAAAAACAGATTTTCAATTTACAGTTAAACATGTTCTAGGCAGCCATTGGTAAAATGAATTTCCTCTGCCTTAAAAACATGGCAGGTGTATACAGGATACAAGCAATGCAGAAATCTCCTTTAGGAGCTTTCTGCATTGCCTTTTTTCCGGAGAAAACAATAGCCGCCTTAAAGCAATCTCAATCTATTTACAGTAATTGTCAGCCAGGCTCAGGTTTTGTTGTACAATTAGCTAAATGGGTTATTTTTTCAGTCGGAAAAAGCATTTCAAGTCTCGTTCATTAGATATTCTTGATGTGCCAAACGCCTTATGTCAACTTTCTGCCCCATATTGCTTCATGTGGCACCATGTGAGACGGAATTGTCAAGAAGACGCACTCAGAAATCTGAAGAATTCGTCCTCGGGAACAATCTCTTAATATTCAACACTCACGACAAAATAGATTTCCGGGCGTTCGGTAATTTGGCGAATCCTCGGGGTAAATGCGCCTGAACTCTGACCTCTTAAGTCATTGAGAATCCTGAAAATTATGGAGTATCGTCTGCGAAATTCGCTCAGTCGACAGCTGGGTATATGTGTCAGCCATTAAATCCTGCTCTCGCAAAACACGAATTGAATAACATTTGCAAACAGTTTGGACCCTGATCAGATGCCGCGTAACGCGGCGTCTGATCAGGGTCCAAACTGTTTGACACATGTAGGTGGTTTTCTGTCAAGAAAAAACGCATATGAACTAAAAATTGAAAGTTTTGCAGACGATAATTTTAAAGCAGACGTTAAAATGGCGGGAAAAGGGTTAACGTTAGTGTTTTTAATCCGCGTCCCCGCATCAGGCGTAACTTGATACAGACGACACCGCTAAGCATTATTATCTTCACCGTTTGTCGTGTGCCGGTCGCACGAGACGGAAAGGTCTCACACCAGTATTTTGTAAATGGCAAAGAATGCACAATTTGCTGCCATATTTGCTGTCATATTTATTCGCGTTTAGTACCGTAAATTGTTATTTCATCAATGACTTTTGATTTGTGAACGTTTTGTTGTTAATAATAGTGAGAAAAAACCCACCACACCATAGATTGCAGTTATTCATGAGTAGTTAACACCACTTAAGCATTTATCAGCCTAAAATATCCTTCTTGACCTATTTGTGCCTAGTGTCCATAAAGGGGAGGTAGGCAAAAAATGTAGACTCAGATAAGACTACGCATAAATGCAGCGTCTGATCTTTGCCTGCACTGTAAGTTAACAGAAATTTCCATAAAAATTATAATATAAAAAGATTAGACTAGACAATTGAAAATTGAAAATCGGATTTATCAAATATTATAAGCATGGACGAATCCACATTTGGCACAAATGGGTTAATTAGACCGACAAGCAGATTGTAGAATTACCGAACACAGATTAAATCTATGATAAAAGAAAAAGGTTATTTATGCAAAGGGATTTCAATCATTATTGACATAAAACAGCTAAAGAAATATTACTTGATTGCATTTTCATACCATAATACAAAACCTTATACTTATAAAGATCCATATATATGGGTTTAATCATACTGCCACATAACACTCTAATGAATGTTGTACAGCCTTCAATACTGATCGTAGGCTCATGAAGACGTTGCATGGTTTTTGAAAAATTGTTTATATTGCCGAGTGGTCACGTTCCTCATAAAGAAAATGGCAATTTCCCCTTAATGAATTGACCTTCATTTTACGATACATGTACATTGTTATCGACAACTTAAGCATACGTATTCCTTTTCTCTCAAATGTGTCACAACAAGACAGGCGCATATAAAGTCTATGAGGGAATAAATATGTATACATATAAGATTGTGAGACAGTTGGCATCTAAATGTTGTACGAAAGTAATGCAGGGCACACCTTAAATTTTACATTGGTATGCACTATTAGCCACATTCCTTTCAATATATCCACTCGTCTTTACTGGTTGATCAGGCTACTGAAGTATGATTATTCCGAAGGTCCATTATAAGAAATGATTTGTAAATAGTCAAGAAACATGACTATTGTACATGTCTTACAAATTGTACTTGCAGTTCTTTAGGGTTGAGGAAAGGTTATAGTGTTGGTTTGCCACAATAACTTCTTGATTATAAGTTATCTTACATATATAAGAACTACAAACATCTTCTACATTTGTAATTAAGCATTTGGCAGACACAACATTGAAACATACGCAGCCAGACTGGAACTTAAACCCGTGACCCTTTGTTTACTGGGCAAGTGCTCTACCGACTGAGTCACCGGGCCGCTTATACAAATCTCTCACCATTTAACCATAAGCTCAACCCGGCTAAACACTACAACTTTACATAAGAATCGTCCCGAATTCGTACATTAAGAACACTCCATGAGTTTCTTATTATTATTTCTGTACACTCTACGGGATACAGAGTCTCTACGGGTTATTTACTGTGGGCGCCAAATGTGACTTGTTGAGAAAATTGTGCAGCCAGACCGGGACTGGAACCCAGGACCCCTTAATAACTGGACAAGTGCTCTCCCGTCTGAGATATCCGGGCCGCTTACACAAATCTCTCACCATTAAACTATAAACTCAACCGGCTACACACACACCCTCTTCACAAGAACAGGGGATAAGGAAGTCACTATTACCCTTTCAAATCTGTCCACAAACACAGCCAACATGACACCTATGGAGGTGCTTTGTGAGATTCAGCCAGTTCAGATACTTATTCCTCCAGATATGGTGAATAAAGTTCGTGACCATATTCAACAATTTTTAAATTGTGGTACAATATAAACACCAAGTCCCCATTGGGCTTCAAACATTGTTCTTGTAAAGAAGAAGAATGGCAATTGACGTCTCTGTGTAGATTATAGAGCCCTGTATATTATGACAGTGACAGTGGGTAGTACCCAGAATAGAGGAGGTGTTTGACTGTTTAAATGGTGCCAAATTTTGGACATGAAGTCCGGGTACCACCAAGTCGAGTTGGAGGAGAAACACAAAGAGAGAACAAGCTTTGCCGTGGGTCGTTTGGGTTTTTTATTAATATAATAAAATGCCATTTGGTCTAACGAATAACCCAGCTACCTACCAGCGCCTCATGAAAGACATTTTAGGGGAACTTAACATGACAATTTACGTCATATACATGTATTTGGATGATCTGATTATATTGAGAAGTAGTTTTCAAGAGCACTTTGAAAATCTAAAAATGTATTCAATAGGCTTACTTTTGCTTACTCGGCAAGTGCTCTACCGACTGGGACACCGGGCGGCTTACACAAATCTCTCACCATTTAATCACAATCTCAACCCGACTATACTAGTATCTTAAAATGACGCGTTCGGCTCCAAACCGTCTTTAAATGCCCGTTTTGTCGCATTTGTCAAAGAAAGCATTATACACCTTTCGGAAAACAATGTCCGCCATTCAAATGCAATGCCTATAAGGGAAAGCACCAAAGTTTTCCGAATAAATCAGCTCATTTGCATGTCATAGTGTTATATCAGAGTGAGGCCTGAACGTTGGGCGATAAAGAATTTTAAATGACGGATTCTGTAACCCAACACTGCCGTCTCCCCGGCTGCTGAGCGAATTACTTCTTCGCGGAAAAATTCTATCTAAGGCACGCGCCATGTCGCAACGAAATAACACCTATTAAATTGACATAAAATGTGTGTATGTTTCGTTTACCAAATTAACACACAGCAGCCCGTATAGCTCCAAATTATACATCATATTTCCCTGTTAATTTTTCATAACTTTGCAAGGAATATATTTCGACCGAATGTAACTAGATAAAGTTATACATACTTCATAAATGTGTCACAAAGCGTACGCATATTGATTAATATTTACAAATTTATAGATGTACTTATATTTTGGTTGCTGTAAACGTGGTTTGTGTTAAATAACCAATATCATTTGAAACAACAGCAGAACCTGAATATATGTCAAAGTAATAAATAACATTATATCTACTGATCAACCCTTTCCCCCCGATAGAAATTCCTTTTAGCGCATTAAATGTATTTTTCCACTGAAGAAATCAGTTTATACAGTCATTTATATGTAGCATAATGAATAGTTTATATATCATAGCAGATTGTACTTAAGGCACATTCTGCTTTACTTTCAACCTCTGCTCTAAGTGGTCATCTGTCTTCAAAATTTGAAACAGGCTATAAGGCAAAGGGCTAAACTCAATAACGTTCGATTTTGTAACATCTCCGTATTTCAAGTTTAAAACGTAGCTAAGCCACGATAGCCACGTTTCAGCTTTCAAATACGGATTGAGTTTGAGGAATCGATGTAATAGACAGTAAATATAGAGCTGTATGCACTACTTATAGACAGCCATGGGATATTATTCCTTTAATACTACCCCATAGCTTGTTTTCAATATTGCTGAAAGCAGGTTGAAAGTAAATCAGAATTTCCCTAAATGAACAATCTACTTTATTTTCAGTCTGCTGAAGCTATCATCTATATTAGGGTTATAAGACACATATTCATGACTGCATCAAATGGAACTATTTTCTTGAGAAGATAAATCAATCAAATGTACAAAACGGCATATTTATGGAGTAACGGGTTAAACGGTCACTTAACACAGTCCATGAAGAAGAAACTGAACCTGTTACCCCATTAATACGCCCTTTCATGCCTTTGATTTATTCATCCATTGAGAAAAAAGTTTCACTTTATACAGTCATGGATATGCATCATTTAAATATTTTCTATATTCTAACAAACGGTAGATTAAAGCAGGCTGAAAATAAAGCAGAATGCGCCTTTTAAAGGCGCATTCTGCTTTATTTTCAACCTGCTTTAATCTATCTTCAAAACTAGAAACAGGCTATGGGGTAAAGTGTTAAAGCAACAGATATCTTCATAAAAACGGACGCCACTGTCTGCAATAGATAAAATAACGATATTTGATGCGCGCGCACGTGCCGTGGACGCTGACCCATTAAATAGTGCACGCTGGTCACATCAATTGCACATTTGAACCCATACAAGGCTTAACTGAGACTCAGAGGGGATATCTTTTAATTAAACGTGGACATTATCTCTTCAGTGGCTGGAATTGCTGTCTGCTATAGAATAAGGCGGTTGGTAAATCCAGAAATTACCACAATACAGTAAAAGTTCGATATCTCGAAGTTTCTTAAGTAGAACTTATCTTATTTCAAAGTTAAAACGTGGCTAAGCCACGTTTTTACTTTGAAATAAGGATATGTTCGATTTAAATGAGGCCGAAATAATGAACAACAGCTGTAGAAATACAGAAAATTCGAGATTTGATTAACCCTTTACCTGATAGCCTATTTCTAGTATTGTAAATAGATGACTACTTAAAGCAGGTTGAAAGTAAAGCATAATGCGCCTTAAGGCGCATTCTGCTTTACTTTCAGCCTGCTTTCAACTATCTTGTTCTAGAATGTAGAAAATATTCTCTATAATATATTTTTATGACTGATTAAATTGGAACTATTTTCTTCAGCGGAGGAATACATCATATTCGCTAAAAGGCGCTTCTATGGGGGAAATGGGTTAAGAAAAAAACCCGTGTGTGTCAATTCAGCAGATTTACAGTCCGGACTGTTTGGTATTTGATCTAGATCCAGACTGCAGGAAAATGAAATATTGATTTCTGTTTGATTTTGGCATCATAACGAACTATGGTCAGCCTTTGAGTTTTCAATTAATTTTTGCTCCAAATAAGGTTTGCATTATCACATTACACCCCAGTGACGAGTATACTCGTCATTTACAAATACAAATATGTAGTTTACCTGTGAAACTTACATTTGTCCTTTGTAAACAGCGTATACTTAAAAAAAAGTCCTCTGATCAGAGTATGTACTGTTCTTCATTTTATTGGTAAAATTAACCCTTAATAAGCAAACATATTAGAAGTAATTGGAAAATGAAATTATCCTTAAAGGTTTCACGGATAAATGTTGATTTTGAATCGAGTCTGTTATTATGCTTTCACTAACCCAGTGAAAAACTAGATTTAGGATCCTGATCAGATGTAGATTCTGATCTGGATCCAAACTGTTTGCAAATGCCAGCCAAGCCACTAGCACTCAAAGAGCTCAAGTAATAATGGCTCAATTATCGCAAGAAAATTAAACTCCGCCCCTTGTGCCAAAGCTACGGGGTCAAGCGAGCTAGAAATATCACCCAGGTCAAAGGTCAAGAATGCTGGCCATCGACTTTCTTGCATGAAAAATCAAAGAGGAACCAGGATTCCGGCCTTAAACGAAGTTTCTGGGGATAATTTAGTGAGCTGTAGAGTTAATGAACGTCGCTGACTGTGAATTAGGTTTTAGGAGTGATAATTTATAGGAGGAGAAGATAGGAAATGGACATGAGGATTGAGTGGTGAGACTAAACCCCTATCCCCAGTAGGGCGTGCACACATTCATGGATGCCATACACAGTCTGAACATAAACAGGATATATACATGTATACATATGTAGCATGTATGTATACAAATGATCAATAGCTCATAAGATATTGCAAAAGGGTTGGGTCACAAGTTATACCAACATTAGAAAATACCCTTTCCGTAGTGTAAATAGTTATAAGGACACGCTCATTTGATACTTTCTTAATAAACGTATACATACAAAATAAAGCCATATAGTTTGTGCGTTTTTTTTCGCAGTGCTACTAAAGATTGAATGACACAAACTTTGCCCAATGTCTATAAACACTGTCCACTGTTGCACAAGTGATAACATAAGTCAAGTTCAATGTTTTCGATGAACTTAACACTGTTACTCTCAAAATGACATCATAAAACGCATGCAAACAGTTTTGATCCTGACCAGACGCCACGTAAAACATTTTGCCACTTGTTTTGAAAATACGTCAATTATACTGCCTTAAATCTAACTTTGAAACGATATTGCTGATAACAATATTGAAGTAGACGACAATATGGCGACGAAGGGGGTAAAACCTCAAGATAAATTTGATCATGAAAGGGTTAAGCTTGTTCGAGATGTCGGAGTATGATTGAACATGACTTTTCAGGGCTGCCATTTTTCCAAATTTTTCCTAAATCTTTGGATTTTTTTTCTAGAACATGGTAGCTTAAAGCAGGCTGAAATTGAAGCAGAATGCGCCATAAGGCGCATTCTGCTTTACTTCCAGTCTGCTTTAAGTAGTCACGTGTCAACTAAACTAGAAACAGGCTATGGGGTAAAGGTACGATTCGTAAATTCGCACTTGAAAATTGCAAATTTGGAAATCTTAGGATTTTTCATGTCAACATATGGCAGCCCTGACTTTTGTATATATATTGGCATTTTCAAGAAACCTCTGAACATTGCTTATTGCTTAGTTCTGAAGTGTTTCAGAGATTTTAATGTACATGTATTTAGTACTACATAATCGGGACTGGAAACGCCGACATGCCGGATCTGAAGTCAGATGATATCGTATCTATATGTGCAGCTACACAAGCTGTTTATTATAATCATTATCGATATAAATAGCAGATTAAAGCTGATTTTCCTAGAGAAAAGTTTTATTTGATAAGATATTTTCCAAATATAGACAAAAATAGGATGTTCGCTCTTGTTTCTTCATCCGATCGGAAATGAAAAATAAACGTTAGGGTCCGGGACCTGAGAACTTTTCTAGTAGTCATTTTGTTGTGCTGAAGTGATACCCATAGATTACTGTCATTTAGACACTAAGTATTTAAACACATATACCACGTCATAAAAAGGTCAATTTGTTTACGCGTCTCCTCCAATTAAAGTCGTCTGCGTTTTAGTTTTGGACTGCGTCTTTTCACTTCAGAATATTATATAATTTCATATGTGACAATGAGTTTAACACCGTTTGAATCCAGATTGGATTATACGAGAATGGTCTGCATACAAACTGTTTGCGACTGCTAGCTTTGTGACGAATTGTGAAGTAAATGTTAATCTATTAACCCTTCACTGCCTTGCCCCGAGTATACAGTGGTTATTTTCAAATAATTTTGATTCTGTTCAGAAACCGCGTGACGCGGTGTCTGATCAGGATCTAATCTGTTTGACACTCATTTTAATATTTCAAGTCAAACTACCTCTAATCTTACATTCATATGCAATGCATGAACAATAAAATCAGATAAAATTTGTTTAAAGTAGTTGACGTCATAGCAGAGAAGGGGCTAGGGGTCGACTCCATGTTTATTCCGCAAAAGCTGTCATTTGCAGCATGTTTCATAACCGATTCTTCTATAATACAATGTTCTATCAGTTGTCCATAAATACAGTGTTATACAAGTTTATATCAAAAGAGACGTCCACATCTCGACAACATTAATGACGTCTTGTCCCGAGTGAAACTATGAAACATTGTCAATATTACTAGCTGTAACAAGGAATTGGAGAGTGACACGAGTATAAAAAGTGCTATAAAAGGCTTATGTATCTAGCCCCTTCAGAAGACCCGGATCCGTCCCCTTAATCTTACAGACTACTGTCTAACAATACATTATATCAAAAAGTGGCGTGCGATTTAAACAGTAAACACTATTTTTCCATGTATCCCTTTTGCAGAATCTTTAATGTAATCAGACCAAACTTCATTAGAGGCTTTAAATTGATTTACATGCACAAATGTTGGTGATTAAACCTACCAATGCCAAATCCGACTAAATCTACACATCGTCAGTATGAACTCTGATCTCGGTGTCTGACCAGGATCTTCACCACCATTCGTAGTGACTCTACTCGAGTCATTTGACAAAATAATTTTAATTTGAGTTGATGGCATTTTACCGACGACAATTTCAAAGCAGACGATATAATTTATATAAGATAAGCGTTTACAAACCCAATGAAAATATACTGATAAACACGGATACGATTAGCTCAATTCATACAAGGTCAACTATTATTTGACACCAAGCTTCTTGTTTACTCAGCACTATCGAAAAGGACCAATCAATGAACGCTCCCTTAAACCCATAAACTGTCGAAATATCGTCTGCTTAAAAATTATAGTCTGCCTTTTCTTAAATTCCAAATTTACGTATTTTAGGCAAAAAACAAAGAAACGTAAATCAAACAATTTGGGTCCAGATTAGACACCGCGTTTGACCGGAATCCGAATTGTGTGCGAATATCAGCCATGTTGCTTGCAGTTGGTATAATAGTGAGAGTTTAAGCACACTAGACGCTTCTACGAATTCAGTGAGATTTTTGTTTTTGATAATTTTCGATGAATGTTAATATGTTATGAAAACAAAACTTGCTCCGGGTATTCTTTAAACATTTGACGCAAGTCCAAATAGTTACGTCATAGTTACAGATAACCCTTTAATAACTCTGGTCCGTCCGACTGCACCCGTATATGCAAACAGCTTGGATCCTGATCAGACGCCGAATAACTCGGCGTCTGATCAGGATCAAATTTGTTTTGACACTGGTACCGATGTTTCGTCATTCAAAATGCTTAAACTCCAAATTTCAGAAACCGAAAGAGAATGGATTTTTAAAAAGCCGATACTATGACAGTGAAAGGGTTATTTTTTAAAGTAAGGGGTCCGTTATTTAGGGTATTTAAATATTTATAAATGTTGAAATAGGGGTTTACGTACGCTATAGCTACGAGCGTATAAATAACTCTGCGCTGTATCCGTGCATAAAACAAATATCCCCTATATTGTCATGACGTCGTCAATTTGAAACAATTATCGTCTGCTTTTATTTATAAAATTTTACATTTTAAGTATTTTGATTTAAGAAATATTTAATTGAGTGTCAAACAATAATTATTCGTTTGTAGCCTGTCCCAAAGAGTCAACTCTGCGTTCTAATATAGAGTAATGCTCCCTCTCTATAACAACTACCAATGGGAGACAAAGATTGTGTGTGTTGTTCGGAAGGAGTTGTTATTTGGAAGGAAATTGGCTTACATTTGCAAACAGCTTGAATCCAGACCAGACGCCGCGTTACGCGGCGTCTGATCTGTATTCAAGCTGTTTGTCACTAGTGATTGGTTTTTTTTCTGTCAACACGCCAATAAGTAAATTTGAGGAAAAAACAACAGACGACAATAATGGTAAGCATGGTGAAAAGGTTGGGCATAATTGTTCTGTATGTTGAACAGCGGCAATCGTTGTTGTAAGGAGGGGATCGTTGTTCAGAGGGCCGTTGTGGAGAGAAAGTACTGTACAACAACCGCTAAACAGAAGTATGTAGAGAGTCTAGAGACCTATAGCATAGTACTGGTTTCAAAATGAAGACTGGTGAGGAATCATGATGATACCACACATGATGTTTGAGGTTTGGGACCGAAACCACAACCACAAAGTCCCGCTTGCATGTCGTGTCAAGGACACGCGTGGCTATACCCAAACGGTCTTTATTAACTTTGCAAAACATTTCTATGTTGAAATATCTGTCCGTCTTTCTTTTCTCTGTACATATATACGGAAATGTCATCTTTTCAGCGAATGTCCCTCTTTCTATAACTGTCTTTCTCTATTTCTGCATTTATCTGTTCGCTTTTTACTGCCTGTTTGCGTGCGTCGCCAGAATGTCCGTCCATTTCACCTCTCTCTCTCGCTTTGTCTGTCTGTATGTCTGTCTGTCTGTCTGTCTGTCTCTCTCTCTCTCTCTGTTTCTCTGTATGTCACTGTCTGTCTCACGCTCGTTTCCCCTCATAAGTGTCCTTCTTTTTTATTAGTTCTTATCGTTTTCGTCACCTTCAATTTGTCTTCCTGTTCACTTCTTCCTGTTCGTCTGCTTCCATTCCTTTACATCTGTCTTAAATTCATTTCTTACACAGGCCGTTGAATAATCCATGTGCATGTTACGACTTTAATGCCATGTATATATAATTAAGATTCTGTCGACTCTGCATTTCGCGTGAAACTATTTTTTGTATCTTTTACATTCGTAATGCAATGATTAATAGATAATCCAATTTCGTGCAAGTAAAGTCTGCAAAACAAATGTATTTTCATTTACATATATCAATACTTTAACAGGGCTTCCCTAATTTGATCGTGAATAATCCTAAGATTGCCAAATTATCAATTTTTCATTCGCGATTACTTAAAGCAGGTTGAAAGTAAAGCAGAATGCGCATTCTGCTTTACTTTTAGCCTGCTTTAAGCTACCATCTGCTAGGATAAAAATCCGAATCTTTCGGACAAATCCGGATAAATGGCAGCCGTGCCCTGGCATTGAACCGGTGTTCAAAGGAAAGCGAATGTACAGGCTTTTAGACGATTGGAAACGTATGGAAGTACAAAAGTAATGCAGAAAGTGTTGGTTGTTTTTCCTTCAATCCATATAGGGAGAATCGAATGTCACCTTTTGACATCAAAAATAGTTGGACTAAATATGGCAAAATCGGAAGATACACGTTTATGAACTGACTTTCATTGGATACAAACAAACCAGGGGCCCGTTTCATAAAACTTCTTACGACAAATGTTGTCGTAAGTCAAAACTTTAAAATACATTTAATATGTGATTTCTCTATCTAACCCTGTCTTGTGGCATCTTTTTGGAATCGTCTTTTCAAGAAGATTCCAAAAAGATGTCACAAGAAAGGGTTAGATGGAGAATAAATAATAATTGATACTTTTATAATCCGACTTACGACAACATTTGTCGTAAGAAGGTTTATGAAATGGGCCCCTTATATGTAAACACTAAAAGTTTCGCTAAAATGCTATACTGGTCGTTTGCCTTTACTGTTATTCTATTTGTACTTTTCAAAGACTTCGCTCGTGAGCGCATTTAATGATGATTTTCACATCAGATCTAAGAATATACAATGCATTCGAAAGACAATTCGTATCAGCCAGGATAAAGTTTTAAATATTACAGTGTATATGCAAAACCTCCTTCACAAATCTAAACAGAAAACCTATATGGTATAGATTTTCTAGCATACTAGATATAAAAAATGTTCTGCTTTTAAGACCACTAAGTACATTTAGACAGTTAATACCCGTCAAATCAGGATGGAGGATGCAAAATACAAAGTTCTCAGTAGAAAGGTACTATAAAGCTGGCTACGTGCAATTTGGTTACAATAGTAATTAATATGATTTCCAAGGAGTTGCCAAATAGCTGAATAAAAACTGTTTTACATTGTAAGCATGTTTTGTGGGAGAAATGAAGACAAATATATGTTTATGATGCTTAATATGACAGTTCTTGCATCAGAAAACTGATTACAGCTTTCAGGGACAGAACAAAACACACACACAAAAAACAGGGACATCTTTCCTTAGAACTGCCGCATCGTACAAAACTGCCTAGCATGGTTATTCTAATCTTCAAACAGAATTTAGAATCCAAGCCCAATATACATGTAAATAAAAAAAACATGAATTTGATTTGATCATCCTAGCCGGCGATCATTTTGACCCTTAACTCAGATACGCATTTTTACGCTTTAAATTTATTCCTCCTCTGAAGAAAATAGTTGACTTTATATAGTCATCAATATGTACTATAAGAAATAGTTCATTATTCTAGCAGATGATAGCTTAATTCAGGCTGAAAGTAAAGCAGATTACGCCTTAAGGCACAATCTGCTTTATTTTCAACCTGCTTTAAGTGGTCACAGTCTATGAAACTAGAAACTGTCTATGGAGAAAAGGGTAAAAGCAGACGGTAACTCATTCTAACTAGAGTTAAACTCTTTTTGCCTTCCGATGTCGACCTGGCTTGTCGTTACCCGGCATCTTATCTGGATCCCAACCGTTTGACACTCGTCTTAAGTATTCTTCAATTATAAATGAACACATCTTAATTTGATACGTTAGCAGACGACACTTTAAAAGCAGACGATAAGTCAGTATAATAAGGATTTTAACGAAGACATGGTGCATAATTCTCTTATCACGCACTTGCATTGATAACATTATAGCCGAGCGTGTATCGAATGATGAGAGCACTGATATGCACCGGACTTATCACCCGCTTATCACCGATCACATTGGAATAACCGATAAGCCGTACACGGTGAAATCCTGCTCGCAGAACCAATCAAAATAACATCAATTTTCGGTGGTTTAGACGGATTTCAACTTTAAGCTGAATGGAAGATAAGCAGTACTATACCCCTAATGAAACTTTACTCTTTACTTTCATCCTGCTTTAACCTGACACATTATAAAATTACACAAAATATAGAATATCTTTATTTAAGTGGTCGTGATGGGTATTCTTTACTGTATACATTAAAACCCCGCTATTACAACCACTAAAAACGAATGTTTATTGAGTGTATAAAAGACAGGTAACAGGCTAAGCAAAAAGGTAACAGAAACACAGAAAGGAGCTTTCTTACTAGAAATTACACGTGTATACCCTCATTTCATGAAATTGCACGTTTGTACCCTTCATACATGGACTTGCACGTGTAAACCTTTCATACATGAAAGCCCCTCGTACATGGAATTGCACGTATAAACACTTCATACACGAACGTTCACGTGCAAATCCCTCATATCTGAAATTACATATGAGCCGTGCCATGACAAAACATGTCTTATTGCATTGCTAAATGTGTAGAAAAAGGTCTACCGCCGCGTCAAAGACGCGATGGCATGCCTTGATATGTACTGTTTTCCACCTGTAAGCAGTCTAAAGCAATTTATGTAGCTATATTATATACCGCACTTGGTATACGGTAGTTGTAGACCAAACATACATGTATATAGATCTATACAGAGCCTGTGATGACCATGGCCATATCTTGTACAAGGCAGGTTTCGCCATGACAAGGCTCATATGTAAAACATCTATACAGTGGAGAATGTGTTATTCTTTCCCAATAAACGCGTTTACGCTAAAACTATTATTTCCCGTGCAAACAGTTTGGAGCCAGATCAGACGCCGGGTAACCCGGCGTCTGATCAGGCTCCAAACTGTTTATCACCATGATAAACATGAAATATCAGAATTGTCCAAAAGTTGTTCTTTTCTACGTTTTAGTGCTTTGCGTTTGCGTACGTTTGCGTTTAAACGGGAAAGAATAACAGATTCTCCACTGTACATGAAAGTGTTGCACTTAGATTTAACTTTGAATCGATATTGCAGACAACAATATTGCAGTAGATGACACTAAGGTGGTGAAGGGGTAAATCGTCACGATAAATAAGACCACGAAAGGACACCACATTCAGGACATTACATTTGGAAACCACATAGTTATATTATAATATTTTACACGTGTCATTTTTGAAACAACATACAAAAATGCACGTGTAGAGTCCACTTAACATGTAAGCCAAGTAGAAAAGTTGACGTGAAGGGAAGGTCAGTAATTAATTAATAGATTGAATATTTGATTTTACAAATGACCTGCAGATGCAATTTCAAAGAGTGATGGAAACTGAAGAGATTGCAACTTAACGGATTAGAAGACGGATTAGAGACGTCAGAAGATGTCAGCATCAACTTAAAAGGTCTTTGACAGACAGACGCGCCTGTCTTACTCCAGGTCAGTGCTTCTCTGCTCTACTCTACTGTAAACTGTTTACAACTGTGCTCATTTACAAATCTAAACTGTGATTTTAAACCTTTCACTGTTACAGTATCGTCTGCTTAAAAATTGTCGTCTGCACTTTAATCTAAATTTAGATTTCAGGCATTTGGTTGAAGATACGAACAAAAGTAGTAGCAAACAGTTTGGATACAGATCAGACGCCGAGTTACTCGGCGTCTGATCTGTATCCAAACTGTTTGCAATTGGCAGTGTCGTCATTTTAGCAGTGGAAGGGTTCACAGATTTTGACGGAGATTAACGTGTGCGAAGCCGTCTGTTGACATACGCCGGGTTTCTTGAACCGATTCGAAGCGTTTACTCCTGAACCAGTCTAGTGCTTGAATTTAAATAATCTTCTGACAGCAAAAGTTCGATCCAGATCAATAACATAATGTTATGGGTTTGATCAAATTCTCTAATGTGTTTGACAGTGTTCAGAGTTTGTTTAAATTAAATTAAATAAAATGAATGTACATGACTGAAACTGACAAACGTTTCGAAACTGACAACAATCCGTGTCGGTGGAAAGGATTTGGAACTCACGTGCAAGCGTCTTGGTGATATAACGAGGATCACATCTGGTTTTAAAGTTGACCTCCTTCAACTCGCATCGTGCTATTTTAATTATCCTTCAGCTCTATAACTGTCGCTGACAATAAAACAAGATTTGCGGCATTTTAATTATAGAAATATCCATATGAGTGTCAAAAGGTTTGTCTCCTGGTCAGACACCGATGTTGATCTGGATTCAAACTGTTTGCTCCACATTCTAGGCAAATGTCGTTAAGCATGAGTGTTGACATGCTATCGAAGTTGTATCAACCGGCTACGATCAAATGTTAGCTTTAAAACTTGCGGTAGTTTAATGCAGGATAAAAGTAAAGCAGAAAGCTCCCGTGGGAGCTTTCTGTTTTACTTTTAACCTGCATTAAGCAGCACATTCCTAAATTTAGAGATATGCAAGCCCCTGCAAAGAGATACACACAAATTAATATTTGACGGTCTGGCTGTTGGAAAGCCAAGAATCTTGAAATGACGGCATAGATTTGAGTACATAAAGTTGGAGAATGTAGTGAAGCAAAGTGACACTTCCCCTCGACATCTGTTTATGAAGATTTCAGAGAGATTCTTAAAATGTGCTGACTCGGCAAGTTTGAAGACGTGCAGTTGCACCGGAGTGCGTTTTGGTGTGAGTGATGTAAACTTATGGGTACCATGGATATCTAAAGACAGCTTGGATTCAGTATCGTAGAAGGGAATAGATGGATGCATAGATGAGTTGGGTTTTACGGCACTACAGCACTGCATAGTGAATAGGTCATATAGCGCCGCGAAATAAATGAATATGTTGAGTATGACGACGATGGTGACAAATAAATTATACATGCATTGATTATGATGATAAAAAGGACGGCTCAGTCAGGACGGAAGAAATGATGATGGTGTCGATGATGTTGATGATTGCGACGACGATGTTGAAAAAAAATCAACGAAGACCAGGAAGATGCCTTTTATTGCTTGAAAATTGCTTTGATTCGCTTTTACATGAGTTTAACAGACAGGAGTACCATTTCGTCGATCCAGGCATTGGTCAAACCAAACTTTCTCACGCTTTTATTTAAACAAGCAAACTACCGTTTGAACCTACGGTCGAGTAAAAACAGCACCGCTGTATGTTTTTGTGTTTTTTTCTGGTAACTTGTTCTTGACATTGAACAGACTAAACACGTTAGCAATAAAGTCTGTGTACACTGTTATCACATTGATATAAACAGTGGAACTTTTCTTCAGCGACACTCTGGTTGTGACTTAATGCATGACGAAAGTAATGCGGTAAGCTCCTTTAGGCACTTTCTACATTACTTTCGTCATTATATGGATCAACAAACTGTTTTCGAATATACACACTTTTTCCGTACCGGTTGGTCGCTGAAGGTATATCGGATACGAACGGCGGGCAGACAGACGGATTGACGGACAGCCAGTAAAAGAAAACTTGAAGAGACAGAGACGGAGACGGAGAGACAAACAGACAGACATACAGAGACAGGGAGATAGAGACGGAGAGACAAACAGAGATACATGTACAGATACGGAGAGACAAACAGACAGAGACAGACAGACAGAGACATGCAGACAGACATACAATACATATATGCAGACATACATACAGATTACAGACAGCGAAACAGAGACAGGGACCTTTGTGAAGCACTGCAACCGCCAGTCACTTGAACATATCGATATACCAGCCAAAATATGTAGAAACTGATGACGACCTCACCCACTATCCCACATGACGTATAGTAAGGCACTCCGTACTTAATGCCTTTGATGAACTTTACTCATTCATACGTTACTTGCGTGAAATAAAGAACACCAGCTATTGATTACCACCAATAAAAAGAATCGATTTCAGTGTCTTAACTCATTGACTCTTGAAACTTCAAAGGTTCCAATTAAATTAAGTCAATTTTTAATGTGTTGTTTTGTTGTTGTTGTTGTTGTTGTTGTTTTACAATATATTGCAAAATGACAGTAGTGCATGCTTAATTGTTATAGGAACCCTTTTAATCTGGTTCTACACTGGTTGCATAGGAGCAATGTACTCTTCACAGATACACTGTTTAAGAATGCGTATATGAGTTACTAGGATTCTATAGGTTAAACCTTTACCCATTTTACGCCTTTGATTAAAGAAATTTGTTTCACTTTAAAGTCATGAATATGATTAATGTTGTATATGTACAGTGGAGAATCTGTTATTCTTTCCCAATAAACGCGTTTACGCTAAAACTATTATTTGCAGTGCAAACAGTTTGGAGCCAGATCAGACGCCGGGTAACCCGGCGTCTGATCAGGCTCCAAACTGTTTGTCACCATGATAAACATGAAATATCAGAATTGTCCAAAAGTTGTTCTTTTCTACGTTTAAGTGCTTTGCGTTTGCGTACGTTTGCGTTTAAACGGGAAAGAATAACAGATTCTCCACTGTATGTACTTGTATGTTAATGTTCTTTGATGATCATATTGAAAATTGTAATCCACACGAAATAAAGACGTTATTGTTATTATCATTATTATTATCATTATTATTATCATTATTAAAACTACACACTGTAAGAAGTAGTTTATCCTAGTGGATGATAGCTTAAAAAAGACTGAAAGTAAAGCAGAATGAGCCTTAAAAGACACAAGCCATTGGGTAATAGATTAAACAAGATGAAGTTCATAATTATTTCTCGAAATTATTGAACTTTTCTCCAATTAAAAACATTTAAATGCTGACCAGGGTTCTTATCTGTTGAAACTCTTAGAAAGAATACTTTAACAAAATAGGACGACAACTACGCTTAGCAGAGCACAGGCGATATCGAACGGGTCCTTGTGGCTCTATACTGGGACAAGGTAAAAGCATGAACATAAATTTCTATGACAAATGAAATGGTGAAAATGCGTTCCTACTAGATAAGTAAATACATGATACGGGGATTCTAAGGGGGCAGGTGTTAAGAAAAGGGTTAAGAAAGGGTCAGTGGTACTAAGGAACTAGCAGAGCGTTTATTATATGAAATACCAAATTTCTGGCAAGCGTTTGAAATTCTGTTGATGCCTACTCATACAATTAAAGCCCCATTTCCACAGGCAATAACCCCCTGAAACCCCTGCTGGGAACCCGCCGCGCTCCCTCTAATGTAGGACTTCTGTGTAAACATTTTCTGTGGCTTTGCCATACCTTATGGCTTACATTATAAATTAATATTTGAAAGAAGAAAAAAAATAGGGCTCCACGCCTTTGAATTTATGTTTATGGAAAAATTATGGCGCTGAAGCTTGAAGATCTGACGTTAGGTTTATCTCAAGGGCTTTGAAAGTACACCGATTAACCATTGTTCCGCCAAAATATCGTCTGCTTTAAGATTGTTGTCTGCAGTTGTTTTTAAAATTATTTTTCATGCTTTCCAAATTTGAGAACACTTAAAATATATGTCAAACAGTTTGGATCCTGATCAGACGCCGAGTTACTCGGCGTCTGATCTGAATCTAAACTGTTTGCATAATTGATCTAATCCGTGACTAGCGTGATCAGCGTTAAAGGTGTCACTAGCTTTTGATGCAACAGTGTAAAGTTTATGCATGTATTTTCTTTTGATAGGAGACTCCTTAAACTTGAACTGAAAAAAGAGTCTGTAATCATTATCTTACACGTACAATCTCATGCAGTAATTAAAGTCGAATTTGTTAGAGCCTTTATTCTGCTGATCTCCACTTTAACACTTTATTCTATATCCTATATCTAGTTTTGAAGACAGGTGACCGCTTAACCCTTTACCTGATAGCATTGTTTCTAGTATTGAAGATATGTGACTATTTAAAGCAGGTTGAAAGTAAAGCAGAATGTGCCCTAAGGCGCATTCTGCTTTACTTTCAGCCTGCTTTAATCTAAAATCTGCTAGGCTATAAAAAAATATTTGTAATGGTAATTGTTCATGAGGGTATAAACTATTTCTTCAGCGGAGGAATTAATTTAATACGCTAAAAGTCGCTTCTATGGGGGAAAGGGTTAAAGTAGATTGAAAGTAAAGCAGGATGCGCCTTAAGGCGCATGCTGCATTACTATCAGTCCGCTTTAAAATACCATCTGTTAGGATATGGAATACGTTTTTGATGGTGAGTATTCATGACTGTATGAATGGGAATTATTTTTCTTCAATGGAGGAATAAACTAAAAGGTGTTAAAAGACGTATTTATGGGGTAATGGGTTAATAGCTTTGCAAACAGTTTCGAGACAGACCAGAGGCCGATTACTTCTGATCAGTATCCAAAATATTTCACACTTGTCATAAGGGTGCTCAAATTAGATTCATGCCGCGTAATTTAAGTACAAGCATGTTATAAAATGAATTATTAGAAGAAACTCTTGTGCTGTGTGGCTATTTCTTAAGAAGTATAGATTTCCTATTTTGCAAGTGACTGCTTAACCCTTTACCCAATAGAAGCGACTTTTAGCGCATTTAATTTATTCCTCCGCTGAAGAAAATAGTTCCAAATTATACAGTCATGAACATAATTTATAAGAATTATTTTCAGTTTCCTTGCAGATTATAACTTAAAGCAGGCTGAAAGTAAAGCAGAATGTGCCTTAAGGCACATTCTGCTTTACTTTCAACCTGCTTTAAGTAGCCACCTATCTTCAAAACTAGAAACAGGCTATGGGGTAAAGGATTAATGCATGATAAGTTAAAACAGAAAGCTCTAAAACGAATGTTCTGATTAACATTAAACCTACAATAAAGTACTAGTAATATAGCCCATTTGCGTCATTGATCACTAAGTCAGCGTTGTTTGTGAAGTAGCACTATACACTTGACGCTATAATGTTTGGGAATGTACATAACTATTGCTTTAAAGATGTTATTGCAAGAAGAACCATGTTCCGTCGAGGAGCGACGGCCACAAAATGTTGACCGTTTACATAAATCCACACAAGCTTTTCTGGAAATAACTGTTTGGGTATCTCGTCTTTTGATCTAAACATAACAAACACTAAAGAAAAACTGATAAAACTGACCTCATATTTTGTGTCAGTGTAAACTAAGAATATGTTTAATAATTAAATAACATCTTGTAATAACAATGTTTCCTATGAAAAAAGGGTTTCCTCTGCCAGTCACAAAAATACTGCTCATAATCAGTGTTAAAATTTCCGCGATATGTAAACTTTCGCGATTGTTTATACTGCTAGTCAAACTCAAGTGTTTCGCGGCGAGATAGAATGAGATTGTTGCTGATAAGTAGATATGGAGATGAACAAATCTTGCTTTCGCAAAAACTACAAGATTTCTAGATCAGACACAGTGTGTCGCACAATTAGATCAGGATTCAAACTGTATGACATCCAATTAGATATCTGAGAATTAAAAGGTTTTTTATTTACTTTTTGAAAATAACACATTTATGCCTGGATATTGCAATTAAATCTCCCTGTATATACATGCTGGAAGATTTCATTGTAGATAATAATTATACAAGGGTGTTACACTGCAGTGTTCTTCCATCCACTATGATAATGCAAACAGTGAGGACCCTGATGAGACGCCGCGTTACGCGGCGTCTCATCAGGGTCACACTGTTTGCCTATGCCCATTTTACCAGACTTTAGGATTTGATGAGTTACAGCAGACGTATGGTTCCGTTGCAGACGACAATCTGTGTTGCCGACAGCACGTGGCACGGATGACGCATTCTGTTGTTTCGTGACCTTAACCCAGATAGGTAGAAAGAGTAAATTGGGGGGAGTGAATCACCCATTCACAGAACTTTCCCCTCACAGAGGTGTGTATAAAAATATACCAGTTTCCCAGCGCTGGCATCACGAGAATATTGTAGCTATGATAGGGTATGGTGTACACTTTGTGACAAAATTCTAAAAATAGATCTAGCCGAATTTTGGTTGTCATTATCTGGAAGATTAAATAGAAATAACTTTTATCTATTGCTATGTTCAATTTTGCGGTTTACAAAGACACGAGATCAAAATATTACGCCGATGAACTGTACTTTAGTATTTACCAATTTCTGTTAAAAAGGCGGGAAAAAACTTATTTCTTGCCGACGACGTTTTGGGAACAAGCAATAGCTTGGCATACCAAAATAAAACTATCCACAGTTATGGCATGTGAAGTGTTGCAAAAAGAAATAATGGTTCAATAAAAAATTTATCATTCTATCTGAAAAATATATGGTCAATAAAAAAATATTTGTTCAATAAATTAAATATAATTTTCTATCCTAAAAAATATTTGTTTCTTAAAAATATATTTATTGAATAATTTTTTTATTATATTTTATATCGAATCAATATTTTGTATTGAACATATATTTAATCGAGATAGAACAAATTATTTTTTTTTATTGAATCAATATTTTTAGACTTATGCAACGGTTGAAAAAAATATATGTTCAATAATTAGCATTATGGGATACTAATAGAATTTTGTAAGCTTGGCTTCCATTGGCTTAGATCATCCAAGATGGCAGCTCCCATGAAAAGCATGACTTTTGCTGATTCAACTTCAGAGAATTTTCTCAACAAGATCAGGGTGACTGAGGGCGACTGTACAGCTGGAGAGCCTGGCTGTACAATAAATGGTCGCGTGCGACAGTGGGAATGAAACTTGATAACGACTGCTTCAAAATTAGCGAGTGTTCAGTCTGAAGGTAAATACATTTTACAACTATTTCTTTGCCGTCAGCTAGACGGCCAGACTGGCCCAGAGACTGCTTGGCCGCATTTCTGGCTTAATTCTCATAGAGCATTGTTTTTGTTTATTAGACCTCTGCCAAGAACTAAAAGCAAGGCAAATTGGTGGTTTTGATCCCAAACAGCCTAAATAATCTTCCCGAAGGTCGAGGCTATCGGCACGTCGTGTCGATAACGTTTCTTATTCGCACGACGGTCAGATCCACACGACGGTCTTGCGGATAAGGAAAATTCTTATCTGCACGACAGTCGTGGGAATATCAGAATATTAATTGTTATCCGCACGACTGTCGTACCGGTAGACACTTTCTATACACGGTCATGACAGAGAGATACTGAGGAATCACGATCTGTGTCTACTCCGTGTGAGGAATGGAGGGAGAATCCTGATCAGACCTGTACGAAAATGCCCCAGAGTGGGCCCTGTACAACACTTGGAAGAAGAAGAAGAAGAAGACCCCGCATACCCTCGTCATTATATTTCTTCTGTAAAGATGCCCACTAGATCTCCTATACGTAGCCTAACTTTGAGTGAAAAAAAGCTGACGATTATCTTAAGCAGACGATATTGCAGCTGTGAAAGGGCTAGACATCTTGCTTCGGGAACAGCGGCAATAGTCATTGTTAAGAAATGAATCGTTTAGTGCCGTTGTAGGGAGGGAGCACTGTTAATACAGAGCTACCATATAGATTTCTATTTCTATGTATAACTTCTACGCCATCAATTCTGATGATTATGAGAATGGGCACTTTTTAGGTGCACCAATGGGACAGTACCCAGCCGGTCACTTTAACCTGACACTGACAAACCAGTCATAATGCTAACCAAAAATCCTGAGCGCCAAGGAGGGAAGCCATTACGACCAATTTTCAAGTCTTTGGTTTGACTCGGTCGGGGATTGAACCCGCAACCTCCCGCACTGCAAGCGGACGCTCTATCACTAAGCTACCAACCGGTCAAACCAATAATAGATAGATCTTGTTTGTCGCAATAAAAGCTCTTCAGAGCTTATGTTGATTGTTTACAACATTTAAATAAAGCTTACCTTTACCTTTATAGGTTGCTGATAAAAGTCCTAAGATTTACCGATTTTCAAGCAACTTTTATTTAGCCCTTTAAGCATTTCGCTGTCCGGCTCTATAACACTAACATGATTATGCAAACAATTAAGATCCAGATCAGAAGCCGCGTGACGCGTCGTCTGATCTGGATCTTAACTTTTTAATACCCATATCAATGTTTCCTAAGAAATAAACGCATAAAATTCTATTTTTTAAAAAGCAAGAAAAATCTGGAGAAATTTTAGCTTGAAAAACAATGATGCCAGTGGTTTTCCTTATATGACTAAAGTGAAAGCTAAATATTAATCTCCTTTTTCCGAAACCAATTTGCAATTTTTTTGCAAGTCTTTGGTTTGACCCGGCCAGGGATTGAACCCACAACCTTCCGCACTGCAAGCGGACACTCTACCACTAAGCCACGCAGAGCTTATTGAATGACCATCCCCCATTGTTCTCACTAGGCATGAAAGTAACTGTAAAAGCATGAAACCTGTGGGATAGCAATCTCTCTTTGTCTAGAGAGGCCCTGACATACTCAAATTTTTCAAACCAAAACATCATAAAAAAGGGACAGGCTTCACATGAGAGGCTTCATTGATTCTTTGCCTAGTGAAGACATAAATTTGTACAATTAAAACATGCTTTGCATGCTTTAAATAAAAATATTTACTGGACTAGAACAATTACCAACCTCTAGGCAAAGTAATGTCTTTTAATGTTTTAACCTGTTTGTCAGAACTAGACACAGACTATAGGGTAGCTGTTTATTCAAGCCATTTATTATACTATTATTTTCAGGTATATCTGTAAACTTTTGTGAGCATGATGCTGTCCATGGCAACAAGGTAGATTGTATCTCAATAGACCAGCCAGTCACTATGCTGTATGGTCGTCAAAAACTACATCTACAACACAGGCTTAGAAATAACAGTGGATAGCAAATGGGAAGGTAACTAGTCAAATTAGTCGTGCTATATATAGTGGGCAAGGCATTATTCTTTCCCAGTAGAAGAGTTCATATTGAAAGTCATATATCTATTCCATTGTATACAGTTTGGAGCCAGATGAGAAGCTGAATACGGTATAATTATAGTAGCATTTTTCATATAAGGAAAACAGCACATTACAGCAATGTTTGATTGCACATTTTAAAGCAGAGCTTAACCCATTGAACCCTAATGATGCATATATGCATCATCTTACAAAAAAGATGTACTTGTAAAGTGTATAACTTGTCTTATACCAACAGTGAAGACTCAGATTAGAGAGGCACTGTTGTTATATTGCAATTTATTGACAAAAACAACCCTAAGTAGTCAGACTAAACTAAATTGGAAAGTTCATCTTAAGTTTCAAGGTGGAGATTAGGTTAAGGCAAATTTACCCATATTTCTTCCTCTGAAATTTGATATTGCCTATGTCGAACATAATCCAAGTTTTAACATTGAAATACTTGTATCTTTGAGTTATCTAGGCTCAACTGTAGCTGCTTACTTTAACAGATTTCTGTGATTCTGCTGTCTGTATCAAAAGTAATTTCTTACAATTTAATGACATGGGTAAAACTTTATTCTTTTCCAATAACCTGTATGTGCTAAGCCAATAATCTCAATTACAAACAGTTTGTAGCCCGATTTGGTGCCAGATAACTTACCCTTTGATTTGGCTCCAAAATGTTTGAGATACCTTTTAAAACAACTTGCCAACAGTTTCAAAGACTTAATGTTCTACATTTTATTGCATTGCATTTATCTTTAATTATTGCTGACTCCAGTTTCAATAAATATGCCTTTTTACACCTTTAATTTATTCCATGTCTGAAGAAAATAGTTCTACTTCATAATACCAGTAGTCATTAATATCAATAACAACTTTGAGTAATTTAGATGCATCCATTTACAGGGTATCTGCTGAAATCAATCAGCTTGCCAGCTTGGATATGGTTTGTTATGAGGGCCAACCATCAGATCTGCTTTGTTTGCTCTTCTCAAACCCTGAGGCCTTTTACTAAAGCCACCTATGCAATGAAGTGAGCGAAACATGCATTATGTAAGATGAGCTGGACGATCTACTTATGGGAGGTCTTCCCCCCAGGACATAGAAGGTATAAAAAGGTTTCAAATAGGCAACTTTTATTAGTCACCTGCACATGGTTGTCGATATCTGTCATCTTTATACTATATAAGAATCAGTTTGTCAGTCCATCTCAAAATTGTACAGAGTGTATCTCCTAAAGTATGTCGTCTAGGATTACCAAACATGTTGTATGGATACATATTTGGATTTCCAAGTACATGTATCTCATACAATTTTCAGGTCACCTTGACCATAATAGTTGAAAGACTTTGTCTTTAGCATAATTATCTCTTAACCATCTAGGTCCACCAAACCTGGTGTCTATTCTCTATACATATTATATAGGATAGCAGAGTGCTGCATACCAACTTTAAGGACACTTTGACCTCGATAATTGAAAAAACTTGTCCAGAGCATATCTCCTACATGCTGTATACTACTTCATCTAGGAATACCAAACCTTGTGTGTGGATACATCTTTATACCGCCCCTCAAACGACGTTGGGGGGGGGGGGGGTATACTGGAGACACCATGTCCGTCCGTCCCGCTTGTCCGGAGCATAACTTCTAAAGTATAAGAGCTACTGACTTCAAACTTCATATACAGATAGATCTCATTGACAAAGAGTGCAGTGCACAAGAACTATAACTCTATCATCAGTATTTTTGGAGTTAATGCCCTTTGTTGTTTAACTTTTACCCGACTTATGCTTGTCCGGAGCATAACTTCAAAAATATAAGAGCTATTGACCTCAAACGTCATATATAGATAGATCTCATTGACTAGGAGTGCAGTGCACAAAACCCATAACTCTGTCATCCATATGTTTGGAGTTATTTCTCTTCGTTGTTATATTTTAACCCACTTTAGGCTTGCCCAGAGCATAACTTCAAAAATATAAGAGCTATTTCCTTCAAACTTCATATACAGATAAATCTCATTGACTAGGAGTGCAGTGCACAAGAACCACAAATCCGTCAGGCTTGCTTAGGATATATGGCATTTGCTTTTTGACCAGAAATATGCAGCCTCTGGCGGCTCACATTGAGCATCTCAAAACATTCAAGGCTAAATTTCCTTATTTTTCAAACTTTTGTTTACAAGCAAATTTTTCAGATCTACAAACTTTCTTACATTTTTTCCAAAAAACATGTAACCTCATCAAAAATATAAATAACTTTGATCCAGATCAGCTGCTTAGTGACTCAGCAGCTGATATGGATCCAAATTGTTTGCTGTGGTCTAAGATGTGTTAAAAGCTTTGAAGGACTTCATATTAAGCAGTGTACTAAGATAATTAACTTTATTTTTTCAGACAAAGAGGTAAACAATTCTTTTGATGAGCTGCTGACATTCGTCACAGGAACAGACAACATACGTCCTTATGGATTCCCCACCAAGATAACAGTTTCACAGTTGAAGAGGAAACCAAAAGACTCCCATTTGCCTCAATGTGTTATCAGACAAAACCATTTATCATCACAGCTTGAAGGGGAACTCTTGCATTTGGAAAGATTTGAAGCAACCAAGAAATTCTCTTAAGGTTGAGAATTGTGTTTGTCAAATCGGGAATGGCTGCACATCATTGTTATTGATGTAATAGGGTGTTTTGAGTTTTTGTGACACCCCTCTGTCCATCTTCTCTGAAACCAAACTTGAGCAAATACATACTAATGGGTTTAGCTTCAAAAGTTGTTCACTCAAGGGGCAATATTTGTAGTCAAATATTCTTTAAACTGGCTTACAATCATCATCTTGACAAAAGCTAGGCAAGGTGTCAATATAGGTTACATTACATAAGGTTAACAAGAACACTGCATGCGGTTGCCAACACTGGTCTGTTTTTGAAGATCAGTGACAAATTATGATGCAGTAAAATAAGGTCAAAGGTCATGGTCAATTGGTAAAACATTTTAATATATCTGGATAGAACTTGTCAAGATGAACAGAGATAACAAAATGAAGGTTGTAGATGAAACATTGAAGAACTGACCAATGTTAAGATTTCAGACAACAAAAAAATAGGTCAAGGTTAATTGGTAAAATATGTTGGTATATTGTATGTCTGGATACCAAAAATGAAGGTTGTAGTCTTGTAGATGAGAAATTAAGTTATGGCTAACTTGAAGGTCAGTGACAATACAGTAGGTCAAAGGTCAAGGTCTATTGGTAGATTATTTTGGTATGTCTGGACAGGACTTGCATACCAAAAATGAAAGATATAAATGAAACAGTGAAGAAGGTATTTTGGATGACAACGCTGAGGTCGGAGTGATGACAATAGCTCATTGGTTTCTTTTAAACAGACAAGCTCAAACGTATGTCATTAGGTCTAAACAGAAAGAGCTTCTGAACACTGTAGGATCCATTTTGGGCTGCAAATTCATTTAAATTGGTCTGAATGATAACCTTGACAAAATCAAGCAATGTAGTATTATAAATTACATTTAGCCAACAAGTGGGTCAGTAGGTCAAATCATTTGGAAATCTGAGTATCCGTGGGCCCACATTTTTGCTAAACAAATTTGGTAAATCCCAACATGCCAAATACAGATATTACATCATATTACCCTGGTTTACAAAGGGCTAGGGTTGGAGGTAGATAAAGGATCTGGCTAAACCAGTTCAATACTGTAATTGTTGTAGAGATACGAATGGGCCTTCGCAAAAACACACTTGTTTTGATCTAGATCATTTCTTTAATCAACAAACATGAGAAATTTAAAAAACTGAAATTCATCAACTAAAACTGTCATATAAGTTATATACATGTATATACTGTGTTATCAGAGGATTACCCCTTTACTTCATAGCCTATTTCTTGTTTTTAACACAGGTGACCACTTAAAGTAGGTTGAAAGCAACAGAATGTGCCTTACTTTCAGCCTGCTTATAGGCACCACCTCATAGGATAAAGAATATATTTTGTATGGTACATTATCATGACTGTATACAGTGGAACTATCGCCTTTAGTGGAGGAATAAAGTAAATGCATTTATTGAGTAATGGGTTAAATCCATGAAGGAAAAAGAATTGAACAGACTGCCACAACTGTTTCTGTCTAGTTAACACTGAATATACATATCTGCATGAATTTCAATTGTGTACCAAGCAAGTATTACAATCATTTCACACTATAAAAACAACATTCATACTTTTTATTTTTGTTACAATGAAGCACCTATCCAATGTTTTACCTCCATGTTTGACCCATGTGAAAATGATAAATGTGTAAAAAGGTGTATCAATTAAGAAATAGGTTAAACCATTACCAAATGCAAACAGTTCAGAAGTTGCTATAAGCCCAACTTTTGATAAGAGTCTATACCATTGGACACTTGTCAGATTCAAAATCATTAATTTTGTTTCTGTACTTCTTCTGTAATTTGTGCAAGTTCTGACACCTATCAAGTATCAACCCACCTATGTGCAGTTGTAGACCTAGGTCTACATTTATTTTACATATTCAACCCTAGTATAATTGTCTTTAACAAACAGTGTACCTGTATCTATAGAGGACACTAAAGTATTGTCCTATGCAAACAGTGTAGACCTAGATCAGAGTGCCCCTAAAGGAGCCTTCTGGTCAGGATCTGTACTACATGTATTTGACATTTTGTAAGGAGTTGTAAAAACACATAAAATGGGGTTAAGGGTTAAGTTGCAAAGCAGGTGACAGTAAATGTCCAACACTGCTTGTCTAAATCAGCTTCAACCATACTTGAAGTGTAGTAGACTCATGTACTCATTTAAGCCATTGCCCAAGAAAAATGAATTTTACGCTTTTAATTTATTCCTTCACTTGAGGAAGTAGTTCCAATTTAAATGGTTATAGATATGAATCATAAGAAATACATTCTATAGTTTGGCATATGGTAGCCTAAGTGTGTTGAAAATAAAGCAGAATGTGTCTTAAGGCACATTCTGCTTTACTTTCAACCTGCTTTAAATGGTCACCTGTCTTCAAAACTAGAAACAGGCTATGGGCTAATGGGTTAAGCCATTACCCAATAAATAGGCCTGTTTAGGCCTGTAATTGATTCCTCCACTAATTAAAATAGTTTTACTTTATACAGTTATGAAAATGTACCATAGGACATATTTTCTGTAGATGGTGGCCTAAAGCAGGCTGTAAGTAAACCTTGAGGTGCATTATGCTTTACTTTCAACCTGCTTTAAGTGGTTCCTTGTTTTTCAAACTAGAAATAGGCTATGGGGTAAACAGTTTAAACACAACTCTGATACTACATGCTTTTCCTCATACCTATCCAAATAATATCTTGTCGTGAATATAAATTTGTGAATTTATTTTCAAAATTTTGTTTGACAATGCAATTTCTATAGAATTCATTATGTATTCAATTGATTTGTTGAAATTACAGCCAATCCTCTATTAAATGACCACCATTTAAAGTACTAAAGAAACCTTATAAAGTCAAGTGAAAGCTTAATGCAGGATAAAGCAAGCTCCTGTATGGACTTCCTGTTTTATTTTTATCCTGCATTAAGCAAGTGCCTGTATTTGAGTGGTTACTTATTGCTCCCTGGTGATTCTAGTGAAGGCCAGGCCCATACTGTCTAACCTGACAGTATGCTAAGCGACTACTGAATGAAGATAAATGGTGATCTTTAAAGACAGGTGATCACTTAATGCAGAGAAAAGTCATGCAGACGGCTCCTATATGAGCCTTCTGCATGGCTTTTCCCTGCATTCAGCTGCTACCGGTACCTGTTGTGAATTATCAATACGATAAACTTACTATATATTTAGTGGTCGCTTAATACAGGTTTGACTTTATCAGATTGACTGTACATTTTTAGCTCACCTGAGCCAAAGGCTGAAGGTGAGCTATTGGGATGGCCCTGTGTCTGTCGTCCGTCGTCGTGCGTCGTCCGTCGTCGTTAACAATTGCTTCAAATGACATCTTCTCCTAAACGGCTGAACAGATTTCAACCAAACTTTACAGGAATGTTCCTTGGGTCAAGCTCTTTCAAATTTGTTCAAAGAATTGAAAACAATATAGAACTCTGGTTGCTATGGCAACCAAAGTGAAAAAATAAGGAAATCTTTAAAAATCTTCTTGTCTGAAACTACATGGGCCAGAGCTTAGATATTTGGCACATAACATTATCTACAGGTCCTCTATCAAGTTTGTTCAAATTATGCCCCTGGGGTCAAAATTGGCCCCGCCCCGGGGGTCACAGTTTTACATAGAGTTATATAGTGAAAATTTCAAACGTCTTCTCCACTGAAACTAATATGGCCAGAGCTTTGATATTTGGCATGGTGACACTTCTAAATGTCCTTTACCTAGTTTGTTCAAATGGTTCTGGTCGGTTTAATATCTAGGTCATAATTCACATTCAAAATATGTATAGCAGACAGCAATTCAGCATTATAAGAGTTAGACCCTAGCCAAATTTCCTACTGGCAGAGCTACATAACTGAACTCAGGTCAGCTGGTCAGCTGATGAGGTTGCATAAGGTGTTGTCTGCTATATTTTTATGCCCTGCAGTTGGGGGCATATTGTTTTTGTCTGTCTGCTTTTTTGTCTGTTTGTCCATTTGTTTGTCTGTCAGTCCACAACTTTAATCTTAGCCATAACTTTGTTATAAAGTTAGAAACTTTATAACTTGGGTCATGTCCTTCAAAGGTCAATGTCATTTTTGAGATATTTCCCAGTGTCATATTTTCTTGTCTTTGAGATAACTCCAGTTCTAGTGATGTTAACCCATTACCCCATACATATGCCTTTTTATGCCTTTAATTTATTCCTCCTCTAAAGAAAATAATTCCACTTTATACAGTCATAAACATGTAAGATATAAGAAATAGTATCTATATCTTAGTAGATGATAACTTAAAGCAGGTTGAAAGTAAAGCAGAGTGTGCAATAAATAATCATGGAAATACATGTAGCTTGATAAGTGTCATGGATAAGGGCCATAACTCTGCCAACAATATTTTTTTAAGTTATTCCAATTTGTCATGGTTTTTTGTCTGGAAGATAATTCCATTTACAGCTATATTAAAATGTTGTCTTGCCTATTAAGCTAAGGCACAATGACCTCAGGTGAGCGAATTAAGGGCCATGGCCCTCTTGTACTATACATGTACATGTATCTTATGAAGTACTGTTGTGTTGAGATTGTCCTTAACCTTTTACTCCATAGAAGCACCTTTTAGAGCATTTAATTTATTCCTGGACTGAAGAAAATAGTACCAATTCATACAGTCATAAAATTTATCATAAGAAATATTTTCTATTTTCTAGCAGAAAGTAGTTTAAGCAGGCTTAAAATAAAGCAGGATTTGCCCTAAGGTGCATTCTGCTTTACTTTCAACCTGCTATAAATGGTCTCCTGTTTTCAGAACTAGAAACAGGCTATGGAGTAAAGGGTTAAAATTTCTATGTTTGCAGTTACAGAACAGGAGACATTGTTCTTTCCTGTTTAAATGCAAATGCAAAACAAACCTAATAAAATGTAAAAAAATAAAGGTTTGGAGCATTATCAGATGCCAGTTGCACCGGTTTACCTGGCATCTGATTTGACTCCAAACTGGTTGCAATGGAAATCTTTTTTTTTTAACCTAAACATGTTTATCTTCTCAACTGTAGTAGCACTTTGTACATTGATCATGATGATTGATATTTGACTGACAATGAGAATGTTTTCCTACAACTGACTTGCATCTTAACTGAGTATAATAATGCTTCAAAACAATTTTAAAATGGGAGATAAAATTTGCAATGTATGTAAAAATTGTAAACCATGATTTGAAATTGTACATGACTGATATCAAGGTGCCAGTTTTGTCCCTAAATTGTTTATTGAAATACTCGGAATTAATTGCTCAAGTTGGCATTATTATACCCTCACGACTCATCGTGAGGGTATATAGGGATAGGCCAGTATATGTGTGTGTTTGTGGATTTGTACATAATGCTTTTTGTCCGGAGTATATTTCCTTTACCACATTAGCTAGGGACATCAAATTTGTTGTGTTGGTACATCTTGGGATGGCAGAGTGTCGTGTTCTAATTTTAGGGCACTGACCTTGGCCTTGAATTTTGACTTCAATTTAAAAAAAAGGCTTGTCTGGTGCATATCTTCTGTACTGTATCAGCTAGGAATAGCAAATTTTGCGTGTTAGTATAGGTCGTTTGCAGTTAAAAAAAACACGATAAATTTCAAATATCTCCAAAACAAGAAAACGGAGACAAATGGAATTTTGCATAGATTTATGATATACTTATACCAACTCTGACAAAAAAGAAATATTTTTTTCTCTTCGTAATAAAAAAGTTTTATTCATAACTTCTATATAAAGTTTACACTTCTAAGGGGCAGTTTTCCGAAGGGTAATTTCAAGTTATTCAACAGCCTATCTTTCACGACCCGGCAACGCCTCACCGTTAGCCATCGCATACCATAGCAGTTTACAACTAACCGAACGAGGCCCTGACTGGGGTACGTTAAACGTATTAACCGACCATACTGTCATTTGGGCACATGTTAGATCCTAATCGGACACCGGAGCCATTTCGTATCTCAATAGTATCCGAACCATGTGCCACTCATACGAAAGCGAAAGTTTTATCAACAAAACGCAAAATAACTAAATGCGATAAATAGCAGAAGAGACATGTTCATACCAGACGATCTACACCAACTTACCATTATCAAATTTTCAACAGAATGTTTCCAGATCAGTTCGAAAACCTTTATAATTTTATTAAGGAAACCTAATGTAAACGTAAGTGCAATACAACTCGAACATTAATACATATTAAGCTCCAGATAAGGGGAGTATTTCCAAAACTAAATCTTTATTTCTGAATTAAGCCCTATGATGCGACTTCTCATTAGAACGTCTTTCTTCGAGTAGTCACACTATAGGATTTGGTGCTGAACTGGGTGAGAAAATGTTGGACTTGTTCCAGTTTCTCTCTCTTATCTAGAGCTCTGTAATTATGTAGAACTATTAGAGCTTCGGTTTGAAAAGTAATTGCAATTCTCTTTATTCCTGGTGAAGAGTTCGTGGATTTAGGCATAGTAAAAAATGTAATGGATTATGGGGCCTCACAATTAATTTTGTACAACTAAACAACCAATATCAGCACGGGATTCACCTTTCAGACAGAAGCAACTTGCACGGGATTTTACCTGGGGATATTCTCCAATATAAACAAACATGATCAAGGTAATAGCCAATAACACCCCACGTAATTGACCATTTTCAGCGATACAAAATTTATATAAAACAAAGAAGAAAATTTTTTAGTTAGACTTTCAAAAATTCTGAATTTTCTTGTCAGAGTTGGTATAGACACATCATAAGTGTATGCAAAATTCAATTTAAATACGTCCATTAGTTTTTAAATTATCTAAGATTTATCGTGTTTTTTTGAACTGCAAACGACCTATACATCACGTGATTGTGAAGTATCGGGTACTAGGTCACTGTGACCTTGACCTTTGACTTCAATTGTAAAATGTGTGTATGTTTGAATGTAGGTAACTCATTTTGTCCAGAGTATATTTCCTTAACCACATCAGCTAGGATTAGCAAATTTGTTGTGTTGGTACATCTTGGGATGATGGCGTGTCGCATACTACGTTTAGGTCACTTTGACCTTGACCTTTGTCCTCAACTATAAAATATGTGTATGATTGTATGTAACTCATTTTATCCTGTGTATATTTCATTTACCACATCAGCTAGGAATAGCAAATTTGGTTTGCGAGTATCTTTGGATGATGGAGTGTCGCATACTACATTTAGGTCACTTTGACCTTGACCTTTTACCTCAATTGTGAAAAGTGTGTATGTTTGTATATTGTCCAGATTATATTTCTTTTACCATATCAGCTAGGAATAGCAAATGTGGTGTGTTAGTACATGATTTGATGGCAGAGTGTCCCTTACTACTTTAAGGTCACTGTGATCTTGGCCTTTGACCTCAATTATAAAATGTATGTTTGTTTGTATGTATGTAACTCATTTTGTCCTTAGTAAACTTTGGCCATGAAACTTCAGACATCATCCCTTTTAAAAGGTCATTGTTAGTGTTAATACAACTGAGCGAGGGTATTCATATCATCTGCGGTGTCTCGTTCATTATTATTATTATCCCCTGCCGAAAGGCAGAGGGATACTGTTTTAGGTCTGTCCGTCCGGCTATCCGTGCGTGCGTCACGTTTTCCGTCCGCAACTGTATCTGCGAAACCTACAAACAGATTTGGATTAAACTTGGTATACTTATTTGTCATCATAGGAGCACCATGGGAAATCAAATTTTTTTCAGAAAATTTTAGGAATTTATGAGTTATCTGCCCTTTTTGTGTTAAAAATGTCGTCCGTCACGTTTTCCGTCCGCAACTGTATCTCCGAAACCTATAAACAGATTTGGATTAAACTTGGTATACTTATTTGTCATCATAGGAGCACCGTGGGAAATCAATGTTTTTTTCAGAAAATTTTAGGAATTTATGAGTTATCTGCCCTTTTTGTGCTAAAAATGCCATATTTAACAGTTTTTACACTCTAGCAACTACAGTATTCAACATATTTTGTTTATACTTGCACACATTGTCTATAAGTACAAGTTCTTGCAGGTGTGCAATTATTGTAAAAAAAGGATACTTGTGACAAGAGTTATCTGCCCTTGATGTACTTAGAAATGCTAGAAAATGCTTTATTTTGGTATTGTTTACATACTAGAGCCTATAAATATTTATGGATTTTTGAAAAAACTTTCTTGAATTATGTATGGCTATTAGTTTTCAAATGAATTTGATTATTGTTGAAAACAGAGAAATTAGTCATGAGTTATCTGCCCTTGATAAGTAAAAAAGCCATATTTAACTGTTTTTATACGCCCGTCATCGACGGTCGTATTATGGTATACCCAGCGCTGTACGTCCGTCCGTACGTCCGTCCGTTAACTTTTCTTGTTAGCGCTCTCTCACCTTCATTTATTTACCGATTTTGATTAAACTTCCTACAAATATTCCATACCACAATAGCTCGGACGAGTTCGCGTTTCAGACGTTGGCGGCTATTTTTAGCAGAGTTATGCCCCTTTATTGTCAAAAATGGGCATTTTTTAAAAAAAACAGAACTTTTTTTTTAATTATTCAATTTATTTCAAATTTGATATGGTGATACAATGAATGAAGTTACTTAACATATATTACGGGTTTTTGGTTTGACTTTTTTTTTTCAGAGTTATGCCCCTTTACACAATTTTTTTAACAATATATTGTATCCTGATAATAATTTTACTTACATTTTGTCTATTGTAACCAAATTTCATATTTATCTTTCTCATCATGCAGGGAAGGCACCTGTGAATTTTGGTTCCTGTTAAATTATTTTTCTATGAGTTATGCCCCTTTACATCCTTAAAATTTAAAATAAGCCACACTTCGTCCGTTAACTTTTCTTCTTAGCGCTCTCTCACCTTCATTTATTGACCGATTTTGATTAAACTTCCTACAAATATTCCATACCACAATAGTTCGGACAAGTTTGCGTTTCAGACGTTGGAGACTATTTTTAGCAGAGTTATGCCCCTTTATTGTCAAAAATGGGCATTTAAAAAAAAAAAAACAGAACTTTTTTATTTTTGATTCAATTGATTTCAAATTTGATATGGTGATACAATGAATGAAGTGACTTAATATATATTACGGGTTTTTGGTTTGACTCTGTATTTTCAGAGTTATGCCCCTTCACACAATTATTTTAACAATATATTGTTTCCTGATAATAATTTTACTTACATTTTGTCTATTGTAACCAAATTTCATACTTAGCTTTCTCATCATACAGGGAAGGCACCTGTGAATTTTGGTTCCTGTTAAATTTCAGACGTTGGCGACTATTTTTAGCAGAGTTATGCCCCCTTTATTGTCAAAAATGGGCATTTTTTAAAAAACCCAGAACTTTTTTCTTGACTATCGCAATACTATCGGGATAGTTCTTGAGCTATCCCAATACTACAGCATAGTCTTTTTGAGATCGATAGTCGGGCCTACACTCCGGGCGACTTTTTCCAGTCGGCCTGAGTCTGGACGACTTTGACACCCGCCGGCCGTGACGGGCGTATTTTGCCGCACTGCGGTGCTCTTGTTACTCTCTGGCAACTACAATTATGAATGGATTTAAATGATACTTGCACAGGATGTCTATAAGTAAAAGTTCTTGAAGGTGTGCAATTATTGTCAAAAAAGGATACTTGTGGCAATAGTTATCTGCCCTTGATGTACTTTGAAATGATAGAAAATGCTTTATTTTAAAATTGTTTACATTCTAGTATCTATAAATATGCATGAATTTTGATAAAACAAATTCTTAAACTATGTATGGCTATTAGTTTTCAAATAATTGTTATCATTTTTGAAAACGGAGAAACTAGTCAACATTTATCTGCCCTTGATGAGTCAAAAAAAACATATTTAACAGTTTTTACCATCTAGAAACTACAGTCTTTAATGGATTTTGATTTAACTTACACATGATGTATATAAATATAAGGGTAGCAATTATTGTCAAAATAGGATACTTTGTGGCAAGAGTTATCTGCCCTTTATGTACTTAGTAATGCTCAACATGGCTTTATTGTTTACATGCTATTGTGTACAAATGTGAATGGATTTTGAAAAAAAAATTAAATCATATATGGCGATTATTTATAGAATGAGTTTCAATTATTATCGAAAATGTGCAAATTAGTCAAGAATACTCTGCCCTTGATGAGTTGAAAATGTGTTTACACTCTAGTAAATTCTACAGTTCTGAATTTTTTTTAATAATACTTGCACACAATTATAAGTTCTTGAAAGTGTTTAATTACTGTTGAATTTGAATCAAGAGTTACCTGCCCCTGTCATACTTAGATTTATAATGCTACAAACGGCTTTATTTTTTGTATTGTTTAGGCTTTAAAGTGTACAAAATTGAATGGATTTTTATAAAACTTTGTAATAAGCTTTTGAATGTTGATCTTTAAAGACAGGTGATCACCATTTGCCCCTTCCTCCCACAATAAAGTTTGCCACTTTCTTCTGGACAATCGCTGCGGCAGGGGATATCAGCTCTAAGGTGCTTGTTATTATTATTATTATACCAGATATCATTGGTTTATAATATCTGATATTATCTATTTGATATTTCAACAATTTCAAAATAGTATCACTATCAGGACAAAAAAGACAAGTACATATAAGACAATATTTTATTTTAAATGATCATTTTAAATGATCAAAATCCACATAGATTTTGAGTTTGGTCATATTTTTACAAGTTTTAGATACTATGGACAAAGTCAAACTCTACCGAACGTACACATCTGTTAGGTTTAAGCTAAACCAATTTATTAATTGAATGCATATGAAAATTAATCATTTAAGTATAATAAGGTTTTAACTATGTCACCTTATACCTGTATATTGCATAAATCCAGACATGTCACTGTCAGAACTGTATTCTAAATAGTCAAACCTGACTATTATATAAACAACATTTCTTTGAAAAAGCATACAGGATACCAAAGACTGGGGACCACTAAATGCAAGTTAAAAAAACATGCAGAAACCTCGGTGCTGGAACTTCCTGTATTGTTTTTATCCAGCATTTAGCAACCACCAGTATTAGAAGACTGCTAATGCCTAATGGGCATACTATTTAATTGTCACTTGATACAGGTTTAACTGTAGCATATATGTTCACTGTTCAATTTTATAATTTTGTGTATACATGTATATCTATACGTTATCAGTTGTTTGATTGAGTACTTTTTAAAATGAAATAACACTGTTGAACTGTTATTAGAAGCTAGTTGTTGTTTGTTTATCCCCTTCATCAGTAAAAGAAAGTGAACTAGTCTCAATCAACATGTTCAGTTGCCATAAGCTGAAGCAGTAAGGATGTCTGAAATAACTAGTGACTGCATTAAGGTAGTACAACTCTAATGAGATTGGGGAAACATGTTGGCACTCAATGTAGAGATATTGAGTACAGGAACAACCGACACCGACCATGGTAGGGTACAGTCTATCTGTTGACAACAATGGTTGAGTGTTGTATGTAGAATACGGATGTAGATCAAAATTGGTCCAATCTCATTTAAAGTTGTACATGTTCTAACCTATTGCATAATTAGGTAGTTCTAAAAGCTCTCATATCAGGATGGAGTAAAGGCACCAGAAAGCTTACTTAAAAAAGGTTACTAAGTGAAAAGTAGCCTTGTCAATGACTTCAGTTTTTGGCATTCATTTGATTGCTGTAAGAAATTTAATTTTAAACATCCCCATCCGCCCATAATGATATAGTGACTGATCTGTGCATGCTTCAGTCCATCTGTCCGTCAGTGTGTGTACCGATTGTTTGGAGAATATTTTCTTTATATCACATCAGCTAGAGCCACTAGCTGATGTGTTATAGAAAATACAATTGTATATATTTTGTGTGTGAGTATATTTCCCAATGGCGGCGTGTCGCATACCATTTCTATGTGGTATAGTGTAGGGAATAAGCTCCAGACAAGCAATTTATCATGATTGAAATCAAAGAGAAATTTACATGGTCATTGTGACCCTCGATCTGAATAAAAAAAAAAAAACTTGTCTGAAACTTAAAAACTTGTCTGAAGCTTATTTCCTACTACCACATCACATATACCAAACTTGGTATGTCAGTATATCTTGAGATGACAGTGTCACATAACAATTGCAGGTTACTGTGGCATTGATGTTGAACTTATAACCCTAAAAATAGAAAAAAAATTCCTTTTATTTGGATCATATATCCTATACCATATCAACTACATATTCCAAATTTGGTGTGTGGGTACATCCTAAATATTTTCTGCGCATATTTAACAATACCAGTACATCGCATGGTATAGGGATACCAACATTGATGTGTGGTTACTCTTAGGATGGTGGAGCGTAACAAATGAACCAATTACAGGCTGTACATTCTGACAAAAAGGCAATGTACATATAAAAGGCCACGGAAAAGGTTGCTTCGAGTCGTGTCTCCCAATAATTTTGCCAATATTAGTTGCAGATTTTTTAAATTGATGTTAGCATTTTACCCGTTTTAATGAGAAAAAACGCCCCCAAGAACGCACCAGTGACCATCTAGAAAATACACCCCCTCCATAGTAACTGTGTGTACACGGACCGGAGGGGTAGAAATAGGTTTTACGGTTAATAGCCGCATTACAACGTCGAAGATGTTAATCCTATGTTATTACCAATTAATTTAATTTTCAGTACATAACAGAGTTTTATTTCACGTAAACTTTACAGTTTCTAGTGATTACAAATCTCTTTATACTAGTGGTAAGCTTGTGTCCGATGGATGGACCTATTGAGACAAAATAAGCTAAACCGCGCTCGTTACCCTGGACCATCTGCCGAGTGTCGCTCGAAAGCGGAGTAAACCTTTGAATATTTACATAGATTTATATTAGTATTTTGCCTGTTGTAAATGCGCACATCGCCCCCAGAACGCACAACAGATAATCTAGGAACAAGGTTTTCCCGGGGGAGCATGCCCCGGACCCACTATAGTAAGACTACGTCCACAAATTTTACATGTGACCCCCCCCCCCCCCCACCCACACACACAGGTGCTATGACCCCCCCCCCCCCCCCTCGCTGCTACCCCCATAAATCTTTCAAAATGAGTCAAAATACATCCATATGTTCAACAAACAACCTTAACAAATGTTTCAAGAAGTTTAAAAAATATTTGTTTTTCGTATCATGTATTCAGGAAATGTTCTTTTATGATGATTATTGAATGTATGGATAGATTTTGGGGTATTTTATCAACGTTTGGTGGTGTTGGGGGGGGGGGGGTAGCAGCTGGGGGTAGTGTCATAGCTACGGGCCGAATGCCTATGCCCCCCCCCCCCCCCCCCAAACACACACACACATGCACACACATCCCACCCCAATCGCAAATTGCTACCTATTTGACGACAGGTGACCACGTGAAGCAGGTTAAAAGTAAAGCAGAATGCGTCTTAAAGACATCTCCTGACGACCTTTCGATCAGAACGCCTTGCCAGACAATTTCCTTGCACAAAGCATGGATCTTATGGACATGTGGGTAGCAAAGAACCATTGAAGCTTCTCGTGTGAGACCCAAGCTTTATATTTGATAGTTTGGTTAGAAATAACCATTGAAAATCACCAGAGCATGAGTATAATCTGAGCCTCACCTGGTAAATTGATATGTGATGCATGCTTTTACAGTTAAAATTCACACCTATCCAGACAATGGGGGAGGGGGAGGGGGTAGTCCATCAAAGGACTGAGGAAAATTCTTTAAGTTATCATATGCTAGGATAAAGAAAAACTACATGTATGAATATGTATGCGAATAAGTTGGAAATATTTTCTCTAGAGAAATAAATTAAATGTGAAAATGTGTACTTATTTAGTTCCGGGTTGGAGCAGATTGAGCGTAAAGACAGAGTTATCTTTAACCAGGATCGGCACCAAATTATTCGGGATTTTTACCCCTTGACCACTTTATTATCGTCTGCTCAGTATGGTTCCCTGCAAGACAACGTCTGTCCTTGAAACGGCGTTTTTGTGGCGTTTATCTGGAAATTTGGTTTTGTTACTATAATATTAGTATAATTGGCAAGAATGTTGGGATCCCTCTGATCAGGGTCTACACATTTTCATAGGTCAGACCGTCTATTGTACTTTTCACATGTACACTGTCATAAATGACAAGTACAATGGTTCTAGGGTTGAATGTATCAAGCCGATTACTGTCTGTTTATCATCAAAACATACAATAAAATTCGTGCAGCTAAGGTTTATATATTAACGGAACGACTGTCGTGCGAATAAGCTTTCTATAACCCGTACGACTAGTTTAGGAACGACCGTCGTGCGAATAAAGCTTTCTAATCCGCACGACTGTCGTGCCGATAAAAATCCTTAAGAACGTTATCAGCACGGCCGTCGTTTCGATAGCCTGTGAAGGTGAATGATTTCTCGTCCAATGAAATCCGAGCTTACAACTTCGCCTCCAATTGGTCAAATTATCGAATGAATATTTTTTCGCAAGTTACATGTGTTGCAAAAGTATTTTGTTTGTTCAATAAAAATATTTATGTTCAATAAAATATATTTACTCAAATTTTTTAGTTTTTTGAGTTATTGCACAAATTATTTTTTTATTGAACACATATTTGTCAGATAGAATGAATAATTTTTTTGATGAACAATTATTTTCATTTATAGAATAAATATTTTTTTTGTTGAACAATTATTTTCATTTATAGAATAAATAATTTTTTATTGAACCATTATTTCTTTTTGCAACACTTCACATGCCATACACAGTCGCATGCGCATTGTTAAGACATTGACGTTTATTGACATTATTTTGAATGTCATTCATACTAAACATCACAAAATGTAGACCCATATGTGCCACCATAGAAATGGGCGGGTACTCCTTGTATTACTCACTGTGGGATAAAATCGTGACCGCACCTGTCAGTCAAGGGTAGAATATGAATGAAATGAACATTACCTTGAGCAAAGATACTGCTGGTAGACTTAATTCTTGGGAATCCACCTTCCCTGTTAGTTACAAAACAGTTACTATTGTAAAAGACGATGACGTAAAAGAGGGCTTACCATCATTTGTTAAAGCACGTGGCAGCTTAATGCAGGATAAAAGTAAAGCAGAAGGCTCCTATAGGAGCATTCTGCTTTACTTTTATCCTGCATTAAGCAATTACATGTCTTTGGAGGGAACCTTATTTCTTCAAAATTGATGGTTTAACGTCAGCTTGATTGTATTGAGTGAATTTGATGGCTTTGATGGTTTCGGGGGTGTATTGAGCTCGGTGAGAACAGGTCTTTTCCCACGTGCATCGAGCATTTCTGGTCGGAGTCACCGTACGTTTACAGGTTCCCTGATTTATATCAATGAGCGATTATGATAAAGCGCATGGCGTCCCTCACGTGTTATATCTAGTTGTTTGTTTACTTTCATGTCAGGCAGTCTTGGGCTTACAGAATTCAAAGAGAGAGATTGGAAGAAATGTAAAGTCAGCAGAACGTTAATATACCCATAACCATTTACCCCATAGACTGTTTCTAGTTTTGGAGACAGGTGATCACTTAAAGCCGGTTGAAAGTAAAGCAGATTGCGCATGAAGGCGCATTCTCCTATACTTTCTCCCAGCTTAAAGCTACCATGAACTAGAATATATGTAGAAAATGTTTATTGCAATGCAAATTCATGATAGTATATTAAGGTGGAACTATTTTCTCAACCTCTGATCACAATATAGCGAAGTTGTTACTGTTTTCAATTGAAGTAAAAGGAAGCAAACCAAACGTAATAAATTGTGAGAATGAATTTCTTGGCAATGCTTACGATTGGTACAGTGGAGAATCTGTTATTCTTTCCCGTTTAAACGCAAACGTACGCAAACGCAAAGCACTAAAACGTAGAAAAGTACAACTTTTGGACAATTCTGATAATTCTTGTTTATCTTGGTGGCAAACAGTTTGGAGCCTGATCAGACGCCGGGTTACCCGGCGTCTGATCTGGCTCCAAACTGTTTGCACTGCAAATAATAGTTTTAGCGTAAACGCGTTTATTGGGATCTCCACTGTATATATAATTTAATTCAGCGTCTATCTGCAGTTTTGAGCCTATTTTAAAACTGTTTGTTTTTACATCAAGTCAATGTCTTTGAATACCCCACATCCACCCTCTGTACAGTATTGGAGCACAATTCAATTCACTTAACTTTGCATTAAGAAACTACAATGTAGATCTATCTGCTTTAACCCTCTCATGATCAGATTTGTCGTGAGGTTTTTATCCCTTCACCGACATACTGTCATCTGCTTTAATATTCTTATCTGCAAAATTGTTGCAAAGTTAGATTTAAGGCAGTATTTTAACTCGTGTTGTTTTAAAACAAGTGGCAAACAGTTTTGATCATGATCAGACGTCGCGTTATCAAACCCGTTTGCAAACCCAATGGTGTCATACTCATTAAAATTGCCTCGAAGAGACTGTTTAATCAGTAGTAACACCATAGCATTCGGTTTTGAAATGAGTGAGAAAATGTTAGATTAGTTCAGATTACTCCCGGTTACATGTGTATAGCTGAAGCACTGAGAATTACCCTGTTAACCCTTATTCTGCTGCACAGACGTCTGCTTTGACATTGTCGTCTGCAAAATTTGTTCAGTTTAGATTTATGCATTGTTTTAATCAAACAAACCTTAAGACGAGTGTCAAACAGTTTGGGTCCAGATGAGACGCCGCGTTACGCGGCGTCTTTCTAGATTCAAACAGTTTGTAAACTCCCGTAAAGTTACGACCAATGGGCACAGGGTTAAACACTACTTGATCCAGTGACAACGTGTACATATTATTCACCATGGGTAAGCGATTAAAAACATTACGGAGGATCTATACCTTGAGCTTGCTGAAAATGAATGTTTCAGCCTTATCCGCTCTCTTACTCAAACACTTCTTTTTTGATCTTCACCAATCTTGCTACAAATGTTTATTAGTATAGAATCTAGGTCAGGTTCAATAACTAGCAAAATCGCATAAGGCATGTCTGAGTTATTGTCCTTGAATAATTAAAAAATGACTGTTTCAGCATTTTCTGCTCTCTAACACAAACATTTTTTATTGGATCTTCACCAAACTTGCTGACAACGCGTATTGGTATTAAATCTAGGTCAAGGAAAAACAGTATTTGTGTTAGAGAGCAAAAAATGGTGAAACAGTCCTTTTTAATACATAAAGGGCAATAACTAAGACAATCCTTATGGGACTTTAGTAATAATCCCACTGGACCTAGATTTTATATAAATAAAACATTTCAGCAAGTTTGGTGAAGATCCGATGAAAACTCTTTGTGTTAGAGAGCAAAAAAGGCTGAAACAGCCATTTTTTAATAATTAAAGGGCTATTACTCCAACATGCCTCATGCGATTTTAGTAGGATTCAAACCTAACCTTGATTTTATATTAATGAAAACTTCCAGCAAGTTTGGTTAAGATTAAAAAAAAGTATTTGTGTTGGAGAGCAAAATTTGCTGAAAACAGTCATTTCTAATACATAAAGGGCAAAAACTCAGATATGCCACATGCGATTTTAGTAATAATCAAACTAGACCTAAATTTTATATGAATAAATATTTTCAGCATGTTTGGTGAATATACGATAAAAGCTGTTTGTTTTAGATGAAACAGTCATTTTTTATTAATAAACAGGCAATAACTCAAAAATACCTTATGCGATTTTAGTAGTAATCAAACTAAACTTTGATTTTATATCAATGAACATTTTCAGCAAGTTTGTGGAAGATCGGATAAAAAATATTCGAGTTAGAGAGCGGACAAAAAAGTGTGATAGTCTAACTGACTGATGGATGGACGGGCGAAGGTAGATAACGGTTGCACACGGTGAAGTTGAATCCGGCTGTATCACGTGATACTAAGCCGTGTGGTAATGTTTATATCAGACGTTCTATTTTCGGTTTGTTATGATTTTAAATCGCCCTTTTTGGTGATTTATGTCCGTCTTCATCATTTCATAGATCAGTTTGGCCCATAAGAATGTTCAAACATTATTATTAGTCAGACATTAAGAAAAGGTCTGAAAACACAATGGGACTTTAATATTTTCTTGCAACACAGGACACGCGTGTCTTTAAAATCACTATTTTTATTCATTTTAAAGCGCTTGCTTTTAACAGAACAGTGTCTGTAGTTTTAATGGATGTTTATATTGAGATAGGCTCATTATCAATTAATGGGATTTTAAATATATTATAACAAACCTCATTTTGCCCTTGACTAAAATGTCACATACAAAATAACCCTATGCACGCTACTGCATGAATTTGTTATTATTGTTGACTCGGCATCTTATATACGAATCCAAACCATGCGGAGTTTAAGCAGAATCGCACTATGTTCTTTCTTTGAAAGCGATATTTATTAACCCGTTTACTCCCAATGATGCTTAAAAGCGTGTTTGCAAACAGTTTGGATCCTGATCAGACGCCGCGTAACGCGGCGTCTGACCAGGATCCAAACTGTTTGACACTCGGATCGATATGTTTTAAGTTATATTACATTTAATCTTACTTTAAAACGACATTGCAAACAACAAAATTGAAGCAGACAACATTTAGGTGGTTGGGGTAAAAATCTCCCGAATGATTTGAGCATGAAATGGTTAAAGCTTCAACAACCAAGAATGACATGAATGGTGCAATATATTTACAAGCAGCTTTGGTCCAGATCAGACACTGCGTAACTCTAAACTTCAGCTCGAATTAAAACACGTATGACCCATAATATTATATTGAAGAAAAAAATGGGATGACAATAAATAGCAGACGACAAAACAGCAGCGTAGGGTTAACTAGTTAAACCAGGAAAAACTCGAGGCTTTAAGCCTTGAAATAAATAACTGCCGTATGCTGCAAATGTCGTCTGCTTAGATTATGGGAATGGTGAATTTACGAAACACATTTCCGGAGTATTATAAATAGATTGGATCATGATCAGGTGCCACGTTTCGTGGGGACTGATCTTGATCCAAACTGTTGCAAAGGTATTAATACAGTAGAACCTCTCTATTACGACCACTAAAAAGAAAGCTAATTAGCTATATAAAAGACAGGTGACAGCTTTAAGTCATGTGAATGTGAAACAGAAAGCTCCTGTAGGAGCTTTCTGTTTCACATTCACATTGCTTTAAGCAGTCACCTGTCTTACACAACTAATATTTGACACAATTTAGTGGTCGTAATAGAGAGGTTCTACTGTACTTGCTCTTCGGGAATTACAAAAATACCTGGTGATGTATTGCTGACGTAACCTCGTTATTTATGACGATGTCGTTCGTCTATATAGGTAGCAAACAATTGCATGTTCCCCTGATTTATTAAGCACTATATCTAGGCTATATTTTCCAGGGGCATAAAAATGTTTACGCTCTATAATTTACTCGCAGCCACACAATTATTTTTTGTTACAGTCAGACCGCACGTTATTCAGACAATCAAATTCAACGACTGCTTGAAAGACAGGTGTCGGCTGAATGCATGACAGCAAGCATGCAGAAAGCTTCAATATGAAGCTTTCTGCATGCCTGCTGTCTTGAATTCAGCAGTCACTTTTCTTCAGGGAGTGCAATAGTGGTGTTTTAGTGAAAGACATAGTTTGATGGATACGTGAGTAACTGTACAGTGGAGAATATGTTATTCTTTCCCGTTTAAACGCAAACGTACGCAAACGCAAAGCACTAAAACGTAGAAAAGAACAACTTTTGGACAATTCTTATAATTCTTGTTTATCTTGGTGGCAAACAGTTTGGAGCCTGACCAGACGCCGGGTTATCCGGCGTCTGATCTGGCTCCAAACTGTTTGCACTGCAAATAATAGTTTTAGCGTAAACGCGTTTATTGGGAAAGAATAACAGATTCTCCACTGTACATAATAATAATAATGTCGCGTTCAGCAACTGAACGTGAAATCGACATACATTTATGCAAATGACTGGAATTCACATAAGGCGTTTGTTACGTATGGGGTTTTATCTAGATCAAACCTGCTTTAAAACATGTTGGTTTGATTTCGAAATAAACGCCTTTAGTACATCCATTTAAAAGCAGACAACCATTTCGAAGTAGAGGACATTTTGTCATTGTAAATGTAAATTGACCTTTGAAAGATGAACGGTTTATTTGTCGCAGTAATTGCTATGGATCTAGATTAGAAAATGCCAGTGTGCAGCTTTCTAGACTCTTGTTTTGGTCCTAATCAACAGCGTACACTAACTTATTGAAGCAGATACGTTTCAAACAAGAATCGATATGAGTGCCAACCGGTGTAGCTCTGGTAAGACGCCGAGTGATTCGACGGCTAATTTTGTAATATGTTTGAAGCAAATGACACGCATTCGGAATGGTAGTACTTACTACTTATACATCAGAAATGAGAAGAACCGGTAATTCCATGGTGTTATGTGTCATTTATACACGTCACATTCAGCAGACGACAAAGCTTCATCAAAAACATTATTTTGTAATGATCTTAAAGCAGACGTAAATGATGAAAGCATGTGATAATTTGTAATATTTTGACAGGAAATATACACTAAAGGCCAGGTAATGCCACGGTATATATAGAGTATATAAGAACATTTAAAAATAAATAACCTCATTTCATTTTAAGGCAGACGGTACTACCCAATATGGTAGATATATCATAATGCATCATAATGTCTTTTATAATTGTTTAAAAAACATTATTTTAGCAAACGACATTTTTTTAGCGTTTTAAAAGGCACTATGCGTCAAAAGGCCCGGTTCAGTGGGGAAAACGTTATTATTTCCCAATAAACGCGTTTACGCTAAATTTATTATTTCTATTGCAAACTGTTTGGAGCCAGATCAGACGCCGGGTAACCCGGCGTCTGATCAGGCTCCAAACTGTTTGCCACCAAGATAAACATGAATTATCAGAATTGTCCAAAAGTTGCACTTTTCTACGTTTTAGTGCTTTGCGTTTGCGTTTCGTTGCGTTTAAACGGGAAAGAATAACAGATTCTCCACTGTAATTCTATGGTGTAATCGTTATTTATAAGCGCATAGGGGAAACATAGTTACCGACGTCACCTCGCCTCTACGGTGATTATTTTATGAGGTCAGATACAACATTTGCCATTTACATCGACAAGAGAAAAATAAAATAATGATGAATAATGTACCGAATTTATTTGATCCCACAACCATTTAGAAACAAACCGGTAAGGTAATTGTCTTATCCGACCCGAGCATTTTATTAATTAAATTCGAAAACTATATTTCATTTCTATTTTAGACTATTTTTTTTAACAGGTTTCTTTTTTCCAAACAGTTTGGATCCTGACCAGAGGACGAGTTATGCGGCGACTGATCAGAATCGAAACTGTTTAACTGTTTCGATATTTTAAACTACAAATCGACACGCGTTTATCTTAAAAGAAGGTGCAGACGACACTAATTGGGAAGCAGACGATAAATTTACGTGTTAAATGCAAAAACGACAACCTACATTCATTTCAAAACAGTCAAATGTCAATTAACCCTTTCATTCTCAATGACGCCATGAAGCGCATTTGCAAACAGTTTTGATCGCGATCAGACGCCGCGTAACAAGCAGGCGACAGTATGGCGGTGAAGGGGTCAAAACCTCTCGATAAATTTGATCATGAAAGGGTTAAATAACGGATAAACGTGACTGTATTTTGTAGAAAAAGTCCCCTCCAAAACCAGACTGACGTGATCACAAATCAAATACCAGGTTATTCGGTACAAGTTAGAACAACATAATCATTATGGGAATTGGAACTCTGTACTTTTTGTACAGCAAACCCTCTCTATTATGACCACATAATTGTGAAAGGCCGTACCAAGGGATATGGCCGTAATAATGTGCTTGGAACTTGTATGTTTAAACTGTTAAAACTTAAGTTAAGTCAAATATGCAAAATGGAGTTATCTAATACACCACTCATTCAATCATAGAAACAAGAAAACAACAACAACAATAATAACAACAACAACATCAGCAACAAGCACGACAACTGGTTGATATTGTCTGAGCCACGAATAAATCCTTTTCCTAAACTAATATTAACGTGTGTACATATAGCACCAGGCATCCAATATTTTAGCCCAAACTTGGTTTTCAATAATTTGAGGTTAAATAAATCGGATGACGTACTATATTCTAAACTTTTCTGCTAAGTGCTGTAAATATCCATGCAATTTTCTTATGTTCTAAATTTGTACTACGTTATATATACATGTACATATACCGGAGTACATATAGGCAAACAGTGTAGACTCTGATCAGACGCCGCATTATGCGGCGTCTGATCAGAGTCCACACTGTTTGCTGATAGGAATTTCAATATAAAACAAAATGAAAATTTAGACCAGACACCCTTAATATTAAAAATGGAGTATTCTGATATACCAAGCATGGCAGACACCACTAGGCGGAAATAGGTCAAATAAATCGGACGGCACAATGTTCTAAAACTTTCTGCTAAGTGCTGTAAACATCCCTGCTATCGTCTAATGTTCTAAATTTGTAATTCTTGCTTTTTTTCTTCATTGAAATTCAATAATGTCACCAGCTGAAAGTACGCCTCAATTACTAGTTCATAATTATGCTCTCAGATTCGCTCCACAAAAGGTGCCGCTCGATATCTATTAGCTAGCTAGATTATATGACAAAATATTGCTGACGCGAAAACATAATAACAGAGAAACAACTTTAACCCATGTAAGACTTGTGTATATTTAATGGGCGTTGGCAAACAGTGTATAGTAGTCCCTGATGAGACGCCGCGTTACGCGGCGTCTCATCAGGGTCTGCACTGCTTGCTGTTACATTATGAAATGTTCGGCTATATGGAATAAATAGTGCAGTGTCCTTTGATCACCATTGTTTATATCTTATAACAGAGCTCTAGATAAGGGGCGTATTTCAAAAACTAAAATCTTTATTTCTGTTTTAAACACTATGGTGTCACTACTCATTAGAATCGTCTCGAAGAGACGATTCTAATGAGTAGTCACCCCATAGGATTTGATGTTACAATAAGTGAAAATATGTTTGATTTATCTGGAGCCCTGTTATAACATCAGTATTTTCTAACACAAATATAATAGATATTTGATTTAAGAAAACTAAGTTATGATAATGGTGATAATGATATCAATTCTGATTAAAGTATCACTGAAATCATAATTTTAATTTTGTCTTTACTTACACCTTCTCCGCTAAATGCATCTTTATTGTCATAACTGTTTGTTTGTTTATGTATTATATGCCTATGCTTGTTTACAACATGTATTACATGCCTCATGGACTTGTTAGTCTGAAGGAAGAATAAAATCATATCTATCTATCTATCTATCTATCTATCTATATAATGAAACCTTCCAGCAAGCACAAAGGTAGAGTTCATTGTAAAATCCAGGCATAAATTGGCTAACCCTTTCACTACCATTGGCACGGCACGTGAGGTCGACTTTTCAAACAGCTTGGATCCAGATGGACCAGACCAGACGCCACGTTACGCGGTGTCTGATTAGAATCCAAGCTGTTCGGCAATCTTATTTATATTTCTTCAGTAACAATTTCAAAAACTTCAATGCAAGGGTCTGTTTATTAGAACTAAGCATGAATGAGAGAGCATGTTCAACTTCATCAACTTATAACGTCCGTTATTTTAGCAACTGGCAAACAGTGTAGACCGGGATGGGACCCAAACATTTAAACCTTATCTAGAGGTGTTTAGTCCTTCATCCCCAATCCCCACATTGTTGTCTGTTTCAGTATTGTTGTCTGCAATATCGTTTCAAAGTTAGATTTAAGGTAGTACATGTATAACTGACGTTATTTCAAAAGACCAGTGACCAAACAGTTTTGATCCTGGCCAGACGCCGCGTTACGCGGCGTCTGACCAGGATCAAAACTGTTTTCAAATGATTGAAAGTGAGAAAGTTAACAACGTAAATATATTTAATAATTAACCGCTGAACTGCCAAGGTCGAGAACATTTAAAAGTTTGCAAACTGTTAGGAACCTGATCAAACGTCGCGTTTCTCGGAGTCTGAATATAGTTCAAACTGTTTATCATTCATATCCGAATTTTTCACAGCTAAATTGCCCAATATCTATTTTTGAGAAATAAAATCAAAAGACAAAGTATAAGCAGATGACTTTATGGTTGAGATGCTGTTTACAAACTGAAGGTCGATAATTATACTCTTAAATTTTGCTTCCTTATATAACCCGATCGATATCTGCTAGTTTTAGAGGTTTGTTTTTGGCAATGTTTAACTCCAGGTTTCTTCGTAACTCATGGAAATTGCTAGAACGAATTATTACACTGTATATATCCAGATAGATTTCAAAGCTTGTGTACATGTTTAACATGAATAGTAAATTCATGTGTTGCCATGAATATACAGTGCTCACACGCTACAACAACACCCAATGGGAGACCAAAATTGTGTGCGTTGTTCGGAGGGGTCGTTATAGGGAGGGGACTTGGCTTACATTTGCAAACAGCTTGAATCCAGATCAGACACCGCGTAACGCGACGTCTGATCTCGATTCAAGCTGTTTGTCATTAAGTTTTTTCTGTTAAAATGTCCATTTTGTAACTTTGAGAAATTAGGAGACGACATTTTTAAGCAGAAGGCATTGCTGCCATGAAAAGGTTGGACATATATGTCATGTTTGGGGAACAGCGGCAAGGTTCAAGCGGCAAGGGTCGTTGTAATGAGGGACTCGTTGTAGGGAGGGAGCTCTGTAGCTAAAACCGTTTTTTTAGATACCAGTTAAAACACTGAAGATCAACTATGCAAAACTTGCAAATTAATTTTTATTTGTAGAAAAATGTAGGTTAATTTAAAAATATAATCGTTATGGGTGCCAACATTTTAGCACCAGGTCAGACGCCGCGCTACGAGGTATCTGATGAGTAGCCACACTAAATAACTATATGTATTTGACTTAGGGTTAAGACAGTGGACTGGTTATAAAGATTTGCTTAGGCATCGGTTTAATTCGTCGGAAATAGAAGAGATGATGGCAAAAGAGAAAATTGTTTTACAAAAACAAATTACATGTGAAATGAATGTCATTGAGGAGATTTCTCAACAAATCTTCTTTACAGAGAGATATATTCTATTAGACATAAAATGAGACGGTTGCAATGTACCTATATACAGTGTTATTCTTTCCCGTTTAAACGCAAACGTACGCAAACGCAAAGCACTAAAACGTAGAAAAGAACAACTTTTGGACAATTCTGATAGTTCTTGTTTTTTCTTGGTGGCAAACAGTTTGGAGCCTGATCAGACGCCGGGTTACCCGGCGTCTGATCTGGCTCCAAAATGTTTGCACTGCAAATAATAGTTTTAGCGTAAACGCGTTTATTGGGAAAGAATAACAGATTCTCCACTGTATATAATTCCATAGCTGTATTTAGAAAACAATTAGTCCATATTATGAGATGGTACAAATATATTGCAATTAACCCTATCACTCTCAATGATACCATAAAGCGCATTTGCAACACTGTTGATCTTGGTGGCGTCTGATCTGGAGCCAAACTGTTTGACATTCTTTTTCTTCAGCCATGCTGCCTTAAATTTAACTATGAAACGATATTGCAGACAGCAATATTGAAGGAGATGATAATGAAACGGTGAAGGGGTAAAATTCTTGGCTTCGAGTGGACATAAAACCTTCTTAGTACAATACTACATGTAACAACAACAACAACAACAAGACGCCTTGTAAATAGTACAACGTTTTGTTCGTGGAATAAGTTTAAAGAAAATAATGCTTAAGGGCAATGCCTGCCTTGTACTTCGTCTGCCATTGTCCCTCGACGAATCTTAAGGATTCACTGGTTTCATTTTCTAAGGCGATGCTTCTATATCAAATTATTATCATTATTGATCAAATAGCAAGGTTAATGATCTGTACCCTTTATAAAATATTAACTGTGTGTGCAACGAATTTGACATAACGTTTGCAAACAGTTTGGATCAAGATCAGACGCCGAGTACCTCGGCGTCTGATCTTGATCCATAATGTTTAGCATACGGATCGTGTTTCTGCTAACTTGGTGAATAACAATGACTTGTCAGAATACAAATCTTGTGATGGGTTTAGCAGAAGATGATAATTAAGTGTTTATAAGGTTAATAAACTAAACACTTCTTAGCAGAGTACGTCATGGAAATATACGACATTCCCCGTTTTGTTTACATTATAACGCATTGATTGACATCATAATCAACTAAAGAAAAGTTCACCTCTAATTATTAAAACCTTACAAATGACAAAATGAGCAAATGCTTCTAACATAAACCACAGTGTCTGGTTGCATAATCAGGACAATTCTTATAAACACTTATTGATGATGCGGAAGGCCAATGTCCGCAACAAGATTAAGAAGCTTTCGTTTCATCTGCATGATCCATTTTATTGTGAGGTGTTTACCCTTTCACCGCCATAGTGTCGCCTGATTCAATATTGTTGTCTGTAATATCGTTTCAAATTTAAACTTAATGCAATATAACTGACGTCATTTCAAAACAAGTGGCAAACAGTTAGAATCCTGATCAAACGCCGCTTTACGCGGCGTCTGATCAGAATCAAAACTGTTTCAAATACGATTTTGATGGCATTAAGAGTGGACGGGATTAACAGAATTAAAAGCAAATAGTTAAAGTTACTTTTTTTGTAATTCGGTATAATGAAACTGTAGAAATTTGGAAGACTGCTGTATTGTGTACAGTATTCAGTAACGTAAGCTATATAGAACAGTGTATGTATTTAAAACAGTGATGAAATATACCAGGCAAAAAATATGTCTACTAAAATATATAGTGTTTGACTTCATAGCAACATATCTCAATAAATACTTTACATTGTTTAGTAAAACGTTCTTATACTGATGAAGACATTCTTTTTCTTTATCAAAACAACTATTCTAATTTTCTTATCGAGACATGTGGCTCTCATGTTGACTAAAAATTAATGAAAGACACACTCTTTTACATTGTAGATGTTTAGTTGTTGTGCCTGATACTAGTACTCCTATTTCTTGTTCACCCGGTCGTTCAGAGGTGATTCATTGATGCAGAATAAAAGTAAAGCAGTTACAGTGGAGAATCTGTTATTCTTTCCCAATAAACGCGTTTACGCTAAAACTATTATTTGCAGTGCAAACAGTTTGGAGCCAGATCAGACGCCGGGTAACCCGGCGTCTGAACAGGCTCCAAACTGTTTGCCACCAAGATAAACAAAAATTATCAGAATTGTCCAAAAGTTGTTCTTTTCTACGTTTTAGTGCTTTGCGTTTGCGTACGTTTGCGTTTAAACGGGAAAGAATAACAGATTCTCCACTGTAGTTGCTATGGGAGATTTCTGCCTTACTTTTGTCCAACATTAACATTGTATGTACATTGTATACGTATATCAAGACCCAATTGTACGCCGGATAGTAAGTAACTGTTTAACCCTTTACCCCATAGCTTGTTTCTAGTATAGATTACTTAAAGCAGGTAGAAAGTAAAGCAGAGTGCGTCTTAATGAGCTTTCTCCTACTAAAAGAGCTTTCTGTTTTATCGTCACCTTGCTTTCAGCCACCTGTCATGTAAACACATAAGAAATAACACACTTTTGTGGTCGTAATATAGATGTTTTACTGTATTACATCACAGTTCATCTGACCACACATCCACGAGTGTCGTGTATTAAAGTCACTTGCACAACATTTATGTCTGTACTTCTCCGAGGTGACCGAGAATCGAACCCACGATCCCAGTCAGGGATGGACCCTTTGACCACAACAGGTCGCGTTGTAGGTGGGACAATTAACCTTGCGCAATGACACTGCAAATGGCAGCGTGCTACTAAAGTCATAAAATGTGAAAATAGACATTGACCACCAAAGCAGACCCAGATAGGACGTCGCTAGACTATGATGCTATACTTATTTAATATTTATCGTTATAGTTAGACCCTCAAAGAATACTTTGACAAACATTGTTAACTCAGATGATATAATTTATATGCTGTTTATGATAACATTGAAAATGGTAACATTTGTAGACACAGGTGAGACGCTATCGGGAATATGAACTTCTAATATTCTTAAGTTGAACGAGTTTTTATGGACTACAAACGTATTCGTTTTATACTCCTCTATAATGCCGATACTGGAAACTTCCAACATGCAGAATTATATAATATTTTAGAATATTTCGACATAATTGGATATATGTAGAACAAAAGGTTAATTAAAACTTCAAATTAAAGTGGAAAGAACAGCGTCTTATCCACTGTATTTATTGAAGTGTTCGCTCAAGATAAACTTTGAAGACTAAAGTGACATATAAAACTGTAATTTAAATGCAACTTTGCCTTCAATATCCATGAAGGGTTAGGATTAGGGTAAGAACAAATTAATTGTTTCCAAAAATACATTGAATGTACAAAACCTGACAATCAAACGCTGAATTAACGGCTCTTATATATATCCTTATCCTCAGTGCACTAGCACTTGCAAACAGTGGTTCTTGGCCAGACGCCGAGTTACGTCGATTAAGACCCAAACCGTCCCCGTAACATCGATTTTCTCCTTCAAAATGTTTTAAATCTCTAATTGAAAAATGCAAGCAGTGACCAAATTGTAAATTTTGGCAGTGAAGGGTTTAACACTTACCATGGCTAATATCTGCAAACAGTTTGGATCCAGATCAGACGCCGCGTAAAGCGGCGTCTGAATGGATCCCAACTGTTTTGCAGTCATATTCAAATTTTCTTCAGAGTCGATAGTTTAAAAATGATTTTGAGTAATTTTGCAGACGGAACATTTGAAGCAGACGACAATTCAGCATCCTTAGGGTTAATAGGCTGCTGGTCAGGGAAGAATGGAACCCAATAGCTTTTTTTTCTCCTCGTTACGAAATTCTTTCGTCATCTTAGTTGACAAGTTTTTTGTCCCACCCATTATGAATATGGGTGGCTTGGGCAATTGAATACTCACGCTAGAAAAGTCATCATTAGGAGCCATATTTGATTATGCGATCGCTTACAGTATTACAAAATATAACATTGTGTCAAACAAAAATTACACAATGTCCGAGACGGAATTTGACGAGGCTGTTCGGTGTCCGGTTTCGCCGATGTCGTTATGTCGCTGACCTTTGGGCTCTCTAGCGAGCGGGTAACGGGGTAGAATGGGTGTTTGTTACGACAGGGTGTCAACAGGGGTCACGAGGTTTTGATCCAGATTCAAACGTCAAACTTGTTCGCACCAAAGAACGGTGGGAAAAGAAATTTATGACAACCTGTAATTTTACGGTGATACATGTTCGGGAACAATGCCTCAGACGGGAGACGGAAAAGAGATACTTTCGCCGAAATCCCAGACGATGATTAGGCAATTGTGGTTCGTGTTAGCATGCCTGGTAATGGGTCCCGAAATTGTGGATCTACAATGATAAAAGAAAAGTTTAGCTAAACGATTTTTCAAAATATTTTGCGTTTTCGGATATTTAATTCACTCACCCCTGAAACACTTTATGGACAATTCCAGTTGGCACCAATTTAGGGTTGTGTTTTAGGATACAGTAAAGCTTATAGCGACATTGGATATAACGAAATATTGGACTTATAACAAAACAAAACTTATTGGCAATCTTTAATTACCTAAATAAATATTTTTATATCCCAGCAGATTACAGCTTAAAGCAGACTGAAAGTAAAACAGAATGTGCCTTAAGGCACATTCTGCTTTACTTTCAACCTGCTTAAAGTGGTCACCTGTCTTCAAAACTAGAACATGGTTTTGGAGTTACATGTATATGATAAACAATGGTAAGAGGAAAATACTCTTTATAAGCATAATAATTTATGCCTCATTTTGTTTCAACTTTGTCAGTGTCGCCAAGCTTGCAACTGTCATGGGCTATGTGTTCGTTACGCACAGAACACATCATTTTGCCGAAAGTACATGCAAACCCTCCGCTGTGTTTTGATTGAGTATGTGACAGAACACTATATATTCACGTTTCAAAACTGTTAAACGGTTTTACGAATTCCGCGTGAATTTGATATAGATATATTCACAATCAACTGTATTGGTGAGTTTGAAAAACAAAACAACAATATATATATATGTGTCGTTTTGTTTACATTTTTTCATATCGTCCGTAGTCTGAGGTTTCCTCCCACAAAAATGACCATCATGAATACGACCACTAAATTGTACCGACTGTTAGATGTTTACGACAAGTTGCTGCTGAAAGCAAGGTGACAGTAAAACAGAAAGCTCCTATATACAGTGGAGAATCTGTTATTCTTTCCCGTTTAAACGCAAACGTACGCAAACGCAAAGCGCTAAAACGTCGAAAAGAACAACTTTTGGAAAATTCTGATATTTCATGTTTATCTTGGTGGCAAACAGTTTGGAGCCTGATCAGACGCCGGGTTACCCGGCGTCTGATCTGGCTCCAAACTGTTTGCACTGCAAATAATAGTTTTAGCGTAAACGCGTTTATTGGGAAAGAATAACAGATTCTCCACTGTATATACATTATATATTTTGTCGCCCATGGCGGTTTGAGTGTTGAACCTGTATTACTCAGCAGTTTCAATGTCGACAACATTCTTGACTGTGTTCGAGATCAATGCCAGTTTAATAAGCATTTCTTCGTTGTAAAATGGCTTCGTTCCTGGAAGTGTGAAAAAGTCATTTCTTGTGACGTACAATACGTCCAACTTCCAGACGTCAAAAAACCCGAAACGAAACCATAGGAAAGAGACATTGACCTGTGAACGTGATCTGCAGGATTTATGTACAGTAGAACCTCTCTATTACGACCACTAAAGTGTGTCAAATATTAGTTGTGTAAGACAGGTGACTGCTTAAAGCAATGTGAATGTGAAACAGAAAGCTCCTACAGGAGCTTTCTGTTTCACATTCACATGGCTTTAAGCTGTCACCTGTCTTTTATACAGCTAATTAGCTTTCTTTTTAGTGGTCGTAATAGAGAGGTTCTACTGTAGATATAAGATTTATACAGCCAAAACTCGATAATTCGAACTAGGCGAATTTCCCCTTTGCAACAGTGGCATTTCGATTACTCGCTTATGGTTGAGAACCACTAATGAGGCCGGGCCAAGGTTCATCAATAGCGATACTCTGCGGAGACGGACCGGCTATCCTCGTCATTTGTCAGCAAGACTAAGAAAGACAAGAAAAAGAAAAAAGAAGAAGAAAGAGAAGAAGAAATACTTTATTTACACAGGGGACGCACATTTGGCAATATCCACATGCGACCCTCGTAACAAATACACAAGTGCTAAAAAAACAAAAATCAACCATGCGTAATGCGACGTCAGATCAGAATCCAAACTAGTTCGTGTTAACAATCGTTTTTGACATTGTCCAAGATACTACCAATTTAATTAATCTGTTTTCATTGAGAAATAATATGGCTTCTTTCCTAAAAAAGAATATGCTAGGTCATTTCATTATGAAACGCAATTCATTCAACATTTCGACATACATGTAGGTCAAAAATCTAAAATGAATCCTTAAGAAAGAGACAGAACATGAATTGCATAAACATGTAAGATAATTACAGTCAAGCCTTAATACGACTTTGCCGGACCAGTTAGTGTAAACAATCGTTTTTGACATTGTCCAAGACACTACTTATTTAATGGATCTGTTTTCATAGGGAAATAATATGGCGTCCTTTCTTAAAATATGCTAGGTCATTTCATTATGAATCGTAATTAATTCAATTCTTCGACATAGTACAGTACAACCTCTCTATTACAGTGGAGAATCTGTTATTCTTTCCCAATAAACGCGTTTACGCTAAAACTGTTATTTGCAGTGCAAACAGTTTGGAGCCAGATCAGACGCCGGGTAACCCGGCGTCTGATCAGGCTCCAAACTGTTTGCCATCAAGATAAACAAGAATTATCAGAATTGTCCAAAAGTTGTTCTTTTCTACGTTTTAGTGCTTTGCGTTTGCGTACGTTTGCGTTTAAGGATGTCGGCCTGTCTTTTTGAGCATTATGAAATTTCCGAAAAATTGTACGAACTCATTTTCAAAAAAATGTTAAGAACTCATTTTCGGTGAATGCATACAGTAATAAAATATTATTTTCCCGGGAAAAAATTGGATTTTCGTTCCGGAAGGGACGTCCTATTCGTAGTTTACAGCATACACTGTTTTCATAGGTAGGTTGCATTTTGTTACATCCGATTTCATTTCAATTTCTCAGAATAAAAGCATGAAATTTTCATGGTAGTACAGTTTTAGTATAAATTATAGATAACTCAATAGATAAAATGAAATTTGTTTTGAAAAAAATTATTTTTGGTAAAAATACACCAAAAAGTGAAAAAATGAGAAAAAATGGATTTTTTAGATAAAATGATTTATATCTTTTTTAAAAGATCCAGGACCCTGTGTTTTTATTTACTATTTCACTAAAACTTTATGTTTGCAAGGCTAAAAACAACAAATAAAAAATTTGGTAATTAGTTTGCTACAATTTGTAGGGCAATTTTCACTGTGCATTATTCTCCCATTATAAAAAAGTGGGTGGGGTAAATTTTACTCCTTTCCGGTGAAATCAAACATTTTTATTTTGGATCTTGAAAAAACATTATTTTCAGGGTTTATTCTTACTATGGTAATATAAATTAGGATACTTTTTGTACAAATAGATTGTTTAAATAAAGATTGAAAAACAGTAGTACAAAAAAGTAGGAGTTTTTATGAAGCTTCAATTTTAGGGGGGTAGCCTTGAAATATCTCAAATTGTGAAAAAGAAAGGTCCGGTACCCCCACTTTTTTCACCAGTTTTGTCATAGAAACTAATTTTACTGTCTGTATGCAAAGTTTGAAGAATTTGATAATTACTTTCCAAAGGTGCACCTACCCCCTTAAACGGGAAAGAATAACAGATTCTCCACTGTACGACCACTAAAACGAAGACTAATTGATTGGATCAAATACAGGTGACAGCTTAAAGTAAGGTGGCAGTAAAACAGAAAGCTCCTGTAGGAGCTTTCTGTTTTACTGTCACCTTGCTTTAAGCAGTCACCTGTCGTAAACGCTTTATCATAACACAAGTTAGTGGTCGTAATAGAGGGGTTCTACTGCAGGTCAAAAATCTAAAATGAATCCTTCAGAAAGAGACAGTACATGAATTGCATAAGCATGTAAGATAATTAAAGTCAAACCTAGATACGACGTTGTCGGAACTAATCACTTTTAACTATTTACCAAATAAATACGCATTATTACACATGTTTACCCACAATGGAAATAAGAGTATTTCTTACTCTTTTTTGTGTTAACATTGGCATATAATGCTGAGTGACATGGCTGCAAAAAATCATAGTGTTGTTTACTGTTTACTGTGTATGTTTTAATAACTGATTGCCATGTTATTGTACATGTGTTGCAATAAATCTGTCTATCTATCTTTAAATTATTCCTCCGCCGAAGCAAATAGTTCCACTTTATACAGTCATGAGTTAATACTATAAGAAATATTTTCTATACCCTAGTAGAAAGTAACTTATAGCAGGCTGAAAGTAAAGCAGAATGCGCCTTCAGGCGCATTCTGCTTTACTTTCAATCTGCTTTAAGTGGTTACCTGTCTTAAAAACAAGAGAAGGCTATGGGTTCACGGGTTAAGCAGTAGGAATTTAATAACACTAACTCGCAAACTCGAATATACCCATATTACAAAGTCAAAACATGAAACTTGGTCAAATAGTGATCTAAGGACACGGCAATGTTAGTTCCATTATATATGTAAATAGCAAACAGTATAGACCATGGTGAGACGCCGCGTTACGCGGCGTCTCTTTAGGATCTACACTATTAGCCAATGTCCCTTTTAATAGACACTAGGCCAGTGATAGACACTAGGTTTAATGTAATCATAATGTCAAACTCCGAAACGACGAAATAGAGACAATATTATGCAAAGATGCCTTAGGCATTCGATATCGGGTGTTTGACCCCTTTATTCCCTTCTTAGCGCGTGCTGTGCCGAATTATCGTCTGATAAAGGGTTGTCGTCTGCAGAAGTATTTTCAAACATAAAATGTGTTTTTATAATGAATAGATATGTGGGAACATGTTTGGATCCTGATCAGACGTCGAGTTACTCGGCGTCTGATCAGGGAACCAAACTGTTTGTAAATTAAATACAAGGTTTTGCACGATAAAGTTTGATTGGTTAACGCCTATCATGCTTAATTGTCGTCTGCTTAAAAGATATCGTCTGCTGTACAACTGATAATCAGTTTTTATGCTTTTTTTAATTTAATAAATGCTGAATGCTAAGTGACAAACAGTTTGGATCCAGATCAGACGCCGCGTCACGCGGCGTCTGATCTGGATCCAAACTGTTTGCACTATATTAGCCAAATCGGGTTAAGCATGATATAAAGTAATGTGTTTATATTTTAGATATATAAGATGTAGATGTAGCGATCAAACTACATATCATCCTGTTAGGGAATTTGTCATCTGCTTCTACAAATGTTTTCTTCATGTAAGATTATTGTTGTGCAGTGTACAGAGTTAGGCAAACAGATAAAATTGGCATCTGATCTGGATCCTAACTTGTTTTTAATTTTAAGAGCCCAAAGTTTCCTATAGGTCATTACGACACCTCACGTGAATGCTAAGGAGAGACAGAATCAAAGTAAAACAAACAAAATGAAAAAAAAAGCTTTCCGCTATTGCCGCTTTAACCCATTCCCCCCTAAAATCCCCCATAAAACATACCTTTTTACGCATTTAGTTTATTCTTCAACTGACGAAAATAGTTACATTTCATAAAGTATTGAATGTGGAACAAAATAAATATTTTCTATAGCCTAGCTTATGGTTGCTTTAAGCAGGTTGAAAGTAAAGCAGAATGCGCCTTAAGGCGCATTCTGCTTTACTTTCAACCTGCTTTAAGTGGTCACCTATCTCCAATACTAGAAACATGTTATGTGGTAACTGGCTTAAGCGGTCGCCTTTCTTAGACACAGGATGGCTGTATAATTATATAGCATGATATAGATAATAGTACAATGATAATTATACAAAACATAAAACACTATTTGACCACTACTGCTACATATACTGCATACTCATTGCCCGATAGCCTGTTCCGAATTTGCAGACATCTGACAACTTAAAGCAGATTGAAAGTAAAGCAGAATGCTCCTGAAGCCACATTCTGTTTTTATTTTAGCTTGCTTTAAACTACCATCTACTAGGATATAGCAAATGATCTCTACAATACATATACTCATGACTGTCTTCATGTATAAAGTAGAACTTATTTTCTTTATTGGATGAGTAAACTAAAGGCTTAAAAAGGCGTATTAATGGGGTATTGGGTTGAAAGACCACCTACAATACTATAATCAGCCTAAAGATTACTGTCTTAAGTTGTTGTTGTTGTTTTTTTCAATTTCAAATATTTTATGTATGTTCAAGTTCAAGAAGTCTTAAAACAAGTGTCAAACAGTTTGGATCTTGATCAGACGCCGAGTCACTCGGCGTCTGATCAGAATCCAACATTTTTTGAAAATACTATCGGAAAACGGTTGAAAAATGAAAAACACGCGGCAGAATGAAAGTACACTTATTACTAGTACGCTTGCGTCAGCAAAATGTATAATCGCTCGCTTGATCATTAAGCGTTTTATAGCTAAATTTGTGGTTTATACTTTTATTTATGTCATTCATGTCATCGGCGATCGGAGCGATAAACAATAGGGACATTTAATACCGGGCATTAACCTATTTGCCATTAATTAATAATGTCAAACGGTGCAACATGAGCTTCGTGTATGCTATTTTATATACAATGTATAAAGAAAGAACGATAATCAAGAATACCGGTATATAAGAAACTCACATTTTTGTGAACACTCAATTAAAGATTATATTTCGGTGTTTCTGACTAATGATTGTTTAAAGCAAAATGGAAGTAAAGCAGAAAGCTCCTCTCGGAGCTTTCTGCTTTATTTCCATTTTGCTTTAAGGTTGTTAATATTGATAACGCAATCCCGATGTATATTTGGAGTGATCGTAGTGATAGAGGTTGACTGTTTCGATGGAGATACGATTTTTGAAAAGGTTTCTTTGAAGGTAGCTAGGATTATACACAATAGGAAGTTCCATAATAGGTTGACAGAAAATTGATATCCTTAATAATATTTAACATATCGATACAGTATACACTTAGTTGAGTAGCTATACAATAAACACGACAGCAGAAATACAATCAAACTTCTTGAGCTGATCGTTTTCATAAAATACAGGTGACAGCTTCAGAGCTGCCATAAGTTGCCATGAAAAATCCTAAGATTTCAAAATTTGCATTTTTCAAGTGCGATTTTACGAATCGTACCTTTACCCCATAGCCTATTTCTAGTTTTGTTGGCATGTGGCTACTTAAAGCAGGCTGGAAGTAAAGCAGAATGCGCCTTAAGGCGCATTCTGCTTTATTTCAGTCTGCTTTAAGCTATCATGTATTGGAAAACAATCCGAAGATTTAGGAAAAATTCGGAGAAATGGCAGCCCTGCAGCTTAAAGTAAGGCGAACGTACAACATTTCTGTTTTACGTCTACCTTGTTTTAAGCTGTAACCAGTCTCCTCCATATAATCCTATCTTGTGACATTTCTTTGGAATCGTCTTGAATAGACGATTCTGAAGAGATGCCACAAGACAGGATTTGATAGAAACTCAGAAAGTATTAAGTGTTTATTTTATGATCAAATTTATCGTGAGATTTTTACCAATTCACCGTCTTAGTTTCGTCTGTTTCAATAGTGTTGTTTGCAAAATCGTTTCAATATTTAATGTAACGCGGCGTCTGATAAGGGCACAAACTGTTTGCAAACGCGTTTTATGGCGTCATTGAGAGTGAAAAGGTTAAACATATCGATACAGTATACATTTATTTGAGTAGCTATACAGTAAACAGGACAGCAGAAATATAGTAAAACCTCTCTTTTACTACCACTAAAACAAATGAATATTTAAAAAGACTAGTGAGAGCTTAAAGCAAGGTGACTGTAAAAGGAGCTTTCTCAATGGAGCTTTTTGGTTTAGTGTCATCTTGCTTTAAGCAGTCACCTGTCGTAAACACCTAATAACAAAATATAGTGGTCATAAGACCAGGCGTCCACTAGGGCGCGGACAATACGCGGAATACAAATTTAGCGATTCCGCAACCCTTCCGCATATTATTGAAAGCTTCTTTTCATTGTCCGTATCATTCCTAAACACTTTCCCATGATTCCGCACCTTCCGGAGGGGTAAAATTGTCCGCGTCGAAATTTTGGTCGATAGCAAAATTTTGACGCGGAAATGAACTTCCTGACACCTTCCGCAACCAGTCTGCATTGTCTTGCCGACATCGTTAGGACATCCGGCCTTTCCTGAAGCATTCCGGCTCTTCCGTAATCGCTCCTGAAAGCTTCCGCGGTAAAGAGATCTTCGTGAGTCGATAGAAAGACATGCGAAAGACAAGCGGAAGATACCTCGAATCCTTCAGGAACGTGCGGAGCCGGTGCGGTACTGAATAAGTGAGTGCGAGGAACCGACGCGGACAAAGTATCACGTGGCTACTTTTGTCCTACTACGATCGGCATGATCGGGGGACATTCTGCGTCTGTCCTGTTTAATTCCTAGGACTGTCCCAAGTATGTATGCAGACAATACGCAGAGCCCGATGGCAGAGGTTCACAATATTGCAAAAAATCGGACATTGCTTCGTACCAGACGCGGAAGCTATGCCGAAATGCCATTTTTGATTCCGCAACCCTTCCTTATCTTGTCCGCGCTGTAGTGGACGCCAGGCATAATAGAGAGGTTATACTGTATACAGGGAGTTGCTCAATCAGATGGTTGCCCGATGCAGGGCAACAACAGCACAGACAATTCTTATGGAGAACCCTGTGCTAATTTCGTACTCAGCTGTCGTTGCTCTTAACCCATTACCCCATAGCCTGTTTCTAGTTTTGAAGATATGTGCCCACTTAAAGCAGGTTGAAAGTAAAGCAGAATGCGCCTTAAGGCGCATTCTGCTTTACTTTCAGCTTGATTTAAGCTACAACCTGCTAGAATAAAGAAAATATTCCTTATGATACATATTTATGACTGTATTTTATGGAACTATTATCTTCAGCGGAGGAATAAACTGAATGCGCCGATAGCGCTTCTAATGGGGAAAGGGTTCAGGCAGAATGTGCATCTGTTGAAAGAGTACGTGTGTCGCAGGTATTGGTAAGATAAGACGTTATTCATAGACACTTCACTAATTAAATATGGGTGATCGCAAAGGCTTGAAGAAAGAAAGCCTCATTGGTAGTAATCAAACTATTTTCATAATATGTGTTTAGTTTAGTCCATTACTCTCCTATGCCAAAGCGCCATGGCACTTGGGATCCAGATGGCAGATAAGTTAAAAAATAGCTCTTTATTCACACTTTCTTTTATTAACGGAAAGCGCTGAAAACTCACTTTTCGTTTGTATTCTGTTTGATTGTTACAGTCGACAATATTGTAAGAATGACGAAATGAACAGCTCCAGTTGTCAAAAAGTCAATTAAATCTAGTCCATTTTTGGATATTAATGGGTGTTCTTTAGACATATATACAACATGACAAAAAGTGCAGACCCTGGTAAGAGGGTTCCTGCAGGATCACTCTCTTTACAGTGTGCATGCCGGGACAAGTGCACTCTTCACAGGTACGTTGTTTGTAAATGACGAGTATTTTCGTCGCTGGTGTTGAATTTGCTAATATGTTCAAATAGAAACCATGTATAGGAAGCCTGTTTGGTGAACATGTCATAGGACCTGAACTCTTTCACTCTCAATGGCGTCATAAAGCGCATATGCAAACAGTTTGGATCCTGGTCAGACGCCGCGTAACGCGGCGTCTGATCAGGATCCAAGCTGTTTGTCACTTGTTTTGAAAATCAGTTATTCTGCATTCAATCTAACTTTGAAACGATATTGCTGACAACAATATTGAAGCAGACGACAAAATGGCGGTGAATGGGTAAAAAACCTCACGGTGAGGGTTAAGTAACGGGCCTTAAATAACGTGCTGTGTCATCGGCCCCAGTCAAAGACATTCATTTTGACAGGGAGATTATAATTCCTATTAAAATGACAACCCCAGTTTTGACATTTGCTATCTCTTGACGATTTCAATGTAATAAACATACCTAAATATACCAACGAGTGAGGTTGAGCGCCTAAAGTAAAGTAATGAACAAATATTGATGACGTCATTTCGACTTCTGTCACCGAAATCTTGAACCCACCCTTCCCCCCGGCCCAATCGCTGTTTACGTGCCCTGACATTTGCAAACAGTTTCGATACTGATCAGACGCTGCGTTACGCGGCGTCTGGTCAGGATCAAAACTGTTTCACTCTTATGTCAATATTTCTTCAGTCAAAGTGCCCCCAAAAATAAATTTTAGAAATGGAAGCAGACGGCAAAATAATTAGAAGCAGACGAGATATTGAAAGTGAAAGGGGTGAAGGTCGGGTATATGACAAACTCACCAAACGACACTGACCTGTGAAGACCCTTGCCTGTGCAAATCATGTAAATTAAGATTGACGTTGGATATATACAGCCAGGCAAATATCCAGTGAAAACAAGATTAGCGAGTACTTATATTGAAGACATAAGGAGATATTAGAATCATTGAAAACTGATTATAGCAGGGCAAAGTTAAGGCTGAGGACTCCTAACGAGATCGGACCAACATCGGTGCTCTACGTCAGCGATCGGTCATTATCGTCAACTGACGGACAGTTCCGGTTAGCATGGTTAATAACACTTTGGTAGTGGCCGAGAATAACCGATAGCTTTCCACAGAGTTCCGATATTGGCCGAAATTGGTCCGATCTTGTTAGTGGTCTTAACGCTTAATACAGACCCCTCCCCATCGTAGCTAGATCTATTTGCCTAACATGTGAATAGTACATAATTATGTCGGAGTCCAATATAATAATGCAAACAGTATCAGCCTTAATCATAAAGCTCAAACAGAAGCTCTCATATTCGTTTTAAAAGTTGCAATAAATTGTTGAAATTCTAAATAGTGAAACATGTACTCGACTTAATCGGAAATTGCAATTGTCCAATTTGAAGTTCTTAGGGGTCAATGACTGAAAATGGCTGCATGCCTTCTCTTGGATGGGTCGCTCAACTCGTGTTTGACTGATTTATATGCAGGGGATTTACCTTCGTCGACTGAAATATATATATTGTAGTTGTCTGTTGATTTTCACTGTCTTTATTTCTTATGATAGTGGAATAGGGGAGGATAGAATTCACCCGCTGCCATCAGTGCAGAGTGATAAGACTCAACCGAACTGCATCACCTACATACTGGTGCAGTCACTACATATACAATGTACAAACATCGGTGCCATATCGACCAACATTGCATCGCGGTGCCGTAAAATCAAAACTAATCAATCAATCAATCTAATAATTTAGTCTTTTCTCATTCTCAGCTCTGATTCCAATTAAACCATTATATTTCTTCAGTAAACATGTTTGTATATATTTTATACATCTAATGTGTATGTCATGTGATATGATTTGACCTGTTTAAACAGTTTGATATATATATGCTGCTGTAACAAGATACAATATGTATAAGTTACCAAATACACTATGTCTATGTAATTGATGATGGGAACGTTAATTTTTGTAAACGCTTATACAGAATTCCAATAAAATGGAGAAAATAAAATAAAAATGTTAACTACTATAATCTGGGTGTCAAAGAGTCAGGGGCCTGATCAGAACCTGCGTTACCCAACGTCTTATCAGCCTCCAAACTAATTGCAATAGTATAACGTCTTCTCTACTGTTCACAATTGGAATATTCACATGAATTTGCTTTCTGATTGGAAGGGAAAATTCACAAATACTTACGTCCGGATTTATCTGGATTCAAATTACATTTATCTGCAAATAATAAACCCTTCCAATGACGTCATCTGGGTAAAACAACCGCCCCTATGTTTTAAAGTTAAGTAAATTGATTAAGTAAATTGATAATCGCTTTGAGTGTCAAACAGTTTTGATCCTGATCAGACGCCACGTTACGCGGCGTCTAATCAGGATCCAAACTATTTGAAAATAACCGTGACCTTTGGGCATGAATGGGATAGTGGCGTCGGGAACAGCATTTATAATAAGAGTTGATTATACGGTATTTCACGGATAAGATTCACTTGCTTGGCCAACCTTGCACCACCACGGATATCGTCTCCTTAATATTTTATAGTCTGTTTTCATGTCTCAAAACAATATTTTAGACATTGTGACCGAAGAAAGCGTTGATACGACCATCAAACGGTTTATATCAAGATGAAATTCTCGGCGTTTGATCTGGATTCAAACTGTTTGCAAATGTGCAGTCGGAGACTAGGCGATGGACTACTGTATATGTTATTATAGTTATACTACCGGTCAGTAACCTACAGTGCTTGAAGCAGAACAAACGCTCTCTCTCTCTATAGAGACATAGAACAACAGTGGACCTTATTCTTTCCCAATTAACGCGTTTATGCTTGAACTATTATTCCCATTGCAAACAGTTAAGAGCCAGATCAGCCGAACGGGTAATCCGGTTACTGATCTGGCTTCAAACTGTTAATCAATCAGCTAGAAATGAAGAATCAGAATTTTCTACATTTTTTTGCAGTGCGTTTACCTCTCGTTTGCATTTAGAACGGGAAAGAATACAGTATTCTCCACGATATGTAAGCCCGTACAGTTGATTCCCATTTAAACGCAAACGAACGCAAACGCAAAGCACTAAAACGTAGAAAAGAACAACTTTTGGACAATTCTGATAATTCTTGTTTATCTTGGTGGCAAACAGTTTGGAGCCTGATCAGACGCCGGGTTACCCGGCGTCTGATCTGGCTCCAAACTGTTTGCACTGCAAATAATAGTTTTAGCGTAAACGCGTTTATTGGTAAATAATAATAGATTCTACACTGTATACTGTTTGCTCGACTCTTTGCAAACTATTTGTCGAAACTAGTATTACTCTTGCAAACAGTTTGGCATCTGATGCAACGCCACGTAACTCGGCGACTCATCAGGATCCAAACTGTTTTGACACCCTTAACCATGTTTGAAACGAAATATTTAGTTAATTCTTATTTTAGAACAGTAGCAGACAACAAGTGTTGCGGACGCTAATATTACTTTAGGGCGCATAAACTACTTTACTTTCAACATGCTTTTACTAGTAACCTGTTAACATAACTGAATAAAGCTATGGGGTTAACTTAAGGTTTAACCAATTAATGCCTGGATTTTGCACTGAACCTATTGGCTTGCTGGACGATTTCATTATAATTATACGGTTAAAAATGGTAATCTCAGGACACTGCAATGTTTTTCCATACAGAAAAAAATTTCATATGCAAATGCAAATTGTGTAGACCCGGATGAGACGCCGCGTTACGCGGCGTCTCATCTGGGTATCACTGTTTGCCAATGAACCCTTTAACATATACTAGGCTTCAGTATGTTAATGCCAATGATCTCTATAGAGATCATTGACGTAGACAAATATGACACTATCTATATGAACACGCCTTCAAAGGACGACTGACTCTTCAATTAGCAAAATATGAACATTTATTTCTTAAACAAGATAGTTTATTGCATACAGTGGTTCCTATATTTAGAGACTCTAAAACTAATTCTTAGTGTTGGACTTTCAGATTGGCCACAACTTAATGAAGGGCAAAGTTCTCCATTACTTTTGTCCTCCATTACGCTTTAACCCGTTTATGCCCATGGTTCCATATATGGGACAGTGTAGACTCTGATCAGACGCCGCATAATGCGGCGTCTGATCAGAGTCTACATTATTTGCTGATAGGAATTTCAATATAAAACAAAATGAAAATGAAAGATTTGACCATTTATCCCTTTGATAAAAAATGGACTAATCCAATATATAAACATGCAAGAATCCACTGGGCGTAAATGGATTAAACCTTATATCCAGTTCACAATTCTGAGGTCCAGAAATTTAGTTCATGTACACGTACTCTAATGCCCCTATTCCACACCGACTACGAATCCCACGAATCGCTACGAATAGGAAAACGCTAGGATTCGTAGTTGATTCTTAACAGATTCGTGGAGTTCTTACCTGATTCGTAGTCGATTCTTGCAATTCGTGAGCGGTCGGGGATTCGTGGCAAAAGTTTTGAGCTGTTCAAAGTTTTGGCCAAGACCTCCACGAATGGAACAATGGGTAGTTAATTCGTAACAAATTCGTAGTGCATTCGTAGGATTCGTAGCTGATTCGTAGGATTCGTAAACGGCTTTTTTGACGTTCGTGGTATTCTTAACTCATTCGTGGGCTTCGTGAATACTAGTTTGATACCTTTCTCCTGTAGCCAGGAGTCTGAGAGTCAATGCCAGCTTCACTCCCGTATATATATTTGGTCTCACGTGAGTGTCCCTCCTCTGCATGGATGACTGATCTATAATCCTGGCATTCTTACATACAGCGCTCCCTCTCTATACAACGACACTCAATGGGACACACACACTATGTTCGGAGGGAGTCGTTATAGGGAGGGAAACTTAAGACTTGATTTACATTTGCAAACAGCTTGAATTAAGATCAGACGCCGAGTAACACGGCGTCTGGTCTGGATTCAAGCTGTTTGTCACTCGTCATCAAAATGTCCAATATGTAAATTTGAGAAAACCAACAGACGACAATTTTAAGCAGTCAATATTGCAGCAGCAACAATGTTAAACGTAATTGTCATGTTTGGGGAACTGCCGTAAGGGTCGTTGTACGGAGGGGGTCGTTGTTTGTAGGGCCGTTGTAGAGTGTGAACACTGAAGATGGTAAAGGTATTCTCATCTTCCACACTAAGCTAATGTTCAAGCGTTCTAGATGGAGTCAGCCACTGTCTAACCTAGCACCTTGTGGATCTCTCCCTTCTTCTGCGGGATATCTTCTTGATGTATTAGCATGCAGCTAGCGTTGATACACCAGTTCCAAATCCAGTGCCACTGCTGCTCTATCTTAAAAGTCCATTTTTGGACTGATGCCCGAGTTGAAATGGGAACTACAGTGCTCCCTCTCACAATTGGGGACAGAATGTGTGCGTTGTTGGAAGGAATAGTTATAGGGAGGGAAATTGGCTTACATTTGCAACTAATTTGAATCCAGATCCGATGCCGAATTACGCTGCGTCTGATCTGGATTCAAGCTGTTTGTCACACGCCAAATGTCTATTATGTAACTTTGAGAAAAACAGCAGCCAACAATTTTAAACAAACAATATAGCATGCAGGCGTGAAAGCTTGGACATATTTGTTTTTGGTTGGAAAACAACGACAAGTGTTGTTGTAAGGAGGGAGCCGTGGTTAGGACGGTCGTTGCAGGGAGGGGACACTACATACCTTCAAGAATCCCACGAACCGTCAAAAATCAAATTTCATTCGTAGCTGATTCGTAGATGCATTCGGCACATTCGTAACTAATTCTTAGCGTTCATGCAGTAGTCGTAGTGGATTCTTGCAATTCGTACTGAATTCTTGACAGTATTCGTAAGATTCGAGCCGAATCCCACGAATAGTCTTAACTCGTTCGTAGCCGATTCGTAGAGGGCCACGAATTGGATAGAAAGAAATGCCGAACTCCACGAATCCCCACGAATCACAGCATTTATCAATTCGTGGGATTCGTGGGATTCGTAGTCGGTGTGGAATAGTGGCATTACATGTGTGTACATTTGTAGCTGAAAAGACCTTGCGCTACAGGTGATTTCAACTTTTAATAAGGCTTTCTCACCGCATTCAAAACAATATAATTGTATGACGTAGACCATTTAGCACTAATAGTTATTACAGTAAGGTCATGCTCGGAAAACTCGGAAAATATTTTATTTGATTTCAAATAAATACATGTATGCACCTTCTAAAAGCATAATTTGAAGGTAAAAGAGAAAGCTCGTACATGAGCTTTCTGCTTTACCTTCATATTGGTTTAATCAGCCACCAATACTACTCACAAAAACAACAAGCACCAAGCTTTCCTTTGAGTGGCCGTGAAATTGAGGTTTTACATTAATAATGACAACAACAGCTTGATTCGTGCATTTAACCCCTACACTGCCTTACCCCGAGTACACTAGTAATTTGAAAACAGTTTGGATCCTGATCAGACGCCGCGTAACGCGGCGTCTGATCAGGATACAAACTGTTTTACCCTCATTTCAATATTTCATAAGTCAAGGTAAGTTAATATTGAATTTGAGAAATAAAAGCAGACGACAATTGTTTAAAATTTATGACGTCATGGCAGTGAAAAAGTTAATTCCATGCATTCAGAAATAACTATTACATTCTACGAAAAACAACAATATCATTTGACAAACAGCATGCTGTATTGATTCCAGTATATTTTCTGTTATAATTTTAATTTACAACCAGAGAACATAATGTATATTCCAAGTTCAACCACAGTTAACAGTTCCTTGCCTGGCTCCAAGGTTATATAACTTTTCAGTTGAGTCTAATATCGTTCTCAAGCATTTGGTTGGTCAGATTTGACTCTAGGCTCAAATCTGACCAATAAAATGCATGAGAACTACTTCAGACTCAACTCAAAAGCTTAATAACCTTGGAACCTGTAATACCAATAGCTTCGAAATTGGCGTTTTCTTTTTAACCGTTTCATGATCAAGTTATTCTGGAGATGTTTACCCCTTCACCGCTTTATCGTCGTTTGCTTCAGTATTGTTGTCTGCATAACACGTTTCAAAGTTAGATTTAAGGTTGTATAACTTAATCAATATCGATAATAGTGTCAAATAGTTTGGGTCCTGACCAGACGCCCCAACTGTTTGCAAACGCGCTTTATGGCGTCATTGAGAGCGAAAGGGTTGAATTGTCAAAGTTCGATTTCAGACGTTTCGTCGACAGAAACCTCGACATACGTTACGAAGTTACACGTTACGCAGCGTCAGATCTGGATCTAATCTGTTTGCAACAGTAAGTCGTCCCAATCACTCTAGAACAGCTAATAGTTCCATTAGTTTATACAGTGGAGAATCTGTTATTCTTTCCCGTTTAAACGCAAACGTACGCAAACGCAAAGCGCTAAAACGTAGAAAAGAACAACTTTTGGACAATTCTGATATTTCATGTTTATCTTGGTGGCAAACAGTTTGGAGCCTGATCAGACGCCGGGTTACCCGGAGTCTGATCTGGCTCCAATCTGTTTGCACTGCAAATAATAGTTTTAGCGTAAACGCGTTTATTGGGAAAGAATAACACATTCTCCACTGTATAAACAGTCGAACTTCGACATCTCGAAATCGGTTAAGCCGCCTTTTAACTTTGAAATACGGGTATGTTCGCCTAAACCGAGCTTGAAATAAGACAATTCATGTTACGAAATATCCGATAGTTCGAGTTAAGCGAGTTCGAGAAATCGAAGTTTGACTGTATAGCATATTCACTGAGTATAATGCACAGTCGATCTTCAATAATGTAAAGTCCGTCATATTGAACTTACCCGTTTTCTTAACTTAATTAGGATAAATCGAGCTTAAGTCGAATGTACCCATATTTTCAAGTTAACCCTTTACCCCATAGAAGCGCCTTTTAACGAATATGATATATTCCTCCGCAGAAGAAAATAGTTCCAATTTAATCAATCATGAATAAATATTATTGGGAAAAGTTTCTATATTCAAGCACATAATAGCTTAAAGAAGGCTGAAAGTAAAGCAGAATGCGCCTCAAGGCGCATTCTGCTTCACTTTTAACCTGCTTTAAGTATAGTCATCTATGTTCAATACTATAAATAAGCTATCAGGTAAAGGGTTAAAACATGCCTAAGAAATACGGTTTTATATTCAGTCAACTTGAAATTTTAAATTAGGCAATTCCAGTTTCCAATCAGGTAAAGTTAGTTTTTGACCATGTTTTATGTTTGTTTAATATGTACTGTATTGCAAACTGACAAGCAGTGAAGACCATGATAGTCCTCGGATCTGGGAATACATTGATTGCATAGGACAAGTGTGCACTTCATAGGTATACATATATAAATGACGATTGTACTCGTCGCTAGGGCTGAATGTGTTAAGTTAGTTCGACTTATTGGGGTACGACTGTATAAAGAATGAAAAAATCTTATTCTTGTTCCAAGACAGTTCAGCATCCAATTATCGTTTGCCAAAAATAAACAAAATAAGGGTAGGCCATCAGCATAATTCAGTTAGGTTGAATAAACCTATTTAGTCAGGAATCTTTAGTACATTATTTGCTCTGTACATATTATTGATGGCGTAGATAAGGGTGTACAATCAAGCTAGCGTTTAGTAGTCGTTCCATAGAATAAACGTGAGTGGAATTCACGCAAGTGGAATCTAATGCCGACGAAATTAGTGTTTCATTACGAATACCGCATTTAGCAGCGATTTGTCTTTAGCAATTTCAATGTTTTATCATTGACAGGTCATTGAAATTAGGGTTTTGTGGTACATGTGTATATATAAAGTGAGGATATTTCCTAGCCAAATTGTCGTTTTATACTATGTCTAATTACATATAAAGTAAAGACTGTTTTAACATACAGGAAAGCACTGTTTTACGCAGTTATTCAATGAAGAATCATTGACATCTACACTTAATTTAGGATTAAGTAATGCAGAAAGCTCCCTTATGATCTTTCTGCGTCACACTTATCCTATATTAAGCTGTCACCTTTCTGTAAGCCTGTCAACCCAAGTTTAACAAGTGCCCGATGGCACAGAGTTTGTTGTTCTCTAAGGGTGGCAAACACTTCAGCAAAATCCGTGGTCGTCTTCGGTTTCACACCCGAGAGTGGATGTTGTTTTTATTGGCGTCAAACTTAAAACCTAATAACGAAAAGCCCCGTGGTGGGTTTGTATTAGATAAATACGTAAGTACACTGACCCTATGTGGTGGCCACGTAAGGGGAGAACTCATTGAGCTAGGGGAGAAATCTTTGGAGCTCGCGATGACCACGACGAATAATATTACATAAATTAGCCAATGTGTCACAGTCACCGGAACTGGTGGTGCGGCAAAGTGCTAAATAATACATTCCGTCCAATATAATTTAACATACAGTAAAAAACCCTATATTACGACCACTCATTTGTGTTAATTAATAAGTTTTCGGACAGGTGGCTGCTTAAAGCAACGTGTAAGTAAAACAGAAAGCTCCTGTAGGAGCTTTCTGTTTTACTTTCATACTGCTTTAAGCTGTCACCAGTCAATCATACAGTTAATTAGCCTTCTTTTTCGTGGTCGTGAAAGAGGGAGTTGACTGTAATGTAACAGGGGCCAATTCGGACGCCCGAAAAAGGGGTTGTGTAATTTTGGCAAAAGTGTTATAAATACGACTGACATACTTAAGCGTGTTTAATAAATAAGGTAATTGTACTTGACAGTTTAGCGTCTACACCGACACCAATTTAACAAGATGACGATAACATCTCGTTAGGTCTCGTTATTTCTCGTTAAGCCTCGCTGTCAGCCTAGGCTTGGTTTTTGACATGGTGTTAATCCGCCTGATGAGGTGGAATGGAGACAGTATGAAGTCATGACAGCTGGCGGGGGCCAATTTCCCGATTATCTTGTCACAACGAACAAGATATCTGCTTCCAATCTGTCTCTGACTGTATCCAAAATAATGTCAAGTATTGACCCAATTACAGTGGAGAATCTGTTATTCTTTCCCAATAAACGCGTTTACGCTAAACTATTATTTGCAGTGCAAACAGTTTGGAGCCAGATCAGATGCCGGGTAACCCGGCGTCTGATCAGGCTTGAAACTGTTAATCACCAAGATAAACAAGAATTATCAGAATTGTCCAAAAGTTGTTCTTTTCTACGTTTTAGTGCTTTGCGTTTGCGTACGTTTGCGTTTAAACGGGAAAGAATAACAGATTCTCCACTGTATGTCTAGTGTCTACTAAAGTGGACATTGGCAAGCAGTGCATATCCTGATGAGACGCCGCGTCACGCGGCGTCTCAACAGGATCTGCACTGTTTGCTATATCATAATTATGAAATGTTGTTCTGTATGAACAACCACTAATTCTTTAGACAAACCTCGTATATCTACAATGGAATCTTCCAGCAAGTATACAGGGAGAGTTCATTGCAATATCCAGACAAACATGGGTCAAATTCGTGGAATGTAAATTTAAGTTTAAGAAAAAGATTTATGTTAAAATACATTTCATGAAAAACAAAATGAGGTCTGTCGGGATTCGAACCGTACGGAGAAGGCCAAAACAAAACACATGTATATGTCAGAGACCATACATACATGTATGTATGGTCTCTGCATATGTATACATAAAATGTAACCCTATGCTTTGATCAGAGTCTGTACATTGTTTGCCTGTGTACCTTTTAGGGGACGCTGGACACAAATGGGTTAAGAGTAATACGAGATACGTCAAATAATGACCACTTTATAATGTTTATTTGTAAGTTTCGAAATATGTTCACAAAGGACAGGCATTGTTAAACTATATAATTTGCGTATTATTTAAACAGCGTAAAATCAACTGAGTCATCGCCCCCAGAGAAATTCAGCAGACCGATACTTAATACGACTAAGACATCATAGGTAATCCATTATGGGCTCCGATGACATATATAAACAAGTTGCTATAGATACTGATATATACTTACATCATCCGTCAAGAAATGTCATGTCGCGTGACACGTCGAAGCAACCGCGCGCGCTGGACCGGAAGCGCACAAGGACATTGACTAACCGCTCCCGAGAGAAATATCTAGGCCATTGGCCTATTTAGCGTCGACCTATCAATATTCAATTATACGTGCAATAGCATTTTCAAACAATAATCACGATCAGCGAGAATTGTCCATCAGAGAGTGTAACGCCCCATAAAGTGGACATTGTCCGTAATTGATATATATCGCGCTAATCCATTAACCCACTCTCATGATCAAATTTATATTGAGGTTTTTACCCCTTCACCGCCATATTGTCGTCTGTTTCAATATTGTTGTCTGCAATATCGTTTCAAAGTAAGATTTAAGGCAGTATAACGGACGCAATTTCAAAACAAGTGGCAAACAGTTTTGATCCTGAGAAAAAAGTCTTAATAAAAAAATAGTTTGATCGTGTATTGAAGAAAGGTAAACATGTCCTAAGATGTTCAAGCGCGGATTTAGGAATCGTACATTTAAACCTTTCGCTGCCATGCCCTAAAATATTATTATGCAAACGTTTAAGTTTCAAATCAGACGCCGCGTAACGCGGCGTCTGATCTGGATCTAAGCTGTTTGACACCATATCAATGTTTCCGGATGAACATACAAACTTTTAAAAGTAAGAGCAGAAATCCGAAGATGTCGGAAAAAATCATCTGTATGTCAGGAGAAATCCGAAGATTTCGGAAAAATCCGGAGATATGGTAGCCCTGCCATTTTCATGAGTCTACATCTCCTGATAAGTGTGAAACTAGTCCTATATCCAAGGTCCTGTCAGGAATACAGGCAGTTTTACCATACTCAAAAGTCCAATTTGAAAATACTGAACTAGAAATTATCAAAAAATACTTTAAGGAAGACTTTAGCTTAATAAAGCATAGAATAATCTTGAAAACCTACATGTATTTGAAGTTACAATGTAACTTCATTTCGCCTCTCTGGCTGCAAAGATAGGAACACAACTCACCTATTTGCACTAAGCAAAGAGTCTTTAATACATAACAATAAGGCGTACCAATAAACGACAGTAAAACAGCTTGAATACGTCAACATAAGAAAACAAAAATCATTGTCTGTACCAAAGCAAGGTGGCAGCTCAAGAAAGTGTAGAAGTTTTATTTGTCTATTAAACGCTGCCTCTCTGTCATTCTGTGCTCAATTGCCATTTTGGATTTGATACGGATACTATTTGCATTAATGCTATTTTGCAGTATTTATTCGATCCAATAAAACCAAATATAAGCTCGAGTGCAATGACAGCATAATACATGTACAGTGGACAATCTGTTATTCTTTCCCGTTTTAACGCAAACGTACGCAAACGCAAAGCGCTAAAACGTAGAAAAGAACAACTTTTGGACAATTCTGATAATTCTTGTTTATCTTAGTGGCAAACAGTTTGGAGCCTGATCAGACGTCGGGTTACCCGGCGTCTGATCTGGCTCCAAATTGTTTGCACTGCAAATAATAGTTTTAGCGTAAACGCGTTTATTGGGAAAGAATAACGTTTTCTCCACTGTATATAGAACAGTTATAAACAGTGTAAAGTGCTCCCACTCTATAACGACACACACTGGAAGACAAAATTTGCGTGTGTTGATCGGAGGGAGTTGTTAGAGGGAGGGAAAATTAGGAACTGCCTTACAACTGCAAACAGCTTCTTCATTTGATATTGTATACATATGATATAAATATCAAACCATTAGAAATAATGAGGCCAATCGAGAATGAATATACCTGCAAATAATTAACCCTTTCTTGTGACGAATTATCGTCTGCTTCAAAATTGTCGTCTGCAAATACTTTAAAAATATTTTTTTATATTTTGATTGGACAACAATCCAATTTACGAATTCAAACATTTTGGATCCCGATCAGACGCCGAGTTACTCGGCGTCTGATCGAGATCCAAATTGTTTGCAAATGCTAATCAATTTTCCTCTCCGCACGATAAAGGTCCAGTACAAACTATAGCAAAATAAATAAATGGGGAACGGCCATACATCAAAATCAATTATTCTCGTAACATCAAATAACTGCTCTAGATATAACGAAGGTCATCGTAATGAGGCCAACGGTCTTTAGCCACCTTCGCTGATCTGGCAAGCTACCAATACGAAATGTCAGGACCCGTCACTCAGCTGCGATAGAAAACATACGCAACATCGCGGATACATTATCGCTGTAATTGGTAGTCAGCAATGATAACTGACGTATTCCGAATTAACTCGCGTTTAGGCGATGAGCTCAGTTTTCAGAGCGGATCGGAGAGGTTCAATGCCCGATGTTCTACTTCGTGGCAAGGAATTTTATTATATTATCCGTATTGACTGAATGTAGGTGTATAAGAAGCACGTAGGCGATGTCAGGACTTCCATTTCTCCGGATTTGTCCTAAATCTTCGGATTTTTTTCTAGTACATGGTAGCTTAAAGCAGGCTGAAAGTAAAGCAGAATGCGCCTTAAGGCGCAATCTGCTTTTACTTTCAGCCTGCTTTAAGCAGCCACGTGTCAACAAAACTATAAACAGGCGATGGGGAAAAGGTACGATTCGTAAAATCGCACTTGAAAAATGAAAATTTGGAAATCTTCTGATTTTTTATGTCAACGTATGGCAGCCCTGCGATGTGAAGGCGTTGCGGACGAATTGGACATGGCGTCGATTTAAAGTTACACCCCATATAGATACGCCGTTTTACTTATTTCATTCATTCATCTACTGCAGAAAATAGTTCCATTTGATATATAAGTAATGTATGTGCAACATAAGAAATATTTGCCTTATCCTCCCAGATTGTAGCTTAGGCAGGAAAAAACCTAGGGAGCATTCTGCTTTACTTTCAACATGCTTTAAGTGGCTACCTATCTTCAATACTAGAAACATGCTATGGGGTAAATGATTTAACATTATTTATTCTACATTGATTATGAAATCAGTTTAAAGAAATGGAAAATAGTTTCAAATGTACTACGAAATAGGATGAACACATTTGCCTGCCAAAAGAATAATCTATTCCAAGTGTTTTTGCAGATTGTTTTCAGATAAAACTTTCCTGTTTTTCAACTTATAAACGCTATACGGAAAGTGTCAAAGGGCTGCCATTTCTCCGGATATGTCCTAAATCTTCGGATTTTTTCTAGTACATGGTAGCTTAAAACAGGCTGAAAGTAAAGCAGAATGCGCCTTAAGGCGCATTCTGCTTTATTTTCAGCCTGCTTTAAGCAGCCACATGTCAACAAAACTAGAAACAAGCGATGGGGTACATGTAAAGGTTCGATTCGTAAAATCGCACTTGAAAAATGCAATTTTGAAATCTTAGAATTTTTCATGTCAACTTATGGGAGCCCTGTAAACAGTCTTGTTGCTCATTACATCAGGGTACCGAATTATTCGGAGTTTAGTATGAACAAGAAATATCTTTAAAAAAGATATTCGGCGGAATGAGTGGTTGAACTAAGGCTATATAGATGAAATTGGGTGTGCAAAATTAAATGAAATTGAGGTTTTCAAAGAATTGTAATATCTTGGATTGAAAAGCAAAAAAAATTGAAACAGTAACTTTTATTTAAAATGCAAAACTATCATGTACAGAAATGCAAAACAGAACAATAATTTAACTCATATCCTAGCTACTGGTAGGAGATCCTCACATTAATCTATTGTTCTATATATCAAACTTCATTCATAGAGTTTCTTGAAACAAACTATAGCATCCACAAATGTACAGATACAACAGTCTGCTGAACTTCGACTGCCACTCTTGTAAATAATGATGAAACAACACGATTGTGTTTAACTCACTTGAGGCCATTAATTTTATATATGATATTGCTTTAAATGTATGGTAAATGTGTACAAATAGTTAACAATTCAAACAAATTGGTAGTAAACAATTACAAAACACCTATAGCTTCCTCTGTATATCTATAAAAAGATTTCAGATGTCATATCTTAAAATAGAAGTATAATTGCATCATCCCAGTGTAAACAGTGCAGCATGTATCTCTAAATTTTACACTCACAGTCCACATCTGGTAAAACTGTAATTGGACATAGACCAGCCTACAGGGCTCCAGATAAGAGGGAGTAAACTAAACAAATCACATTTTTTCACTCCTTTCAGCACCAAACCCTATGGTGTTACCACTCATTTTTTTGTCTCGAAGAGACAATTCAAATGTATAGTGACATCACAGGGTTTAATGCACAAATAAAGATTTTAAGTTTTGAAATAATTCCCTTATCTGGAGCCCTGGCTACTATCCAATCAGACTATTCAGTTTCAACAGGTGCTCTCAATTCTAAATTTCTGATCAAATATAATTGGTTGAAATGTGTGGCCAAATAGAAAGTGTGACTAAATAGAAACCAGTCAGCTCCGCCGAAAAATACTGTTTTCAAATAAGTCGTTATAAGCAGGTATATTGTAAGAAAATACTTACAACTGATTTGCTTCACGTAAATATCAAAACACTGAGCAGCTTGAAATAAGTCAATCTACTATGAGGCACCTATTCCTAACCGTTAACCTTTATACAAGTTATAGCTATGGACAGAGTTAGCAAATTTCAACATTTCGGCGCCAAACTAATCGTGTTGTTTAACGTTACCCCTACACCGTTATTTTGTCGTCTACTTCAATATTGTTGTCTCCAAGATAATTTCAAGTAAAGATTTAAGAGAGTATAACATAAAAAATATCGAAACGAGCGTCAAAAAGTTTTTCGTCTGGTCCATATGGGACTATTTTAGTGAAATGCCTGGCTTAATCGAGGGAGTTACTCCCCTTGAAAATAAGCCGATACGTGACTGTCCAGCAAGAAGCCATCGATTTAGATTACAAAGAATTGATAGGGGACAATTTTTGTAACTGCAATAAAACCATTATTATTCCAATCACAATATTCGCCCCGTTATGAGTTGAAAGGTCTACATCTAAACTTTATTATGGTATATTGTGTTTTAAAATGATATATTATCTTCAACAGTATTTTTTTGATTATTTAAACAGTAAAGTGCTGCTTATATATTCTTATACGATTATGCAAAAAAGGGGGAGGGTTGTACCATGCTTGGCTCTTAAAAGCAATTTATTTATCAAAATTAAATATCCGCCCCGTTATGAGTAAATTAAGAAAACATTGTTCTTTTTAATGATATAATTTTCAGAAAAATAACTTAGTGTCTTGTACAGTATTTTTTAGGTTGAATTACACTATATTTCATGATATCGATATATTAGAACCACTCGTTAAGGTTCGTAAATTTCCGACGGAAATTAACGACCGTAGCAATATCAGCGGGCAACCCCCCGGGGCGTTTATTGCTGGTATCATAAATCTGCCAAGGGAAAGGACATATTTCAACCCTATTAGCAATAATCTGTTGCATTAACAGATTAAGAAAAGACAAATGCAGCAAAGCGTAAATTTGAGACATTCTCTACCAAACGTTTGTAGCAGCAGAATTTATAAAGTTTTATGTTGAATGAATCTATATATAATTGTTTTAAACATGTGATTGGGTATAATGTGTAATAACTTATTTTACCAAAGTGTCATGAAAAATTGAATAAAATAAACGATCAGGTAAATTACCTAATTTAATTGGATTTGAAATTTTTAGAAATGTTGTCAAATTTTCTTGTAATGAAATATTATCCAATATGCTGCGTTATCTTAAAGATCGAATGTTGAATAATATTTTGCTTTGAATTGCTTTGAATAACCTTTAAATACTTCGAAATGCAAACAGTATAGTCCCAGATCAGAGATCATCCTATATGATCCTACATGATAGGTCTTGAATCCATTGTAAGTATGTGAAGACAGTATAGAAACAGATAAGAGGAATATAGAGAAGGGTCCAGTACTTTCACGAAAGAAATGACAATTTAAATAAGCTTTATTTTGGACAGTCTGAAATGAAAGTTTTACGCAAAAGAATTAACGGAGTATTTGTAACTTTGAAATAAATTCTAGTGCTATATAGATCTAAAATGTATGCAATTAGTTATAAACCGTGTAATAACCTTTTACAAGGTAAACTGAGAACAATACATCATAAGATCGGGAAAAACACTTAGGTAAAGTTGACGTAATATCATGATATGATGTAATAAAGTTTTAATAATTTGGTCTCATTATCTTTAACTGAGACGTTATGCAAGATGTTTCTTTGATGATGGAGATAATAAAGTTGAGTAATTGTTTGTTTTTAGCAAATTGATTCGGATAATTTTTCATCACATACACAATAACCCTCTGACTTGTTAGTTGGTTGGTAGAATGTTGACACTTTGGTCGAGGTAACTAACTTGCTATTGTTCCCCTAATATTCAGGGACAATAGGTAAAGCAGAATGAGCCTTAAGGTGCATTCTGCTTTACTTTCAGCCAGCTTTAAGCTATGATCTGCTAGAATATATAAACAATTTTCTTCAGTAAAGGAATAAATCAAAGAGGTAAAAAGGCGTATTTATGGTTTAATGTGTATTAAATAAAGAAGATTTGGAAACGGGACCAAAGCTTTTGTCCGGTTTAGAGAGAATTCCGGTATTTAGAGTTTCCGGTTTGGAGGGGTTCCACTATAGTTGCTTATAGCTGTTTAAAGATTACATTATCATTTAACTGATACAGTTCCGAAATGAGAGAAAGAAATTATGATAGTTTTATTTATTATACTGACGCTTATATTGTTAAAAGGTAATATATTAAGAAAATCTATCTTTTATTAGATCTATTCTTATATGTTCTGTTCAATTTAATTTTATACCGTCAGAAGTAATGGAGAAAGCTCCTGTAAGAGGTTTATGGACCACTTTTGTCCTGCATTAAGCAGCCACCCTTAGTTACATATCTCAAGTCTTTTTGACCGGACGGTCGTTTTACGGGTCATTTACTGTACATACTTATGATAATTCAATCACTCGTGAAAATGCAAATGGCAAATTTCAGTCCAGTCCAGTTAAATCTAGTCAATATTTAACTGCTTCGGGCTGTCATTCTTAAACTGCATTGCTGAATGGAAGACTATGCAAACCCTGATCAGATGGTTTCTTTGAGTGATCTGAGTCTACGCTGTTTGATAAGAAGTTGTGATTTTCAAACATACTTTGTTTGCATATGAAGGGTTGTGTGAAATGAGCCGGAAATACAAGGGGCATAAGATTGCTTACTGTCATTAACCTTTTAACTGCCTAAGCCGACGACACTGACTTTTGCAAACAGTTTGGATCCTAATTACGCATGCGGTGTCTGATCAATTTTCGATCTGTTTGACACTCACATTAATTGATCTTAAGTTAAAACTGCATACAATTCCCAAAAAAATAAAGTAAACGCTGACGCATGAATAAAAAATGCGGGCGATAATATAGCAGCGGCTGTGTTTGACGGGTTAATCGTTATTACGTCATAAAGGCAGAGAAATGGTTAACTAACAATAAAACAAATGTTTGATGTGTCGATCTATAAAGCCTTTCTAACGCGACCACTCGATATAAGTATCATGGTCGGCCTCGGGGTGACAGCCTAATGCAGGAAAGAAGGAGCCCCAATACGACTCACCTCTGCGCTAAGCAGTCGCCTGCAATTAAAAATCCCAAATCATAATGACTGGGCGATCGCATTAGAGAGGCTTTATTGCATAAATGTCTCTGATTGTTACTGTAGTTAAGCCGAAAGCTCCTTTACTTTCATTCAACTTAGTGTGTTCAATTTTTTCAGAGCTTTCTTGATATGTTTGGATCAAAGCGTTGCTTAGATTCAGGGCACGTTTTGTATTATGTTGAATTATTTGTTAAGATGAAAATGTCTGAAATGATTACCAAAGCAAATTTCAGCTAGTTTAAATGCATGTATTAAATCTGTGTCGAATAGTTTGTGTCCTGGTAAGTGGCCGAGTTACACGGCGTCTTACGAGGACCCAAACTGCTCAGGCAGTTAAACTTAAAAGCTGTCGTTCAAAGTTCCAGGCCAAAAAAGAAGAAAAAAAAAGAGAATCGTCTACAATGATGAAGTGTGTGCCGTTCATTTACTTTTATTCAATATTTTGGCGAGAATGGCGAGCAACGTGTATAAGAAAATTAAAAGTGTATTTGGATACAGAAAAATAATGTTTGCATAAGATTTGAGTAAAAGTAAAAATTAAAAATTAAAAAAAAGAGTTATTATTTAGATCTGGTACTCTGAAATCAAACACTGTATATTCATGACATCGTATTAGACGTTTCATTTTTGTCTTATAGCACAAATACATTATTATGTTACATGTACCAAATATTAGCTACAGCGGGGAAATCGTTATTAATTCTCAATATACGCGTTTACGATTAAACTATTAAACTGTTTTTCTCTAAGATAAACATAATTCGTCAGAATTGTCCAAATTTTTTACCTTTCTACGTTTTAGTGCTTTGCGTTTCAACTGGAAAGAATAACGTTTTCTCTACTGTACCTTAATGAATACCAAATGAACGCAATTATTCAGTTGTCATTTTCATGTAATAAATCATTATTTACATATTATTAAATGGCTTATTCATTGAAACCTGCTTAAACTGAGAACCCGAAATAGTGTGAGATTATTTTATTACCCACGGCGATAAGACTTAGTGAAGATTATACACACAGCATGTCGTCTGTTTTATTATCACAGTGATAGGGTCGTGGGCAAGTCACGGAAACACGTAATTTCCGGCAATCGGCGACCGGAGCCGAACATTATCAAATTTATAAGAATAGGTTATCTGTCATGTATTGACACAAAGGGAGAAAACCGCAATGCGTATTTTGGCTTCTTCACTAGGTGTATTTAAGGGACGCAATCCAGTGAAATAGACCAAAATAGTCCCATATGAGGATCAAAACTGTTTGCAAAGTCGTCTTAATTCGACTCCGGTGATGAAAAGGTTAAACCAAGTGTTTACGTATGAGCACACTGGCAAACAGTGTAGAACCCGATGAGACGAAGGGCAAAACGGTGTCTCATCAGGACCTACACTGTTTGTTGTTTCTTTGGAAATGTTCTGCTGCACATAGACAAACATTGCAATGTCTTTGGAATACCCTTGTATATCTATGATACAGTGGAGAATCTGTTATTCTTTCCCGTTTAAACGCAAACGTACGCAAACGCAAAGCGCTAAAACGTAGAAATGAACACCTTTTGGACAATTCTGATAATTCTTGTTTATCTTGGTGGCAAACAGTTTGGAGCCGGATCAGACGCCGGGTTACCCGGCGTCTGATCTGGCTCCAAACTGTTTGCACTGCAAATATTAGTTTTAGCGTAAACGCGTTTATTGGGAAAGAATAACAGATTCTCCACTGTATAAGCACAGTGTTCATATCGCAATATCTAGTCTTAAATGAGTTTTTGAATACATTTACATGTAAATGCAGAATGTTTGACGCTTTGAGGCAATTTTAAGCGGTGTCTGATCGGAATCCAAACTGTTTGCAAGGTCGTATCTATGCAACTTCGGTGCCGAAAGGGTTAAGCAAATACCAATCCTAAGACCATTGACCATTTCCTCCCTGAAACTTCAAATGAATAATTACAGTGACGAATTTAGTCTAAGCCACTTTTAACTATTTAGGTTTGATATTGCAATATGACAAACAGTGTAGATCCTGGTCAGAGGACTCCTTTAGGAATTCTCTTATCAGGATATTTACTTTTTGTATAGGACAATACTTAGTGTACTATATATTAACATAAACACTGTTTACTAAAGACGTGCATATTTATCTAACTCGCATAACTAGGGTTCAAAGACATATTTGGATTTATTTCGAGTGACGCCTTAACGCGAAAGTACTGTATATACAAATCAAATTTGCATCATGAAGACAAACACCTCTAATTTTGAAGTCATTTTCACCAAGTCGATAACGAGAAGATCATATGACACGGTTTCTTGGCACGACATGTATACCACGTGACCTGAAGGCATAGAATGATAAGGCCACTGTCCGCCAAGTCAATAACATTGTATTTGATCGAATAGAGGTAATAATGCTTACTTGTGAATGTATAAAACGACCATTTTGTTACATTTAACATTTCCATGCGTAACCTTATTACACTTATAAGTTATAAACAATCTTTAATGCACATGATTGCTTAATGCATGATAGCCATAATGCAGAAAGCTCCTAAAGGAGCTTTCAGCATTATGGTTATCCTGCATTAAGGAGACACCTGTTGTTAGAAACCCGTCCCTGTGTCTTCGATGAACGATCGGTTTAACACAATTTAGACTATATATGGCAAGAAGATGAGAAATGACTGTCCCTGGTTTTATGTGAATATAAAATAGGTTTATTTGAGGTTTAATGATTTAGCTTGAAAACATATAATCAAGGATAGGTGTATCTAGGTCAATAGCTAACGCGCGTGTGGTGGTGGTGTACCTTTAAACAGTTGCCCCATAGCCCGTTTCTAGTTTTGAAGATAGATGACCACTTAAAGCTGATTGGAAGTAAAGCAGAATGCACATTCTGCTTTACGTTCAGTCTGCTTTAAGCTATCCTCTATTTGGACATAAAGTATATAGATATTATTGTGCATATTCATGACAGTATAAATTGGATATCTTTTCTTTAGTAGACGGATAAATAAGAGGCGTAAAATGGTGTATTTATAGGGTTATGGGTTAAACCAATTTATGCCTGGATATTGCAATGAACTCTCCCTGTGCGCTTGCTGGACGAGTTCATTAAAGATATACAAGAATGATCTAAAGACACTGCAGCATTTGCCCATACAACTGAACAATTCATATAAAATGGCAAACAGTGACTTAAATGGGTTAACCCTAAAGTTACTGCAATATCGTTTTTAACCCTTTCACTCTCAATGACGCTTTAAAGCGCGTTTGCAAACAGTTTGGAACCTGATCAGACGCCGCGTAACGCGTAAGGAGGGAATCGTTGTTGGGAGGGCCGTTGCAAAGAGGGGGTGCTGTAAATAATGATTACTACAAATGCATGTCCTTCTACAGCTGCTGCATGTGGTCGAGGGGCGATTCAGTTGAGAAGACGTCATTCGTTCCCGTGCAAACGAAACGAAACTCAATCGCAATGCAATAAAATATAGAAAATGACCGATGTTTGAAACTTGACGATTCATTTTGACCTTATTGGCAAACAGTTTGGAGCCACCGGCGTCTGATCTGGCTCCAAACTGTTTGCAATGGGCATATGTATTTAACGTGTTTATTAGAAAGTAATATAATGGTTTGTAATGGCACTACTACAGTGGAGAATGTGTTATTCTTTCCCAATAAACGCGTTTACTCTAAAACTATTATTTGCAGTGCAAACAGTTTGGAGCTAGATCAGACGCCGGGTAACCCGGCGTCTGATCAGGCTCCAAACTGTTTGCCACCAAGATAAACAAGAATTATCAGAATTGTCCAAAAGTTGTTCTTATTTACGTTTTAGTGCTTTGGGTTTGCGTACGTGGAAAGAATAACAGATTCTCCACTGTAATACATGTATTACTACTACTACCACTGTAATGCTTACTACTACTACTACTACTACTACTACTACTACTAAAACTAATAATAATAAATACTTTATTTAACGAGATATCATTTGATATAGATCAATCTTCTATGAGGCCCTCAACATATCTACAAGTACATACATGTAAATCATATATGGTTAACAACAATATAACACAATCAATACTTACTCTACTGCTAATAACACTTCAACTACTACTTCTACTACTACTACTTCTACTAACTATTCTACTTGTACACCTTCTTCCTCTTTTACTACTACTACTACTTCATGTACTACTATACTTCTACAGGGATAATCTATACTTTAGTACATGTATAGATTATCCATGACTTCTACTATTACTTATACTGCTGCTATGGCTAGCCGCTACTGTTGCTGCTGCTGCTGCTACTACTACTACTACGTGTACTACTCTGTTATTGGATATAAACTGTTGGCAGTTGTTAATCAAAACATGTTAAGCAGCAGAAAGGCTTCTATCACGTCACGGAGCAGACAATTCAATAACATGGTAAAAAGATTACCAAGTAAATATTGACATCCCGGTATCGTCTACCTTTAAAGCCCAGTAAGTGTGTCATATATAAGGCCATATGAGGACACTGACCACTGCCCACCCCGCGGCCCCAGGACTTTCCCCCTATGATAGCCTATAAGTGATCAGATCAATCAGAGATTGTTTGATCAGTAACGTTAATCAATACAAACCAGGGCAGCCATAAGTTGACATGAAAAATCCTAAGATCGTACCTTAACCCCATAGCCTTTTTCTTGTTTTGTTGACATGCGACTACTTAAAGCAGGTTGCGAGTCAAGCAGAATGCGCCTTAGGGCGCATTCTGCTTTACTTTCAGCCTGCTTTAAGCTACCATGTACTGGGAAAATTCCGGAGATTTAGGAAAAATCCGGAGAAATGGCAGCCCTGACAAACAACACACCCAGACTACCCAGTCCAGTAAAACCTCTCTTTTTCGACCACTAAATTGTGTAAACTAGCTTGTGTTGAAGACAGGTGGCAGCTTAAAGCAAGGTGAACGCAAAACAGAAAGCTCCTATAGGAGCTTTCTGTTTTACGTTCACTTTGCTTTATACTGTAACCTGTCTTTTATACAATCAATTAGTTTTTTTATGGCCGTAATAGAGAGGGTTTACTGTAAAAGTAAAGTACATATCGTGAGCGACCTCACATTAAGAAGGTATGACGATCTTTAAAGATATAAGAGGACTGCTTATTGAAGGACATAAGTGATGCAGAAAGCTCCTTCAGGAGCTGTCTGCATCACTTAAGTCCTTCATTAAGTCAACAAAATGACTAACAGAATTACAAATAACTCGTAGTCATTTAACCCCAAGCTTGATTGTGGGTGTGATCTCTTGTAGAATATTAATATCTAGTTATAGTTTTCTTAGACTTAGTTTTACGAGTTTAGCCGACAACATTTTTAAAGCAGATACCACACCATAGACTTTCCTTAATAGGATGCCAATCCGGAAGCGTTTGTACTGTAATGGCGATTTGTGCAGACAAAACATTTTTGCAGACTATATTTTAAAGCAGACGACATTATAACCGATTAATCGTTAACCCTTATCATGCTGTATTGTCGTCTGCTTCAAATATCTCGTCTGCGAAAAACGTTAAAAAATCATGTTTTATACTTTTTTAATTGAAGAAACTATGAATATGAGTGGGACACAGTTTGTGTCCAGATCAGACGCCGCGTTACGCGGCGTCTGATCTGAATCCAAACTGTTTACAAATATCAGAAAAGTCGCGCTTAGTACGGTAAGGGGTAATGGGAAGACAACTAGATGCGAACGATAATATGAAACACCGTCGCCCTTTTGCCAGGCCTGTCATAAATTGATCATGAAAAATCCTAAGATTTCCAAATTTACTATTTTTCAAGCGCGATTACTTAAAGCAGGTTGAAAGTAAAGCAGAATGCGCCTGAAGGCGCATTCTGCTTAACTTTCAGCATGCTTTAAGCTACCATCTGCTGGGATGAAAATCCGAAGATTTCGGAAAAATCCGAAGAAAAAGCAGCCCTGATTTGCAAATCAAGTTTCAGAGTCAACAGCTCTGCCCAATGTCCATGTTGCCCTATACTGACCGGTCAGTTGCCTGGCGAAGTTAAATGAAGTTTTTTTTGATGACCAGAACCATTAACTTTTGCCTGACCGATATGGCCACTGTACAGGCGGACCTGACGCGACCCCTTCACTTTATGTATTCTTATAATAAACACTAACATTTCCATATCAATGAAATACACATGGATGATATTTCCGCCCGATAAATTGAATTAATCTTTTTAACCCCTTACTCCATAAACATGCCTCTATCACGCCTCTAATTTATTTTTCTACTGAGAAAATATTTATATAGTCAAAAGTAAAATAATATGCACTACTAGAATACATTCTACCAGTATATCCACAGATATTGTAGTTTAAAACAGGCTGAAAGTAAAGTGTATTCTGCTTTACTTTCAACCTGCTTTAAAAGGTCATCTGCCTTCAAAACCAAAGCTAGGCTAGTATTGGATAATGGGATAACCAACTACCCCCTTGTACAATGTATATATGTATCATTTATAAGGGTATTAGAGAAGTGTACATATATGCAAACGGTGTAGACTCTAATAAGAGGACTCTTAACCCTTTCCCTTATAGAAGCGACTTTTAGCACATTCATTTTATTCATCCGCTGAAGAAATTAGTTCCAAATTATACCGTAATGAATATGTGTCATATTTAATACTTTCCTTATTCTAGCAGTTAATAGAGGCTGAAAGTAAAGCAGAATGCGCCTTAGGGCGCATTCTGCTTTACTTTCAACCTGCTTTAAGTAGTCACATATCTTCAATACTAGAAACAATGCTATCAGGTAAAGGGTTAAAGGAGTCGTCTGACAAAGATCTCCACTGATTGCCATTTTGCAATTTATTGTAAAAACAAACCTTTAAACAAATCCACCACTAAATTGTGAAAAATATACCAAATTCAAATTGGAAACAAAATTTGTCTATTTCATTGTTCAGAGAATAATATACTGAGCAAAACTGTTAAGTACCCCAACATAAATACCCTTTGTTACTTTAGTTTTGAATCAAATAAAAATAGAACAAAACAACCCCAAAAGACTGGAAATTGTATAATATTGTATTTCATATAGAAGTATTCTCTAGAAATTTTACGGTTGATAGAGTACATGTTCAAATTTTACTAGAACACCTTGCGTCATAAACTATACTTAAATAACATTTTGCCTTAACCCCTTCGCTGCCTTACCCCGAGTGCAATAGTTATTTGAAAACAGTTTGGATCCTGATCAGACGCCGCGTAACGCGGCGTCTGATCAGGATACAAACTGTTTTACACTATTTTCAATATTTCATAAGTCAAAATAACTAAATATTTAATTGTAAAAATAAAAGCAGACGACAATTGTTTAAAATTGATGACGTCATGGCAGTGAAGGGGTTAATGTGTCATCAATAATGACTCACGGATCCCTGAAACTTCATATTAAAGTTCCTATTAAGTTTGGTTCATTTTGTACTATTTAGGGCTGTTGTTACAATACTAAACAGTAAATATATTGACCAGAGGGTTCCTGTACGAGCCTTCTCATCTGGGTCTAGAATTATGGCATAAATCGGTCTAAAGGTAAAGCATATTCCAAGTGTACTATTACAGGTATACTGTTTTGTAACGAGCGCGTGCACATACATGTACGTCACGAGGGTTCAGTAGGCGTAATTAAGGAACTTTACCAACGTTGTTTACCCGAGAACTTTAAGAGGAAACAAACGCTTTTTTGTGTATGACAAATAGTCAGTATGCTTATGATATATATTTTTTTATTTTGTACATACGTGGGAATTAGCGATTATTGGTCAAAACAGTTTTGACCCTGTTGAGACGTCAACCAGCTCGGCGTCTCATCAGGATCCAAACTGTTTAATTCTTTAATGATTATTTCCTTACACAAATCAAATAATTAAAATCAGAGAATGATTACAGACGACAATTTTTGCAGACGGTCGGTAAATGTTAAGAATCTTTAAGCGCTTCACTTTAAGCTTACCCCGCTTACCATGGTTCTTTGCAAACAGCTTGGAACCTGATCAGACGCCGCGTAACGCGGCGTCTGATCAGGATCCAAGCTCTTTGACACTTATTTTAATATTTCTTACAAAGTACCTAAAATTTGTATTTGATAAATAAAAGCAGACGACACAACTGTTTAACATTTCTTACAATAAAACAATCTAAAATTAATATTTGATAAATAAAAGCAGACGACAATTTGTTAAAATAGATGACGTCATTGCAGTGACGTGTTTGAACCTAACATTTCATATAATGCTCCACCAGACGATCGCAATTTGCCTTTTTTACGACCCCATCAAAACAAACCCAAATTGACGAAGCCTCAGACAAGCTTAGAACGTATTCAATTTACGTTTCGCCATAGGGGACAGATTTGATATAGTTTCCGTCGAGTTCTATGTCTGAGTACCCTTTTCTATCTTCTCTGTGTGTTTCAAAATAAGAGATTAAAGCATCTCTTTGAAACTGTCAATTATCATCAAACGTGGAATTTCTTGGAATTACCTTAAACAGCTGGTAATTAACCTAATCCCGTCTTACCTCGAGTACAAAGATAGTTTGCAAACAGTTTGGGTCCAGATCAGACGCCGCGTGACGCGGCGTCTGATCCGGATCCAAACTGTTTGACACGGATAACGACATCACTTAAGTCAGTTTATCTAAAATTCAAATTTCAGAAATAACTGCATAAGACAATAGTTATTGATAAAAAGCAGATGACGTCATGACGTCACGCTGAATAGGATAAAGCTTCTTTGTGAAAATGTTTGCTATCGTCAGAAGAAGAAATTCTACCCGGAGGTATCTAAAGCAGCTGATATTTAATAAACCCCTTCACTGCCTCACCCCGAGTACAATTCTAACTTTCAAACAGCTTGGAACCTGATCAGACGCCGCACTGCTAAACTTTTTGACACTCGTCACGGTATCACTTTAGTCAAATCATCAAAATAATTCATCAAAATTATAAATGTTAGAAATAAATGCAGATGGCAATTGCTTAAAGGATATGGCATAGTAGTGAAGGAATTACAATTTTCTTTTGATGTCACCTATCGTCAGAAGTTGAATTCAGTCTGTAACGTGGAAAATATAGTTACAGCATTCCCTCCCGATAACGGCCCTGTCAACAACGACCCCCTCCTTAAAACGACTGTTGCCGCAGTTCACTAAACGGGACAATATTTGTCAAACGCTTTTTACTGCTGCAATATCGACTATTTAAAGTTGTCGTCTGCTGTTTTCTCAAAGTTTCATATTGGACATTTTGACAGTAAATTTTTTAAAGACGATTGACAAACAGTTTGAATCCGGATCAGACGCCGCGTAACGCGGCGTCTGATCTTGATTCAAGCTGTTTGCAAATGCAAGACAATGTCCCTCCCTATAACGACTCCCTCCGAACAACGAACACATTTTTTGTCTCCCATTGGGTGTCGTTGAAAGGAGGGAGCGCGGTATATTTAAGACTAATAAATGCTTAAACTCGGAATCTTACAAAGGCATAAATAATAGATCTCTCTCAGTTGTATGTATAGACCTGGAGTAGGATAGATTCGGTTATGTTTGTGAGCATTGACGAAATATAATGTACCCTGGACGGGCCTGGAGTATGATAGATTCGGATACACAAACCGTGTATCCGCGCATGCGCACTTACACGTTGTATGAGTGGAACATGATGTTACATGTATTCCAAACTCAAACACAATAAAAAGTCTTTAAAATAGTCAACAGAGGATCTAGCACTCATGTTTATGACGTCATAGGGAGGATCATGAATAAGGAAAAATTGGAAACTGCACACACGAATGTCATAGAAAAAAAAACATTTGTGGAAGATTTTTTTCAAGACAAACGTGACGGTAGGTATGACACGGTGATTTTGTATTGCAATACATATACCATAATTACTATAATGGATGATCAATCAGTCAAATTCTTTAAAATAGTCAATACTCCTGGTGTTTTTTTTCTTTAAAATGCGAAATGACTTCTTTCTAAAGTATTGACTAAATTCTAGCTTGAGAAAGCGTGCGTATGTGTTCCATTTTGTAAATTTGTAAAGTATCCGAAACTACCGGACTGTCCGAAATTATGAGGGAAGAGGATATAAGTCCAAATAAAATCTGTTCTATTCTGTTCTCACTCGAATGATTCACAGGATATTCGAGATGTTTTAATTAATTTCAGCCAACTTGAATAAACAACCTATCTTAATCACTGGATCAAAGCTGTTTGTCACTCTTCATTATATTTATTCTAAAAAAATGTCCACTTATATATAACATTTACAAAAAACAGTAGATGATAAATTCAAGGAGACGGTATTGCAGCCATGACAAGGTTAGACATGATTGGGAAAGGCGGCAAGGGTCGTTTTAAGAAGGGATTCGTTGTTGGAAGGGCCGTTGTAGGGAGGGAGCGCTGTACAGTAAAGGAGTTACTGTTCATACTTTCTGCGGTCGACAAGTAAGCAGCAGGCAACGTGAGTTATCCAACATTTTAAGACAGCTTCAAACTGACATAAACGATAAAGGTTTAACCCTTTTCATGTTCTATTAGGAGATAACGCTCTAAAATTAGGTGTTATTTGTTGATAGGGATACAGTGGAGAATCTGTTATTCTTTCCCGTTTAAACGCAAACGTACGCAAACGCAAAACACTAAAACGTAGAAAAGAACACCTTTTGGACAATTCTGATAACTCTTGTTTATCTTGGTGGCAAACAGTTTGGAGCCTGATCAGACGCCGGGTTACCCGGCGTCTGATCTGGCTCCAAACTGTTTGCGCTGCAAATAATAGTTTTAGCGTAAACGCGTTTATTGGGAAAGAATAACACATTCTCCACTGTATCACTTACCATTAAGCCCTACGATATTCACATTTACAAACAGTTTGGAACCAGATCAAGGACAGGATAATCCTGCGTCTGATTTGAATCCAAATGATTTGACCTCCATATCAATATTTCGTAAATCCATAATGTCCTAAGATCAAAATATGAGGAATTAAGCAGACGTCAGTTTTTAAACCGACAATATTCTATCACCAAAGGGCTAAGAGTTATTTTGGATGGGGTACACCCCAATATATATGGGTATACATGTATATGGGTAGCACCGGAAATAGAAACAGGTGTTGCATTATAAAAGCTACTTCGTGACAAAACTATCGTAACGAGCGGCTCTCGAACCACCGCAACATCACGGGCAATCTTTTTGGAGCACCTCTTGTATATCATCAAGCGTTTATCGGCGCTCGAGATAACGTGCCCACAATGCTGACATGGGCATAAATAACCAACTTAACAGCTGATTTGCCCGATTAGACTGGGCAGGCCTGCTTGCCCACTGACGTCGGATTACCTGGTTTCCAGGTACAATTTCGTCTGCTTTAAAATTATCGTCTGCCTATTTTTTAAAACGTTTGATCTAACGTCTTTTTCAATCAAAGAAACCAAAATAGGAGTGTCAAACAGTTTAGATGCAGATCAGACGCCGCGTAACGCGGCGTCTGATTTGCATTCAAACTGTTTAAATTTGCCACTTCACCGTGATTAGCAGGATAAGGGGACCCGGAGGATTCTGGGTAATTTTAGATGTTCATTGACATCGGTAATATCAGTCGAATTGTGTGTTAATTAATGTAAAGTGTAAGATATTGTAAATAAAAACATGTACTTCAGTATTTTCGCAAAGAAGACATTGGTGTCTTAACACATCCTATAGTCTGTTTCTTTTTTTTTTAAAAACTATTTGACCACTTAGGACAGGTTGAAGTAAAGCAGAATGCGCCTTAATGTGCATACTGCTTTACTCTCAGCCTGCTTTAAGCCACTATCTACAAGGATATTAAACATATTTCTTGTACACATTTATGACTGTATGAAGTGGAACTACTTTCTGAAGTGGAAACATAAACTGGCGGCGTCAAAAGGCGTGTTTATTTGGTAATGGGGTAAAGGACTGAATACAGCAAGAAATGTCGTACAGAAGGTCTATACTGTTTGCAGAAATGTTTTGCGACGGTGCCATGAAATAAACACAGTCAATCACGTCTTAGGGACTCGCAACCGGATGGTGTACTTGTCAAAATAAAATAAAATACTCAAATAAAAGCAAATTTGTGGCATTATTTGGCTTCTGACATTAAAAAAAATATGATCAGTCCAAAAAAAGTCTCAAGAATCGCCACCGAATCTTAGTTTTTTTAGATATTTTCCATCGTTTTTTCTATAGCGTCAGCTGACGGTATAGTTGTTGTTGTTGCTTGTCTACACGGGCTCAGACATTAACCCGAGACGAATAAAGTTATATAAATCGCTACCAGTGATGTACGTTAATTCGCTAATACATTTATAGAGAGCGCTGGTAGCCGAGGGGATAAAGGCGTTGCCTCATTTTTCATGTTTGTCTCCGCATGGAGGGTCACGGGTTCGAATCCCACCAGAGCTTCTTCTTTTCTTTTTTTTCAAATGCATTTTTTAACAGAATTTATTATCCTAAACTAAATCTTACCCATTTATATAAGCATTTGACATATATTTACAAATTACTATTTTTAATGCTAAATCCGGTTGCGAAACTGATTGAATATGAATGGTGATCTTGTGACAGTTGACCGCATAATGCATGACCAACTACTTTTGCCCTGCAATGAGCCCCCACTTGTCATCAATACAGTGGAGAATCTGTTATTCTTTCCCAATAAACGCGTTTACGCTAAAACTATTATTTGCAGTGCAAACAGTTTGGAGCAAGATCAGACGCCGGGTAACCCGGCGTCTGATCAGGCTCCAAACTGTTTGCCACCAAGATAAACAAGAATTATCAGAATTGTCCAAAAGTTGTTCTTTTCTACGTTTTAGTGTTTTACGTTTGCGTACGTTTGCGTTTAAACGGGAAAGAATAACAGATTCTCCACTGTACAACGACAATGCTCCTTCTGTAAACAATACCCAACGGGAGACACAGATTGTGTGTGTATGTTGTTCGGAGGGAGTTGTTATAGGGAGGGAAATTGGTTAACATTGCAAACAGCTTGAATCCAGATCAGACGCCGCGTAAAGCGGCGTCTGATCTGGATTCAAGCTGGTTGTCATTCTTCGTTATGTTTTTTTCTGCCAAAATGTCGAATAATTACGTGACTTTGAGAAAAACAGCAGACGAAAATGTTTAGCAGACGATATTGCAGACGTGAAAAGGTTTTCATTATTTCTTGTTAGACGAACAGCGGCAAGCGTTGTTGTAAGGAGGGAATCGTTTTAGGAGGGTCGTTGCAGAGAGGGAGTACTGTATTGTCTTTTTAGCGATCGCTTAACACTGGTTTGACTGTATACCCTTTTTACACTCATTGACGCCTGATTTGAGCTTTTACAACAATTAAAATTGTTCCCAAGATGGGAATAATGATACGGAAAACATCTTTTATCCGATCTTGATAAGTATTTTTTGTAAACCGCTATAAAAACATACTCTCCGTAAACCTGACGAACAGGACCACAATGTTTATAATAACAAGCGGGCGAGATTATAAGCCATGATAAGACGTCTTCTTTACTGTCTAATGCTCAGACCCGGGGGGAAACACAAGTTTTGTATAAGATACAGTGTTCTCTCTCTACAACGGCCCTCAAAACAATGACCCCCTCCTTACAACGACTCTTGCCGCGGTTCCCTAAACAGGACAATTATGTCTAACGTTTCTATACTGCTGCAATATCGTCTGCTTAAAATTGTCGTATGCTGTTGTTCTCAAAGTTATAATTATATAAGGGGAAATTTTGATAGAATAAATCTAATGACTAGTGGCAAACAGCTTGGATCCATATCAAACGCCGCGTTACGCGGCGTTTGATCTGGTTTCCAGCTGTTTGCAAATGTAATTCAAGTCTTTATGTTTCCTCCCTACAAAGACTCCCTCCGAACAGCACACACAATATGTGTCTTCCATTGAGTGTCGTTGTAGAGAGGGAGCACTGTATTTATATTCCATAGCACTACAGTGCTTCTTACTATTTAACCGCCTTCCGGACAACGATTCCCTCCTTTCAACAACGCTTGCTACTGTTCCCCATGGACAACATTTATATATTGTTCTGTCTTTTCTGGATCCACTCTGTTTGCAAAGGTTTAAAAATACTGTTTTAGTTCCCGTCTCACATAATGCGTGTTGTATATATGTTAATTTTGTTTGTGGACCATATTGAAAATTGGTTTGTTTGTTTGTTACCAAATATGTAATCCACATGAAATAAATAAAGTCGTTATATATAACGCTTTTCAAAATCGTTGGTTTAAAATGCCATTTACTGGTTGGTTATATTTGTTCACAAAGTTACAAATTGGATGTTCTGACAGAAGAAATATTAGAACGAGTGACATACAGTTTTAACCCAGATCAGACGCCGCGTTACGCGGTGTCTGATCTGGCTTGAAACTGTTTTAAAAAGTAACCACTCTGATTAATTTTCCATCCCTATAATAACTCTCCGAACAACACACCAATGCTGTTGCTGTACATGGTGTAGAGAGGGAGTACTGTATATAGTAATATAAGTTATTTGGAGTTTAAAAACACCATACGAGAAGGCACAGGGACGCGAGACGATTGATTTTTGAGGAAACAAATGTCAGAATGTATATATAGAGACAAGGGATACAACTGATCGTCAGTATAGTCCCACCCTATCTCGACACAACTGGGCATATCATGAATAATAATTGATGAAACGACACCCTTTTTCCATTTCTGTCTAGCTAATATAATACCCTTCCATAAAAACATAACTTTAAACCAACTATAATCATGCTCTTTCAACAGTAACTGTGTCTACTTACTGAAATCACCGATTTTTTGAAAACGGGTCAGGTGTTCGTCCCTGGCCGACACAGCATTGACAACGAATACTGTACGCTTGTTTCGGCGGTAATATAGAGTGTACGCTTGTTTCGGCGGTAATATCGAGCATGACAGTCCTACAGTTCCATAGATATACGTTTTTGACACCGATCAAAGCTGATTTCTTCTCAAAACATTGCCGTTCCAACAACAAATTCGCATGTTTACATGTACAGTAAAGCTCTTCGTACCGAACACAGGGACGCGACACGATTGATTTTTGAGAAAAAAAATGTCAGAAAGTTTATATACATATGTTTTGAGAAGAAATCAGCTTTGATCGGTGTCAAAAACGTATATCTATGGAACTGTAGGACTGTCATGCTCCATATTACCGCCGAAACAAGCGTAACTTTGACGTTACTTGATGTTCACAATAAACTGTACCGCCCACCAATTAGGGATACAGTGGAGACAACATACCACGCAGGATCATGTTGACCATTTATTTAAAACTGAAAAGCAAAATGTTTTAGTCTGATCTGTCATCATACTGAAAGATGGACGGACGGGTGGACGTCCAACGCACAGTTCAATAACTATTTGCGCCGACAACTAGCATTTGGGCATAAAGGAGAAGACGAAAACTGAATCAGGGCTGTCATTTCTCCGGATTTTTCCTAAATCTTCGGATTTTTTCCAGTTTATAGTAGCTTAAAGCAGGCTGAAAGTAAACAGAATGCGCCTTTAGGCGCATTCTGCTTTACTTACAGCCTGCTTTAAGTAGTCGCATGTCAACAACACTAGGAACAGGATATGGGGTAAAGGTACGATTCGTAAAATCGCACTTGAAAAATGCAAATTTGGAAATCTAAGGATTTTTTATGTCAACTTATGGCAGCCCTGCTGAATGCTGATAGTTCAACTAGATATTGGACAAACTGTGACGTCATTAGTGCTATTAAAGACATCCCTAGATGACCTTTCGATCATAACACCTTGCCAGACAATTTCCTTGCAAAAATCATGGATCTTATGGCCATGTCGCTAGCAAAGAACCATTGAAGCTTCTCGTGTGAGACTCTACCTTTATATTTGATAGTTTGTTTAGAAATAACCATTGAAAAGCACTAGAGCGTGCGTATAATCTGGTTCTCACCAGGTATACTGAGATTGGTACACCCACCGGCTGCACGTGCTGGACATGTTTTGACAGTTACATTGACACCTCAAATTCAATGGGGGGACTCTTTCAAAGGACTGAGGAAAAGTCTTTAACAGTTAAGCTACTGTTGATGTCTTGACTTACATTTGTTAACAGCTTGGATCCATTCAGACGCCCCGTGATGCGGAGTCTGATCAAGACGCAAACTGTTTGACAATATGATCGGTGTATCTTTGCGCCAAATTGCAAAAACGCTAACTTCGAGAAACTAAGCAACAAGCGAGACTTTACAAGCAGACAATAACAATACATGTACATATAGAAGAGACAGTTAATTAGAAAAAGAACTTGCATACAAAGTCATTCACAGAAACCATAAAATGAAGCTATTCGAGAGTATTGCTAATCTCGATTTAATCCTTATGATGCAAAATTGTCGTCTGCATCAAAAAATAGTGTCTGCAAACAATCTAAAAAATCAGTTTCATGCTTTTTAAACAGACTCAAATTGAATATGTATACAAGTGCTAAATGTTTTGGATTCTGATTAGACGCCGCATCACGCGGCATCTGATCCGGATCCAAAGTGCTTGCAAATGATAAACAAGTAATGCTTAAGCATGATAATTGGTTATCTGACCGGTTAGTTAAAATACGGAAATTTGCTTAATGCAGAACACAAATAATGCCACATGCCTTTAGAAATGCTCGCGCTGCCTTTAACAGGGTTCATTTACAGTGGAGAAAACGTTATTCTTTCCCGTTTAAACGCATTCGAAACGCAAACGCATAGCACTAAAACGAAAGAAAATGTCAAGTTTAAGATATTTCTTACAATTCATTTTTATCTGAGTGGCAAATAGTTTGGAGCCTGATCAGACGCCGGGTTATGGAAATAATAGTTTTAGCGTAAACGCGTTTATTGGGAAAAAATAACACATCCTCCACTGTAGTACAGAGTCGTCTTGATTTTCTAATAGTAAATAAAACAGACACAATCATTATCAGAAAGTAAATTAACAAGAGTTTTGCTGTCTAGATAATTACAATGGGCAAACTTTCTTAGTAATTATTGATTTGACAAGGGTTTTAGTTTCATGTCACAAAGCGCAGCTTTTTGTTGTTGATTTTTCTGTCAAAATGTCCAATATGTAACTTTAATACAAACAGCAGACGACACTTTTAAACAGAACATATTGCAGCCATGAAAAGGCTTAGACATATTTGTCTTGTTTGGGGAGGAGCGGCAAGCGTTTGGTGTATAGAGGGAACCGTTGTTCAGAGAGCCGTTGTAGGGAGGAATCACTGTAACAGTACGGAGTGTTTACAGTGGAGAATGTGTTATTCTTTCCCAATAAACGCGTTTACGCTAAAACTATTATTTCCAGTGCAAACAGTTTGGAGCCAGATCAGACGCAGGGTAACCCGGCGTCTGATCAGGCTCCAAACCGTTTGTCACCATGATAAACATGAAATATCAGAATTGTCCAAAAGTTGTTCTTTTCTACGTTTTAGTGCTTTGCGTTTGCGTACGTTTACGTTTAAACGGGAAAGAATAACATATTCTCCACTGTACTAGACATCTTTTTTAAAAGTGCAACACTTAATTGCGTTTACAATCGTGCTTGACAATTTGCCTTCGAAAGAAAATAATTGCAATGTACTATAGTAAATTGCAAAACCAAAGCCGTTCCAAGACATGGTGTGTTAAGATTGAGCGTATAAACATTTCATCTCCATAGAAACGTCTTTAACCCCTATATAAAGTCCTCATGTAGAATATTTTAACGCATTTACATTCTACTAATGAAATTTCCTATCAACCTATACATTTTCCTCATATAAACGTCTTTCAACATTGATACGTATTTAAATCTAACACAAATACTTAACATATACACGTTCCTCATATAAACGTCTTTTAACGTATTTCTCACTTAAACCCGCTCTGCACATATACACATTCCTCATATAAACGTCTTTTAACGTATTTCACACTTAAACCCGCTCTGCACATACACATTCCTCATATAAACGTCTTGTAACGTATTTCACACTTAAACCCGCTCTGAACCTATACACATTCCTCATATAAACGTCTTGTAACGTATTTCACACTTAAACCAGCTCTGAACCTATACATATTCCTCATATAAACTCTTTTAACGTATTTCACACTTAAAGCCGCTCTGAACCTATACAGATTCCTCATATAAATGTATTTTAACATATTTTACCATACAACACTCTGCAAACCTTAAAATAAGTTTCAATTATATACGTCGTTGAACGTATTTATGTGTTTTACTCTAAAACATACTCCGAACGCTAACACACCCTCCACACCAATACAGACATATTCTTCATCAAAAACGTCTTTTAACTTTTTTTACCTATTTTACGCTAAATCACCCTCCAAAGCTATACTTATTCCTCACATAAATGTATTTTAACGTATTTACTTATTTTACTCTAAAACCCCTCCAAACCTATGCATATTCTCATATGAACGTCGTTTAACGTTTTTTTTACTTAGAAGTAATAGATAGAAATAGAAATAGATATACGTATGTTGCCCTCACACAACCTCCAAACGTATACATATTCCTCATATAAGTGTCGTTTATCGTATTTTACCCTTAAACGCGCTTCGAACATCTACATATTCCTCATACAAACGTCCTTTTACGTATTTACGTATGTTACCCGAAAACACACCTTGAACATAGACATATTACTCATACCGGGTATATAAACTTATTTTAACGCGTTTTCTTATTTTATATTTCTGTAATGTATAAACGCCGTTTAATGTCTCAAGTTATTTTCATCGAAATGTCTTTCACGCCGTTACTTGTTCCACATAGAAACCCAGTTCAACGCATATACCCATCTTACAATCCTTTTCACTTTTTGTCATGTAAAAAATACATTTTCGTGTTTTAATTATTTTCCTGGATGTTGGCCCAGAACCTTCCTGTGTTTAGAAATAATTATCACCTCTGCAAGGGACACGTGCTGTCAAACGTGCATTGTTGCCAACGCTTGGAACTCAAGTTTTTAAATAAAAAATGAAACTACGTCAATGTATATCATTCAAGGTATGGTTACAGTATTGCATTTTGTTATATACCTATCGATGATTTATATATATGCGACACAGTTCATATAATTACTAGTGATGATATCACTTTTGCAGTGACGATATCATTTTTAGACGTCACCTCAAAATTATGTGACATCACGAGTAAAATAAATAAAATAATCAATTCATCCCGATGGATATGAAAACTATATCACGAGAATGGGGTGTTATCTGGCTAAAACGAGTCCGCAGGACTCGTTTTTTAACTAGATAACAACTCATTCTCGTAAGGACTCTTTTTTAACAATATAAAAGTCCTTTCTCGTGATATATTTTCATATACTTCGTAAGCAATTTATTATCATTTATGTAATATCTTTATTACGACCACTAGATTATCTTTGTTATTTTGTGTTTGTTGCAACTGCTTGGAACTCAAGTTTTTATGTAAAAGTATGAAAGTACGTCAATGTACAGTGGTGAATCTGTTATTCTTTCCCAATAAACGCGTTTATGCTAAAACTATTATTTGCAGTGCAAACAGTTTGGAGCCAGATCAGACGCCGGGTAACCCGGCGTCTGATCAGGCTCCAAACTGTTTGCCACCAAGATAAACATGAAATATCAGAATTGTCCAAAAGTTGTTCTTTTCTACGTTTTAGCGCTTTGCGTTTGCGTACGTTTGCGTTTAAACGGGAAAGAATAACAGATTCTCCACTGTACATGTATATGAATAAAGGTATGGTAGTGCAGTACTGCAGTATAATATCTTTTTTATGACCACTATATTATCTTCACTATTTTGTGTTTAAGGGCTTTAATGCCCCTATTCCACACCGACTACGACTTTCACGAATCGCTACGAATTGAAAAATCTAGGATTCGTAGATGATACGTAACAAATTCGTGGAGTTCTTACCTGATTCGTAGTCAATTCTTGCAATTCGTGGGCGGTCGGGGATTCGTGGCAAACGTTTGGAGCTGTTCAAAGTTTTGGCAAAGATCTCCACGAATGGAACAATGGGTAGTTAAGTCGTAACAAAGTCGTAGTGTATTCGTAGGATTCGTAGCTGATTCGTAGGATTCTTAAACGGCTTTTGGGCGTTCGTGGTATTCTTAACTCATTCGTGGGATTCGTGAGTACTAGTTTGATACCTTTCTCTTGTAGCCAGGAGTCTGAGAGTCAATGTCTGCTTCACTCCGGCATATATAGTTGGTCTCACGTGAGTGTCCCTCCTCTGCATGGATGACTGACCTACAATGTATAATCCTGGCATTCTTACATACAGCGCTCCCTCTCTACAACGACACCCAACAGGACACACACAATTTGTTCGGAGGGAGTCGTTATAGGGAGGGAAACTTAAGACTTGGTTTACATTTGCAAACAGCTTGAATTAAGATCAGACGCAGAGTAACGCGGCGTCTGATCTGGATTCAAGCTGTTTGTCACTCGTCATTTTGTTTCTTTTTCAATCAAAATGTCCAATATGTAAATTTGAGAAAGCCAGCAGACGACAGTTTCAAGCAGGCGATATTGCAGCAGCAAAAATGCCAAACGTAATTGTTATGTTTGGGGACTGCCGTAAGGGTCGTTGTACGGAGGGGTCGTTGTTGGGAGGACCGTTGTAGAGAGGGAACGCTGAAGTTGGTAAAGGTATTCTCATCTTTCATACTGAGCTAATGCTCTAGCGTTCTAGATGGAGTCAGCCACTGTCTAACCCACCAACTTGTTGATCTTCCCCTTCTTTTTCGGAGTATCTTGCAGCTAGCGTTGATACATGTACGCCAGTTCCAAATCCAGTGCCACTGCTGTTCTATCTTAAAAGTCCATTTTTGGACTGATACCCGAGTTTAACGGGAACTACAGCGGTCCCTCTCTACAATTGGAGACAAAAAGGTGTGCGTTGTTGGAGGGAGTCGTTATAGGGAGGGAAATTTGCTGAAATTTGCAAACAGTTTGAATCCAGATCCGACGCCAAATAACGCTGCGTCTGATCTAGATTCAAGCTGTTTGTCACATGCCATTAATTTTTTTCTGTCAAATGTCTTTTATGTAACTTTGAGAAAAACAGCAGACAACAATTTTAAGCGAACAATATAGCAGGCGTGAAAAGGTTGGACATACTTGTTTTTGGTTTGAAGACAACGACAAGTGTTGTTGTAAGGAGGGAATCGTTGTTGGGACGGCCATTGCAGGGAGGGAACACTACATACCTTCAAGAATCCCACGAACCGTCAAGAATCAAACTTCATTCGTAGCTGATTCGTAGATGCATTCGGCAAATTCGTAACTGATTCTTAGCGTTCGTGCAGTATTCATAGTGGATTCTTGTAATTCGTACTGAATTCTTGACAGTATTCGTAAGATTCGAGCCGAATCCCACGAATATTCTTAACTTGTTCGTAGCCGATTCGTAGACTGTCACGAATTAGATAGAAAGATTTGCCGAATTCCACGAATCTCCACGAATCATAACATTTATCAATTCGTGGCGATTCGTGGGATTCGTAGTCGGTGTGGAATAGGGGCATAAGACAGGTCTGCTTAAAGCAAGGTGAGAGTAAAACAGAAAAATCTTTCAGGAGCTGTCTGTTTTACTTTCACCTTACTTTGAGCTCCCATTTGTCTTTTATAAGTCAACTTTAGTGCTCCCTCCTTACAACATGCCCATCCGAACAACGATTCACTCCTAACAACGCTTGCCGCTGTTCTCAAAACAAGACAATTATGTCTAACGCTTTCACTGCTACAGTGTTCCCTCTCTACAACGACACCCAGTGGGAGACAAAAAATATGTGCGTTGTTCAGAGGGAGTCGTTATAGAGAGGGAAATTGGTAAACATTTGCAAACAGCTTAAATCCAGATCAGACGCCGCGTAACGCGGCGTCTGATCTGGAGTCAAGCTTTTTGTCACTCGTAATTAAGTCTTTTTCTGTCAAAATGTCCAATATGTAACTTTGAAAAAAGCAGCAGACGACAATTTTTAAGCAGACGATATTGCAACAGTAAAAGCATTAGACATACTTGTCCTTTTAGGGAACTTCGGCAACTGTCGTTGTAAGGAGGGAATCGTTGTTGAGAGGGCCGTTGTTGGGAGGGAATACTGTACAATATTGTCTGCTTAATTTTGTTTGAGGGCAAAACTCTTCGTTTTATATCTTGGTACAGACGAACTAATTATTTTTCTGTTAACCCTTTCCCTTATAGAAGCGACTTTTAGCGCATTCATTTCATTCATCCGCCAAAGAAAATAGTTCCATTTTATACTGTCATGAATATGTACCGTAATAATCTTTTCCGATATCCTAGCAGATAGTAACTTAAAGCAGGCTGAAAGTAAAGCAGAATGCGCCCTAGGGCGCATTCTGCTTTACTTTTAGCCTGCTTTAATAGGTCACATATCTTAAATACTAGAAACAGGCTATGGGTTAACGGGTTAAGTTATGATATACGACGTATTTTAACTTTTCCACTGCCAATAGCGCCAATCTATACAGCCATATATGTATTTTATATGTATCATAACAAGTATTTTCTTTACTCTACCAGATAATAGCTTAAAGCAGGCTGAGAGTAAAGCAGAATGCGCCTTAATGCGCATTCTGCTATATTTTCAACCTGCTTAAGGTACGAACCTGTCTTTAAACCTGCAAACAGGCTATGGAGTAAAGGGTTAACTGTACAGCCACGGGAGCTTTCTGCATTATACATGTATTTTAGATCCTGTATTAAGCAGTCAACTACGTTTGATTTAAATTGGTCATATACTCTTCTATCGGGAGGTTGCTCAATACCAGATTGACAGTATTTTATTTTTCCCCAAGAACCAGGCCACGCTCTTACATTACAGCTCACCTCGCTTTGAAGATAATAAACAAAACCGACTAGCAGAGTTTCTCCTTAAAAGGTATTGTTTTTCCGATAAAACATACAGCTCGCAGTGTTTCAACTATGTGATCTTTGAGAACGCTATTATACCAATAACAACGCAGTGACGGTTAACCAGTGGTACAAACGTCATCTATAAGGAACGGAAGTTGCAGATTAACACATTTTTTTTTTGGTTCGTTACGAAGCACTATCAACAACATCAACAAAAAAACATTTTTGAGGCAAAACTACGAAAGACCGGTGGTGACATTTCCGCTTCAGGATTTCACACATTTCGATTGCGTGATTGCAAAATTGCAAGATTTCCACTTCAAAATTGCTCAATTGCTCAATTTCTCGATTTCTCAATTGCTTGATTTCTCTTCCTAATTTCCCAATTTCTGAATTGCTCGATTTCTCAATTGCTCAATTTCTCTTCCAAATTTCCCGATTTCTTAATTGCTCAATTTCTCAATTGCTCAATTTCTCTTCCAAATTTCCCGATTTCTCAATTGCTCGATTTCTCAATTGCTCAATTTCTCTTCCAAATTTCTCGATTTCTCAATTGCTCGATTTCTCAATTGCTCAATTTCTCTTCCAAATTTCCAGATTTCTCAATTGCTCGATTTCTCAATTGCTCAATTTCTCTTCCAAATTTCCAGATTTCTCAATTGCTCGATTTCTCAATTGCTCAATTTCTTAATTGCTCGATTTCTCAATTGCTCGATTTCTCTTCCAAATTTCCCGATTTCTCAATTGCTCAATTTCTCAATTTCTTGATTTCTCGATTGCATGATTTCACTGTAACAATGTTTTTATCACGTGACACGTGTGATGTAACAAAGCCCTCACCGTTCAAAACAAAATGGCGAATGGAGATACATGTATTCTGGCGCAGGTGAGAGTTTATTTGTTTGTTTTTTACTTCAAAATTGGGAATTTAAAACATTTAAATGATGTAAAACATGGAATCATGTAATTTTTAGTCAGTCCTTAGTTCTTAAAACGCTAAAATGAGTATAACAATGCAGTTGTACAACGGTATACTACACGTGGACGCCCCCATTTCTACGAGTTTGTTTGGATAAATTTGGAGAGATAAACTAATTCTAAAACGCATGTGATAGCAGCCGTCCATATCTAGAATCTAGTATACCGTTGCACAACTGCATGTAAGTATTAAATTCTATATACAAACATGTTTCACATCATTTGAATGCCTATTTTGAAGTAAAACAAACTAATAAACGCACACCATCACTAGAATACTGATACATCCAATCGCCATTTTGTTTTCAAGGGTAACACGTATCACGTGACTGAATTTTGAGAGAAATTGAGCAATTGAGAAATCGAGTAATTGAGAAATTGAGCAATTGAGAAATTGAGCAATTGAGAAATTGAGCAATTGAGAAATTGAGCAAATGAGAAATCTGGAAATTTGGAAGAAAAATTGAGAAATTGAGAAATCCAGCAATTGAGCAATTGAGAAATCGAGCAATTGAGAAATCTGGAAATTTGGAACAGAAATTGAGCAATTGAGAAATCGAGCAACTGAGAAATTGAGCAATTGAGAAATCGAGCAATTGAGAAATCTGGAAATTTGGAAGAGAAATTGAGCAATTGAGAAATCGAGCAATTGAGAAATTGAGAAATCGAGCAATTGAGAAATAGGGAAATTTGGAAGAGAAATCGAGCAATTGAGCAATTGAGCAATTGAGAAATTGAACAATTTGGAAGTGGAAATCTTGCAAATTTGCAATCACGCAATCGAAATCGTGAATTCATGAAGATGAAATCGGGAAATAATGAATTATTCTGTGTGAAATCCTGAAGTGGAAATGTCACCGCCGGTCTTTCGTACAAAACGCTTCGTTTTATATCTTGGTACAGACGAACTAATTATTTTTCTGTTTTGATAGAATATCTAATAACTATATCACTGTCAATGGTGCCAAAAAGCGACTTTGCAAACAGTTTTGATCCGCGGCGTCTGATCAGGAAATAAACTGCTTGAAACTCGTTTTGACATTTCTTCAGTCAAAACAGCCATAAATCTGACTCTAAAAATATTGCAGACGACACTACCAATGCAGACTATATTTTGGCGGCAATATGTTAAAAGCAGACGACAGAGTTAAAATAATAACTACACTATCAACAACACCAACAGCCGATAAAGGTTTTTTGTTGTTTGATGTTGTTGATACTATTGTTGTTATTTTGTGTCTTTGTTCGGATATCTATTAAAACAACAACAACAACACTATCAACAACATCAACAACCAAAACACCCTTGGAGAGTATAACTATTTTTCTTTATTTTCATGCTGCTTTAAGCAACCATCTGTCTTTTTCATACTGAAAACAAGCTGGGTGGTCAAAGCGGACATTTATAATGGCTTCCAGTATATATTTGTCTTTATTGTCTGCGTGAATGAAACTTAATTTTATTTCTCAATTCAAACTCTAATTTTTTTCTACCTATTTAGAAAATTTTAATATTGAAATGAAGGTCAAACAGTTGGGATCCTGATCAGGATAAAAGTTAACCTACAGGAGCTTTCTGCTTGACTTTGAGCAACCACCTGTAAGCACTAGAGAAAAGCTCTTTTTGAGGTTCAATTGAGAAATAAATTAAATGCGCTAATAGGCGTTTCTACTGGAGAAAGAGATGACTGCGCAAACACCTGTATCAAGGGCTACCCATGGGGCGTCTTGTGAGCGGCTACTGCAAACAAGATCGAGAATGTTCATCGTTGTAGGTGGCAAACATGATGAAAAAGTATTTTGTAATACAGTGGAGAATCTGTTATTCTTTCCCGTTTAAACGCAAACGTACGCAAACGCAAAGCACTAAAACGTAGAAAAATGCAACTTTTGGACAATTCTGATAATTCTTGTTTATCTTGGTGGCAAATAGTTTGGAGCCTGATCAGACACCGGGTTACCCGGCGTCTGATCTGGCTCCAAACTGTTTGCACTGCAAATAATAGTTTTAGCGTAAACGCGTTTATTGGGAAAGAATAACAGATTCTCCACTGTAGAATCCATCCGCTCCAGGGGCCCGTTTCATAAAACTTCATACGACACAAACGGTCGTAAGTAAAAAGTTTAAATAGAGGATCTTAAATGTTCATATTTATTTGATTTATTAAAAGAGTCTTTCTTTTCAAAGAGATAAATTTAATAAATCAAATAAATATGAACACGACTATAAGATCCTATTTATAACATATCGAATTCACACTCATATTCACAGCCAATTTCTCAGGAGTTAGATAGGTTGTAATAAAGTCTTCCTTATATAGAAACCATCAATGGCAGGCGTACTGAGGTTTTCTAAGCGCCTGGGAAAACGTAGTTACACATTTCTCAAAGTTTTATCGATTTATTGTCACTATATAAGTCTTTATTCGATTTAGATTTGGATTTAGAACTTTCCTGATAATTAGATAAACTGTGAAAGTTGGTTACAAATCACGTCGAAATACAGTTTGAGTTACAGTTAAAAAACGTCACATCATAACGTCACACATATTTTCCATATAAGGTAAAAACAGTCGTGACGTCACTGTACTAGCACATGAGGCTGTGTAAAGTGAGTGCCGTATTTTGCTCAACATTTGAACGAAGGCACAAAGTTGAAACACAGTTTTTCTACTGATTTGATTTAAAACCCGTCTTCGTTTTGGAACATTCGGCCCTTCTTCTGTGCTATTGTGAATATGGAAATGTCCACCGTGAATCGGAACGCCAAAAATGTTGATGAAACCGCCAAGGAGGGTTGATGACCTAGATTCTGTACTAGTGGAATAGAACTGTGCATGAATAGGAGAAAAGTCGCTATGAACTGTGTTGGAATATAAAATTTTCGAAATATATTTGAGCTGTAATGGATTTAAATGACTATAGTTGTTGATAAACGAGATGTTTTTAGGACCCGATAACTGCATTATTTGGTTTGATTTGATTGTTGTCATACAACTTTGAATCTTGAAAGGATGGCTGGGACCAGAGTAGCCGGTAGGTCTTTTTTCTGCATAAATGGTTTAAAATATTGTAGATAATGATATTAACAGGACAGCGACCAGGATTTGTATATGACCACCTTTTAGGCAGAACAGTTTTAACCCTTGGGGCTTTGTACTGGTTTTGGTTTGTCTCTCTGTAAACTGTAGATACTCGAGGTCAATTGTATGTAGGATCCATACCGAATGAAATGTACCGACACCTCTGAATAACGTTGATTTTATTGTTCCTAGTCCCCCATCCGTCTATTGGCACCCGATCGCTTCTAGCTTGGCCAGCATCCGCCATTTTTGGACAGCGCGTATTAATATTATTCGGTCGTTCGGTGTAATAAAGATGTGTGTGTTACCAAAATTAAATGATGGTTTTATCCACGCGCAGAGCCGCGGGATATGTTATAAAGTAAATTTAATTTCTGATTTCTCTAATATCTTGTCTTGTGACGTCTCGTTGGAATCGTCACACAAGACGATTCCTAAAATATGTCACAAGAAAGGATTAGACGGAGAAATAAATAATAATTGAGACTTTAATTATCTGACTTACGACAACATTTGTTTTATAAAACGGGCCCCAGGGGCCTATACGACAAGTCAAAATACAGAAAAGCCTCACTTATACTACCACTAAATTATGCTAATTATTAGGTGTTTACAACAGATGACTGCTTAAAGCAATGTATCAGTAAAACTGAACACTCCTTTATGCCCCTATTCCACACCGACTACGAATCCCACGAATCCCAAGAATTGATAAATGCTGTGATTCGTGGGGATTCGTGGAATTCGGCAAATCTTTCTATCCAATTCGTGGCCCTCTACGAATCGGCTACGAACGAGTTAAGAATATTCGTGGGATTCGGCTCGAATCTTACGAATACTGTCAAGAATTCAGTACGAATTGCAAGAATCCACTACGAATACTGCACGACCGCTAAGAATCAGTTACGAATAAGCCGAATGCATCTACGAATATGCCGAATGCAACTACGAATCAGCTACGAATGAAGTTTGATTCTTGACGGTTCGTGGGATTCTTGAAGGTATGTAGTGTTCCCTCCCTACACCGGCCCTCCAAACAACGACTCCCTCCTTACAACAACACTTGTCGTTGTTTTCCAACCAAAAACAAATATGTCCAACCTTTCACGCCTGCTATATTGTTTGCTTAAAATTGTTGGCTGCTGTTTTTCTCAAAGTTACATAATAGACATTTGACAGAAAAAAAATAATGGCGTGTGACAAACAGCTTGAATCCAGATCAGACGCAGCGTTATTCGGCGTCGGATCTGGATTCAAATTGTTTGCAAATGTAAGCAAATTTCCCTCCCTTTAACAACTCCCTCCAACAACGCCAATCGTAGAGAGCGAGCGCTGTAGTTCCCGTTTTAACTCGGGCATCAGTCCAGAAATGGACTTTTAAGATTGAGCAGCAGTGGCACTGAATTTGGAACTTGCGCATTAACGCTAGCTGCATGCTTATAGCAAGAAGATATCCCGAAGAAGAAGGGGACGATCCACAAGGTGCTGGATTAGACAGTGGCTGACTCCATCTAGAACGCTAGAACATTAGCTTAGTGTGGAAGATTAGAATACCTTTACCAACTTCAGTGTTCCCTCTCTACAACGTCCCTCCCAAGTGTACCCCTCCGTACAACGACCCTTGCGACAGTTCCCCAAACATGACAATTACGTTTAACATTTTTGCTGCTGCAATATCGCCTGCTTAAAATTATCGTCTACTGGTTTTCTCTAATTTACATATTGAACATTTTGATAGAAAAAAAATGACGAGTGAACAACAGCTTGAATCCAGATCAGACGCCGTGTTACTCGGCGTCTGAACTTAATTCAAGCTGTTTGCAAATGTAAACCAAGTCTTAAGTTTCCGTCCCTATAACGACTCCCTCCGAACATATTGTGTGTGTCCCATGTGGTGTCGTTGTATAGAGAGGGAGCGCTGTATGTACATGTAAGAATGCCAGGATTAAAGGTCAGTCATCCAAGCAGAGGAGGGACACTCACGCGAGACCAAATATATATACCGGAGTGAAGCTGGCATTGACTCTCAGACTCCTGGCTACAGGAGAAATGTATCAAACTGGTACTCACGAATCCCACGAATGAGTTAAGAATACCACGAACGCCAAAAAAGCCGTCTACGAATCCTACGAATCAGCTACGAATCCTACGAATGCACTACGAATTTGTTACGAATTAACTACCCATTGTTCCATTCGTGGAGGTCTTGGCCAAATTTTTGAACAGCTCAAAACTTTTGCCACGAATCCCCGACCGCTCACGAATTGCAAGAATCGACTACGAATCAGGTAAGAACTCCACGAATCTGTTAAGAATCAACTACGAATCCTAGCATTTTCCAATTCGTAGCGATTCGTGGGATTCGTAGTCGGTTCGGAATAGGGGCATTACGAGCTTTCTGTTGTACTGTCTCCTCGCTTTAAGCAGTCACCTGCCCTGAACACTTGGTAATAAACAATATATAGGTGTTACTGTATCATTCGAGCTTAGCATCTACAGTGGAGAATGTGTTATTCTTTCCCAATAAACGCGTTTACGCTAAAACTATTATTTGCAGTGCAAACAGTTTGGAGCCAGATCAGACCCCGGCGTCTAATCAGGCTCCAAACTGTTTGCCACCAAGATAAACATAACATATCAGAATTGTCCAAAAGTTGTTCTTTTCTACGTATTAGCGCTTTGCGTACGTTTGCGTTTAAACGGGAAAGAATAACAGATTCTCCACTGTAGTAGACCTATGTCCCTATTGTTTGCGTGAATGAAACTTGCTGAGAATTAATCTGTTTTAAAATTGGAAAACGGCAAAGTTATTTCCATACACCGAACCAGACCGTGAACCCAATGTACATGTAGTATATTTATTGGGAAAATGCTATACCTTTTATGGAGAAATATCAGCTGGGTTATTTATCAACTCTTAGGCATACCAAGATACTATATTCTTTAAAACGGTAGCCTGAAAATATTTGCTGAATTAATACTTGATAAATTTTGGACCGAAGAACTATCTTTACGAGTATTATACAATTTGGAATCTGATTAAACGCAAGGACACCAAGCGTCTGGTTTGGATCCAACTGTATGAAAATGACAACTAAGTCATGCCTCTCAGACGAAAGGTTAACTAGAATATAAGATGAGCTAGAATCTAGGAGCTTGACCTAATTTTGGGAGAAATACGAAGAGAAAAAAAATCAATTTTACGCTCTTTTGTCTAAGATTCCGTGCAGTTGGGTGGCTTTGGGCTTAATACAGGCTTTTATAGAAAAGGGCGATAAACATTTAAGCTGTATAGGAATAAAAACATGGCAAACTAATTGGTCTATCCATCATCTCTAACAATTCTAATGTAAATCTTGGAGTTGCTTGAGTTTACTAAATGTAGTCAAACGTTGATAAGTGCCACTGAAAGAAGAAGCATTGTTTTTTATAGGACAGGTGCAAACTTAATGCATGACAAACTTATTGCAGAAAGCTCTGGAATACTTTCTTCCTGCATTTAGCTATCATCTGTCCTATGTACGTATGATATAAATATGACCTCTTTCGAGCAGTCGCTGAATGCAAATTTGACTGTAAACGTAATGTCAATAAGTTTTTCTGGGATAATCGAATCACAATTTTTCTCGAATAAAAAGGGAAAGATGTCAAGTACTATACCCCCTGATACCAGACAAAAAAACAATGTAGACTCAGGATAGAAGCAGATACAACGCGGAGTGCAATCTTACTTTGTAGTATGTGTATATATAATGTGAGGTTCAGTTGAGATAGATGTTGACCTTGACGTATTTCATATTTTGAATAAAAAACAGTGTTTTAAAAGATTATTTATACAAACAATGTTTTCGCTATTAAATACTTATTTGAGCTTATAATTCGTTTATACTCGTATTGTCAAACCATTTAGTATCGCTAAAATCAGTAGGTATGTTTTTCAAACAATGCAAACCCTAATTAGAGGGCTCCTGAAAGAAGCCCTATGATGAAGGTCCGCACATTTTGATCAATTTTGATTTGAACATAAAACTGGTTATTTTTCAGAAATGGAATACATGTTGTTCATAATTATTAAAGGTTTGCAGAACAGGGATTATAAACTACATGTTTATGCATCCCGTTGTTTTGATAAACAACATGGTTTATGTCTACTACCTATGTTAATGAACCATTAATGCTCTATTACATACATTTCACAAATGAGAAATTACCTATACATGTATTATATTATTAATATAAACTAAATCTAAAACCATCCCTATGAAGACTTCGGTCTCCATTGGTTTATTCCGAATCTAAACATAATAATTAACAAGCCTCATGTCGTTGTAATACAATATATTGAATTGCTTAAACATACATGTCAAGAAGATATAAGTAATACTTTTAGTAAATAAATTAGAATATTATATAAAGTACACTTACCGAAGGGTCAAACAAATACTTATAAGTGATGTTAATATTGGTCATAGATTAAAGCCGGATGAAAATAAAACAGAGAGCTCCTCTCATCTTGTCTTAACTCATTGAGCCCTAGTGACGCATATATGCGTCAATTACCAAATGTGTACATGTGATGAGTATGCTTGTCCTATGTAAACAGTGAATTCCCTGATTAGAGGGCTCCCGCAGGAGCCCTCTGATCAGGGAATTCACTGTTTGGAATTTTACAATTTATTATAAAAACAACCCTAAATAGTCTAAAATGGACAAGCCTTTATTTCAAACTGGAATTGTCCATTGGAAGGGGAGAATGAGTTAAGCAACCTACTGCCAGTTAAACCGATTATACGATCTCTTTTTCACCATACACATGACCTAATTGTGAGCTTTAAGAGAACCTTATTCGAACTTATTCATCCCTGTAACCTCAGATGGAAACTTCCAATTCTTCATTAGGAATTAGGCCCAGTTCATTTTTGACTATTTAGGATAGGGTTTTATAACATATTGCTAAAGGTCAAACAGAGCAGAACCTAATCAAAGGACTCATTTAGACACTCCGTGACCTGTATTCACACTGTTTGCATAGGACCAGTGTACTCGCCACAATGACATCTTTTGTAAATAACAAAATTAATATTCTGGTAGCTATTACTTAATAAAATAAATATTTATTCATTCGCAAATAAGATACTGATACGCAGGGATGGTCAAATAAGCAACAATAGAAAGGAAATGGCGGATTAATCTTTGTAAAGCGAGGTTGATGATCTGCCAGCCGAGGTTGTTCCCCGACAATGATATACTCCCAGGGGCTGTCAAGTTTGTCTGTTAACAGTTTCCAGTTTTGATGGAATATCGATAGATTCTAAACCAATTTTCGTTTCTTTGGGAATTATGCTATTAACCCCTTCACTGCCTTATCCCGAGAACAATAGTTATTTGCAAACAGTTTGGATCCTGATCAGACGCCGCGTGACGCGGCGTCTGATCAGGATCTAAACTGTTTGACACTCGTTTTAATATTTCTTACGTCAAAATACCTAAAAATTGTTTTTTTAGAAATAGAAGCAGACGACAATTGTTTAAATTTGATGACGTCATGGCAGTGAAGGGGTTACGTATTGACGATAACAACCAGAGCTTCATTGAAAGCTTACAGATACGAGTCGACGTCCGACCGACCATGGAAATCCGCTCGCTGACATGACATCGTCTGCTTATAAATTACCGTCTGCATCTTTTTATGAAAAGTGGATTCTTCCATTCTTAAATATTGAATAAGTTCATTTTCATCTAAGGGATGCCTGGTCTAGATTTTAATTTTCAATTTTATATTGAAATTTTACTTATCAAACAGTGTAGACTCTTAACAGACACCGCATGATCAGAGTCTGCACTGTTTGCCTTTGTCCCTTTCATGGGGCACTGGGCACAAATTGGTTATCATTTGATTTTAAAGACTGAAGAAACAGTGAAACGAATATCACACAGTTTGCCGGGGTCTGATCTGGATCCAAACGTATTCAACCATAATATGGAAACTTCAATCTAAACCAAACCTCTAAATTTGCGTACAGTCCTCGCAATTACGACCACTAAAACGAAGGCTAATTAATTGTTTAATAGACAGGTGACAGCTTAAAGCAAGGTGACAGTGAAACAGAAAGCTCATACAGGAGCTTTCTGTTTCACTGTCACCTTGTTTTAAGCGGTCACCTACCATAAACACCCTAATAATTAACATAACTTAGTGGTCGTAATAGAGAGGTTTTACTGTATTTTACAGATTTTGATGGCTACTTTCTTGTCGGCCTAATTTTTCAGATCGAACGTTTAGTTATACAGTGTTCTATCTCTACAGCAACTCCAAATGGGAGACAAAGATTGTGTGCGTTGTTCTGAATGTGTTGTTATAGGGAGGGAAAGTGTAAAACTTGGTTTACATTTGCAAACATCTTTAATAAAGTTAATGCGGCGTCTGATGTTGATTCAAACTGTTTGTCACTCGTCATTATATTTCTTCAGTCAAATATCCATATATATGCAACTCTAAGACAAAAGAGCGAGGACACTATTAAAGCAGTCGATATATCAACAGTTGAAGTGTAGCCATAATTGTCGTGTTTTGAGAACAGCGGTAAGGGTCGTTGTAAGTAGGGAGTCTTTAATCGTAGGGCCGTTGTAGAGAGGGAGCATTGTAATTGACTTGAAAACAAATACGAACCAATATCACGGTGTCTGATCTGGAACCAAACTGTTGAAAGTACAGTACAAGCGAATTCTTAATTTGTAGTACATTATTTAATGAGTTTGCTGTTCATTCATGTAAATTGTGAACCAAAACGGAAATAAGAATGAGTTGAGTTGAGTTGAGTTGAGTTGAGTAGTTGAGTATTTATGTGTTCGAAGACTTTGAGGTCATGCGTTTATGGGAATTCGAGAGGAAGAATTTTCTACATTTCGCTCATCTATTTCCGGATATTATAAAACATTATTGTTAATAGGCAGCGTACATACAGTGTGAAAAACCTCTATGTCACATATCTGATATGAATAAACCCCTTTCAATGCAAAGTTCGACATATCAGAATGTGCAAACTGTGTAGATCTAGATCAGACACCGCGTACCTGTATGATACACGTATACATGTTTAAGAATGAATATACATGTACCTAAATTACTACTGTTAAGGTATTAAAGCAGACGGAATGTTTGCATTAAACAGACTATGACGAAATAATTGCAGTGATAGGGAACACAGAAATATACAGTGGAGAATGTGTTATTCTTTCCCAATAAACGCGTTTACGCTAAAACTATTATGTGCAGTGCAAACAGTTTGGAGCCAGATCAGACGCCGGGTAACCCGGCGTCTGATCAGGCTCCAAACTGTTTGCCACAAAGATAAACATGAAATATCAGAATTGTCCAAAAGTTGTCCTTTTCTACGTTTAGCGCTGTGCGTTTGCGTACGTTTGCGTTTAAACGGGAAAGAATAACAGATTCTCCACTGTACATGGGTTATTTCCTACCCAATTAGTAGAATGACGTACTTGTTATTTAATTTTTTACCGTGACGTTTGTCAAAGAGATACTGTTCAACCTTATCCCCCCGATGAGGACTTAAACCTTTCTTAATCAAATGTTTATGGAGATTTTTACACCCTCGCCGCTTTATTGTCGTCTTCTTCGTTATTGTTTTCTGCAAAAGACACGTTTCAAAGTTATCGCCTATATACTCTTTATTTAGAAAGTTATATTTTGATATTTCTTACTGTGTGTACACAGAGTCATAGACCAGTCCCTGCATTTTCACCGTATTCTACGTAAACTACTGAAGACTGACAAGGATACAGTGGATAATACGTTATTCTTTCCCGTTTAAACGCAAACGAAACGCAAACGCAACACACTAAAATGAAGAAAATGACAATTTTCGACAATTCTGAGCGTTGATTTAAACATTGAAGGCAAACAGTTTGGAGACTGATCAGACGCAATAGAAATAATAGTTTTAGCCTAAACGCGTTTATTGGGAAAGAATAACGTTTTCTCCACTGTATAAACTGTTTGACGAAACATAATGCTGTATACATGTGTTTGCTTGGAGCCCTTTAGAATCCTTCTGATCTGGATCTTCCCTGTTTGCATAGGACAACTGTACTCTTAACAGCCACAAAGTAAGGTTTTCGTTCTTCCATCTAGAAAACGTCTATGTTGTATTCATCTGGCCTCTTGTCTTGATAAACCAATCTCGTGAGCACCCTACCGTTCAAAAGATGTAAGGGCTCTGCGGATCTAGGTACAGAGGGTCAGAAAATATGGGCGTAAGAGAGCGATTGTTGATGATACACTCTACCCCTCTTGATACACATTTTAGTGAGGCCGATCATTTTTTCCCAAAAATTGCCGTATCAAGGCGCCCTTGAGAAAACAGGGGGTCATGTGGCATATAAGAAAATATATCTTGGCTTCAGTGACATGACTGGTGTTTTGCTACATTTTGAAATAGGCACAAGCTAAAACAGGGACACATCATTTCAGCTCACATAAGTTCTCCAAAAACCCATATTTCTTGACAAAAAGCTATTCTGAGGCAAAAGGTTTGGCACTATTTCTTTGCCGGACTTCTTTCGACTACACCATGAAGAACTTCCGGTCTATTTGGTGGCACAATACCTATAGTTTTGAAATTATTGTATATCCAGAACAGCCTTTTAAGTAACTCATTTAACTGCTTTGTTCTTTTATTGTGACAGAATTCCAGTTTTCCCATTCCCGAATCTAATGTTGCAATAACTTGTGGCCAAACGCTTTTGTTTATATTCCATGTCGCTTGCGTGAAAATATAAACTAATTGAGCAATACAATATTACTAAACTTAACACTTTAAAGGTTATGATGATCGTCACATCGGATTCGCCGAGTATCACAGTTGATGACTATTTTATTCCTCAACAATGCTATTTTGTGCAGTGATCAGATTGCACTGTATAATGAAATAGTTAAAATAGGACCTATGCCTATAGATCTTAAACAAAGATCAGTCTTCTGGGTGAAATCTTTTACTGAAAACTACATTTACCCGGCATGGGAATATGTGTATAACTGATGAAAAACACAGTTACTACATGTAATCACTTGTGCAGTTTAGGAATTGCACGTAATCCCTGATTTTAGGAATTTCACGAAATCCCTAAAATTTAGGAATTTCATGCAATCCCTAATTACACATATTCCCCATAACATATACATGTAGGCCTTCTGAGAATATTACTCGGAACCTGGAACATGAAAGTTGGAACTTGGCAAGTTGGAGTAGGAAATTACAATAACCACAGAGTAACTGAAGCGTTCAATTATCATTGTTTGCTGTTAAGGTTAGCGGTTTGTGCCCCGTGTGCATCGTGCATAGTACAGTAGAGAAAAGGCTTTTTCCCAAATAACCCCGGTTACGCTTAAACTATTATTTTCATTGCAAATAGCTTGGAGCTAAATCAGACGCCGGGTAACCCGGCGTCTGATCAGGCTCCAAACTGTTTGCCACTCAGACTACAATTGGTGGTCTGAATTGTTAGAATGTTGTCACTTTCTGTATTTCATTGCAATGCGTTTGCGTTTGAATGAAAGAATAACATTTTCTCCATTGCAGTTCAGACCGGGACCCAACTCGCAATTGATGGCCATCGATTTCTTTACTGAACGCATCACTGGTCTTTGAGGTAAGAAGTAAGAGCTCCCAAGACGAAAGTATTATTTGAGAATTAAGAATTTCACTACCGAGCTTTCGTAAATTAGCGTTATTCTTCTTCTCAAGTTCATACCTTTGTGGGACTTTGAGAGATGGACATTTCCGATTTGAGTTCATTTAGTTCTGAATATTATACAACATTGTTGTTAATAGACATCATCAGTGTGATAAACCTATGTGTCGTATGGCTTAATCATGTTTGTGCATACGTCAACTTCATGAAAACACAACAGTTTTTTTTATCAAAATCTTAATAACAGGTGGGAGAATTGTTATTGGTCTTTGTTTGACGTCATTTTCATTGGTTTTTTTTATTTCGTAACTGATATGACGTCATGGAGTAAACTGATAAACCTTATCCTGCAGATCGGGACTGAACGATTTTTCGCCAACAGTTTGGATCCTAATCAGGCGTCTGATCTGAATCCAAACTGACGACCGTTTTTAAGTTTCTCCTATTTTTAAACAACAATTAATTTAACACATTTTGCAGACGACAGTTACAAAGCAGACGATATTTACGCCAGGATGAGGATAAATATCATGCACTGTATTGTGCACTGTCATTCGCGAACATTTTGTTTCCAGGGATGATGGCATTTGCTTCCAGAGATGACGTCAAGGACACGGATTCAAATCATGTTCCCAAATATTGGGAACACATAGTGAACTATCTTTGTTCAAAACACGCTTAAAATTGAAAAGAGCAAGGCCATATAACTTTAACCCGTTCTTTGCAATGGCGTCATCAGCTATAACAATTAATCGTTCGTCTTCATATCGCTATATAAAAAAATACCAACTTGTTGACTTTCAACCTCAGCTGAGTCCATCTTCAGAGCCACGACGTGCGCATGTGCGGGTCGGGTCATGAACGCCGATTCACGCCACTTTTCGTAACTGTGGCAAGAATCTGAAGTGATGAGCAATAGTGTACAGAATTCCCTGTAAAAACTGCGAGAAGGTGTACATTGACAGCGATGCCATTAGTTGACATAAAAAATCCTAAGATTTCCAATTTTTGCATTTTTCAAGCGCCATTTTACGAATCGTATCTTTACCACATAGCCTGTTTCTAGTTTTGTTGAACATGTAACTACTTAAAGCAGACTGGAAGTAAAGCAGAATGCGCCTTAAGGCGCATTCTGCTTTACTTTCAGCCTGCTTTAAGCTTCCGTGTACTGGGAGCCTTGGTGAAGTAGTATACAGAACTCCCTGTAAAAACTGCGAGAAGGTGTACATTGAGGAGACGAGGAGTGAGGTTCCATGGAATAATACGGCTTTATATAATCTTAATTCAAATTTAAATGCAATGAAATGGATATAAAGAGGTCTGATCGTTAGCAAATTGGAATATGAGCAATTTTCTGATTTGCAGACAACAACCTTACCACGGCTCAAAAAGTAAGCAATTAAAATATTGCGTACAGTAGGCATGACCGCACGTTCGATAACCGAGAGTTCTGACAGAGTTACTCTAATAAAAAGTAGTTACGGTGAATGTTCTTTTTTGACTTACATATTACGGGCGAATAATGGCATCTTTACTTTGTATTTTTAAGACAAGTACTGATTATGACAGATAAAGAATATTCAGATGAAAGTTTCATTCTTTTTTGGGACAAGTATATATTCCTTTGGAACATATGAAAAAACAAATCAAAATTAATTTTTTAAAAATCAAGACACGACTCCGTCGTAATTATCATATCTTAAATATAAGCCTACAATATATTTACTCATTTGCAAAATTTGGTCCAAAACCGTAAAGAGATTGCTGAGAAATTTTACCAATATTGATGCTGGTCAAAAGCAAACCAAACACTATTTCGAAAACAGTATTGGGTATTTTATTACATTCTCAAAAAATATATGTTTTGTATACATGTATATGTCGGTGGTTAGCGAGTTTGGCTTTCGCCAAGTAAACCCTGGTACAAAATGAATGCAAAGTAATGTATAAAATCAATTTGTGGCCTAAATTAATTTTATCCATGTTCACTATTTACATCACGTATGAATGCAAATGTCTGCAAAACTAATCCTAATCACCTCCGGGTGACTTTGGAGAAAGGTGTCGGGGAGCTAATGTTTTATATTTTCATTGTATGATATCTACAGTATCATTTGACTCCGTCAGCAATGGCATCTGGGCAAGGAGAACACCGACAAGGATATCATCTATTCATTTGATTCAAAATCCAAGTACAGATCCAAACGTTTCTTCCAAAAAGAGTCATTACCCTAACCGTTTTACCACCAAAATACCTTGGTACAAAAAATTCATTTCAAAATGTTTTGAAAATCAGTTTATGATGTCTTTGTCATAGAGATACTGAACATTTATGAACTATAAGCAACATTTTTAAGTGCTTGTTTGTTTTTAGCCGTGGAAAGTTGTTGTCTCCATTCTTTTGTGTAAAGGTCTCTATTTGCACATCAGAAAATTGTTCATATTGCAATTTGCTAACAACCAGACCTCTTTATATCCGTTTCATTGCATTTAAAGTTTGAATTAAGATTCTATGGAGCCGTGTTATTCCATTGAACCTCACTTTGAATCATGACAGGTCATGGTTTGGATGAAATATGGTATTTTTTGACAATATTAACCCTGAATTTGTTAAAAAGAAAACATCCTCTTAGTAGGTTGCTCGGCTCTTATCGGGCACCCCATTGCGACCAATGCACATCCTTTAGAAATTGTTCACATAATTATCCAACGTTGCGTGTTCCGATGCATATAACGTATACCAAACAGTCAATGGTGTCCATCTGTATCTTAAAACTGCGTTAGATGCATGATAATTTCGTACATTGCACTTTTATGCACATACATGTTGGTGTTTTGACCACTTTCGGTTTGAAAATGACCGTGTTACGTTTGCGCCGAATGAAAATTGGGCGGCATATCGCAATAATGGAGCATATAATCATAACTAATTTATCGACTAAACACTTTTATGTGGAACTACATTCCCCGATTTCTAGAAAAAAGCAAAAAACTCCTGTTTTGAAGCAAAAACCAAACTTGACCCACCTTTCTGCCAATTGTTTTGTGGCCTCGATCAACGCCCGGAAATGTCCTCGCACCTATTTCGTAGTAGCTCACAAAGAGCTGCCTAATTAGTCGACAGGGTGCTTAACATAAGTTATTAACTTATTGCAATACCGACATACTCGAATCTCGTCATTCGTATACTTTTTCATAAACAGCTCTCGTGTTTTCTCATCAAGACACATGGCCACCAGACATAATCCACAGGACTGAAAAGTACTCTAGCACCGTTATCGGAATAGCTTTAGAACGTCTTGGTCCTAACATGCAAAAAACAAATAGCGTTAATTTTCGCTCTTCGCTCTTCGCTTCTTCGTGTGTGTAGTAGGGACTTGCGAAGAGCAAGAATTAAGGTTTTGCTTTCGCTTCTTCGCATGTAGCAAAGAAGCGAGAATTAAGATAAATATTTCGCCCATGATTATATACGAACTTTTTAACCCGTATATTTCGCTATGGTATACATCTTGGTAAGACTAGCGAAGGGCCTGATTTATCGTGTCTTCGCATGTTAACACGCGAGGTTTAGTGTGGCCCGATAAGGACACCGTAAAATAGGGACCACAAAACGTTCTCCTCACAAAATGACTACGTCATTCACATGGTGGCGATTGAGCTAAATATAGAATATTTTGGAAATAATATTTAGCGGGGTTAACATATATATTAGATGAAGGTAGGAATAATTGTTTTTATTGTCTTTTATGATTTTTATTTACATTCACCCTGTAAAGTCTTTATGTAATCGTATTAAAAATATGCAGGTCAATTCTCGATGAACCTACATATCGAAACTGGTTCCAGCTAGTTAGAAAGAGGGCGGAGTCTCCGCCGGAAGGATACCGACATAGCGACCAGCTAATGATTGCTATGGCGTATAATTAGGTTGAAATAAACATGCGCGACCTAATTTTTAAAATGTGCTTTAATAATAGATATTAAAGTTGCATTGTTTATGTTTAATGTCTTATAAGTGATCGTTCAGCACGCTGCGACAGTTTACTGGGTAAAAGCTTGACTTTGTAATCAACTCCGAAACATGTGTTTTGGTCTCTTTCATACCGTATTTATGATATAGAGATCGAATTGCTGTTACATCCAGGATTGCATCTATCAAACCTATTTGGCCGGTATATGATATATTCATATAGATCTACATGAAAAAAACATCTTGTCAAAATACATATTAAAAAGACAAGATAGAAAATAAAAATATAAATATAAGGAATTCACAACATCGTTTGCCGTTCACTCGGTATGAACACATTAGCTTCGCAGGGTAAGTAAATCGTGAACGCTCTTCGGGTGTTTACGAAACTTACCCCCTACGAAGCAATGTGTTCATACCGTCATGAACGTCAACAAGATGTTGTTTATTGGAAGCCCCCGTCAGCGGGCTTCCTCAGTGTTTAGGTTGAATGTAGCCATTTTCTTGGAAGGACTTTCTGCTTATTGTGAAAAGGTAAAAATAATTGGCGCAATATTGTACAACCAGTCAAAAATGCATTGTCTGCGCATGCCTGTAACTGGGTTGCATACATTTTACGCAGCAACCAATTTCTACGAAAATCAATATTGTGGTTAGGAGTAAAACCCGTACCGGAACTTATCACATCGATAAGGAATAAAACTCACACCTTCACTACATTTCCAAAAAGATGTTAAATGCTTGTGTGGCGACAGTAAAAGTCGCTTACAACTACTAAACGAACGCTAATTGATTGTATGAATGACAGTAGGAAGCTTCAAGCAATGTGAAAGTAAAATTGAAACCTTTTACTGGAGTTCTCTGTTTACTTTCACCTTGGCTTATAAGCAGCATTGTGTTAAACAACGAACTGTCTAAAAACAACAGTTATACTGGTGTCTCCTATTCTCGCGGGCTTAAGCCTTAGAATATATATAAAGCACATAAATTGTTATTAAGAATTCTTCATTTTGTCTTAAAAGTCAGTAGTAACGCTGAATAAAGTATAACATCAATAAAAATAATAATAATAATATCTAATCTAGGTCATTTCTACGTTTGAATACACCACCCTGCATAATCTAAATCAGTAAAATGTTTCCCCATATATTCGGGCCTTCTGATTGGTTATCAAGGTTTTTTGCTATGGAGGGGGTAAACTCTTTCAGTTCAGATAAGTATTTTTAGAGTCATTTTATCTCTATCATATGGAAAATTTCTGCATTTGTGGCATCATTTTTTGTTTGTTTGTTGAGATTTGATCTATACACAAGTATTAAATAAATGACAATGTGCAGCAGGTTTTACATGCGAAATTTCGAAAATAGAGAATTCAAATCCAATTGATGATTTATGGGTCCATGCAACATTTTCCAACAGAAATTTATCGGAGAAAAAAGGTTGATATATTTCTGGATGTCAGGAATGCCCATTTCATCTGATTTTGTTAGGCACGAGATTATGAGAAACCCCGAGAATACAAGAATTGACGTTAACGCAATGTACTGGTCGCTATATATAGAGAGGTTCATTTTACATCAAATATCTTCTCAAGTATACCTTTCATCTATATTACTCTTTTCCCAACCCCTACATAGTTTTGTTTCCTACCATATATATACATGTCACTTCATTAAACTGCTCGGCTTCCCTGGCTTCTTTTTTTAAAGAATCCAACTTGTTCCTTTAGTGCTCACAGCGATAGACTTGAACGTAAACGAGAAACAGGTACATCCACGATAAATGTACTACAGCGCTCCCTCTCTACAACGACATCCAATGGGAGACAACAATTGTGTGTGTTGTTCGGAGGGAGTCGTTATAGAGAGGGAAATAGGATTACATTTGCAAACAGCTTGAATCCAGCTTGAACGCGGCGTCTGATCTGGATTCAAGCTGTTTGTCACTCGTCACTAAGGTTTGTTATGTCAAAATGCCCAATATGTAATTTTGAGAAAAGCAGCAGACGACAACTTTAAGCAGAAGATATTGCAGACGTAAAAAGGTTGGACATAATTTCTTGTTTCGGGATCAGCAGCAAGCGTCGTTGTGAAGAGGGAATCGTTGTTTGGAGGGCCGTTGTAGAGAGGGAGCGCTGTAATAAGCGCTTCGACTGGAGAAAGTGTTCAGTGCGCAAAACACCTTCGCAGCCTACCTATGTGGCTTCTTGTGAGCGACCAATTCAAACAAGATCGAGAATGTTCACCTCTGATGTCGGAAAACATGATAATAGGCAACCGACTCCAACCGCTCCAGGGGCCTATATGATGCATCTCTATTACAAGCTAGACTATGTCTCCTTCAAAGCAATGACGTCCAGCCCTTAACCCCTTCACTGTTGTGACGTCATCTGTTTCAAACAATTGTCGTCTGCTTTAATTTCTCAAATTAAGACATCTTGCAATTTGACTGTAGCAGGGCTACCATAGGTTGACCATGAAAAATCCTAAGATTTCCAAAGTTTCTATCCTTCTTGCAATTTTACTGTAGCAGTGCAAACATTAGATCAATTAAAAGATTTCCAAAATTTCTATCTTTCAAATGCGATATCTTAAAGTAGGTTGAAAGTAAAGCAGAATGCGCCTAAAGAACCTTAATGTAAATTCTGCTTTCCGTTCAACCTGCATTAAGCTCCAAACTCCTTGGATAAAAATCCGGAGATTTTGGATACGAATGTCAAATAGTTTGAATGCCGATCACTGTCAGCTTGATACATATTGAGCCAGTTCAAATAATGTTTTCAGTTTGATCAGGATTCGAACATGTTTCATACTAACTAGCTCTAAAAATCGTCTCCAGGATGTGTTATGGTTGGAAAAGGGGTTAACCAGGATGCGTTCAATAGAATGTTCATGTAGATCCAATTTAACTTGAAGAAATCAGTAATTTTTTATACTTATCAGACACTGAGTTATCCGGCGTCTGATCTGGATCAAAACTGCTTAGAAATGCAATTCAAGTCGATATCGAAGAAAGATTAACATGTCCATAAGATCCATGATTATTGCAAGGAAATTGTCTGGCAAGGCTTTATGATCGAAAGGTCATCTAGAGATGTCTTTAAACCCTTTCCTCGCCATAATACGTTCTGCTTTAAAACAAATCGTCTCCAGGATGTGTTATGGCGGGAAAATGGGTTAACCAGGATGCGTTCAATAGAAAGTTAATGTAGATCCAATTTAACTTGAAGAAATCAGTAACTTTTGATACTTATCAGACACTGAGTTATCCGACGTCTGATCTGGATCAAAACTGCTTAGAAATGCAATTCAAGTCGATATCGAAGAAAGATTAACATGTCCATAAGATCCATGATTATTGCAAGGAAATTGTCTGGCAAGGCTTTATGATCGAAAGGTCATCTAGAGATGTCTTTAAACCCTTTCCTCGCCATAATACGTTCTGCTTTAAAACAAATCGTCTCCAGGATGTGTTATGGCGGGAAAATGGGTTAACCAGGATGCGTTCAATAGAAAGTTAATGTAGATCCAATTTAACTTGAAGAAAAAATCAGTAACTTTTGATACTTATCAGACACTGAGTTATCCGGCGTCTGATCTGGATCAAAACTGCTTAGAAATGCAATTCAAGTCGATATCGAAGAAAGATTAACATGTCCATAAGATCCATGATTATTGCAAGGAAATTGTCTGGCAAGGCTTTATGATCGAAAGGTCATCTAGAGATGTCTTTAAACCCTTTTCTCGCCATAATACGTTCTGCTTTAAAACAAATCGTCTCCAGGATGTGTTATGGCGGGAAAATGGGTTAACCAGGATGCGTTCAATAGAAAGTTAATGTAGACCCAATTTAACTTGAAGAAAAAATCAGTAACTTTTGATACTTATCAGACACTGAGTTATCCGACGTCTGATCTGGATCAAAACTGCTTAGAAATGCAATTCAAGTCGATATCGAAGAAAGATTAACATGTCCATAAGATCCATGATTATTGCAAGGAAATTGTCTGGCAAGGCTTTATGATCGAAAGGTCATCTAGAGATGTCTTTAAACCCTTTCCTCGCCATAATACGTTCTGCTTTAAAACAAATCGTCTCCAGGATGTGTTATGGCGGGAAAATGGGTTAACCAGGATGCGTTCAATAGAAAGTTAATGTAGATCCAATTTAACTTGAAGAAAAAATCAGTAACTTTTGATACTTATCAGACACTGAGTTATCCGGCGTCTGATCTGGATCAAAACTGCTTAGAAATGCAATTCAAGTCGATATCGAAGAAAGATTAACATGTCCATAAGATCCATGATTATTGCAAGGAAATTGTCTGGCAAGGCTTTATGATCGAAAGGTCATCTAGAGATGTCTTTAAACCCTTTTCTCGCCATAATACGTTCTGCTTTAAAACAAATCGTCTCCAGGATGTGTTATGGCGGGAAAATGGGTTAACCAGGATGCGTTCAATAGAAAGTTAATGTAGATCCAATTTAACTTGAAGAAAAAATCAGTAACTTTTGATACTTATCAGACACTGAGTTATCCGACGTCTGATCTGGATCAAAACTGCTTAGAAATGCAATTCAAGTCGATATCGAAGAAAGATTAACCCGCTGCCTGGCGATCACGATTTGAAGGATAATTGCAAACAGTTTAGATTCAGATCAGACGCCGCGTAACGCGGCGTCTGATCTGAATCCAAACTGTTTGATACTCGTCTTTATGTTTTGAAATGCAGATGCGATTTTAAAACAAAGCTTTAGTTGACACATTTTACAGACGACAGTTTTGTAATCAGACGGTTTCACGGCAAGAAAAAGGTTTATGGGAAAGAAATGACAGGAAATCATGATTCTCGCATAACGATGGATGACCGAGGCAATGTTTACATTCAGACTGTGTTAAACCATTTATGGCGAGTGGACTATTCCATGCTTATATATTGGATTGGTCCATTTTTATGTAAAGGGTGCCTGTCCTAAATATTCATTTTCGTGTTGTTTTATATTGAAATTCCTATCAGCAAATAACAGTGTAGACTCTGACCTGATGCCGCATTATGCAGTGTCTGATCAGAGTCTGTACTGTTTACCTATGTCCTTTCACCTATAAGGGATCATTTCACCAAGAAATCTTCCCGGATGACTGAGCTGCGATCTCTGAGCGTGGCTTGGTCGCCCCAGGTCGCATGCACGTAGTCGACGGTCGACCGAGGGTTGGTCGCACCTTGGTCTCCCGTGATCGCACATGATCGAGGATTGGTCTCTCGGTTAATAGATCGTAGCTCAGTTTTTTGACACGTCAAAAAACCGAGCCTCGACCTAAAAGTCGCACGGAGAGCGTCGAAAGAGCGAGCATGGTCGAGGAAAGAACGTATTGGTCGAGGGACGATCGAAACTAGATCGGGGATCAGCGAGGCTCAGTCTATTCGAGCAAGAACGGATCGCGAGCATGGTCGTGCTGCTTGACCCCTGCACGATCCTCGCTCGATCCGTGTGATCTAGCTTCGCTCTTTTGCGACCAAGCCTCGCTCCACGCGACATGTCCTAGACCTTGCCTAGCCCCGTGCGCTCCATATTATTTCTATTGGCATGATTGGATCGAGATAGAAGGATTATGGTGCGACCTATGGTACGACCCGTGTTGGGCGAAATGGTCTAGAGGCGTGCTGACCGCACCTGAAATGGGTAGACACCGCACAAGTGGCGTTATTCACCAGTTTCACGTAGGACCGCATGCTCTTTTTGCCGGTATGAGGATATCAGTATTATATAAGTATGAATGAAGGTGTACTTGAATATGCTGTCAAATGTTAGGTGGCTTTGACCGTAATGATACTCAGGATATAGGTAATAAAAAATTAAAAATAGATACCGTTGTTTATTTATTTATTATACTATGTCATACCGTAGATATTCAATAATATAGATTAAGAGCTTATTAATAATGATTACTTTAGAAGTTGCATATGTGGTATTGTTTGTTTATACTCTTCTCGTTATTATAGAGATAAAAGGGAAGTATAAACGTCGTTCTCTCTTTATATGGCGCATGTCAACATTGGACGCTGTTCAAAGCATTACTTTGAGAATTGCTATGTCACATTTCCCTCGAATGATTTAGATACACACACTGCACTACGGACACTTTGGGATTTGTTGAACTCATTTTAGAACAAGACTTATACAGTGGAGAAAACGTTATTCTTTCCCAATAAACGCGTTTATGTGAAATTATTATTTCCTGTGCAAACAGTTTGGAGCCTGATCAGACGCCGGGTTACCCGGCGTCTGATCAGGCTCCAAACTGTTTGCCACTCAGATAAAAATGAAAAGTCAGAATTGCCAAAAAGTTGTCATTTTCTACATTTTAGTGTTTTGCGTTTGCGTTTCGTTTGCGTTTAAACAGGAAATAATAACGTACTATCCACTGTACAATACCACAGGCAGGTGTGGATTCAATGTTTTATTTAGGGGACGGACATAGAAGACGTCACAAAGTGTTCTCTTTCCAGCAGAAATATGGGCAAAAAGTCAAGAAAAATATTGAACTCAAACTTTGCCATCAGTGTAAACCCTGATTAGACGCCACGTTAAAAAGCATCTACACTGACAGACATGTCAATGAGAAGTCTAGTCTTCTAACCAGGGTCTGCACTATTTGTCATTTAATTATATTGTTTACACACCTTAAAATAATCATTAATGGACTACTATTCTTATTTAAAAGTTTCAGGGATGAAAAGGCTAACTCCTTACGAGTCCCTGATTCAGGAATGGTCAAGTATCTATTTCTAAAGTACTTGTATTATGATATGTGAATGAATTTAGTCAATTTACGTAATAATGGATGATAAATAATAACAATGATGCGACTGAATTAAAGATTAATACTTAACACGGATTAGATGGGTTAACCACATACGATTGAAAGTACAGCGCTCCCTCTCTACAACGACACCCAATGAGAGACACAAATTATGTGCGTTGTTCGGAGGGAGTCGTTATAGTGAGGGAACTTATTTTACATTTGCAAACAGCTTGAATCCAGATCAGACGCCGCGTCACGCGGCGTCTGATCTGGATTCAAGCTGTTTGTCATTTGTCATTATGTTTTTTTCTGTCAAAATGTCATTTATGTAAGAAAAACAGCAGATAACAATTTTAAGTAGACGATGATGCATCAGTGCAAGCATAAAACAACATTTTCTTGGGAACAGCGGCGAATGTCGTTGTAAGGAGGGAGTCGTTGTTGGGAGGGTCGTTGACGAGAGGGAACACTGTACGTATTTAACTTATTTCTTTAGCTACAGAGGTACAACAACTAAATTTGAATAGTTTCACTGCCGATTGAACCCTTTACCCAATAACCCGTTTATAACATTAAATAAAGGTGATCACTTAAAGCAGGTTGAAAGTAAAGCAGAATGTGCCTTAAGGCACATTCTGCTTTACTTTCAGCCTTCTTTAAACTACTATCTGCTAAGCTATATAAAAGATTTGTTATGGTAATTGTTCATGAGGGTATAAACTGGAACTATTTTCTTTAGCGGAGGAATGAATTAAATACGCTTAAAGTCGCTTCTATAGGGGAAAGGGTTAAGACTAGTAAATAACAATTAGTTTTTAGTCTGGTCGTTATTTGACTTTTAATCCTTTACTCCATATCCTGTTTTTAATTTTTGAAGACAGGTGACCACTTAAAGCAGGTTGAACGTAAGCAGAATGCGCCTTAAGACTCATTCTGTGTTTCTTTCAGCATATTTTAATAATCCATCTGCTAAAATATAGACAATATTTCTGATGGTTCATTTTCATGACTGTATAAATTGGAACTAATTTCGTCAGTGGATGAATAAATTGAATGCGCTAAAAGACGTTTCTATGGAGTAATGGGTTAAGACGCCTGATCTAGATTCAAACTGTCTGCAAATATCAGTCGAGTTGCCATAGGCAGTAAATGGGTTATACTGATCTCCGTCAATGACGTCACAATAAACAAGAACAAAGACGCTGGTCAATAAGACATTGTCCAGTTTAGGTAGAATATTTGGTGTTTGTGAAATCTCACCAGAACCCATCCGCTCCAGGGGCTTTATATGACGCATCTCTATTACAAGTTAAAATACCCGTACTTTTCCTTCAAATTAATGACGATCACCCATTGACCCCATCAATGTTGTGACGTCATTTGCATTACACAATTGTCGTCTGCTTTTACAGTGCTTCCTCTCGACAACAACATTCTATGGGAGACAAATATTGTGTATTTTGTTCGGAGGTAGTTGTTAAAGGGAGGCAAATTTGCTAACATTGTAAACAGCTTGAATCCAGATCAGACGCCGCCTCACGCGGCGTCTGATCTGAATTCAAGCTGTTAGTCTCGCGTCATTATGTTGTTGTTTTTTTTTCATAGTGTATAATATATAACTTTGAGATAAAACAGCAGACGACAATTTTAAGTAGACTATATTGCAGCAGAGAAAGCATTAGCCACAGTCGTCTTGTTTTGGGAATAGCGGCCATGGTTGTTGTAAGGAGGGAATTATTGGTCCGATGTCCGTTGTACAGTGGAGAATCTGTTATTCTTTCCCAATAAACGCGTTTACGCTAAAACTATTATTTGCAGTGCAAACAGTTTGGAGCCTGATCAGACGCCGGGTAACCCGGCGTCTGATCAGGCTCCAAACTGTTTGCCACCAAGATAAACAAGAATTATCAGAATTGTCCAAACGTTGTTCTTTTCTACGTTTTAGTGCTTTGCGTTTGCGTACGTTTGCGTTTAACAGATTCTCCACTGTAGGGCGAGAGCACTGTAATTCTAAACTTGAGATCTCTTGCAATGTGACTGCAGAAGAGATCACTGTAATTCGAAACCTGATATATCTTGCAATGTGACTGCAGAAGCATAGAAACGAGTGGCAAATAGTCTGGATCCTGATCACTGTTATTTTGAAACATATTGCGCCCGGTTCAAACCATGCTTCCGGTTTAATCAGGATTCATATTCTAACGTCTTTTAAACTTAGTCTTAAACTTATTTCTTTAGTTATAGATGTATGACACCAAATTTGATTATTTATTGCAGAGTGCCGATTTGAGACTATAGAATAGGACTATTTTGGTTTTAGTCTTGTCAATATTGGACTAATAACCCTGTACTCAATATCCTGTTTCCAACTGTGTAGACACGTGACCACTTAAAGCAGTTGAAAGTAAAGGAGAATGTGCCTTAAGGCACATTCTTCTTTTCTTTCCGCCTGCTTTACGTTACCATCTGCTAAAATATAGAAAATAGTTCTGATGGTACATTTTCATGACTGTTTAAATTGGATCTAATTTCTTTAGTGGAGGAATAAATTGAATGCGCTAAAATTCGTTTCTATGGAGTAATGGGTTAAGACGTCTGATCTAGATCCACGCTGTCTGCAAATACCAGTTGAGTTGTGATCGGCAGGATAAGGGTCACAAGTATAGCCAACATTAAGAATTGACTTAAATCTTCAAACTGCGGCGTCTGATCTTCATTCAACCTGGTTGTCACTTGTCATTATATTTCTTCTGCTAAAATGTCCATTAATATGTTATTTTGTGGAAAAAGCAACAGACGATAATTTTGAGCAGTTGTTATTGAAACTAAAAGGTTAGAAATAATTGTCTTGTTTTTGGAACAGCGGCAAAAGGTGTTGTTGTGAGTAGAGATTCCTTGTTGGGGGCTGTTTGTAGGGAGAGAGCACTGTTGATGTAAGCTGTTGTTGTTGTTGTTTCGAAGGAGGTTGTGCATGTGCTCAAAGCCAAGTACAGTAGAGAATCTGTTATTCTTTCCCGTTTAAACGCAAACGTACGCAAACGCAAAACACTAAAACGTAGAAAAGAACAACTTTTGGACAATTCTGATAATTCTTGTTTATCTTGGTGGCAAACAGTTTGGAGCCTGATTAGACGCCGGGTTACCCGGCGTCTGATCTGGCTCCAAACTGTTTGCACTGCAAATAATAGTTTTAGCGTAAACGCGTTTATTGGGAAAGAATAACAGATTCTCCACTGTAATGACACACTACAGCTCTGGTCAACATTGACTCATTGTTGTTGTCACGTCAGTTAGCGCATTTCGAACATGGACTGTATATAGTTATATAGGAAAGGTTCCACATTACGTCACTTCTATAACTTCTTTTAATCAATTAGCACAATGCTGACACAGCACATTGACTCAACTCTGATGACACATGGATGACACATCTGAAAATGCTTAGGTTGACGCTAAGCCTTATTAGAAACAACAACAACGCCAACATTAACGCCCTTTTATGCTTTTAATTTATTCCTCGATTGAAGAAAATAGCTGATATTTATACAGTCATAAATATGTTTGATAAAAAATATTTTATATATTTAGCAGATATTACTTTAAAGCAGGCGGAAAGTAAAGCAGAATGCGCCTAAAGGCGCATTCTGCTTTACTTTCAACCTGCTTTAGGCGGTCACCTATTTTTCAAAACTAGAAACAAGCTATGGGGTAATGGGTTAAGTCAACATTTGGAGGGGAGGTCCGAACCCTCGTGTCCCACCCCTTTTGTTCTTATAATTGTATTTTGTAACACTTGAATATGGACTTGTGCTTTATGGTTATACAAACATATGGTAAAAATATGTTGAAACTAATCATTTGAACGCTGAATAAATCTCGTGTGCTCCAATTCAAATATGCTTTCATTTTAGATATAAATGTGTCTATTTCGGACGAGACTATAAATCGAGGTCCGATGTTTCAGTATATTTCATTGTATATAATTATGTTTTGTCTGGATTCTGTTGTACATCTTTATTGTTTTGAGGGCTTCATGGCAAAGTTGTCATAATTTATGGGATAGGAATTTGCCTCATCACGTATTATCATCACAATGTATTGCTACGACAACTTATATGGGTATTATAATAAATATGTTTTCCTACGAAGTCAGTGTATAACTGTTTAAAATGGGAAATGTTTTGCTACGAAAACAAAGTTGCTTTCGTTGAAATACAAAACTATTTTAATACCCATATGAGTTGTCGTGGCAATACATTTGGTGATTATACCTATAGTTCGCCCCAAGTGCTCATAGGGAATCATTCTTTCTCCCATTTTCGTCTATATGGGGATAGGAATTTGCGTCGTCAACAATTTGCCAAGCTCCCTCCGAACATCTTTGTCTCCCATTGAATGTTGTTGTAGACGGGGAGCACAGTAAAAGCAATTGTTTGATGCAAATGACGCCACAACAGTGAAGGGGTTAACGGGTGAATGTCATTAATTTAAAGGAAAAGAACCGGTATTTTAACTTGTAATAGAGATGCGTCATAACAAGCCCCTGGAGCGGATGGATTCTAGTTCGAAAGAATAATGATTCTGTTCGCCGACATTAAGAAAGAACATTCTACATCTTGTTTGCACGCAAGAGAAACCCCATGGGTAGTCCTTGATACAGGTGTTTGCGCGACCAATCCTGTCTCCGATAGAATCGCCTACTAGCGCATTTATTTCTCCCACTTTCGCCAATATGGGATGGTGATTTGCCCCATGGGGAATCACTCTATCCTCCATACCACGTTACGTCAAACATTTGCGAAGCTTACATGACGCGGGTCACACATGACGTCATTTGTGATGATGTCACTATTACAAACGTCAAGTTTGGGCGGAAAATGCACACACACTGCAATTATTTGCTAATTTGTATCATGTTTAAATTATTTAAATGGGAGAAAAAAAATCCAACATTCATTTTGTTGATACAGGATTGGAATTTCTTCCCCTTTGGTCAGAATATTCACCTAGGGACTCGGCAAGCCTCGTCCCTGCATGTATTTTCTGACACTCGGGTGAGAAACTCATCAATACCAATAGTGGATTCTTACATTCCTCAATAGCCGTGACATCAGAATTATTTTGTGCCCTGCTTTACCACAAGCACTGCATGACGCGGTAATGACGTCACTGTAAATAACATCATGTTTGCCGGAAAGAATGCACACAAAGGGTTCAATAACTACAACGTAAATTGCATATCAGTTTTTTGGTTAAAAGTTTAACAGGAGATCAACAACAAATAAAACAAGAATATCCATATACATGTGTATAGCCATTTTCACATCCATGACGTCATCAACTTTAAGCAATTGTCGTCTGCCTTCATTACTCAACTTTAACTTTAAGGTATCTTGACTAATGACATATAAAGTTGAATGTCAAAGAGTTTGGATCCTGATCAGAAGCCGCATGACGCGGCGTCTGATCTGGACCCAAACGTTTTGCAAATAACTATTGTTTACAAGGTTAAAGCGGCGAACGGATTAAAATCCAACAGAAATTTTAAGAGGCCTGAGTGTATTGTCAATACAAGGAATATTGAGTACTTTGATATACCGGAAACGTTTATTTCTAGACATTTTGCGAATAGTTTTGATTCTCACCAGACACTGCGACACTCTACATCTGATCAGCAGTCAATCCGCTCCGTACTTGGATCAGATATCTGAAATTATCAGAAAGAATGAAATCAGACGACAGTTAAAGTAGACGAAATTTATTTACTGTTGAAATGTGTTTGCTAATGTACCAACTCACACACGTACGGCTTTGTAACAGTTATTTCTAAGAACGGAATTAAATCGTGACACATTAAATGTAATAAAACAATTATATTTAATTACTACCCTAGTTAAAAAAGAAAATGCTGTAAAATTACTTTGCGCAGCAAAACGTTCTTGTATTGAAATAAGGAAACCCTATCCCGATTCTTAGGTGACAAATAGATCTAGGTAGTTCCCGATCAGACTTCGAATTACTCGGCGTCTGCTCAGGAAACAAAGTATTTTGCAAAGGTGCGGGCAAACACTAGATACGACAAAAGTAAGCATTGAGTTGCTCCAACCTTAACCCTTGTCCAATAGCCAATTTCTAGTTGTGAAAACAGATGGTCACATAGAGCTGATTAAAAGTAAACCAAATTGCATCTTCTTAATGCGCATTTTGCGGTACTTTCAGCTTGCTTTAAGATACTAGCTGCTACGAAATATGTACTATTTCGTACAGTACATATTAATGACTGTTCAAAGCGGAACCATTTTCTTTAGTGGAGGAATAAATTGTTAATGGAGTAATTAGCTATATATACATCAAACCTGTTTTAGTTGGCAAATAAAATAAGATACAATGACAAGGCTTCGTAACTGTTGCATCGTAACCCTTTACCCCATAACCTATTTATTGTTTTGAAAATAAGTGACTTCTTAAAGCAGGTTAAAAGTAAAGCAGAATGCGCCCTAATGCGCATTCTGCTTTACCTTTGGCCTGCTTTTAGGTACCACCTGCTGGAATTAAGAACATATTCCTTCTGATACATATTAATGACTGTATAGATTGGAATTATTTTTTCCGCAAAGGATTAAACGGAATGCGCTAAAAGGCGCGAAAAGGCGCTTTTATAAGAAAAATGGTTAAATACATACAGGACAACAGTAGTTATGTAGAAAACGTTCTATATTACCTCTGTCCTGCATGAGAAAATAGTCTATCTATAACCCTTTCCCCCATAGAAGCGCCTTTTAGCGCATTCAATTTATTCCTCCGCTGAAGAAAATAGTTTTAGTTTATACAGTTATCAATATGTTTCATAGGGGATATTTTCCTTATTCTAGCAGGTGGTAGCTTAAAGTAGGCTGAAAGTAAAGCAGAATGTGCCTTAAGGCACATTCTGCTTTACTTTCAACCTGCGTTTAGTAGTCACCTATTTTCAAAACTATAAACAGGTTATTGGGTAAAGGGATAAATACACCTGCTTCTGTTTTAAATGAAAACTGAAATTAAGGCTTTACTGTATCTATCCAATAAATGAATGAATATAAGCTGTAGACTTAAAGTCTAAACAAATTGGGTTTTCAATGATTTGTTTAGCGTCAATGTTTCGTTTATGTCATTGCACTGGACAATAAAATCGCTATAAGACTATAGGATGACCTTGAATGCCAGGTCAACAGTCGTTTCATGCTCCAGTCATCGACCTAAAAACATGCCAAATAAGGTCAATACCGGTACAGTGGACCAGATAAGGACATTAAATATATTGCAGTGGCAAGGTCATAGCTGTCAAAATTTGTTTTGGGACGGAGCATTCGGCTTACTTCGGTCAGTTCCGTAGAGCCGAAAACATTCAAATTGTCGAAAACGGCCAACGGCTATGCCTTATTAAAAGTGTATGTCTTATACCGTTAGATACAAGTGTTCTTAGAATACGTTTGAATTCCAAAATCAACGAACTCTAGTGGCGCGTTAACGCACACAGTACAAACAGGGTACCTATAAAAATTACACTTGACCTATGCAAAAGTGGCATACCCAGATGAAAGGGTTCCTGTTAATAGGGATTTATTATCATAGGGAATGTTTCTGTTTATTTGACCGAGATTTTCCCCTCTGCCAAGAACTAAAAAGAAGGCAGGTCGGTGGTTTGATGCCATGCGCTGCTTCGAAACAAATGAGATTAGCCGAAATCAGCTCCCTGAAATTATCCCCATCTCTGCTCATCATCCCTCATCATTCGTTGGCGATATATGACATATTTTGTGTCGCAGTGCCGTAAAACCAAATTCTTCCATCAAAGCATTAGATAATTATATACTAGTGACTGTCAGATGCTTTAACTCTTTAGCTGCCAAAGTAATCGTGAGAGTTTTACACCTTCACCGTTTCATTGTCGTCTGCTTCCATATCATTGTCTGCAATATCGTTTCAAAGTTAAATCTAAGACAGTATGACTGAAGAAATTTCAAAAAGAATGTCAAGCAGTTTGGATCCTGATCAGACGCCGCATTACGTGGCGTCTGATCAGGGTCCAAACTGTTTGCAAACGCGATTTATGACGTCATTGAGAGTGAAAGGGTTAAACTATATTTAGATTAAGACCTAGTTAAACTCTGAATGAAAACAAGATGGCTACAAATTATGAATAGGAAAAATGTCATTGAAACAAAAGATAACATGATATCTTCAAAGATTGACCTGGTAAATAACATGCGATTTATCATTGATATTAATTGCTTACATAATACTTTATTGCACTCTTCTCCTTTCAAGTTGGGCAATAAGCACATCGTGATTGATATAACACGGTGATATGATAATAATTTATCCCTTTCACTGCCTTAACACCAGCCCAATAGTTATTTCCAAACAGTTTGGAACCTGATCAGACGCCGCGTAACGCGGCGTCTGATCAAGATCCAAAATTGTTTGGAACTGAATTCAATATTTCATAAGTCAAAATGTATAAAAAATAATTTTGAGACATTAAAGCTGACGACAACTGTTTAAAATTGATGACGTCATGGCAGCGAAGGAGTTAATGATCTAAATGTATAATTAAATCATACAGGCATGTCTTATATGTAAGGATTTTAACTCTGTCATAAAATTGTCTGCTAAAAACTATTTTTGGTCGTCTGCATGTTATTTTGTTAAATTAAGGATTTAACCTTTCAGCGGCCATATTGTCGTCTGCTTTAAGTTGTCGTCTGCAAAGATAATTAGATACCAATGTGTGCATTTCCACATTTATGAAAACTTAAAACCTTACCAAATTGTATTTCGCCCTTAACCAATTTGTGCACAGCGTCCCATAAAAGGGACATATGCAAACAATGTAGACGCTGATCAGACACCACATAATGCGGCGTTTGATCAGAGTCTACATTGTTTGAAAACAAGAATTGGACATACTATAAAAAATTGAAAATGAAAATATAGACCGGGCACTCCTTAAATGAAAAATGGACCTATTCAATATATCAGCTTGGAAGAATCCACTTGGCGTAAGGAGCATTCTGTTTACTGTTGTCGTGTATTGGACTCACCTGACCTATTAACAAGATATCCCTTTTCGTCGAAGGCTTGGCGAGTTTTAAGTAGAACCCTCATTTGGACTGGGAAATAGGTTTCCTTTTCAGAGATTTTCGGTGTTTACACTGCATAATTTATTATATTATCTCGTATTTGGTATTATATACGCTCGTATGTCAGCGTTGGTCAGAAAAACAGAGATATAATTATACATTATATAGTTTACCAGGTTACTGTGCAAAATTCTCTGACATCTGCTATTGCGAAATTACCACAGGGGGCCACTAAAACAGTGTCACGGTACAGTTTGTAGAAAGCTTTGAGCTGCTGGTAAAAAGGGTATCCCAATTATAACGATCGACGAATCGCCTGATTTTGAACAAAATATATCCTACAGATGCCCTTTTTCTACATCTTATTATGTTCGGACGTCGATAGTATTTCATAATATTGCAGCAAATCATAATATGTATTTAACGTTTTATTGTTTAGGGTAAAGATACAAAGAGGCCAACATATACAAGAACAAACAGATGTTGCCAAAATGGGTCAGTTAAACTATTTGTGTTCTGTCCGAAAGGGATACATTAATATCTCTCTTCAGCGATACTAAGAATAAGCTTACTCTTTTTTAAAAGACATTTGGTAGTTTAACACAAGTCTAAATCTATGCAGAAAACTTTCTGTATTACCATCTTTCTGCATTAAGCAAACATTTGTCTTTGAGACCCACACTCTCCCTATTAGGTATATCGTTTAAGAGATGTTGTACAGTACTGTATACAATGTACTACTATTATACAAAATAACAGGTCACCAAATGTTACTACAATCATGTGATCTTGTAATTCGTACGGCTTGTGTCACTCTAACGAATTGTATATCACTCTAGGCATGTTCTTGGATAGTACATGGATAATATTAAATTGTGCTTAGAGTACATGTATCATGTATACATAATGTATCGGTTTTACATATACAGTGATGAAAAAATTATTGTTCCCTATAAATACGTTTATGCTTAATTGCAAACAATTTGGAGCCAGATCAGACGCCGGGTAACCCGGCGTCTGATCAGGCTTCAAACTGTTTACCACTCAGATTAAAATTCGCCAGCATTTTCAAGAAATTGTCATTTTATGTTTTATGGCATTGAATATGCGTTAAGTTTCGCTCAATTTCATTTCAACGGTAAGGAATATTCTACTGTAGATAGACATTGATAGTGCACAGTTTCTATTCTGTTTTTAATAACCATTAGCGATGCAGGCATAACCATTGCCGGTACATAGGTACATGTAACCAAAGTGTGCTACAGTGGAGAATCTGTTATTCTTTCCCAATAAACGCGTTTACGCTAAAACTATTATTTGCAGGGCAAACAGTTTGGAGCCAGATCAGACGCCGGGTAACCCGGCGTCTGATCAGGCTCCAAACCGTTTGCCACCAAGATAAACAAGAATTATCAGAATTGTCCAAACGTTGTTCTTTTCTACGTTTTAGTGCTTTGCGTTTGCGTACGTTTGCGTTTAAACGGGAAAGAATAACAGATTCTCCACTGTACCTTGATAATCATTGATTGTTAAATATATATTGACCGGGAAATATAGTTTTATGAATTGATGGTAAAGATACAATTATTGGCGGTGCTTACATGTACTTTTTAACCTCCGTTTTTCACTGTAGATGACTCGCTGACCAGGAGGCAGTTCGAATGTCAGTGAATACAATGTATGTTGTTTCGTAGCTTGTAAAAATGTTTTATAATATGTTCCCGCTGATGATTTGCTACAAATAGGGCTACCCTAGAGTATAAGTCAGCGGCTAATACTTTAGGTAATTTTCAAATATTAAACTATTACGAATACAATAAAGGTGAACATACTTGTACATAATAACTACACTGCAAACACTAACGCTTTGCCGCAAGGTATAGTGTCCACTCATTGTCTTCACCGTTTGCAATTATTAACATCATGGTACAGTGGAGAATCTGTTATTCTTTCCCGTTTAAACGCAAACGTACGCAAACGCAAAACACTAAAACGTTGAAAAGTACAACTTTTGGACAATTCTGATAATTCATGTTTGTCTTGGTGGCAAACAGTTTGGAGCCTGATCAGACGCCGGGTTACCCGGCGTCTGATCTGGCTTCAGACTGTTTGCACTGCAAATAATAGTTTTAGTGTAAACGTGTTTATTGGGAAAGAATAACGTTTTCTCCACTGTATGTGGAATGTGTTTGAAGTTTGGCATTTCTCAGCAGCATAGTTTAAAATGAGTTTTATCACAAAGCCAACATTAATAAATATCAGCTGATTTATTATTTAGTTAAAAGAATACAAAAATACACAAATGAATAATTAGCTAGACATACCACACACCGATTTAACATGTATGCAGATAAGCTAAATATCCGACACTAAGCCCGCTAAAACGTATGATTATTAACTATTTTCTCTCTAGCAATTTGCCTCGAACAAACAGTATTTCTGGCAAGAAAATGCTTTAAGCGAGATGAGAGTAAAGCAAAAAGCTCCGAAAGGAACTTTCTTGTTTTACTTTCATAAGCATCCACCTGTCCGGATGCAGGATATGTTTCCTGTAGTGTCACCAATAAACCCCTGTGACGGCATGTTATTTTGACAGGTGCCTCTTGTGAGGGGACATGGCCCATTCGAAAAATGGCTCCATATTATCTTACTGTACACATATGGACTTTGTTTTCTAAGACTCTGGGGCCCGTTTCATAAAACTTCGTACGACAAAAAAACGGTCGTAAGTCAAATCTTTAAAAAACCTTTAATTTCTTATTTCTCTTTCTAATCATGTCTTGTGACATCTCTGTGGGATCGTCTTTTCAAGACGATTCCAAAGAGATGTCGCAATACAGGATTAGATGGAGAAATAAATAATAATTGAGACGCTTATAATCTGACTTACGACAACATTTGTCGTACGAAGTTTTATGAAACGTGCCCCTGTACCAGGACCTGTTCGTTCTTAGCATGAAAATATACATTTTAATGCGGAATAAATGAGGGTGTCGAAAGGCGTTTCTATGGGGGAAAGGGTTGATTAAACAAACAGGTAGCAACATGCTGCTTTACTTTAACCATACTTTAACCATCCTCACACACGTATACGGAATTAACTCATTGACCCCTAGTGATGCATATATGCGTCTTTTACCAAACGTGAACCTGTGCAGAGTACACTTGTCCTATGCAAACTGTGAAGTCCCTGATCAGAGGGCTCCTGCTGGAGCCCTCTTATCTGGGACTTCACTGTTTGTCATTTTTCAATTTATTACAAAAATAACCCTAAATAGTCTAAAATGGACCATCCTTTATTGCAAATTGGAATTTTCCATTGTAAGTGTCAGGGGATAATGAGTTAAAATAATGTTTTGAGAGAAAGCAACCGAACACAACTACTTAACATTTTTATCAGGTCGAAATTTACATTCCAAGAATGTTAACATATCCGAAGTACATGTACAATATCGAGCTCCGAACTCCGTTTTATGGTTGTGTAGATACATGTTTTTGCATGTAGAAGAAAGCAGGAACCTCGCCCAGGAGCAGCCACCTGATCCAGGCATCAACATTACAATAGCATGGCATTACTTTCCTTTTATAATCTCATTCACCGATCACCCCTGAAACTTAAAATGGAAAATTCAACAGTCCATTAAGTTTAGTCCATTATTGAATATTTAATGTTGATCTTAACAATATATTGCAAATTGTTAACATTGTAGACCCTGCTTAGAGGGCTCCTTTAGGAGTCCTCTGGTCTGGGTTTACATTGTTTGCCTAGGACAAGTGTATTCTTCATAGGTGTATAACGTATATAAATGACGAGTTTACTCGTCGTTAGGACTCAAAGAGTTCAATACTGACAGTGCAGTAGCTCGACGGTACCATCTTTCTATTTAGCAATGTAAGTGTTTGAATCACGTCCAAATTAACATACCATCAGGGCTGCCATAAGTTGACATGAAAAATCCTAAGATTTTAAAATTTGCATTTTTTCAAATGTGATTTTACAAATCGTACCTTTACCCTATAGCCTGTTTCTAGGTTTGTTGGCAAACGCCTACTTAATTCAGGCTGTAAGTTAAGCAGAATGCGCCTAAAGGCGCATTCTGCTTAACTTTCAGCCTGCTTTAAGCACTACAAACTGGAAAATAATCCGAAGACTTTGGAAAAATCCGGAGAAATGGCAGCCCTGTACCATACCCCGCAGAATGGATTTTAATCCCGGAAGTACAATATCGAACAACCCTGCAAAGTTTGTGGAAACAGCTTTCCGCCCAGACTGGGTAACGAGGACCTTGTATCACGGATTCCTTGCCCTATGTAATGATCAATCGCTACATTATCTTCCCAGTCAGCCACGGCCCATAAATTCTTGTTTATTTTAATCATTTTGGCCTAAATATCTCGGTAATTGGTCTCGATATCATCGACAACTCGCGGAATTCAGACCATTATTCTGGGGTTTTGCCTGGCTTACTAACACGGTTATGTTATAAAACTGGAGGACTAGTGCCAAGAATAGCCAATACAGAGGGGGAGACTTTATTCTTTCCTAAAAAACGCGTTTATGTTAACTGAAACCTTATGCCCGTTGCGAATAGTTTAGAACCAGATCAGACGCCGGGTTACCCGGCGTCTGATCTGATTCTTAACTGTTTGGTTATTTGATTAAATCTTATCGTTATTTTTTCTTTAACAATGCTTTTTCCTACTTTTTATTTCATTGCGTTTATGTTTGTAAAAATAAACGTTAACATTTTTAAATTGTTGTATTTTTCCACATTATATTCGAGTCATTGCGTTTGTGTTTTGTGTCCTTTAATTCTTTCTCTGCCAACGTCGCCAAAAGGTAACTGTGTTATCAGTTGCATCCTGATCAGACGCCGCGTAAAGCAGTCCTGAATCTGACTCTGGAAATATTTCAGACGGCACTACCAATGCAGACGATATTTTGGCTGTAAGAGGGTTTAAGTAGACGATAAGACTTGGCAGTGAAAGAGTTACATGTAAGTTAACGTTGTCTCAATTCTACATATATTGATAAAACTGCTTAGTTTGCATTATACCTACACTTATCCACATGTTTTCATGTGAAAACATAATTATACTGAGTGAAATAATGAATTTGAATTTGAAATTTGAATTTGAATTTTGATTAAAACGGTCGACGATGTGTACGCTCAAGTCTACAATATGGCGGGTGGCAGTTAAGGACAGACCATAAGTGACGCATAAGGGTTTTGTCATGGGTATATTTCCATGCTTTGCCCACGCACGTTGATTCATCATTCATTAGCGATCTTGATGCATGTAACACCGAACTTCGTTGGTAACTTGTTTTGCTGAATAAGTGATTATCATGCTTGACGTATATAAATATTGAACGTATCTAAAGACCAATTTAACCTATGAATCATGGAACTTCTAAACAACAATAATAGATTCCAGTTAGGTCCAGTTTTAGAATTAACACATTTATTTCCAGAAATAGTAAAAGTTCATACTCATACAAAATGCCATTAACACTAGTTTTGACTATTAAGGATTGATCTTTTGCAACTTATTGCAAAATAACAAACAGTGCATACTCTATTTCGTGCCCATATTTACAGTGGAGACACTGTTATTCTTTCCCGTTTAAACGCAATCGTACGCAAACGCAAATCACTAAAACGTAGAAAAGAACAACTTTTGGACAATTCTGATAATTCTTGTTTATCTTGGTGGCAAACAGTTTTAAGCCTGATCAGACGCCGGGTTACCCGGCGTCTGATCTGGCTCCAAACTGTTTGCACTGCAAATAATAGTTTTAAGCGTAAACGCGTTTATTGGGAAAGAAAAACAGCTTCTCCACTGTATAGGATACTGTGCTTACCCTTTCATGATCAAGTTATTCGGTAGATTTTACCCTATTACCGATTTATTGTCGTCTGCTTCAGTATTGTTGTCTACAAGACACGTTTCAATGTTAGATTCAAGGTTGTCTGACTTAGTAAATATTGATAAGAGTGTCAATCAGTTTGGGTCCCGATCAGACGCCGCGTAACGCGGCGTCTGATCAGGACCCAAACTGTTTGCAAACGCGCCCCAGGGCGTCATTGAGAGTGAACGGATTAGGCAGCTCCATTGAGCAGTGGTTTTTTGTTGTCCAGATCTTGATTTGATTTGATTTATTTTGATTTTACGTCGCTGTCAACAGTATTTCAGTCATATCGCGACGTCCAGCTAATTATAGGTGGATGAAGACTCCAGAAGTCATTTATGCACTGTTTCAGGCACAAATCGGCAAATTGGTAGAACCACTGACCTTCCGCAAGCCAGCTGGAAGGCTTCCCAACATGAAAAATCCGAACGACCCTACTGGGATTCGAACTCACAGCGGTGAGGAACTTAGTGATGTTAGTCACAGTGACTATACCACTAGGCCACGGAGGCCCCTTGTGTGTGTGTTGTCCAGTGTTTTTGACTACACGGGAGGTTTTGTTTTGTCAAGTGTAGAAGAAGATGGTAATACAGTGCTCCCTCCCATCAATGGCCCTCTGAACAACGATTCCCTCCTTACAAAAATTGCCGTTGTTGCCAAAAACAAGGCAATTATGTCTTACCCTTTCACTGCTGCAATATCTTCTACTTCTACAGAAGACACAAGTTCACTGGGCTGGCCATGTATACCGTATGTCGGACAGTCGGATACCAAAGCAACTTCTGTTTGGAGAACTGCAGACGGGTTCGAGAACTACAGGTGGTCAGAGAAAACGCTACAAAGACACACTGAAGGTTTCTCTAAAGGCATTTGACATACCAGTAGATCTTTGGGAAGACACAGCTGCGGACCGTTCCACCTGGCGAAGCTGCATCACCAAAGGTGCCAAATCATCTGAATTAGCACGCATAAGGGAGTCTAAAAGGAGGCGCACAATCAGGAAAGCGAGAGCAGCGAGCATTTCAACAATTGACCCAGACTGTACCGAACACAAATGTCAGAAATGTGGGAGGTACTTCCGTGCCCGGATCGGCCTGACAAGTCATCTCCGGACACACAGAAAACAGTCAACTACATAGATGAAGAAATCATGGTCATCTTAGCTGAGCGATGGACGAACCAACATCTTCTACTTAAATTTATCGTCTGCTGTTTTTCTCAAAGTCACATGTTTGTTACTTTGACAGAAAAAAAACATAATGACAAGAAAATAGGCTTTGAATCCAGTTTAGACGCCGCGTTATGCGGCGCCTAATCTGAATTCAAGATTTTTGTTTGTAAATGCAATCCAATTGCCCTCCCTATAACACTCGATCCGAACACCAACACAATCTCTGTACCCCAATGGGAGCTGTCGTATAGAGGGAACACGGTAATGATGATGATTGTCTTCATGATCAACATATTTCAAATGTTTTCACCTAACAGAAATAAGGTAGTCAAATAGCCAGGGGCTCGTTTCATAAAACTTCGTACGACCAATGTTGTCGTAAGTCAGATTATAAAAGCCTCAATTATTATTTATATCTCTATCTAATCCTGTCTTGTGACATCTCTTTGGAATCGTCTTGAAAAGACGATTCCAAAGGGATGTCCCGAGACAGGATTAGATAGAGAAATCAGAAATTAAATGTATTTTAAAGTTTTGACTTACGACCGTTTTTGTCGTACGAAGTTTTATGAAACGGACCCCAGTACCATAACTTAGTACAGTGGAGAAGACGTTATTATTTCCCGTTCAAACGCAAACTAAACGAAACCGCATTGCACCTTTTGGACAGTTCCACCTACCCATGTTACTCTGAGTGGCAAACAGTCTGAAGCCCGATCAGACGCCGGGACAACCGGCGTCTAATCTAGCTACAAACCGTTGGCAATAGAAAGTATAGAGTAAGCGTTTACAAACGCGTCAATTAGGAAACAATAACGTCTTCCCCGCTGTACCTTATCGGTTCCATACAAAACAATGGATTAAGCTCAAGCGTAAGGAAGTATGCACCCAAACTTTTAAATGAAACCAATCGGTGCAGTGATTGAATAAAAACACACGGAGAATGCCATGCTATACTGGGAGTGCACTTTCCCAAACTGTAGAGAAATTGATCACAATTGTTTTACACCCTAGAGCAACCTATATACCCATTAAATACCTCACCTTTACGGCCACTAAAATACAGACTCATTGGTTACCTTGAAACAAGCCTCAGCATACTGGAGGCTTAGGCCAAACAGAAAGCTCCTTTAGGAGCTTCCTGCTTTACATTAATCATGCTGTAAGCAACCACCATTTTCAAACACAAAACATTATTATTTGTATTGCGTTATCGAAATATAATTATGTTATTTACTGTTAACTTTATCTATCGCTATGCACTTTTACCAAAAAACGCACCGAAGAGCCAGATGACCTATTTCAGTTCCATTTCAAACCTTTGGAGTATGACTTAACTCACACTGAACGTACTTCTTGACCTTCATGCACCATATAAAAGCCACCTAGCACCAATGATTCCAGTACGATGCACTAAACAACAACACATTTGGACAGCTCCGATCGATTACCACTAACTAGAGAGCATCGCGTACAGTGCCGCTTCTAACTGATACAAGGTCTTTTGCTGGGACACTTGACATTTCCTATACAAAGTGTTTATTTGTATACAGAGGAGAACACGTGACTCTTTTTCCCGTTTAAACGTAAACGAGACACAAACGCATTGCAATATAAAAGTGTTTGACCTACTAGTTCAGCCAATTATTAAGCTACAGTGGAGAATCTGTTATTCTTTCCCAATAAACGCGTTTACGCTAAAACTATTATTTGCAGTGCAAACAGTTTGGAGCCAGATCAGACGCCGGGTAACCCGGCGTCTGATCAGGCTCCAAACTGTTTGCCACCAAGATAAACATGAAATATCAGAATTGTCTAAAAGTTGTTCTTTTCTACGTTTTAGCGCTTTGCGTTTGCGTACGTTTGCGTTTAAACGGGAAAGAATAACAGATTCTCCACTGTACAAAATTCAAACTTTGACTCGATTTAATCATAAAGTGTTCGGGATTTTAAAAAAATGGCTTCTTAATTATTAAGTGTTCGAGATACAAAATTAAGAGTTTAGAAAGCATTGTACAGGCGTTGATATGTTATAGTTAAAAGGAGCGAACCACTTCTTAGTCATCAATATTTCACTTAATAGTTATGTTCTAACTAACTTAGAATATAACCTATATTTGACTGGTTCAGGATTAATCTTTCCTACCTTTCTAAATCATTTAAATTTTAATTAAACTTTCTCATCTATAGAGTTATGCTACATTAGTTACTGCCGATATGCAATGCTACAAATGGATCAATAAAGATAGGCGACTTCTTAGTGCCAGACCAGATTAATGCAGAAAGCTCATAGATTTATATGAGTTTTAAGTAGATATAACAGCCTGTATTCGATTTGTTTTACAAATGGGCATTCTATTGAGATCTGCTTAATGCTGGGTAAAATTAATGCAGAAATGTCACAAATCTAGGAGCTTTCTGTTATTATTGCATGCTGCATTAAGCAACCGTCTGTGTATATACATGTAATGCTACAAATGTGAACGTTATTGCGATCTCTAACAGGCGACTACTTAATTCTTGATAACAAGTACAAAAATGTCCTAAAGGAGCTTTCTGCATTTTTTATGGTGCATTAAGCGACCGCATGCATATGTAATATTGCAAATGGATCAACGAGTCCAACGTGTGCTATGCCCATGTTTGGCATCACTCTGCAAGTGGTACATGTAGGCATGTTCTGCGTAATGGTCTCCGGGTGACGGTATATGTGGTCGGGTCGCCGCGCTTCTTCATGTTGGCTTCTTAATCATTAAGTTGCTTTAAAAATGATTCTAACTATTACGTTAATGACACTTTTTTGACAATTCTGACTATTCATTTTAATCTGAGTGGTTCTTGTGCCCATACAGTTTGGAGCATGGCTCCAAAATCTTTGCATTTAGCCTATCAAAACATATCGTCACAAAAGATATACACCATCAAACAGCGTAGACCCTGGTGAGACACAGCAAACCACTGTATGGACACACACTGTTCACATATTAACTATCGACCACCCTTATATCTGTAATGAATTGTTCCAGGATAGACAAAGGTTAAGTTCATTGCAATATCCAGGCGCAATTTAGTTTCCATTGTAAAGCGTTTGGGTCAAGGTCAGAGACATCGAGTACAGTGCCACCACTAACTGATAATGGGTAACGTCTTTACCAGGACAATGCCATTTCAAAAACATTGTACAACCCGTAAACAGAGTTTTTTGTTGTTTTCTTGTCTTTTGTTTGTTTTTTGGTCGTGATTTTGTCTTTTGTTGGTTTTTGTGTTGTTGTTTTTATTAACAGTCAACAAGGAACACCTCTAAACTCTTTCATTGCCAATGGTGCCAAAAGGCGACTAAACAAACAGTTTAGATCCTGATCAGACGCCGCGTAACGCGGCGTCTCATCAGGATTCAAACTGTTTTTAAACTAGTATCGATATTTTTAAGTCATACTTTATTGAATCTCACCTTTAAACTATCTTGCAAACAACAGTATCGATGAAGACGACAACAAAACTTTAAAGGGGTAAACATTTTACAATAAATTAGCAGCGCTGAATGCGATAATGATTGGCCAACATTTAATTATCAACAAGGCATTTACCCAGTCCGATTGACATTTACTAAAATATGTTTCCAGAGAAAACAAAAAACGGTAAAGAGCACCGCTTTCAAACCCTCTACCTCCATATCAAGAAAGAAAACAGTTGAATTTTGCGTAATAATGGCTGCGTCAGATCAGGATCCAATCTGTTTGGCACTTGATAATATAACTTTAATCAATTTACCTAAAATAAACTACATTTGAGAAAAATAAAAAAACGACAATTGTATAGATACGATATAATTATCATATTATGTTGGGTTTTAGCGACACGTGCCCATTTGTGCTCAGGATCCAATATATTGAACATAGGCAAGCAGTGTAGACTATGATCAGACACCGCATCCTGATGCGTCTGAGCAGAGTCTAAACTGTTTGCTTATAGGAATTTCAATATAACACAAAACAAATCTTAGACCTTGCACCCATGCAATAAAAAAGGACTACAGTGGAGAATCTGTTATTCTTTCCCAATAAACGCGTTTACGCTAAAACTATTATTTGCAAAGCAAACAGTTTGGAGCCAGATCAGACGCCGGGTAACCCGGCGTCTGATCAGGCTCCAAACTGTTTGCCACCAAGATAAACATGAATTATCAGAATTGTCAAAAAGGTGTACTTTTCTACGTTTTAGTGTTTCGCGTTTGCGTACGTTTGCGTTTAAACGGGAAAGAATAACAGATTCTCCACTGTAGTTATAATCAAATATAAAGCATGGAATTATCTGCTCGGCGCAATGGGTAAATGCACAATAAACATAATACAGAAAGCTCTATTTAGAGCGTTTGATACTTTTGGTCAAATTCAAGCAATAAATTATCTTAAAAATCCTCATTTGAAACAAAGAAATCAGATACCTTATTACATGAACAGATAGAGAGAACAGAATATGTACGTTTTGTAACCAAAATGGTAAAGAAAACAAGTACCATTTTTACTCTGCAAAATGCGGCGTCTGATCAGAGTATACACTGTTTGCCTATATATGTCCCTTTTAGGACGCTATGCAATAATACGTTTATGTCTAATTATATATAAAAAAATTGAATAACGTCAATAACCGTATATTAAAGACAACATGAACTTACGTAAACATACCCTGAGTAGAGTGGTTGCATTGCTATTTGTAAACTCAGTGTGAATTTCATTTGTCTTTGTCGTTTTTCCCTTATTTCTTTATAAATGGCCAAAGGCAATGGTGTATCGAAGATATACCAATAAAGCTGAAACGCAAAACTGGAGCTACCAAATATATGCGTGTCCGATAAATTTATTCTCCATCATAGCTTAGTGCTAGTTGTCTTGTTTGTAGATCTCAATGTTTCTTGATGAACAACTTCACTGCCTTACAAAGAGTACAATGGTTGTTTGCAAATAGTTTGGATGCTGATCAGACGCCGCATAATGCGGCGTCTGAGCAGGATCCAAACTGTTTGACACTCATTGCCATGTTTTAAGGTAAAAATACCTAAAATTTAAATTTGAGAAATAAAAGTAGACGACAATTGTTTAAATTGATGACGTCATTGCGTTTAAAGGTTAACGTGTCTTCTGAATACATGTTCTGCACTTCACCGAATATACGTACCCGTACTTGAAGACAAGCCCTTAGATCTAATCGCTGTTCATAACGAATCATAAGTAGCATATTGCCCGTCCAAGAACCGTATTGGTCCAATAATAATTCTCCATAGACGGCCACGGCTCTTTTCATCGTCCTTCAAATGTTCAGTGCATATAACACCCATGTGGCTAGATGCCTATTCAAGTATGGTACCGTAGACCAGAGGAGACTATGGGTCGTTTGGTGTTATAGAGTGTTATTGAAGTTGAGTCGAGTACGCTGTTGTAACCAATTAATGCATATACATATTCTACAAAAGTAGGCATTAGTCAAACAATGTAGACCATGATGAGACGACACAAACCGGTTCACACTCGTATCGATATTTCTCCAGCCGCAATAACCGTGTAGGTAATATTTTAACCCATTACCCAAAAGCCTTTTTCTAGTTTTGAACACAGGTGACCACTTAACTCTTTGAACCCTAGTCCCGCATATAGGCGTGGTTTTCAAACAGTGTATATGTGAATAGAACACATGTCCTATGCAAACAGTGAAGACACAGATCAGAGGGCTCCGAAAGGAGCCCTCTGATCAGGGTCTTCACTGTTTGTCATAATGCCTAACATTGACAAAAACAACCCTTAAAAGTCTATAATGGACTAGACTAAAATGGAAACTGGAATTGTCCATTTAAAGTTTCAGGGAGGAAAGAGTTAAAGCAGGTTGAAAGTAAAGCAAAATGCGCTTGATTTTATCCTGCTTATAAGCTTACATCTGCTAGAATATAGAACATATTTCTGATGGTACATATGTATGACTGTATGAAATGGAGGAATAAACTAAAGGCATAAAAGACGTAGTCATGGCGTAATGGGTTAAAAAAGGTAGATTTAATGGCGTTAAAGGGGTAATTGTCATTGGTTGTAAAAATCGGAATGATACAGTGGAGAATCTGTTATTCTTTCCCAATAAACGCGTTTACGCTAAAACTATTATTTGCAGTGCAAACAGTTTGGAGCCAGATCAGACGCCGGGTAACCCGGCGTCTGATCAGGCTCCAAACTGTTTGCCACCAAGATAAACAAGAATTATCAGAATTGTCCAAAAGTTGTTTTTTCTACGTTTTAGTGCTTTGCGTTTGCGTTCGTTTGCGTTTAAACGGGAAAGAATAACAGATTCTCCACTGTAATTGTCATTGGTTGTAAAAATCGGAATGATAACTAGAAACATGCTTGATATTACAAGAGTGACACTTGAATTTCCAAAGAAAGAAATGGCAAAGTTGGAAACGCAATACATTGTACTCTACCATTACAGTGGAGAATCTGTTATTCTTTCCCGTTTAAACGCAAACGTACGCAAACGCCAAAGCACTAAAACGTAGAAAAGAACAACTTTTGGACAATTCTGATAATTCTTGTTTATCTTGGTGGCAAACAGTTTGGAGCCTGATCAGACGCCGGGTTACCCGGCGTCTGATCTGGCTCCAAACTGTTTGCACTGCAAATAATAGTTTTAGCGTAAACGCGTTTATTGGGAAAGAATAACAGATTCTCCACCCTAGATCTAAAGCTTTAGTTTGTTGAGTGCAGTTCGTCATGTATATTAAAACTGTTTGGATCCTGATCAGACGCCGAGACACACGGCATCTGATCTTAATCCAAACTGTTTGACACTCGTACGTTGAAATCTTCAGTTAAAAAACATGGATACTCAATATTATTGGTTAGCAGAATAAACTCTCGAAGCAGACGGTATTACAGCAGATTAACGGTAGGCATATAAACACAGTGAAGTAAAAACATTTTCGAATGAGAAGTGTTTTGCCATCATAATTGTATTGACAATAATGACCAGGATTCCAAGGTCATTAGTTCTGTTTACAATTAAACTATCCTTTCACGGTAAAAATTATCGTCTGTTAACAAATTTCCATAGCATTTATTTTTCTAAATGATACTTTTTTATTGCCTTAACTTTTCTAAATGCGCTAAACACTTTGCAACTAGATCAACCACCGAATTACACGGTGTATGGTTTGGAAACCAACTACAGTGGAGAATCTGTTATTCTTTCCCGTTTAAACGCAAACGTACGCAAACGCAAAGCACTAAAACGTAGATAAGAACAACTTTTGGACAATTCTGATAATTCTTGTTTATCTTGGTGGCAAACAGTTTGGAGCCTGATCAGACGCCGGGTTACCCGGCGTCTGATCTGGCTCCAAACTGTTTGCACTGCAAATAAAAGTTTAGCGTAAACGAGTTTATTGGGAAAGAATAACAGATTCGAGTACACAAGTCTTTTGGAACTTGGCAGGGAAGGGGTTGAGGATATTGATATGGTTAATTAGCAATAGTATACGTTTTTCAAGGAGATGATATGTTTTTATACATTAACCCTTTCACTTTCAATGACGTCATAAAGCGCATTTGCAAACAGTTTTGATCCTGACCAGACGCCGCGTGACGCGGCGTCTGGTCAGGATCAAAACTGTTTGCCTCTTGTTTTGAAATTACGTCAGTTGTACTGCCTTAAATCTAACTTTGAAACGATATTGCAGACAACAATATTGAAGCAGACGACAGTATGGCGGTGAAGGGGTAAATACCTCACCATAGTTTTGATCGTGAAAGGGTGATATCTAGATTGTCTCTTGACTGACCGCCAACCTTGAACTTGAATGACCGTGAGTATGTTGTCATATACTGTTTTGAAATAATAACACTAATTATTGCAATGTATGAAACTAGAGAGAAAGTATTGTACAGATGAAACTCGATAATTAACGCGTATTTCGAATTCTAAACTACGTTTTAACTTCGAAATACGGATAAGTTCGACTTAAATGGACGCGAAAATGAACTAAAACAACGAGTAAATTATCAAAAGAGAAAGTGTCCAGTCGGTTTAACGGTCATTCGGGCTGAAATTATACCGACTATAATTTGGTACTTTACTCTTTTATAACATCTATCACCCAACTATCAACAACCTTGAAATAGAAGCTTCACACCTACGAAACTGGTTAAATGATAAGATTGTAAGGCTTTTAACATACTGACAAACAGATAGTGTACACATGATAAAAAAGATATTTTCAAAGTGTAGAAAACTAATTATACTTTAATGTATACATGTATCGGCACCGATGTGGGTCTACAGACAATTTAGACTATGACAAGCAAGCGACCTGGACAACATTTTTTTAACATTTTTTCGATCGCATAGAGATATGCAGCTCCTGTCGTTGATTTATAGTAGGTTTCGGGGTACAGACAAACTAACCATATACATGTAGTATTATCATAGCTGTCTCTAAAGACATGGCCATGCTTTAACCCTTTACCCCAAAGTTGTTTTTCAAGTTTTGAAAATAGGTGACTATTTAAAGTAGGTTGAAAGTAAAGCTGAAGGCGCCCTTAGGCGCATTCTGCTTTACTTTCAGCCTGCTTTAAGTTACCACCTGCTAGAAATTTAGAAAATATTTCTTCTAATACATTTCTGGGGTTCCTTCACCTATAATTAGCTGGACGTCGCGATATGACTGAAATACTGTTGAAAGCGACGTAAAATCAAATCAAAACAAATCAAATCAAATCAAACTTCTAATACATGTACATATTTATGACTGTAAAGATTGGAACTGTTTTCTTCCGCGGATGATTAAATGGAATGCGCTAAAAGGCATCTATAAGTTAAAGGGTTAAATCAAGGTATGTGTCGTATGCGTATATAGTATATAGAGGATATTGAATGATTGTTTTTTCAGTAATTAATTTATTGAACGAGTTGGATAAAAATGATATTTTGCGAGCCTTGGCGAGCAACATATCATTTTTATCCAACGAGTTCAATAAATTTATTACTGAAAAAACACGAATTTAATATCCTATTTATCACATAAACACCAAATGACACCAAAATCCGAACGGTCTAACTTTCACTTTTGCCCTCGGCTCTTAAGGTAAACGATTTGTCATAGGTGTTATTCGGTTTTATTCATCCGTAGATAAAAACACCAATCATATTAACGTAAAGAAAATCAACACCATTACGTTTTGAAAAAACTTCTCTGATACCATATTCAAATTTTAAATTAATATTTAAATTAAAGTTGTTCTAATTGACTAAAAGTGATCATTTGACATAAAGAATCTAGTTTCGTTTTCAAAATAACGTCAAGACGTAACATGACGTCATTATTATTGTAACGTCTAAATTTGAAAAAAAAGTCTGAGTCACTGTTAATACTAAAGTCTACGTAGTATTAAGTTTAGCCTGATTTGCAGACTGAGTTTGCGAGACTGCTAGGGATAATGTTTCTAGGACACTTCGAAATGTTTCAATACCTAGTGGTGATCTATGTTTGTCTAGATTCTCTTAACTGATTTACAGTCGGCGTAGTAGTACATTATTTTGGTGATTCGAAAATTAGTATAAAATATATGCCCAGTGGGCCATACGATTTTTACGGCCCTCTATATTTTGCACCTTTATGTGATAAATATATATACACATACGTGTACGCACGCAAACACACACACACGAGCGCATGTACATGCACGTGCACGTGCACACGTGAGTATACACACGTAATATGAATAACATATACACCGCCTGTTACCAAATAACCTTTTTCTGGTTTCGAAAATAGGTGATTACTTGAAAAGCTTAATCTGCTGGTATATAAGAAATATTTATTTTGCTGCATATTCAAGACTGTGTGAAGTGGAACTATTGTTTTCAATGGACGAATAAATAAAAGGCGTAAAACGCGTATATGTATACATCTTTATTGTGCAAATAGCATAACACATGCCCATACTTTATCAAACACAACACCCAACCGCCGAAGCCAATACCAAAGTCAGCATCATCATAAATAGGTACACCTTTTCAAATGCTAAGACACGTTTTTCTTACAAATTGCTAAATCCAGTTAACTGCATTGTATTGTTATATTGTAAATTATTTGCTTTGTATGAAATGCCATTTTTATGCACTTGTATGTATGCTGAGG